>OX336348.1:9045667-9645667 GCA_946902875.1 Nematopogon swammerdamellus | reverse complement strand
AATAATGTACAGACACGGCAAGTCTACGATTTTATTATATGTATAGATGTACACTGCACTAAAATGTATCTTAATGGTTGCATATTTTTACTATTTTGTAGATTTTTACAGATTTTCAAATGCAATGCGCGGGCTAAAGCAATTGAAATATTTGATTGTTATTTCACTGAAGCTACAACTTTTCCCTCCTATTACAAAAGGATTGAAGAAAAAAAAATTGTATGACCCATCCTAATACAGCGTGCAAGGCAATGGTCGGAGTTTCCGAGGGGAGCTTCAACCCTCACCTTGTAACCATTTGGCTCGGTAGTCAGCACAAGGTCCAACAAATTAGGTCGATGGGCTCCAAACTTTCACACTTGACCGGTTTTTTATTGCAAAACTACGAATTTAAACAAACAATTACAAAGCTGCCAACATAAATCTATAATCAACGGATAAAATATTGTTTTCCAAATCCTTACTTTAGTCACTTTACGGCTTTATACGTTTTTATAAATTATTTCAGAGGTATTTTGATGTTTTTCTGTCGAGTTTTTTTTTAATGTAATCCGGTATGGGTGGCTGAGTCGGAGGGGCCAAAGCGCATGCTTCGACCAGCCAATATCACCTCCAAGAAGGTAGGTGCCATACCGGAGACTTCCCTGGATTGCTGGCTATACTGGACTAGAGGAGAACACAGCCGAGGCTGCTATGTGGCCATCTTACATCCAGTATGGAGGTACGAACCCAGTCGGCTACAATTTTAGCCTACCGCCTAGTAAGGGCAAGGAAAGGGACCTACAGTTATACACCGGTTCCGAACGGTGAAGCAGCAGGTGTAGGTATGCACGTTTTATGGTATGCACGTATTTTTCGTCAGAAAAAACTCATTGATACGCGCCGAACGGATTCGATCCTCGGACCTCTCTCATGAGAAGCCCATGCCCAAATCACTCGGCCACCCGCCGCTTTTTGAATCTAATGTGTGAACCAAATCGTGCTTTCCAGAAGCTATCGATCTGCCCTGATAGATGAAGTTAATACACACAAGTAAGTGTCATGTCAGGAGAGTGGTTGTTGTTCGGACTCGTTCTCCACTCCATTGTGGGCCTTTTGCGCTTTGAGGCGAGTGGTATGGCACATCTTAACTAAGTGAGAAATTGTATCTTGTATGCAGCCTTAATGTTTGTTGCAGGTCGTTACGACAGCACTGAGGATGTGATCATCAAGCAATGCATTTTATATTATACAGGTTTTTACGAAGAAGAGGTATATTGCAATGCAACACTTCCAATAACTGAAAGCGATGTTGGCAATAATACATACTATTGCGAGATCCAATATCTATTTACGGATCCGTTTCGTTCCACAGGGATCCTGTATGAAATAAAGGGTAAGGCACATCAATACTAATAATAAATCTGTAAAGGATGGTCATGGAGTAAGTTGATATGTTTTATGAGATACTGAATTTGTAGACTTCTTCATACAGAAATATTTTCAGTATGTATGTATGCTCGTCTATAGCTCCTAAACCGATCATCCGAATTCGATTAAACTTAGTACAAACACATTTAACTATACGTGACACAGGATACCGAAAATTAAATTTAGTTCTGGTTACGCTAAATAGTCCAATCAATGAAGCATTTCCAATCGGAATAATTCCTCTGTCGCTGAAACTTTGCAGTGTGATAAAGTAGGGTTTAAAATATAAGTTTGTTACTGGTTTCACATAATTTTATAAAAAAAATATATAATCAAAATTATAAAATGTCAAAAAATAACAAGAAATAAAAGTTCATTGGAAAAAAGTTCATTTTAATTTTCCATCAACAATATTGGTGTCAGAATTTATTAAAAACGAACTTAAAAATGCTCACAAAAGCTGCAAAAAAACGAGCTAAAAGTGATGGGGCAAATGCAGATCCGGTCAACGGTAATGTATTAGCCGCAGAAGTGCTCCCTGTTGGGGGCACCGGTGAAAACATTACTGGCGCAGAAGTCACCGCAGTCGCGTTTCCCACCACCTCGGGGAACGCCGGTGACCGCCTTAATAGATCGCGACGCACATCAAATACCACCTCAAAGTCATCAGCCACCATTGTGGCTCAACAGCTCGCAGCTAGAGCTCAACATGCACGTCGTATGGCGGAGAGGGAAGCTGAATGGGAGCGCGCCGCAGCCGAGCGTGCCGCCGCGGCCGAGCGCGCCGCGGCCGAGCGCGCCGCAGCCGAGCGTGCCGCCACGGCCGAGCGCGCCGCAGCCGAACGCGAGCGCTCCGTCGCTGAACTCGAGCTCCAGGCACAGCTGGCCTTTATTGAAGCAGCATGCAGTACTCGGGGATCTTCGTTGGCTAGTCGGCGAGGTATACAACAGTGGTTAGAAAATAACAAAAGTACCACCTTGGAGACAAAGGAGAAGGCTGACCACCCATATAAGCTTCAACATTACGCACCTGCTAACCCTGAAGTCGTGGAAGAGCCAACAAACCCAGTTCTGCAGCATGTCCTCGAGCAGCCAGCGGTCCTCGAGCAGCCAGCGCCCGCTCACTTTCCCATACCTACACCTACTACACATACATCGGCACAAACTACCAAGCTAGGTACACAAAAAAACTGTGAATGTAACCAAAATAAAAATATAGTTAGAAATAGGGATACAGATCAACACAATGACTTGAGGAAATTGGCCCAAGTCTTTACGGACCTAGCGAGGAACAAGCCAAGGCAAACTGCACAAGCTCTCTGCGGGCCGCCGCCTGCCGTCGCGGCATGGCCGCCGGCAGTCGCAGCTTGACCGCCCGCATCCGTCGCAACCGCCGGGCCGCCCGCAGCCGCAGGGCTGCCCGCATCCATCGGGCCGCCGCCTACCGACGCGGCATGGCCGCCGGCAGCCGCCGGGCCTACCCACAACCGCCGGGCCGCCGTCTGCCGTCACGGCGTGGCCGCCGGCAGTCGCAGCTTGGCCGCCCGCATCCATCGCAACCGCCGGGCCGCCCGCAGCCGCATGGCTGCCCGCATCCATCGGGCCGCCGCCTACCGACGCGGCATGGCCGCCGGCAGCTGCAGCTTGGGCGCCCGCAATCACCGGGCCGCCGCCTGCCGTCGCGGCATGGCCGCCGGCAGCCGCCGGGCCGCCCACAACCGCTGGGCCGCCGTCTGCCGTCGCGGCATGGCCGCCGGTGGCTGAAGCTTGGGCGCCGGTATCCGCCGGACCACCCCCATCCGCCGGACCGCCCGCATCCGCCGGGCCGCCACGGCGCGATTCGCCACAGCTGCAGCATGACCGCCCGTCACCGCCGGGCCACCACGGCAAAACCCACCTCCGCGGTGCGATCCGCCGACGCCGCGGCGTGGCCGCCCGATTCTGCCCCCGCCTCATGGTCGCCAGCCGCCGCAGCATGGCCGCCGGTCGCTGTCGCATGGCCGCCGGCTGCTGTCGCCCAGCTGCCGCCGCCTCAGCTACAGCATGGCCGCCCGCCGCCGCTGGGCCGAAGCGGCGCAATCCGCCGACGCCGCGGCATGGCCGTCGGGCGTCGTCGCAGCGTGGCCGCACGCCACCACCACCGCTGCTGCATGGCCGACCTCCGCCGCAGCGCCTTCGCCCGCTTCCGCCACGGCGTGGCCGCACGGCGTGTCGCCACGGCCGCTGCATGCCCGCGCAGTATTGGAACACAGGCGCTGTAGTCGAGCTCGTCAACGTTGTGCGAACGAAGCCACAGACGCAGTAGTCGTCAAGAAAGACATATTATTAGCGGAGGTCGAAGCACTTTTATCAATTCGCGACCTTTAACGCACATCTCTACTGAACCGAACAGCGAGTCATTAACTCCATTTCACTTCCTCCTCGCACATCTCTACTGAACCGACGGACAGCGAGTCATTAACTCCATTTCACTTCCTCCTCGGATCGGCGTCTGACCGGCGTCTGGCGCCCCCCTACCGCTTGAGTTAACCGACAAGGACTTAGTTGGACGGAGCCATTACAAGAAATCTCTCAGGTTAGCAGACCACTTCTGGGCACGCTGGATCGACGAATACCTCCCGACTCTACAGGAAAGGGGACACAAACGGCAGAAACGAACGTCCGCAACAAATTTAAATGTGGGCGATCTAGTGTTGGTGGTCGAAGGCACACTTCCTCGAGGAACGTGGCCCCGCGGCAAGATCTTGAAGCTGTACCCCGGAAAGGACGGCATAGTGAGGGTGGCGGTTGTAGAGACGGTCGCTGGATTACTACTAATGAGTTTTGACAATGAATATGGTATCTATCTAATTCAAAATACCGTATTATTAAAATTTTAGATTTTCACATTTTTGCCACATGTATAACGGTACGTATCAAAGATATTGTATGTATCAAAGGGTTGGGTACAGAACAGGACAGAATTGTATAATTTGTTTTTTTTAACCAAAAAAGGGGACCATGTTACTGGTTGCACATAATTTTATAAAAAAAATATATAATCAAAATTATAAAATGTCAAAAAATAACAAGAAATAAAAGTTCATTGGAAAAAAGTTCATTTTAATTTTCCATCAACAATAACGTTTAACAAATTATCTAGAATTTTTTATATTTGGAAGTTAGGTATTTATACCTAAACATGAAAATCGCTTATAACTGCTGGTGAAAAATTGCTCCGCCCGAAATTCCTTCGGTATATATTATATATTAATAAGAGTACTTATATATTAACATTATCTAGGAAAATTTCGATTTCGAATAGGCAGAAATTTGAAAATACCTATTTTGTATCACAACTTCTTCAGAAAAATTGCTCTGTCAATTTAAAATTTTTTATGTGTCTTAATTTATTTAAATTTATCGCTTTTGACCGTAGACTGAAAAAATAGTAGACTGAATAAATATTTTTTTATGATCGAAGCTTTTGACAATTTTCTAGGAAATTTTCCTTATCGATCACACCTTTTTTTTTATGGAAACTGACACGTTTGGCTAACATCACCTACAACATCCGTGATGTAAGCCCATAACACCGGGTGAACTTGGTGCCACGTCAGGCTTCCCTTCCTTTTACCTTTACAGATTTTCGGCAATAATTCACTGTGAAAAATTGCTTCGTCCGATATTCCTTCGGAATATGATATTTTATATTAATAAGAGTATATATACAACATTATCTAGGAAAATTAGATTTCGAATAGGCAGAAATTTGAAAATACCTATTTTGTATCACAACTGGTGCGGGAGGGCTGCGGAGAGTGGGGAACCGCTTATGTGCCGCTTATGTGCTCATACCAAATCCAAAAGTGTCGTGCAAGTTACACCGGTGAGCGTTAACACGGACGACGTATTTGTGCTCTTTTTTCCGATTTCGAGTTTCATTAATTACTAACGTTCCGCTGGTCTACGCTCACTTCAATTTAATAGTCGTTTCCCATAATCGACGAAATAATCGACATCGTGCGTAGATCGTAGTGCGGTCGTTGGGAAAGAGGTGGCGCTGATCCGGGTTCTGTACAAAACACACGACTACGCTACTGAGTCGTAGTCGCATGCGCACGACGTAGTCTCGGCTGAAACACACAGGTGGCGCTGCTGCTTCATATCTACCGCTGTTTGACGCGTTACGTGGTTACCGGTAACGTTGAACAATAGGTGGAGCCACGCGTAGACCTCATATAAGCGAAGAATGAATTGTTTTAATTGCAAGAAGTTGGTGGATGAAAAAGACAGATTAAAATGCGTCTCATGTCTGCATATGAGGCACTATTTCTGCTGCGGCTTGTCCGAGGCTGACTTCAGTCGAATTCTGCCTATGAACAAACAGAAATGGAAATGCATCGATTGCAAGAAAAACGTTAAGAGAACCGGCTTGGCTGCTGATGAGCCCTTTTCACCGTCCCCATCGCCGAGGTCTATTGTTAACATCGATCAC
Source organism: Nematopogon swammerdamellus (assembly GCA_946902875.1). NCBI lineage: Eukaryota > Metazoa > Arthropoda > Insecta > Lepidoptera > Adelidae > Nematopogon > Nematopogon swammerdamellus. Next base: position 9,639,780 of record OX336348.1, on the reverse strand, counting down.
GACAATCTCATGACCTTTATGCAGAAGAAGTTTGACGAGATCCGCGAAGAAAACCGTGCTTTCACCAGCCAACTCGATGAGAAGCTGAACATGATCACTGCAAAACTGAATGCTTTGGAACCCCGTCTAGTCGCGATGGAGGAGAGAGTAGCTTCGGTTACCGAGAAGAACGAGAGCCTACGTAAAGTAATGGAGACGCTTAAGCGGCAGCAAGACGACATGGACCAACACAACCGACTATGCAACATCGACATACACAATGTTCCAGAGACGAGGGGTGAGAATCTGCTCACGTTGGTGGAGAATATCGGAGTGCTGATAGCTGGTGGCCCACTGCCCAGCAGCGCCGTGGTGGAGGTGCACCGAGTGGCGCCCGGGCGAGCTTCGCCCGCCGACCGCCCCAAGAATATCGTCGTGCACCTAGCGTCGCGACGCCTGCGCGACGAAGTGATACGCGGACTATCCACCGAGCAGCTTAACCTTGCAGCGCCGGCTCAAAAGTTCTTTATCAACGAGCATCTCACTCCTAGGAACAAAATCCTGTATGCCAAAGCCCGCGTAGCGACTCGTGCCAACAATTATAAATTCTGCTGGATAAAAAATGCTAAGATTCTCTTGAGGCGCGAGGACCAGGCGCGCGTAGTGGTCGTCCGCAGCGAGGACGACCTGCTCAAACTGTGACGGCCCGTTTCATTATTGTATCAGTTCGCTTGTCTAAAATGTATGCTTGAATTTGCTATGTATTTTGTTTATATTATGCATGATCATAACATACTATGTAAAATCATTTATTGTACGATAATTGTAAAGCTGCGTTATAGTGAAGAAGTCTTGTATAACAAAATATTTCGTAATAATAAGATGTATTTCTTTAAAATATGTAAATCCATCCAGTTGGTACAGTCAATTTATAAATACAAGGTGTCACAATCAATTAAACTTGTCAACAACAATGATATTTTCTTACTCGCTTTCACACTCGCACTCAAACTTGCATCTACATTCCATTACTTACCTAAACTTTCATATTGCACACTCACTTGTGGCTACTTGTGCTCATGCATACCTAGGTACATACATATTTTATAACTTAAGTCATGCGCACAAAACATATATACGTGTGGGTGTGTATGTGTATGTAATGTATGTATATGCATGCATGTACATGTGTGTATGTGTGTGCATATATACACTTTAAACTATTATGTACAATTTAAACTATTAAAATGATTCAAAACAAAAAGCTTACATTTTATTATGAAAACTGTAATGGACTTAGAAGCAAGTTAAGTGAGTTACGGCATAATATTTTGAGTTATAGTTATGACGTGATCGTACTTACCGAAATATGGCTGTTGCCGAGTATCCACGACTCTGAACTTATAGATGACCTGTACTTTGTACACCGACGTGACCGAGACTTGAGCTATCGTACGGATAAAGCGGGAGGTGGCGGCGTGCTAGTCGCTGTTAATAAAACTTTAACTGCGTCGCGTCGGGAGGACTGGGAAGCACCAAACCTCGAGGAGGTTATAGTGACCATACAGCTACGCAAAGATCAGTTGGTTCTCTGCGCCATCTACATTCCTCCCAAATCACCATTATAGTTGTATGAGAATCACTTAAGCAACCTCCAGGATGTGTGTGTGAAGGCGCCGGACGCTCACCTGTGTGTCGTAGGCGACTTCAACATCGCCGAGTTATCGAGGTCACAGGCTGACGGTTCCACCTGGCTCGATCCAGAAAACGTTACTACTGAGCTATCAAAACTCCTGGTTAACTCAATGCTATTTTTGGATCTCCATCAATACAACAACAAGCAAAACCATAACGATAAAAAGCTCGATCTGTTGTTCTGCAGCATTGATTGTGAAGTACTCACCCCCCAACCCCCACTAGTCAAATTAGATAGACACCACCCAGCTCTAGGATTCAATGTTGAGGTTTATTGTCAAGACCTAATGGAAACTGTGGGTGTCCCTAAATACAACTTTCAAAAGGTAAGCTATGATGATATTTGTGACGTTTTGATGAAGTGAATTGGACCGACGAACTTCACAATCTTGAGGTCGAGGCGGCGGTAGAGGTTCTACGATATAATTTACGCAATAATAGATTCCAAAGTTCCCCTAAAAAGACACAAAACACAGCGGTTTCCAATATGGTTTTCCCCATCCTTGATAAGAACGTTTCGTAGTAAGGAAAAAGCTTGGCTCAGGTGGAAGACGTACGGCGGATTAGCTAATTACAGGCAGTTTTCCTTACTCCGTAGGAGAGTGAAGTACCTAATTGATGAATGCGATCTCTTATACATAAAAAACGTGGAAACTTCCACAACACAAAACATAAAATACTTCTGGCAATATACGGCTACTCTAAAGAAAAATAAATCAGGCTACCCCTCCAAAATGACCCTTGCTTCGCTCTCGTCAGAAAATTCAGAAGAAATTTGCGAAATGTTCTCATCTAATTTCACATCAGCCTTTGAACCACAATCTGGATGTACAGAGGAAATTGAAGACTTTGAAAAGTGTGACAATCCTGATTCACCTCATATCTTCAACCTATGCTTCAGTGAACGATCCATGAACACTTTGTTAAAGAAATCGATGCTAACAAGGGACCAGGCCCCGACAAAATTAGTCCACTTTTCCTCAAGAGGCCACCAGTGGCGTCATTGCAAAACCCTTGTCAATCATATTTAATGCTTGTCTGCAGAATGGTATTTTTCCTGAGCGTTGGAAACTTGCATATATAACTCCGATTTATAAAAGTGGTCCAAAAAAGAAGGTCGAAAATTACCGCCCCATCTCTATCCTATCAAGCATACCTAAAGTTCTAGAGAAGCTTGTTCATGACTTAGTATACCCAATTATGGACGGGAATATTATAAAACAACAACAATGGTTTTGTAAAAAAAAGTCAACACTAACGAACCTCCTACTCTTCTCTAACTATCTCTTTGAAAACATGGATAAACGACTACAAGTAGATGCAATTTACACAGATTTTAGAAAGGCCTTTGATAAGGTGGATCATATTATTCTTCTAAAAAAATTATCCTATAATGGTATCAAAGGGAATTTATTAAGGTGGTTCGCATCCTATCTTACGAATAGGAGCCAGTCGGTGGTTGTTAATGGGCACTCATCTCAAATAGTTAAAATAACCTCAGGCGTCCCGCAGGGGTCTATTTTAGGACCCATGCTATTTATATTATTCATAAATGACATTCATCAATGCTTTAAACATTGTCATATCTTACTCTTCGCTGATGACCTTAAAATTTACAAAACTATAAGAACTGAGGCAGATTGCTCATTGGTCCAAGATGATCTAAACCGTTTTTCTGATTATTGTGATTTGAACAAAATGTTTCTTAGAAATGAAAAATGTAAGCGGATCTCCTTCACCAAAAACTTAAGGAAAATTGTGCATGCATACAGTATCGGCGGTCATGTGTTAGAAAAAGTTAGCAATATCCGTGATCTAGGTGTCATATTAGACGACAAACTACACGTTGAAAGCTCTTCGATCGTATTACTACCAGGGCCTATCAAATGCTGGGCTTCGTTCTGCGGTCAACCAAGAAATTTAAAAAGTCAAAATCTTATATGACACTCTATCAGACTTTGGTACGATCGCAATTGGAGTACGTGTCCGCGGTATGGAACCCACATTATGCAGTATACTCTAAATCAATCGAAATTATTCAGAAAAAATTCCTTCGTGCTCTTCACTACCGACTTACTTCATCTAATCTTTCTTATTCATCTAAGCGGCGGGTGGCCGAGTGGTTTGGGCATCGGCTTCTCATGCGGGAGGTCCGAGGTTCGAATCCGGTCGGCGTGTACCAATGAGTTTTTTCTGACGAAAAAATTAACGTGCATACCTACACCCGCTGCTTCACCGTTCGGAACCGGTGTAAAACTGTAGGTCCCTTCCCTTGCCCCTTACTAGGTGGTAGGCTCAAATTGTAGCCGACTGGGTTGATACCACCGTACTGGATGTAAGATGGCCGCAAGCAACCTCGGTTGTGTTCTCCTCTAGTCCAGTATAGCCAGCAATCCAGGGAAGTCTCCGGTATGGCACCTACCTTCTCGGAGGTGATATTGGCTGGTTAGAGCATGTGCTTTGGCCCCTCCGACTCAGCCACCCATACCGGATTGCATAAAAAAAAAAAAAAAAAAAAAAAAATTCCGACCTCTTAAAAAAATATAATGTCCCATCACTTGCCGTTCGTCGTGTGATACTCGATGCTTCAGTACTGCGCAACATCTGTGTCGGCGAGTATAACTGTCCCGACTTACTTGAGCTGGTTGGTCTACATGCACCTTCCCGAAACACACGTTTCGTAAAACTATTTCATTTAAAAAAAGTGGCCACTAATGCTGGTGTCCGCGCGCCATTACGCCGAATGTGCGACACCTTCAACAAGAAACTGGTTTCGACGATATATTTTTAAGTTCGGCCCATTCCTATAAGAACGTAGTCCGTAACCTGCTGGATGGATAGGTAGATCAGTCATCCATCACATATTACATAATACTGTATACCTTCTCGTCTATTCTGTTATCACCTCTCTCAACTATCGACTACGTATTATTTTTTTTAATCCTTTTCTTTTTGTCTCTCTGTTTCGCGACTGTCTTTATTAATTGTTTGTTTATGTAATAACTTTTATTTGTACTGCCTTTATCATGTTCAATGTGTTCCAGAGGGAAGCGTAGTGGGGGCATGTTATATTGTATACTCTTGATTTCTCTTTTGTCATAATCTATGTGCTACATGTCTCTGTTTTTTCTCCTTAATAATGAAAATAAAAATAAAATAATGTTTTTTTATTATTTTTTTTTATTTTGCATTTGCACTCTATTTCTATAAAAAACCGCCGAAGCTGTGATAAAATGGTCTAAAAAAATTAATCTTTATATATTTACCTACAAAATAAGACGAATACTCGTACGATAATAAGTCAGTTATTATCGTACGAGTATTCGTTCACGATTTACAGCTCGCGGCGCAGACGCCGCCGCCGCCGCGAGCTCCGAAAAATAATGCTCGAGCATCACACTTGTATATTTATTTACTAATTTACTACAGTAACATTAGATTTCCTAGGTGATATGAATTTAATGGTACTTTAAAAAATATAAACAATAAAAAAATATAATTATTTTACAATTGGGCATTTACAATTTTTATTAATTTGTTTTGGTAGAAAAATGGGCATAAAAAGGCAAAATAAGCAATTTTTGAGTAATGAATAACATCATGTTTATTAAACACGTTATAAAAATGTTTTATATTATACATCGCATAAGTATCAAGAAAAAAAAAACAGTCGAGGCATACCTTCCTGGCCACCAACCATTCCGTATGTTCTATAGTTCACCGTTGGCACATATCCCTTTACAATAGCAGCCTGGTGTGCAACATTGCTTGACTTCCCGACGACAAACACAAGCTGCAGTTTTGCATCCTGCCTCACAGCCGCATGTTAGAAGGTCCTTGCAAGCCTTAGGAACGGCTTTTAGAGTGATAAACACTGGAGTCAGCTTGTCACCATAGTCACCATAGTGGTGCCAGCCGTAGTCTTTTAGAGAAAGCAGCTCGATTTCTCCAACGAGCGCATTTCTCCAGATGAACGCTTGATAATGCGCCCGGCGGATATGCAATCGAGCTGCATCTGAAGTTGTCGGCAGCGCCTCATTGTGGTGACTTTTGAGTAGTGGAGATGCCTTGCTGCATCTGTTGTGTTTACAGGAGAGTTTATTTTGTATAATCTCACCATGAACTTTTTTGCGTCCGCAAGAGTTTCTTCGGTACTCCAAGAACTCTCTTCTTGGAGTATCACCATTGACCGAAGAAGGTGTCCGTGGAGCTCAAAAACGGCGCAGAAAAGTTCATGGTGAGATTATACAAAACAAACTCTCCTGTAAACACAACAGATGCAGCAAGGCATCTTCTCTACTAAAAAGTCACTACACCTGAGGCGCTGCCACCAACTTCAGATGCAGCTCGATTGCAAATCCGCCGCCGCCGGGCGCAATATCAAGCGTACGTACATCTGGAGAAATGCACACGTTGGAGAAATCCAGCTGCTTTCTCCAAAATACTATGGCTGGCACCAGGATGGTGACAAGCTGACTCAAGTGCTTATCACTTTAGAAGTCGCTCCTAAGGCTTGCAAAAACCTTCTAACATGCGGCTGTAAGGCAAGATGCAAAACTGCAGCTTGTGTTTGTCGTCGAGAAGTCTAGCAATGTTGCACACCAGCCAGGGTGCTATTGTAAAGGGATATGTGCCAACGGTGAACTATAAAACATACGGAATGGTTGGTGGCCAGGAAGGTTTGCCTCGACTGTTTTATTTTCTTGATACTTATACGATTTATAATATAAAACATTATTTATAACGTGTTTAAAAACATGATGTTATTCATAACTTAAAAATTGCTTATTTTGCCTTTTTTATGTAAATTTTTTCTAACAAAATAATTTATAAAAAATTGTAAATGCCCAATTATTGTAAAGTGCGATGTTCAGTTCAGTGCGGTGGTATCAACCCGGGCGGTTGAACCCTACCACCAAGTAAGGTAAGAAGGGAAGGGACCTACAGTTTAACGTGGAATCCGAACCATGATCAGCCTCCAACGGTCGAGCGGTCAGCCTCCAACGGTCGAGCGGTCAGCCTCCAACGGTCGAGCGGTCAGCCTCCAACGGTCGAACGGTCATCCATCCAAATACTGACCGCGCTCAGCATTGCTTTCATCAATATAGATAGTCGACTGTCTGCACCACTGAGCTATCGAGGCTGACGCTGACGTTCCTAAATTTATCTTTAAAGAGTTATTCCCGCATAGAGTCACGCAATGGAAGCTGACTAAGCGACTGAGTCAGCATTTCTGGAGGCGATTGCAATCTGAGTACACAATACACACCACACGCCGTATCCCGACAATCCGGGTAATCAGAGTAATCGGTATTGTGCTGCAAGTACTCTTGTAAATTACAGCACAACACCGACCACCACGTTTAGCAAAGTGTTCGGACAAGATAACTATCAGGCAGCAAGTAAGGCACGAAGGCCCACCTGCTGCATGACTAGGTGGAAAGACCGCGCCAAGGTGAGAGGTGACTAGCTTGTCGTCCTTATACGCGGCGTCTTGTCCTTATCCCTTAGTCGCCTTTTACGACATGCACGGGGAGAGATGCAGTGGGACTATTCTTTTTAAATACCGACCCCACGCAGAATCTGAGTACCTGTATAATATCCAACAGAGGGGTAAGTAGCCACGCTCTGGGGACCTTAAGGTGAACCATCTAGTCGTTCTAAAGGACGAAGATCTTCCTCCACTCCGTTGGAGATTGGGTAGAGTAATACAACTCCATCCTGGTTCGGACGGAGTCGCTCGCGTTGTTACTGTCAAAACCGCTCATACAATCCTTCGTTGACCGGTGGTAAAGGTATGTCCTTTGCCAATTGTATAACTTCATCTTTAATGGTAGTAGTAAGGTGTTTCGTTATTCATGTCAAAAATTTCGGGAGGGTTACATACACACTCAAATAAACACTTTACGTAAAAAAAAACATATATTTATAGGAGCATTTTTTCTCCTAACAAAAAAATAAAAAGAAATAAGTAGCTGTAAAAACCAATCATAGTGACCATGTGACTTACCTACAACAAACAGCTGTTCTGCTTTTGAACATAGTACGGTCATTGACCCCGTTGGACAAATTGTGGCGAGGGGCCCTAACAATGTGTATCTTCATTGTCTATGTATCCTGTGCTCTGTCTAATGTCTATGTATCCTGTTCTCTCTCTCTGGCAAGAAGGTGAATTAAACCAACGTACAGTAATTTCGCTCTTGCGTTTTAATAATATCTTCGCTGAATTACCTCGCCTTACACAACCACGACGACAAGAGAGCCTCCGCAAAACACGCAGGCTAAGGTGAGCGGAGCGTCGTGGAGCTGCGGCGGCGCTGTGACGCGCACACGCCTCGCCGAGCTGTCGGCGGACTACATCATGGCGGCCGAGCCGCGCTCTGCCGTGCGCGCGTGCGACTCTCATCGCCCGCAGCGCGCGCGCAGGCGGCTCGCCTTCTCTCCATGGTCCTTCGAGCCGGATCTACTGAACCAGCGCATGTATGCTGTGGCGAGCGGCGGAGGCGTCGCCGGTACCCGGGTTGCGCAGCGAGGTGAAGTCGTTCGCTCGCTCGCAGCGGTGCACAGTGTCAAATATGACCATAAAATCGGACACGTCCTTTTTATTCCAGAAATTTATAGATTTAGTTATTTAAAATGCTAGAGTAAAACTCACCCGCCTCTGCGACTTTTAGTTTAGGAGAAATACATTTTTGAAAATTACACTTTTTTAGTTTCGAAAAAACGAAAAATAATTCTACAATTAAAACTAAGCTACTTATTTAAATTTCACTCAGCCTTATCAAAGACCCTTTCGAATATCCACATTTCAAAAGTTATTCGAGGCTGTGAAAGTTTACAGAAATCGAATTATATATTTATTAAATTTTTTTATTTTATTTTTTTTCTCCTAGATCCCGTAGTAGTAGGCGGAGATATTTATACCGAAAATAGTTCACTATTTCCTCTGTCAGTTAAAAAAAAACCGACGCCTAATTCCATGGGTTTAAGAAGTTATGCTCATTTTAGTGCAATTATCAAGTTTCGGGCAATAGGGTTGGCACTTTACAAAATCTTTTATTTTTCCGCAAAATGATGATATGGTCCCAGCAGTGGATGTATATGGACTGGTCAGTTAGTCAGTCAGTGTGTATGTGTTCACTGCTGGACATACGCCTCCCCAATTTTAAACATAGTAGCCGACATGAAATGAAGGGAAACACTGACATGGCATGCATACCTAGTTCTCCCGGTGTTATGGGCTGACATCACGGATGCTGTAGTGTAGGTGATTTAGCGAGCCGTGTCAGTTTCCATAAAAAAAAAACAAAAAAAAAACAAAAACAAAAACCAAAACAAGCTAATTATTATTAAAAGAAATCACGAAACAATACAATAAAATTAATCAAATGTCAAAAATAAATAAATAAAAAATGGGAAAATTTTTATTCATTCTAGTAACAACCCTAGCCCATAGCGAATAACTCCTGTAACTTCTTAATCCCATGGAATTAGGCGTCGGTTTTTTTTTAACGGACAGAGGAAACAGTGAACTATTTTCGGTATAAATATCTCCGCCTACTACTATGGGATCTAGGAGAAAAAAAAAATAAAATAAAAAAAATAAAAAATAAATATAATTCGATTTCTGTAAACTTTCACAGCCTCGAATAACTTTTCAAATGTGGATATTTGAAAGGGTCTTTGATAAGGCTGAGTGAAATTTAAATAAGTAGCTTAGTTTTAATTGTAGAATTATTTTTCGTTTTTCCGAAACTAAAAAAGTGTAATTTTAAAAATAATATTTCTCCTAAACTAAAAGTCGCAGAGGCGGGGGAGTTTTACTCTAGCATTTTAAATAACTAAATCTATTAATTTCTGGAATAAAAAGAACGTGTCCGATTTTAAGGTCATATTTGACACTGTGCGGTGGCGTCAGCCATGTTTTTCTCATCTTTTAAAAAAAATTAAGTTGAGTGTTATCACGATGTGTTATTCCGTGAAGTGAGGTTCTAGTTTTTTGTTGTCATGTTGTCATCACCGTGAGAATGTCAAAGTCAAGCGAAATGTCAAATTCGTCGTAAATCTCTCATCGGAAACGTGCAACAAAGAAGTAAATTTACAAAAAACTTTTTAAAAAACTAAGTTTGGGCGGGAAATAAATTCCTTATAACATTACAATGAAGCATTCAGTGTTGCGTGGTGCGGTATTGTTGAGCAAGTGGTAATAAAGACAATTATCACTGTGTTTTTTCTTTCCTCATAGCTAGGTTGGCCTGAGGTCCGCTCACACACTCCCGTCTGTGCTTAAATTTTGTAAGTATTCTGTGTTTTTATAATTAGGTCCTTCGAGTTTTTGCTCTTTTTAATCTGCCCTTCGTACGTAGATTAAAACATTAGTGTAATCGGTCAGTTTCGCGTTAAAAAATGGCCTAAGAAATTGTTAAAGGGCTTCTTAACAAAAGAAGTTACCTGAAAGGAAGAATAACAAGTTTTGAAAACTCCTTGGGGGAAATTGAAACAGAAAGAAGTGTAGGTATTTTGGAGTCAGGTGTTGCGCGTTTGTCCGATTTGTTTAGCAAGGTGGAGGAAGTACAGCTCCGACTGGAAGAAACATGCGGAACCAAACACAGCGCCGAGGGTGCGAACATAGAAGCGAAATTCATGGAGCTGGACAGAAAGCTGAGGTCACGGCTAGTGGAGCTGAGAACCGAATGCGCCAACTCCTCCTTCTCGCCACCTAACAACGGTGAGTGTCAACCCATGCTTTCACTACCAAAAATTCAAATTCCTACATTCTCTGGTACATTTTCTGAATGGTTAAATTACAAAGATTTATTTTCAACCATTATTCATAAAAAAAAACCCGAATGCGTAAAAATTGCCTTTAAATAAAAACTGAAAAGAAAAAAACAAGTCCAGTAGTCTCATGTCCTTGCAAATGTTTCCGTATTGTGTACAGGTTGATGTGATGGCGAGTGTGTTGGATGGCGGATATCACACCAAATAATAAAAAATACAAAAAGAAAAAAATTAAGTGTTCCACTCATACATACCCTTAAAGAAGCCTATGCTATTACTAAGCATACGCCGGCGTCTGTCCGTCTATCCGTACGTCCATCTGTCCGTCCGACGGCTGCATCTCATCATATGAACCGCAATAGGTCAGTCTCGGTAGGTAGTTCAGTGGTGCAGTCAGTCGAATGTTGCTATGCAACCATGGTCGCGGTCAGTACTTGGATGGGTGACCGCCGACCGTTGGAGGGTGACCGTGGTTCGGATTCCACGTAAAAGTGTAGGTCCCTTCCCTTTTACCTTTCTAGGTGGTAAGGTTAAGCCGCCCGGGTTGGTAGCACCGCACTAAATGAAACGTCGGTCTAAACAACAATGTAAATATTCGTATTTTCCGCCAAGTTCAGTGTAGCAGACACGGCCAAAGGGTTAATCACTGAAGTGGCACTTAGTTCACCCGGTGTTATGGGCTGAAATCACGGATGTTATAGGTGATGTAGCCAACCGTGTCTGTACAATGAAAGGACTATGTTTTATTAGAATTTATTCGATAGATGAAAATAAGTTCGACCCTCCTGACAGCCATATTGACAAATTGTCACCATGACGATTTTTTTATTCTAAAATCAAACATACCGCCCGCCAAGGACCTTCAATGTCCTTCAACATTCATTGGTATTGTGAACTCTTAACAATAAAATCGAAATGTATATAAGTAGACAAAACAGTTAAACAAAATTCTAATCGACACTTTCAAGTGGAAGAGGGCAAAGTTTAGTTATGGCTCGCTTTAGCTTGTTACTCTTAGATTGTATTGTGACAACACGAGTTAATCCATCAGTGCCAGGATGTTTCTCTATAACACGTCCTAGTAACCATTTCCCAGGTGGGAGTCTCTCATCTTTTATAAGAACAAGTGTGCCTATCTCAATATTTGCAGTTTTAACCTTCCACTTGTAACGTGTTTGCAAAGTTGACAAATATTCAGAGCTCCATCGACGCCAAAAACTTTGCATCAAGCGTTGAGTAAGCTGCCATCTGTTTAGTCTATTAGTAGATACATTTAGTAAATCTTCTTCGGGAACCGTAATAGGAGCTTGACCAACCAAAAAGTGTCCCGGTGTCAAAGGAGACATATCGTCAGTAGAGTCACTGATCGGTGTGATTGGACGAGAATTCAAGCAAGCTTCTATTTGGGTTAACACTCTTCATAAGTAAGTTTAGTTTCACCAATTACACGTTTCAAATGATACTTAACTGACTTAACGCCAGCCTCCCAAAGGCCACCAAAATTTGGCGAACCAGGTGGAATGAAATTCCACGACGTACCATCATTAGCAAGTAATGCAATAATTTCTTGAGGCAAATTGATTTGACTATTTTGAAACATAACATCTAATTCATTGTTTGCACCAATAAAATTAGTACCACAATCGCTGTACATATTTTCACAATGACCACGTCGGGCTGTGAATCTATTAAAAGCAGCAATAAAAGCTTGAGAACTCAAATCACTAACGAGTTCGAGATGAATGGCTTTTGTGGACAAACAAATAAAAAGCGATATGTAACCCTTAGTAGTTCTCAAACCTCTACCTTGAGCTATTTTCAATAATATCGGACCTGCAAAGTCTACACCACATTGACTAAAGGCTCTATTGGGAACTACTCTTGGTTCAGGCAAATTACCCATTAGTTATGACAGTGGTTTGGGTGCGTGTCTATAGAACGTTATACAACTGTGATAATATTTCTTTATGATATGTTTAACACCAATAATCCAATAGTTTTGTCGGATGAAATTTAACATTATTTGTGGACCTCCGTGCAGAGTTTTCTTATGGGCATTTTGTACTATCAAGATGACAAGTGAGTATTTCTCGACAGTATGATAGGATGTCTCATTGATGGTTCAAGCAAAGAGTTACACAATCTCCCACCTACTTTTAAAATGCCATCTTGCAATAAGGGATTCAAAGAAATTAATTTGCTCTGTCTGCTTACAGATTTGTTACAAGTTAGTTGTGCAATTTCATCTGAATAGTCTAGATTTTGTGAAAGTTTAACACAATGTTGCATATTTTAACTCATCGACAGTCAAAAAATTACATTTCTGGGCATTATTATTATTTTTCTGTGCCTTGCAGTTGCTAGAAAATCTTAGACAATATGCCGTGACTCGAATAAGTTTACATAATGTAGAAAATCTCTCAAAATAACATGTAGTGTCTTCAATCTTTACAGTATGTGCAGTAACTTTGCACTCCAGGTTAGTGCTTGGTACATTACATTTCTCAAGTACTAGTTCTTTTGTGTGTAGCCACTTCGGTCCATTCCACCACAATTCATGTAAACCTAGCAAAGAGGGATTCACGCCTCTAGTTGCACAATCTGCAGGGTTGTCACTAGAGGACACATGATGCCACTGATTGCTATTTAACACACCTAATATTTCACTTACTCTATTCGCAACAAATACCTTCCAGTGACTCGGCGCACGCTGCAACCAAGCCATGACAATCGTCGCGTCAGTCCAAGCGAACACGTTCTCGTCCGCTACGTGCAGACAAGCTTTGATGCGTTTCAGTAGTTGTGCAAGTAGAAGTGCTCCACATAACTCCAGACGAGGCAATGATATCTGCTTGATAGGGGCTACTTTGGTTTTGGCTGCTAGTATGGAAACCTTTACTTCATCTCCGTTGATCACACGAGCGTAGACTACGGCTGCGTATGCTGCAGTAGATGCGTCAGAAAATCCATGTAATTCTAAACGAGCGGACTTTTCTGTGAGACCTATCCATCGATCTAGGCTGATCTCCTGCATGTTAGTCAGTTCGTTTCGGTAAGTTTGCCATTCTTGTCTGTAAGCATCTGGTAAATCGTCGTCCCAGTCTATACATGCTAACCAAAGTTTCTGAACCATAATCTTGGCTATCACAATAGTTGGTGCCAACCATCCGAGTGGGTCGAAAAGTTTCGCGATGTCTGAGAGCACTGTGCGTTTTGTGGTTGTGGGTGGTTCAGGGAGTAAATCAATTCTCAGCACGAAATTATCTGTTGTTGGTTTCCATGATAATCCGAGTGCTTTTATAGAGTCTTCGATGGGAATGTTTCTTGAGAGGGAAAGTTGTCTATCTTCTGAGGGAATCTTCTCAAGTACGGTAGGACTATTCGAAGCCCATTTTCGCAATTCAAATCCTCCTTTCTTCATCAAACTTGTGATTTTGTGATATAATTCTATAGCTCCATCTTCAGACGAGCTGCCTGACATCAGGTCGTCCATGTAGAAATCATCACGGAGAATATTCAAAACCGAGAGGGGGTAGTTATTCACTTCATCATCGGCGAGTTGTTTTAGGGTGCGAATGGCTAAATAAGGTGCGGAAGACGTGCCATATGTGACGGTAAGTAAGTTGTAATCTTTGATCTCTTCTTCCGATGATTCACGCCAAACTATTCTTTGGTAGTGTATGTCTTCTCTCGCAACCAAGATTTGTCTGTACATCTGCTTTACATCTCCCACCAAACAAATGAGGTGTGTGCGCCATCTAAGGACTGTGTCTCGAATATCATTCAATAGTGATGGTCCAGGATGCAGCATATCATTCAATGACGAGCCGTTAGAATCTTTTGATGAAGCATCGAACACGACACGCAGTCTTGTAGTGGTACTGCTCTCTCTGATTACTGCGTGGTGTGGTAGATAATAACTATTGATTTCTTCTTTATTTTCGTCTGATACGAGTTCCATATGACCTTGCTGCTCGTATTTTCTCATAAAGTCTACATATTCCTCTTTGTGTTCAGGTTGTTTATCAAAACGTTTTTCCATTTGTTGTAATCGTTTCACTGCCACAGACCGTGAATCTCCAAATGACAAATCAGGAGTGTGAAATGGCAAGCGAACGACATAGCGTCCTTCTTCGGTACGAGTGTGAGTTTCTTTGTAGTATTTCTCGCATTCCTTCTCAGGATGTGTAAGTTCTCTCTTTTCTGTAGTCTGATCTTCGATCTCCCAAAACTTCCTAAGAAGTTGCTCAACTTAAGTGTGCATGACTACATGATTGTTGTTTATATTATTGCATTGTGATGTCACTCCTCCCGAGAGAAGCCAACCTAGGTGTGAATTTTGTGCTATAAATGATGTTTGAACGTCCTTCTTTAATCCATGCAATAATATTTGTGCGTATACTTCTGCACCCAAAATTAGATCGATCTTTCCTGGCTTGTGATACGTAGGGTCAGCTAAGTTCTTCAGTTTGTGTAGCCAGTGGTCGATTGGAATATTTTGTGCAGGTAGTACTGACATGAGTTTTTTCACTACATATGGCTGAATCTTAGTGCGGTATGAAGGGTTAGTGAGGGAACTAATTTGAAAGGCGACCTGGGACTTGATGATTACAACTGACTTTGGATCAATTCCTGTCACTCTTCCTTGGATAGGTGTTTTCTTTAGTCTGAGCAGCTGTGCGGCTGCCTCAGTGATGAACGATGTTTGAGATCCTTGATCAACAAGCGCTCTCAACACGTGTGTCGCACCATCCTGTGTCTTTACCTTCACGAGTGTTGTTGGTAGAATAACTTGGTTCATCTCTCTATATGTGTGTGATGTGCTTGTTGTAGTAGTAGTTTGCTGTTCTGGAGTAGTAGTAGTTTCTGTGATATTTCTTTCCGTTTTCAAGTGAAGAAGAGAGTGGTGTTTTCGTTTGCAGATTCTGCATGAAGTATTCTGCTTGCATGACTTTACTCCGTGGCCTTTGACTAAACAGTTGAAACACAGGCCGTTTGATTTGACAAACTGTGAACGCGCAGGTACTTCGAGTGCAGCAAACTCTTTGCAGTGACAGATGTAATGTGACTGAGAACAATATGAACAAGCATGCTCAGAGACCGTGAACGTCTTCGTGACAGTTTTGTTAGCAGATGTTGAAATTGATTCCAATGCGCGGAACCTCATCTCCATAAATTTACAAAGCTGCTGGAAACTGGGCAGTTCTATTGATGACCCGAGTGAAAGCTCCCACTGCTTGTGTGATTCTTGATCTAGTTTTGAGACTGTGATGTGAATGATCAGAGGATCCCATCCGCTTGTGCATACATCAATGTTATATAAAGCAAGAAGTGTTTCCCTTGTTGTATCTAGAAGCTCTCTCAGTGCACGTGGTGACTCATTGTTCAACTTCTTCTGGTCTAGAAGTATTTTGAGATGTGTGTGAACGATGCTTCGTTTGTTGTTGTAACGTTGTGCTAGTACATGTCTCGCTTTGAGGTAGTTGGACTCGGTCAGGGGAAAGTGCTTCAGTAATTGTTCAGCTTCACCGCACAAACTTGTTTTCAGATAGTGATATTTTTGTATGTCAGACAGACTTGTGTTGTTGTGAATGACAGATGTGAACAGATCTTCGAAGGTTTTCCACTCTTTGTAATCGCCGGAGAACTTGGGAATCAGAATTGGCGCAAGTTTTGTCAAAACTGGTTGAGCTGAGGATTGGGTTGTCTGAAGCTGAGGAGTTGTGTGCGTAGGAAACTCTTGCAATTTTTCCTTTATTGTTGTTTTCATCTCTAAATATACCTCCTCGCACTTCTCGTACACATCGTTCAACATGTATGGATCTGCCTCGAGTGTAGCTTCTTCGAAAGCAGCCGTGATGTTGCAATGTTGTTTAAAGAATGTGGACCAATACTGTTCTAACATTTCCAATCGTGTCTCCAGATACGACTTCGTCAATCGTTCCTTTGGGGCTTTCTTGAAGTTCGAGTAAAACTTTTGGGTTGTTTTGAACATCCCTTGTTGTGCAACAATTGTTTGTATTTTGCAAAATTTTTCACTATCTGGTTTTTTACAATCAAACTCACTTCTACCACTTTTACTACTACTTTTTACTCACGCATTATCTAGTCCTTTATCCAGGCTCGACAGGACCAATGTACAATGAAAGGAATATGTTTTGTTAGAATTTATTCGATAGATGAAAATAAGTTCGACCCTCCTGACAGCCATATTGACAAATTGTCACCATGACGATTTTTTTATTCTAAAATCAAACAGTGTCAGTTTCCGTAAAAAAAGGGTAAATCGTTCAAATTTTCACAGACAGTGTTATTTATTTATTATGGCGGATATAACAAGAAACAATAAAAAAAAATTAAGGGATGCCTACAATACACAATAAATGTTTTTTTTTTCGGTTTCCTTACCCATACGAAAGCTTATTACTAAGCCTACGCCGTCTGTCCGTCCGAGGGCTGCATCTCTTGAACCGCAATAGGTAAATTGTTGAAATTTGCATAGAATTATGTGTTATTATGGCTAAAATTCCAGCAAATTATAATAATATAAAAAAATGCCAATTGTCGCACGCAACCTTTCTGCCGTAAAAAGTTGTAAGATCCCATGCAAAGCCAAGTCTTTTCATATCATTGAAGCCCGAATTCAACAATGTTGCCATAAATTATATTTTCTACTTAATAATAATCAATATTTAGTTACTCCTCTTATATTAAACATCTTCATTTCTATAAAAAAACACCTTGACTTGGCAATCGGACAGCACAAGCAGATGGCTTCGTAAAGATTCTTTTTCACACAACAAAGTAAACATAGCATGCAGCAGGTGGGTGTTCGAACCTTACTTGCTGCTTGATCGATGGAATCTTGTTCGAATAGGTACCTATTTTGCGAAACGTGGTGGTCGGTGTTGTGATGTAATTTACCAGAGATCGTGCAGCACAACACCGATTATTCTGCTTACCCCGATTGCCGAGATTCAGCGTGTGCATAGTATATGTACGTAACAAACTGGTATTAGGTTCGTTCATATTATTGTTTGTAGCGCAAAGTGTGTGGTGGTGTGGTGCCTCCTACCTGGATGTGATGTGATGTCTCCGCCCGCAGCCGCACCTTCGATAGCTCTGTTCTTCAGGTAGTGATCCCGGCACGGAAACGTCCCGGTGTCCTAGGATCTGCTGGGCCCAGCTACGCACACACCTCGGGAACTACACTCAACTTATACCGTATTAGGTCAATCAGCCCTGAGAGCCCGCACCGCGCTCGATCAGGGTGAATATTGTCTTTTTCAGAGGAAAAGTTTGAACAAAACCGCCCGCTGCCGCTTGTATATTCGGACGTGTCAGATAACAACAGCCCGGATGGAGATCGGCCATCATAGGTTCTGAAGGCTTGGCCTTGAGCCTAAAACATGGAATGCACTTGAATAATTGGAACCGAATAGCTTGTCTTGGTGAGAGAATCCAATATTTCCGCTGGAGTATAGCTTAAAGAGCTGTAGGGCCCGCATGACAATGAGTCCGATGAAAATGATCTATAATTAGCCGCGTCAGTTCATGGGATTTGGGCAGCTGCAGAGGATGCTTCGTCCCCATGGGAAGATTGGAATTAGAAAGCCGCCCGCCAACACGTAAGAATCCGTCCTGATCAATGAAAGGACTAAGTCGTCGAATTCGCGTAAAGCACAAATTCCCCTTGGAAAGTAATTCCAGATCATTTGAAAATTCTGCTTGTTGTACTATTTTAATTAATGCATTCAATGCCGCTGATAATTCCGCTATTGTTAAAGGACCACTTCGCTTGTTAGTGTTTCGCAAGTTATGTGAGAAACGAAGGCAATAAGCCGTTACTGCCTGGAGTTTGGGTAGAGAGCTATACCGAGCAGTTAGATCGAATGATTCTATCACTACCGCATGAGATGTTAGCTTGACAGTCTTAATGCCCGGCAAGTCTGGTATGCGACCAATATAGTTCGCAGGCCAACTCTCTGGGTCGTCATGTAACCAACGTGGGTCCCACCACAGTGTATTGTTAAGCAACTCTCAAGCTGTAGCTCCCCTGGAGCCTATATCCGCACAATTTAAATTAGAAGGGACATACCGCCAATTTAACCGCACTTTAGAGTTGTTTATCTCCGCAACTCTATTTCCCTCAAACGTCTGTAGAGTATGTGGTGGTGTTCGCAACCAAGATAGTACAATTGTACTGTCTGACCAGCATACAATTTCATTAAATTGAATTTTCCCCACGTAAGATGCCGCTACATAATTAATTAATCGCGATAGAATAATAGCGCCGCTAAGTTCCATTCTTGGAATGGTTAATTTAGAACGAATAGGTGCTACTCGGGACTTGGCCGAGAGCAGGTGTGCCGAAACGGATTTATCCTGTTTTGCCGCACGCAAATAAACGACCGCCCCATAACCTACGTTAGAGCCATCACAGAACCCATGTAGAGAATAAGAAATCGCATCCGACGGAAGTACGCACCGCTTAAGACTTAACTGATTCAACTGAGGGAGGTTGAAAAGAAAGCGCTCCCAATCCGCTTGCGAGTCGCTTGGTAAGGTTTCATCCCACGACAGTTGCAGCAACTATATAGACTGCATGATCAGTTTGGCCTTGAAAACCACTGGCGAGATCCAACCAAGTGGATCGAACGTCCGTGCTATAGTAGAGAGAACCGCCCGTTTTGTATATGTAGGCTCTGACGGTAGGATAATTCTGTAAGAGAAGACATCCAGTACCGAATCCCACTGAATCCCGAGAACCTTGATGAAGGAAGGACTATCTGCCGCATTGAATTGGTGTGGCTTCTCACAATGTTCCACTGGGATATTAGAAAGAAGCTCTGGGCAACTAGATACCCACTTGCGCAGCTCATAGCCTCCCAGAGATAACATGGAAATGAGTTGGGACTTTAGCTCTGTCGCAGCTTCCAACGAGCTTGTGCCGCCAAGAATATCGTCCATGTAGACTGACTTCCGCAGTGTCCGCGCCGCGATAGGAAAGCGATCTTCATATTCATCTGCCAGTTGTCGTAGGCACCTAATAGCAATGTATGGGCTAGACTTTAATCCGTATGTGTTAGTATTTAATGTGTACATGCACAGCGGCTGATCCGCAGATTCCCGCCAAAATATGAGCTGGAAAGCTCGGTCTCGGTGGTTCACTAAAACCTGTCTGAACATCATCCGAATGTCCGTAACGAAAGCTACCGCGTGAAGACGAAAGTCTAAAATAATTTCGTTTATGTCCAGCTGGAGCTTCGGTCCAGCGTGGAGACAGTCATTCAACGAGGCTCCTGAAATAGTAGAGAAGCTCGCGTCGAAGACCACTCGATTTTTTTCCGTATCCCCTGAGCTCTTGAAAACCCCATGATGTGGAATAAAGTAATGTTCCCCTCGTGTAATTGTGGCAGGAGCGACAGAAATGTGCCCCAACTGAATATATTCCCGCATGAACTCCACATATTTGGAACGCATTCTTGGTTCTGAGTTAAGCCGCTTTTCTATTGATAAAAACCGTCTAAGCGCGATAGTTCTAGAATTCCCTAATTAAGGTCGATTTGACAAGAATGGTAAACGTACCGAATAGCGCCCCTCAGCATTGCGCTGGTGAGTCGTACGAAACAAATTCTCGCAAACTGCATGTTCTGGATCCGCAACCGCTTGCTGTGGGATCTCCTCCGATTCCCAAAATCTTTGAATTACCCCCTCCAAAGAATTTTCTGCTGTGAATAGACCGTAAGAATAACGCACCGCTCTCGGTTCGTTGTATGAGACAGGACCCGCTACCGCAAAACCAAATATTGTATCTAAGGCGATGGGAAGGCCTGGTCCTACTTTCACAAAACCCCCCTGCAATATATACCCCAATAAATTCATGCCTAAAAGTAGTTCAACAGATTTGGATTCAAAAAAACGCTCATCCGCAAGTGGTAAATGTTGATAATAAGAAAAAAGCCCCTCATCTAGTGTGGAAGAAGGAAGGTGACCGCCCATCTTATTTAAAATAATAGCCCCGGTAGAAAGAATAGGCCGCATCGCATCGCGAGGTCGTATGGTTACCTCCACCATTTCCCTGGAGTTCCTTACCTCTACTCCGCCTACCCCTGTTAATGGAAAATGTGCTCGATACCGCGGAAGCCCCAATTTATTAGCTAATGAATGAGTTATTATTGAAATTTGTGAACCGCTATCTAACATGGCCCGCGCCACATGTGAGTACCCCGCTGCAGATTTCACCGCAACCAGCGCAGTGGCTAAGATGACTGAAGGATGTTCAGTTTGGTTGCGGGAGTGGTCGGCTAGTCAGCGACCCGCAGTTGAAGGCCCCTGGCCGGAATGACCAAAGTTGCACGGGAACGGTGGTGAGATGGACCGTGAGTTTCCGCGATCGCCCGCCGCAGCCGCATAGGCAGTGTACGGTTGCTCGTATGCATGGCTTGTGCCCCCCCCCCCTATTCCGCCACTGATCGCATAGGTATTATTACCGCGTCCGCCCCCACTAGATCCGCCATTGGCGCCATAGTTGTTATTACCGGATCCGCCCCCCCTACTTCCGCTATTGGCCCCATAATAATTGTTAACGGTCCGCCCCCTGTAGATGCGCCACTGGTTGGCCCCCCTCGGGCCCCGCCAAATCCGCCACTGTTTATACGAGTGGGGCTGCGCTGACCCCTCTGAAAACCGCCACTGTTTGTATGAGTGGGACCGTGCTGCCCCCCCTGAAAGCCGCCTCTGTTCGTACCATTGGGCCCGCGGTGGCCCCCCTGAAGTCCGCCATTGCCGCCTTGCTCAAAATGTGGAAGTGTGTTATGTTTATTGGTCCCGCATTTCCGGCACACATTCGTGGATGGACACTGACTTATGGAATGTGTGTTGAGACAAACGAAGCACCATTTCCACTCAACAACTACCGCCTTCCGCTGCTGGGGTGTCAGAGCACCAAAGCCTCGGCACTTGTAGATTGTGTGCCCTTGCCGCTCGCAATACTGGCAGTAGTAAGCCTCCGCTCTCGGGCTAGCCGGCCGCGCCTCTGCTTGGTAGCAAGCCTTGCGCGTTGTCTGTTTACTGCTGTATGGATTCGCGCCTTCAGTCCGCAATGAAGGTTTTGGTGTAACCGCTTGATTTTCCGCTGCCGACTCCAGTACTCTGCACTCACTTTCCAGGAACGAGGTCAACTGGTCGAAGGTGGGCAACACTGATTTGTGTTCCGCTGGCAGCAGAAGGTACTGCTCAAAACGCATCCGAGTTTGTTCCGCTAGTTTCCGCACCGCAATGGATAGCAGCAAGAAAGACCAATCTTTGACCGGCAACCCTAAGTTGATCAGAGCCTTCGTGTTTTCAAGCAACGTGTTTAGGAACGCCCGCAGTGCCTGGCCAGAGTGCACCACCATCGGATATGCGACAATGTTTGTTACCAGCTTATCCGCTAAAACCGGCTTATTACTATAGCGATCTCGTAGGATGTCCAGCGCGATGTTGAAATTGTCATCAATCAGTTTTAGGTGCTGCACTAACGCCCGCGGTTCGTCTGACAAACACCCCAACAAGTAGTACAGCTTCTGCGCCCCGGACATGCTGTTATCACTCGCGATTAGAGAATTAAAGAGACTCGCGAATGATTCGTAGTCCTCGATTCGACCGGAGAACCTAGGCAGGTCGATCCGAGGTAGCCGCAAGTTTCCGCTTCGAGACGATGGCTCGGTCTGTACTGCACCGCTTCCGCTTCCGCCGCTCTGTGTCACAGGTGGCACGAGTGTCCGCAACATGGTTTTGACCTCGTAGTACGTTGACGAGATATCCGCGTACCTCGCCTTGAGCTGTGTGTCGGAGGTAGCTTCTAGCTCAGGATGCGTCAGCAGCTCCAGGTGAATGTCCGTTACAACCTGGAACTTCTCATCCAACCCAACGCACCGCACTTCGAAGGCTGTGAGTAAAGCCGCATTAGCCTGCGCGTCCCGGCCCGCCAACGCTGCCTGTGTAAAGCTATCTGCATATAAATCGCGCTTCGCGAGTAACATGGCTACGCGTTTAGGTGCCATACTGAATTAAGGTTCGAACCGGTACTCAATTCCGAATAGGTAATCCGCAAAAATTAAATTTAAAAGTTATTGAAATAGAAAATGTAAACAAACACGCAAATGTAAATAAACAAACCGAACTGACAAGAAAGATATCAGTTAGATTTATAAATGGAATGCCCCGTAGAGATGCCTGGTTAGACGGCGGGGAAAGATAATTAACGAAACGTTCGAAATTTAAAAGTTCCGCTGATAGGCGGCGTGGTCGTTGGCCGCAAAGACAAGCTTGCAAATGTATTTTGGAAGAAATATAAATCGCCCGCAATGAAATAAACCGCAATTGTTTTTAGAATGAAAAAAATCATTTATGTACCGCTACGAAATTTTGATTATGAATGAATTTGTACTATTTCGCCCCTGTATGTGTGCTTCCCTGTAATGTAAGTAACCGCTCCCCAAAGACCCCAAATTAATGTTTACCGCAAATGTATGATAAAAAAAAACTAATAAAATTTACCGCAACTTCCCCATACGACTCGAACTGGATGAACGATACCCCAACGTCCGCTCGACAGGACCAACAATGGCACCAACGTCCGCTCGAAGGATCAACAATGTAGCGCAAAGTGTGTGGTGGTGTGGTGACTCCTACCTGGATGTGATGTGATGTCTCCGCCCGCAGCCGCACCTTCGATAGCTCAGTTCTTCAGGTAGTGATCCCGGCACGGAAACGTCCCGGTGTCCTAGGATCTGCTGGGCCCAGCTACGCACACACCTCGGGAACTACACACTCAACTTATACCGTATTAGGTCAATCAGCCCTAAGAGCCCGCGCCGCGCTCGATCAGGGTGAATATTGTCTTTTTCAGAGCAAAAGTTTAAACAAAACCGCCCGCTGCCGCTTGTATATTCGGACGTGTCAGATAACAACAGCCCGTCGCCTAGGCAAGACTAGGCGGACTCTTCTCCTTTCCGCCAGGAGGCGCTGTGTGCTTCTTGCATGAAGACCGCTGCAGGTAGAGTCTTGAGGCGAAGAGAATGGAGGCACGTGTACCTAACGTGTTTTGTGTAAATGTAAATGATCGCAAAATACCGAATATTGTTATAATATTTTAGCTGTCCCGATTGCCACGTCAAGGTGTTTTTTTTATAGAAATGGAGATGTTTAATATAAGAGGAGTAACTAAATATTGATTATTATTAAGTAGAAAATATAATTTATGGCAACATTGTTGAATCCGGGCTTCAATGATATGAAAAGACTTGAAATGAAATGAAATGAAAAATGAAATGAAAAATATTTATTATCACATGAAATCGTACAGTACAATAACCGAGTCTTCTGCACTAGAAAAATTCTGTCTCGCAGAAAGACTTTTTAGTAAACACAATTAATTGTATTTCATTGTGCGCTCACTAGTAATAATTTTATATTATTTTTAGTTTATTTCATATTATAATTAAATGAAGCGAATTTTTTAGTATATAAATACAAGTTAGTTTTAATATATATATAATACTAGCTTTTGCCCGCGGCTTCGCTCGCGTGAAATTCATATTTCAAAGGAAGAAAGTAAGTAACAAAGACCGATCTGCGTTAAGGTAAACGATAAACCTTCTCAACTAAAGTAAGTAACTAACGGCGAGGCTTCAGGCTGAGCTGCATTCTGGAAGACAATAAACCTTCTCGATGAAAGTAAGTAACTGAGGGCGAGGCCGAAGGCCGAGCTGCGTTCAGGAAGACGATCTTTCGAAGAAAGTAAAGTAACAGAGGGCGAGGCCAAAGGCCGAGCTGCGTTCAGGAAGACGATAACCTTTTCGAAGAAAGTAAGTAACAGAGGGCGAGGCCGAAGCCAGAGCTGCGTTCAGGAAGACCATAAACCTTCTCGAAGAAAGTAAGTAAATAAGGATGAGGCCTAAGGCCGAGCTGCGTTTAGGAAGACCATAAACCTTCTCGAAGAAAGTAATATTTCCCTCTTCCTCTCCCTCGCCCTCTCCCTCTCCCTCTCCCTCTCCCTCTCCCTCTCTCTCTCGCTCTCCCTCTCCATCTCCCTCTCCCTCTCCCTCTCCCTCTCCCTCTCCCTCCACCATGCGTCCCTCTCCCTCCATGCCTCCCCTCTTTCTTCCACCCATCCCCCCTCCCTTCCCTCCTTTTCCTCCCCCTCCCATCGCTGCTCTTCCTCCCCACCCTCCTTCCCCTTCCTTCATCTCCCTACCTCAACTATTTCTCTCTCCCTCCCCTCCCCTCCCGCCCTTCCTCCACTCATCACCTCTCCTCTCACCACCCCTACGTCCCCTCCTTTACCCCTCCCCTCCTTTACCCTTCCTCTCTTCCTTCATCTCCCTACCTCCCCTCCTCTCCCGACCTTTCCTCCCTCCCCTCCCCCTCATCTCCCGACCCATCCTCCCCTCCCTTCCATCTCTATACGTCCACATCCCCTCCCGCCCCTCCCTCACTCCCTCTATGCCCCTATTTAACCCCCCCCCCCCTTCATTCCTCGTTCATAGCTCCCACTCCCTCACTCCCTCTCTCCCTAAACGAAAATCCTAAGCCTTCTAGTTGTCACAGAAAACGGGATATTACGGAACCCTTTTTACGCGAGCTCGACTCGAACTTGACCACTTTTTTTAAATTATGCTACGATGGGATATACACTTAATTTACAGGAAAACCTAAAAAATACTAAGCATTCTAGTTCTCACAGAAAACGGGATTGTACGGAACCCTCTTTACGCAAAGTCAACTCGAACTTGACCACTTTTTTAAATTATTTTACCATGGGATATTAATTTAATTTACAGGAAAATCTAAACGAAAATCCTAAACCTTCTAGTTCTCACAGGAAACGGGATGGTACGGAACCCTCTTTACGCGAGCTCGACTCGAACTTCACCATTTTTTTTCAAAATTATGTTACTCCGGGATATACACTACCACTGTACAAAGTTTCGTCAAAATCCGTCCAGCCGTTCAGGCGTGAAAGAGGAACAAACAAACAAACAAACAAATAAACAAACAAACAAATATACTTTCGCATTTATGATATTATTAGTGAGATATCAAATAAATACCTCAATAAATAAAATATGAATAATTTATGGTTTTATAATGTTATTTAGTTAGTAAGGTGTTTAGTTTGTCTAAGGTTTGTTTGTAGGTTCATTTATATGTTTTTATTTTATTTTATTTTTGAATATCTAGCACATTTTCTGTGTCGTTATAATTTAAAGTTTTCAACCATTTAAGATTTTCTTGTTTTCGTTTATGACTTGTTTTGTTGTTAATATTGCAAACACGTAAGGCTTTGTTAAAGAGATGTTGCGATAGGAACTTTGAGAATCTTTGTGCAAATGATGTTCGTACTCGCGTTGATGCCGGGTTATTTCTGTATCTCGTGAGTGGTCGGTTTTCAGAGATGCCTGCTGTGTTTTGTGTTTCCTTAGTTCTGAGGATGGTACGAAGGATAAAAAGTTGTCGGATCGAGAGCATACCAGTCTCTAAGAGCAAGTCTTGAGTGTTAAAACTTGGCTCTGCATGGGATCTTACAACTTTTTACGGTGGAAAGGTTGCGTGCGAGACTTGGCATCTTTTATATTATATGTTTTTGGTAGGATCTCATTTCTTTTTGTAGGTAGTCTTCCTTTTTTTTCTTTTCTGGTATTAGTTCTTGCACGTCAGCTACTTATTTTCTCAAAACCCACTCCCTATCTCTGTTAGCTTTTCTCAGTGGCCTTGGTGTAACAACTTTTGACTAGTCTGGGCGGTAAGTGGATCTAAGTCGATTATATTCGGCTATTGCGGACTCCTGAGCTTTGATGCTACCAAAGTCTACATTGATTAGATGCAATCCGCCCAGACTTGTCACTCTCGATAGTGCTACGTACGCTTGACCGCACGTGAACACTGAAGAGCCGATGCGTATCAATGCACTGTTTAGACGGAGCCCTTGCCTTTTGTGTATATATAGTTATAGCATACGATATACATGCTTTTGGGCGTCGTCGGCTCAACAATCCATGCTGACGGCGCCAAGTGTCTCGCGTATCAATAAAAAAAAAAAAAAAAAAAAAAAAAAACACATGGGATATTGTTCGCGATGAACATAAGCCCTGGGAATAATTTCAAATTTAGTTTTAACTGGAGCCAGCTCGTAAAGATGTTCCTTATTAAATTTAATTTGTATTGATTTAATTTTTTTTGTATCATCAACTTTTACCCCTTGTACTATACCGATGGAACCGTTAACTAAGCCAAGACTCACGTGGATATTTATGGTGATATCTCGCAAACTGTAATAGGTACAAACCATTGATTTTATAACCCTGTCGGGACAGATAGACCACTCCATATAAAAAATTTGGTAACGTTGTAAATCGTAAAACCAACAGAGGGCGTTAATAATTTTTCTTGATGTTGTCGTAAAACAAACAGGTGGCGTTAATGTTTGTTAATACTTCTATACTAAGGGCGCTATCTAGTTGAAATACAACAGTATCTAGGTACCTTTAATTGTCACTAGGCTGTAGAATTACTGCTACTAGACAAAAGATGGCGCTTTCATTTATATTTATAAACAAAGACATTAAACCCCCTCAATCTCTTTGTTTATAAAGAACATTATTTATGTAAATTCCAAAATTTTTAATTATATTTGAATAATAAAATTATGACAATTTACAATTAAACTAACACTTCTTATCAAATTAAATAAAATAAAAAAATGTTTTGAAAATAATTTGGTATACGGAACAAAATATTATTATGATTGTAATTTCCTGTTTGTGCGCTTTTAATAGATAGATCCACAGAGCACGGAATACCCCCGCGCGCGCGCGCGCGGTATTCCGTGCTCTGTGGATAGAACGTATTTATTTAGTTGAATACTCAGAGGAAGTTGAACAGTTAAACAAATACTCGTCACTCTTCATTCTAATAATGTCAGCATTGTAGGTAAAAAAAAAAATATGAAAACTGCCTTAAAAAATTTATGAAATTAAAAAAATCGAACCCTAGAGTTGAAGGCGGTGCTAAAGAAGGCTACACAAAACACAAATCACAAAGGATATCATCCGCGCATGTTTTCTTTCATGTATCATTTTTGCTTGCTTTAGCACTGCCTTCAACTCTAGGGTTCGATTTTTTTTATTTCATACATTTTTGAAGGCGGTTTTTATCAATGATACGTCATTGGTTTTTATATATTTTTTTAAATAGTTTTTTATTTCACAGTTTTTTTTTGGAATTTTTTGCTATTAATGTACTCGGCGGAATCGCTCGACCTTCGGCCTCGCGATTCCGCCTCGCTTTCCAATCTGATCTCGACCAAATTAAAATGGAACCACCTCATGGTTATCCCCTTTCAAAAAAAAAAAAAAGAATTTTCAAAATCGGCCCACAAAGGGTGGGTTTAATGTCTTTGGCCCACAATAATTGACGGAGTAATCGCGTAACAAACATCCAAAAAAAGAAAACATACCGTCGAATTGAGAATCTCCTAGGTCTAAAGTAAATTGCTCGTGAAGACAAATTCAACGAGCCCAAACACGATGGGTTTATCATGTGTAGTTTAGGAGTTCCTATGGCCACCTTCCGTCTCCGTCATCAGACCAGCTCGATGGTACTCGTACTCGTATTATAATATATTAAGCGCATCTGGCCGGTCGGAAAAGATTTCAAATTTAGAATATTCATGAAACAAGGGTCCGAATACAAAGAGAATGACAATATCGATTCATGTATTTCAATACAATGACAGAGAAAATTTCAAAATATTAGGTTATATATTTATATAGGTATATTATATTACTACTATTATATTATATTAATTACTATTATATTATATACTATATTAGGTTATAGGTTATATTATATATATTTGGTATTATATTTAATACTTTTTAGTTCTAGTTTATTTTTTTTTAAGTCGGTTTTATATTTTTAAAACAATATTACATAAAAAACAATAATCGAAATCGAATAATCGAAATCGGTTGAAGTGGTACAGAATTATTCGCCATGTGTCAAACTGCAAATTGCTGAAAAAGTCCACATCACAAAAGTTTTGCTGAAGGTAACCACACACCAATAGTATTTTGTTGCTTTTTCATAAACCGCTCAATCAATTTCAATAAAATTTCAATGGGAGCACCTCTGAAGTATGACCTACCAAACAAAAAAAGAATTTTCAAAATCAGCCCACAATTAACACGTTGAACGCCATACGACCCACCGGTGGGCCTAGCGTACTTTTCCGTTCGGGCCAAGCCAAACTCATTATATCCGTAATTTTCATCAACTTGAGATTTTCATCACAAAGTTTATAAAATGCGGTAATTTGTAAGGAAAATAAAAATTTGCGACTTTTACCGTCTAATTTTCGAGATATAGCAAAAGGCTCACGGGTGGATCGTGTGGCCTCCTATGAAGGATTTGTATTTTTCTGTTGGCTGGGGCCGCGGGGTCACGCCGCGGCCCACCCGTTGCGCGCGCGCCGCGGACGCAGCGATCAATCCCGGTCCGGCTGCGTCGACAATTGAGGATGTTTTACGCTTTTCTCGCCAAAAATGGATTATTTTGAAGATTTCGAGTTAACACAAGAAGCGCTAACGCAGTTAGAAAACATCGAGATAGATCTTCTGAACCGTAGTTTCGGAATAGATTCTATGAAGACGTAGTTCAACCAACGAAAAGAAGATGCTGTCGAATTCTTTTGTCGGAGAGTGAGGATAGCGACGATGAAATGCGTATAGAAAGACGGAAGAGAATGAAACACACTCTGGAAAGGAAAGAGGGATTGGCCAGAAAAGTGAGAAGAACATGTCACCAATGTTATGCAAAGAACGTACCAATAATGGGTAGCAAACAGGCTAAAACCAAGTCGAAAAAAGTATCCACTTATTGCCAAAGCAGCCCAACTAAACCATTCCTTTGTTTGCCTTGTTTTAACAAGACTCACGGATAATTCTTTATTGTTTATGGTTAAGAGCCAAAGGGTTAAGATGATTATTTTAAATACTGAAGTGTCATAATGTTGTGATTGTTC
Organism: Nematopogon swammerdamellus; assembly: GCA_946902875.1. Classification (NCBI taxonomy): domain Eukaryota; kingdom Metazoa; phylum Arthropoda; class Insecta; order Lepidoptera; family Adelidae; genus Nematopogon; species Nematopogon swammerdamellus. Next base: position 9,610,256 of record OX336348.1, on the reverse strand, counting down.
AATTTCATAAATATTTTCTTTTGTTCAATTTCATAAATTATTTTCGTAATAAATAATGTCTTCTTATTTGGTAATGAAGAAAATATTATGTTCATTTTTATTTTGACGAATATTTTCTTATTATTTTCTGGTTTTATTAATTCTATTAATAAAAATATTATTTTCTACCTTATCGTTAAGAGCGGCCCTAGCATCGTTACAATTAACTTAATAAAAAACTACAAGTTTCTATTGGATTTGAAAACCACGCCGTCCGCTTCGACTACAAGGCCATGCGGCTCACTTCCATATTGGCTTTGTAGCTGCGCTCTGTGGCTTGTAGGAAGCGTTTACGTAGGACCTCTCACGCGGCTCACCGGTGACCCCCATGACCTGAATAGTTCAGTAAGGAAAGGCTCACCGGTGAGCGGTGAGCCCCGTGGCCCAAACGGAAATACTGGATTTTTCATGTGGCGTTGAACGTGTAAGATTGTAATTTCCTGTTTGCGGTTTTACTCCGGTCCAAAGAGTTTACAAACTCTTTGGTTGTACCTAGCTCCGCTTATTTGTTGTTATATCCGCTATAGTAACACATATTCTGTGAAAATTTCAACGGGCTTCCTATTACGGTTCAAGAGATACAGCCCTCGGATAGACAAACGGACGGACGGACAGACAGACTGCGGAGGCTTAGTAATAGGCTTCCGTACAGGGATACGGAAACCTAAAAATAAGGGGTGAAATAGGGGTGAAAGTTTTTGTATGGGGAATCCATGATTTCTCTAGGTAAGGATATGAAAATTTATTATCTAGGCTTTTGGCACAGATTACTCAATAGTTACTGCTTTTGGTAAGAAATCATGAATAATGGTCAGGAAGAGGAAGGGGGAGAGAAAAGAAGGGGGAGTGGGTGGGAGGTACGTTTGTCAGCCTCGGTAGCTCAGTGGTGCAGGCAACCCTGGGCGCGGTCAACACTTGGATGGGTGACCGCTCGACCATTGGAGGCTGACCGTGGTTCGGATTCCACGTAAAACTGTAGCACCCTTCCCTTCTTACCTTACTAGGGTTGGTACCACCGCACTGAATAAAACGTATGTCGAAACGGCTATGTAAATCAAAGAGATTTGATGTAAATCAATGACGTATCATGTAATCTCTTTGATGTAAATAGTAATTTTTTTCGTTTTTGTCCGTCCAGTTCAGTATAGCCGGCACGACATGTCCGACATCACGGATGTTGTAGGTGATGTATCCAACCATGTCAGTTTCCATAAAAAAAAGAAGAAGAGGAGGAGAGGTATGGAGGGAGGAAGGGTTAGTGAATGAGGGCAGGTGTGGGGGAGGGAGGTAGTAGAGGGAACGAGGAGGAATGGATATCGAGGGAGTGAGAGGTTGGAAGGGGGAAGGGGCGGGGTAAGAGGGGGTTGCGGACAGGATGAGGGGTAGTAGGGGAGGAATGGAATGCGAGGGTGATGGGAAGGAGGGGCGGCATGAGGGGAGGAAGGGAAGTAGGGAGAGAGGGAGGGAATGGGCGAAAGGGAAGGTGGCAAAGAGGGGGTCCGTGAAGGGTGAGGGGAAGGAGGGGAGGAAGGCGGGATCGAGGAGAGAAGACAGGGAGAGAGGTGAGTGAGAGATGGGCGAGGAAGGAATCCCTTCCTTCCTCCCGAAAAAGATAGAGAATATAAGAGAAGCGATGGTTTATTATCAATTTTGCATTTAAATCAGATTTACTATTTTTTTATTTTATTCGTCGTCGTCAAAGAGATTTTATGTACATACATACATACATACATGATACGTCATTGGTCGTCGTCGGTAAAATCTACAATTTTATATAACGTACTCGTATCATTGACTTATATATTCTGTAAAGTATAACACAAATACATTAAACCCACCCTCTTTTAATCTCTTTGGTATAACACCACCAGCAGCATCGTAGATGGAAAAAATAGCCCTGGACTCAACTTTTTTTAATTCGGTGCCTGGACTCCGTACTTCATACTCAAAGACATTTTGTTTATACTTCAACTATTACCAAAGAAGAGGGTGGGTTTAATGTCTTTGACTATTACTAAAACGAGACACCGCGATTATGGTAGTGTGCGTATCGCGTGAATACAGAACCGACCGTCTCAAGAGATCGCATCGATATTGTGTCATCCTTTTTCCACGCGCAGTAACCCGTATCGCTTGCCTGCACGCTCCACGCAAACATTTGCGTGTTCCAAAACAAGCGAACGTCGCGCGTCGATCGATAAATTTCCGCAACAGCTAAAAACTGTGGAGGTGGCTTTTTACTTTCGAGCGACTGTAAGGAGAAAGGAAGTATTGTGATCGTCCAAAATGTCGAAGTTGAGAATGCGACTGATTTTTTTTTTTTTTTATTGAAACTGGCACGGTTGGCTACATCACCTACAACATCCGTGATGCCCATAACACCGTTTGAACTTGGTGCCACGTCAGTGCTTCCCTTCGGTCGTGCCGGCTACACTGAACTGGACGGAAAACACAAACTATTTACATAGCCGTTTGGACCGACCTTTCATTCAGTGCGGTGGTACCAACCCGGGCGGGTTAAACCCTACCACCTAGTAATATAAGAAGGGGGTCATATCCCTTAGTCGCCTTTTACGACATACACGGGGAGAGATTCAGTGGGGCCATTCTTTTAAAGTACCGGCCCCACACAGTACAGATTTGGGCTATATATCTGTCAACGATCCCAAAAAAGTGGTTTTGAGAAACATGTATGTGTGTGTGTGTGTGTGTGTGTCCGTCCAGCGACCTTGTGCCTAAACTGCTCAACCGATTTCGTTCAAAATTCGTATTTAGTAGTTTGAAATGATAATCTAGGGGTAAATTTTTTTACTTTTTCAAAATTCGAAAAAATAAGGGTAGCCGTCATACAAATTTGTCTATGGCAATGTGTCCAGCGACGTTGCGCCTCAACCGCTCAACCGATTTCGTTGAAAATTCATATTTAGTAGTTTGAAACGATTATCTAGGGGTACCTTTTTTAATTTTTTTTTATTTAAAAAAATAAGGGTAGCTGTCATACAAATTATTTCGATGAGGTCGATTTTCTTATAAATGGCTAACGATTTTTATTATTATTATTATATTTAATCCATCGTGTTTGTTTCCGTTTTCAAAGGTGGTGAGGTAAAAAAATATAATTTTAAAGAAGGTATCTCCACTTTATCCTAACCGCACGCGCGTATTTGAATTGCACGCAGGTTTGGTTGGTGGGTATTTGGCAACTGAAAATATAATAAGAAATAGGCATGCCATCTATAGACAAATAGGACAACTTAACTTTGGTCTGACATCTATGATGCAGAAGCGGCGAAATTATACATTTTATCCGCCAAGCTCACGGACTGACAAAACATGAAAATATTTATTGGAAAAATTATGAAAACCTTAAAATACACTATTTTGAAATTTTTACTTAATATAAAATAATCTTTAAATTTAACTATGCTGTTCCCACTTAGCATCGTTCTATAATTAGCAGATTTAAAAATATAATAAATTATTTAATTCAAATTCGATACTCCTGGCGCCATCTTAGGACATAATTGAAGACTAATTTCATGTTACCTTTAAAACATCGCTGACGGTACATCTGACTCCCCCTATAAAATCAATGGTACAAACTTATAATTTGGGGGTATAGCTAGGTTCGATAAGTACTCTTGGCAACTAAAATTCCAGATGTTTATCTTTATCTACAACAAAGATACAGGTAGGCCAAAAGTACCCTGAGTTGCTTCGAGAAAAGGATGGTACGGCCGTGTTGCTTTTGCTCGACTTGGCGGGGGCACTGCCGTGCCCCCAGATAAAAAAATAGTAAACAATTAAGGTTTGTCCCCATACAAGAGTGAGAAATGTGTTTTTTGTTTTGTTTTCAGTTTTTTTTATCGTTAGAATGATAACATAGATGCGTCAAACTTTGATAAGTGCAAACTCTAAATTTAAATCATCAATCAATATATTATATATTATTATATGTATTTATTTTCACATTTTTACCATATTTATATTAATTTTACATATTTTATAATATTATACAAAAACTTATAAAAATACACAAAATTAATAAAAATCTAAATAAAAACGGTAAATATCCGCCGGCGGCGGGAGGCAGGCCTCCAAGCACGCCGGCGGGTGCAGGCCGTGGCTACGGAGCTCTCCGAGACGACGCGAGGCAAGCTACGAGCGATAGGTGGTGGTACTAGACACGTAGGCCACCACCACCCCCATCTCGGAGAGCTCCGTATCCGCCGGGCTGCGGGGCGACGTCACGCAGCTCTTCTATACTTGAAAGGCCTCTTGCGTGCGTCGCTGTGGCGCACGGCGCTGCACCGGTAGCGGAGGCTGCAAGCGGGCGGGACACAGGGCCGCGATAGCCCCAAGCTAACCGGTGGCGGCGGACTTCGTCCCGTCGTAGCTGGTGTGGCGGGGCGCGTCCCTGGTTCGCCACCCTCACCGGCAGACGCGGGCGATGGAGTAGCAAACCGTGGTGGATTGTGTGCGCTGCTGGTGTTGAAAGAAGCGGCAGGTCTTGTCACTGGATCCTCCGGCCACACCGCGAGAAGGGCGAGGCCTCGGGAGAGGCGCTGTTGACTCGGACGCGTTGCATCACTGGTCCCTCCTCTGACACAGCGGGGTGGTGAGGCGCTGAGGGGGTGTCGCCGGTATTCCGCTGCCGAGGCTGTCGACGACTAGTTTTATAAAATTTTCATTTTTCCGGAGAAAATTTTTACACCCTGTCAGTCTGACAGCTTTTCTTCTTTTAATTATATTATTATTATATTACTTATATCTTTATTTTCACGCTTTTTGTTGCATATTTACATTAATTTTATATAATTATAAAATAAAATACCTATACAAAATTAATACAAATAGACAAAAACAAAAAAACGGTATTCTCGCCGGCGGCGAGAGGCGGACCACCAAGCACGCCGGCGGGTGCAGGCCGTGGCTACGAAGCTCTCCGAGACGACGCGAGACTAAGCTTCGAGCGGTAGGTGGTGGTACTAGACACGTAGGCCACCACCACCCCCATCTCGGAGAGCTCCGTATCCACCGGCTGCGGGGCGACGACACGCAGTCCTAGCATGGGATCTTGATCCTCGTGCGTGCGCTGCCGTTGCGCACCGTACCGCCACGCCGGTAGCGGGGGCTGCAGTCAGAGCACGGAGCCCCGATAGCCCCAAGCAGGCCGGTTGATGTGGCGGACATCGTCGTCCCGTCGTAGGTCTTGTGGCGGGAGCGCGTGTTGTTCGGTGAACCTTGGTGGTGGGTGTGCGCTGTCGTGTAAGAAGTGGCAGGTGAGCGAGACACAGGGAAACGTCAACGTCGTCGTCGGTGGATGGCGGTCAACGAGGATGGCGGCGTAATCGTGCGGGGCGGCGGCGCGCTGCTGGCGCGGCAGACTCCACGCAAGCTGCGGTGCGCCTCACCGCGCCCTCCTCTGGCCCGGGACGGGGACGCCGGTCGTGTCGCTGTCTTCTGCCGTGCTGTCTTTGACAAGTCGTCACCATATTCCGGAGGTGCCGAGCGGCGGTGCTGGTGGTGGTCGCATGGTGTTGCACATCATGCGAGGTGCTGCGCCGGTGGTGGTGGGGCCGCGCATACACGCGAACTCAGCTTCTTTGTCCTCAGAACTCGGTTTTAAATTTTTTTCATTGTGAGAAAAAAATTTAGCGACTTGTCACTTTGACAGCTTCTTCTTTTTTTTTTTTTTATATTATAATTATTATTATACAAATAATAAATCTGTAAGGCATGGTCATGGAGTAAGATGCTTTGTTTTTTGAAATATTGGGTTTGTAGACTCTGTGTATGATACTAAAACTAAATTTACGATTTTTAGAAATCATTTCTGTATGTATGTATGTTCCACCATAACTCTTAAACCGATCATCTGAATTCGATGAAACTTCGTACAAGTACATTTACCTACACGGGACACAGGATAGGCTTAATAAAATTCACTTCCGGTTACGCTAAGATGTGGCTCCCATACAAACCGATATGTTCCGTAGGCGCCGCGCCGTAGTACTATAGGTATTTACCGAGCGGGCGGCCGCAATATGATAGAAAGGATCTTTATTCCTCTTTCACGCGAAAAATACTGAACAGATTTTGATGAGCCTTTACAGTACATCAAAATAACATATAGGCTATAATTTATAAAGATATTGTGTAAATTGGCCCAAATAGGTATATCCATAAATGTCAAGTAGTTAAGTCGGAAAAAATCCTGCCATCTGAGCGCTATCTCGGCATGCGCTGAATAAACCGTTAGAGTTACACGAAGATAATGTACGAGTATAATGACGTTGTTTCTCTTAAATAGTTCTAAAAAAAAGTCCGCGACAGCATATATCTACCTTTTATGTGGAAGCCACTATAGCCAAAATAGTGAACGATAAATACATTTAAATTGGATACTTACTGTATTTACAATGCACATTTCATAGTAGGTATTTAATTAATCCTTATCAAAATACATACTTTTATCGCTTCTGGTATTTAAACTTTGGCTTTTACACTAAGTAATTTGGACAAATAGTTTAAAAGTTACGACGATGAGAATGTCTTTATATGGCGTCCTGCGGTGCGGCGCACAGTACGGGCGGGGGGGGGGGGGGGGGGGGGGGGGGGGGTTTGCGGGGCGAGGCGAATAATTATGTGTGCATGAATTTCCTCCATAACATTTAAATTAGTACACGCACATTTAGCTATACGAGACACAGGATAGGCTAAATAAAATTCAGTTCCGGTTACGCTAATAGGTGGAATATTTTACTTAGTTAGGTATCTAAAGTATTTGATTTATTTTAACTGAAATTTCTTATTTTAATATCGACAGCTTTTTCCCGCGGATTCGCTCGCGTGAAATTTGTATTTCAAAAGAAGAAAGTCAGTAACTTAGGCCAGGGCCGGAGGGTGAACTGGATTCAGAGAAACAATAAACATTCTCAAAGAAAGTAAGTAACATACTAAAGGCGAGGCCAAGGCCGAGCTGCGTTCAGAAAGAGTATAAACATTTTCGAAGAAAGTAAGTAACAAAGGGCGAGGCCGAAGGCCGACCTGCATTCAGGAAGACTATAAACCTTCTCGAAGAAATTAAGTAATTGAGGGCGAGGGAGGCCGAAGGCCGAGCTGCGTTCAGAAAGACTATAAACCTTCTTGATGAAAGTAAGTAACTGAGGGCGAAGCCGAAGGCCGAACTCCGTTCAGTTCAGGAAGACGATGACCTTTTCGATGAAAGTAACAGAGGGCGAGGCCGAAGGCCGAGCTGCGTTCAGGAAGACCGTAAACCTTCTCCAAGTGAAGCACTGACGTGGCACCAAGTTCGTCTGCTATTATGGGCCGACATCACGGATGTTGTAGGTGATGTGGCCAACCGTGTCAGTTTCCATAAAAAAAATGATAAAAAAAACGTACGTAACTAAGGGCGTGACCGAAGGCCGGACTGTATCCTGGAAGACGCTGACAGTAACTAACTATGGACGATAGTTACATACTTTCTTCAAGACGGTTTATAGTCTTCCTGAACGCAGCTCGACCTTCGGCCTCGCCCTGAATTACTTGATTTCTTCGAAACGTTTATAGTCTTCCTGAACGCAGCTCGGCATTCGGCCTCGCCCTCTGTTACTTACTTTCTTCGAAAAGGTTATCGTCTTCCTGAACGCAGCTCGGTCTTCGGCCTCGCCCTCAGTTACTTACTTTCATCGAGAAGGTATAGTCTTCCTGAACGCAGCTCGGCCTTCGGCCTCGCCCTTAGTTACTTACTTTCTTCGAGAAGGTTTATGGTCTTCCTGAACGCAGCTGGCCTTCGACCGCGCCCTCTGTTACTTACTTTCTTTGAAAAGTTTATCGTCTCCCAGACCGCAGCTCGGCCTTCGGCCTCGCCCTCAGTTACTTACTTTCATTAAGAAGGTTTATAGTCTTCCTGAACGCAGCTCGGCCTTCGGCCTCGCCCTCAATTATATATATAGTCACAGAGCACGGAATACCCCCCGCGCGCGCCCCCTCCTAGAGACGCCCTAAGCGATAATATTTGAAACATAATAACTGAACGCAGTGCTACTAGCGCTTCGTATGTGTGTGTGTGTGTTAGTATCGACACTACACACAAAGAGGAGCAAGTTAGGCACATGCACAAAACAAATGCACACGCACAACACACATATGTAAGACAGGCTTCAACGCCGTTGTAGGGAAATCGAGACACAGGATAGGCTAAATAAAATTCAGTTCCGGTTACGCTAATAGGTGGAATATTTTACTTAGTTAGGTATCTAAAGTATTTGATTTATTTTAAGTGAAATTTCTTATTTTAATATCGACAGCTTTTTCCCGCGGATTCGCTCGCGTGAAATTTGTATTTCAAAAGAAGAAAGTCAGTAACTTAGGCCAGGGCCGGAGGGTGAACTGGATTCAGAGAAACAATAAACATTCTCAAAGAAAGTAAGTAACATACTAAAGGCGAGGCCGAAGGCCGAGCTGCGTTCAGAAAGATTATAAACATTTTCGAAGAAAGTAAGTAACAAAGGGCGAGGCCGAAGGCCGAGCTGCATTCAGGAAGACTATAAACCTTCTCGAAGAAATTAAGTAATTGAGGGCGAGGGAGGCCGAAGGCCGAGCTGCGTTCAGAAAGACTATAAACCTTCTTGATGAAAGTAAGTAACTGAGGGCGAAGCCGAAGGCCGAACTCCGTTCAGTTCAGGAAGACGATGACCTTTTCGATGAAAGTAACAGAGGGCGAGGCCGAAGGCCGAGCTGCGTTCAGGAAGACCGTAAACCTTCTCCAAGTGAAGCACTGACGTGGCACCAAGTTCGTCTGCTATTATGGGCCGACATCACGGATGTTGTAGGTGATGTGGCCAACCGTGTCAGTTTCCATAAAAAAAATGATAAAAAAAACGTACGTAACTAAGGGCGTGACCGAAGGCCGGACTGTTCCTGGAAGACGCTGACAGTAACTAACTATGGAAGATAGTTACATACTTTCTTCAAGACGGTTTATAGTCTTCCTGAACGCAGCTCGGCCTTCGGCCTCGCCCTGAATTACTTGATTTCTTCGAAACGTTTATAGTCTTCCTGAACGCAGCTCGGCATTCGGCCTCGCCCTCTGTTACTTACTTTCTTCGAAAAGGTTATCGTCTTCCTGAACGCAGCTCGGTCTTCGGCCTCGCCCTCAGTTACTTACTTTCATCGAGAAGGTATAGTCTTCCTGAACGCAGCTCGGCCTTCGGCCTCGCCCTTAGTTACTTACTTTCTTCGAGAAGGTTTATGGTCTTCCTGAACGCAGCTGGCCTTCGACCGCGCCCTCTGTTACTTACTTTCTTTGAAAAGGTTATCGTCTCCCAGACCGCAGCTCGGCCTTCGGCCTCGCCCTCAGTTACTTACTTTCATTAAGAAGGTTTATAGTCTTCCTGAACGCAGCTCGGCCTTCGGCCTCGCCCTCAATTACTTAATTTCGTCGAGAAGTTTTATAGTCTTCCTGAACGCAGCTCGGCCTTCGGCCTCGCCCTTAGTTACTTACTTTGTTCGAGAAGGTTTATGGTCTTTCCGAACGCAGCTCGGCCTTCGGCCTCGCCCTCTGTTACTTACTTTCTTCGAAAAGGTTATCGTCTTCCTGAACGCAGCTCGGCCTTCGGCCTCGCCCTCAATTACTTACTTTCTTCGAGAAGGTGTATTGTCGTCCAGAATGCAGCTCAGCCTGAAGCCTCGCCGTTAGTTACTTACTTTAGTTGAGAAGTTTTATTGTTTACCTAAACGCAGATCGGCCTTACTTACTTAGTTTCTTCCTTTGAAATACGAATTTCACGCGAGCGAAGCCGCGGGCAAAAGCTAGTACTAATAATAAATCTGTAAGGGGTGGTCATGGAGTAAGTTACTTTGTTTTAGGAAATATTGAGTTTGTAGTCTCTATGTATGATACTAAAGCTAAATTGACGATTTTTAGAAATCTTTTCTGTAAGTATGTATGTATGTTCCGCCATAACTCTTAAACCGATCATCCGAATTCGATTAATCTCTGTACCAGCACATTTAACTATACGGGACACAGGATAGGCTACATAAAATTCAGCTCCGGTTACGCTAAGATGTGGCTCCCATACAAATCGAATCGAAATAAAGGCGGCGCGGCGGGGCGGTTGGTAGCGCTAGCGGCTAGATGGCGGAGGCTTGCGGCGGCGGCGGCGGAGGCGCGGGCGCGGCGCGGGGTGCGGTCTGGCGGAGCGCGGTGTGTATCCCTATTTCTAACTATATTTTTATTTCGGTTACATTCACAGTTTTTTTGTGTGGTAGCCTGTGCCGATGTATGTGTAGTAGGTGTAGGTATGGGAAAGTGAGCGGGCGCTGGCTGCTCGAGGACCGCTGGCTGCTCGAGGACATGCTGCAGAACTGGGTTTGTTGGCTCTTCCACGACTTTAGGGTTAGCAGGTGCGTAATGTTGAGGCTCATACGAGTGGCCAGCCTTCTCCTTTGCCTCCAAGGTGGTACTTTCGTTATTTTCTAACCACTGTTGTATACCTCGCCGACTAGCTAACGAAGATCCCCGAGTGCTGCATGCTGCTTCAATAAACGCCAGCTGTGCCTGGAGTTCGAGATCGGTGATGGAGTGCACGCGTTCGGCTGCGGCGGCGCGCTCGGCTGCGGCGGCACGCTCGGCTGCGGCGGCGCGCTGGGCTGCGGCGTGCTCGGCTGCAGCGGCACGCTGGGCTGCGGCGTGCTCGGCTGCAGCGGCACGCTGGGCTGCGGCGCGCTCGGCTGCGGCGGCATGCTGGGCTGCGGCGGCACGCTGGGCTGCGGCGCGCTCAGCTACGGCGCGCTCCCATTCAGCTTCCCTCTCCGCCATACGACGTGCATGCTGAGATCTAGCTGCGAGCTGTTGAGCCACGATGGTGGCTGATGACTTTGAGGTGGTATTTGATGTGCGTCGCGATCTATTAAGGCGGTCACCGGCGTTCCCCGAGGTGGTGGGAAACGCGACTGCGGTGACTTCTGCGCCAATAATGTTTTCACCGGTGCCCCCAACAGGGAGCACTTCTGTGGCTAATACATTACCGTTGACCGGATCTGCATTTGCCCCATCACTTTTAGCTCGTTTCTTTGCAGCTCTTGTGAGCATTTTTAAGTTCGTTTTTAATAAATTCTGACACCAATATTGTTCATGGAAAATTAAAATAAACTTTTTTCTAATGAACTTTTATTTCTTGATATTTTTTTACATTTTATACTTTTGATTATATATTTTTTTTATAAAATTATGTGCAACCAGTAATACTGATATTATCAGATCTCAAAATTTATGGTAATTTTTCTTTGTAGTCGTGTTGTATTTTTTAGATTTCAACCAATTCCTGGTTTAATTTTATTTTATTCCATATATTGAATGAGAAAATAAATATAGCATCTCGCAACATAGCGGGCAACCGAACATTCGGAACATCAATTTTCTCTCATTTTTTCGCTCGCAAACGCGATCGTCGTAAGTCGACGATAGCATGTTCGACCTTTCGTGTGTCGGTGTCCTCCTGCGCGGCATGCTGCGTCCCTCCCTATTGCACGGAACAGCGCGCGCGCTCCATCTCCCTCGCTCCCGTTGGCGCTGGGACATTAAAACGCTGGCAGACCTAACTTGCGGCAGGATTTGAGCCGGCAGTCATATGTCATCGTGTAGAGAAAAAAAATATCTTCAATATGGTATAAGTATTGTTTCGATAACAATGAGTGCAAAATTCAACAAAATTTTACCTCTTTCCACGTGACTGCCAGGGGGTTGCGGCAGGCAGAGGCGTGGCAGTGAGCGTTTTTCGAGTTCCTGAGAGAGAGCTCTTTCAAATGACACTTTATTTACTAGCCTAACACATCAAGGGAATTTCAACTTTTTTAGTACTTGCGGCCAGATTTTGGCAAAACGTTCTATAGCAGACGTATTCGCCTACATTAAATCTTTCATAAAAATCGCATTTCGATGAAATAACAGTGAGCGCATAAATCACGCGGTCGGATCTTATGTTAAATGATAATGTTAAAACCAAAAGTGGCATTTTCATAAAGCCCATTACCAAGTTATGTCCTTTGCCAAAAAGCTAATTGGTACGGATTTTTTTTGTTTAGTTATAGTCACAGAGCACGGAATACCCCCCGCGCGCGCCCCCTCCTAGAGACGCCCTAAGCGATAATATTTGAAACATAATAACTGAACGCAGTGCTACTAGCGCTTCGTATGTGTGTGTGTGTGTTAGTATCGACACTACACACAAAGAGGAGCAAGTTAGGCACATGCACAAAACAAATGCACACGCACAACACACATATGTAAGACAGGCTTCAACGCCGTTGTAGGGAAATCGCCTTCAGGGCGTCTCTAGGAGGCGCGGGGCGCAGCCTTTCGTGCTCTGTGGTTGTAGTATTAAGGTTTGGTTTTGCGTTAAGGTGCTTAGTCCCGCTATCTTAATCTGCTTTATTCAGAATAGGTAACTAGGAAAAATCTGAAAAAAAAAATATATTAATAAGTGGATTATTATTTCTCGGATTATATAAGATTATTTCTTAGATATAATAAATGACAAAGTTATTTTTCATAAAATTATTTGTCTTTTTTCTCGAACTATTTTGCTTTGATTTAATTGGTTCTTTTTTCATAATACTAGACAAATCACCTCTATGGAAATATGTAAAATTATATCGACAGCGTTAAAAACAAATACATTACGACTAGTTTTTCACGTACGAGCCCTCCCTGCTCTCACGCGATTGACCGACTTAGACGCGGCGAGGTTCTCGTATCAGTCTGCCCGCCGCTGCCAGGCCATGCGGACGTGGAATCTGTGCCGTAATTTTCCAAACTGTGTTTTCGAAATTTTTCTAATAAAATCAACTATAACTCGTAAGTCATCACTAAAGAAAGTTAATTTATCACATAGGGATGCCTGCCTGTGGACCAACTGAAAGCAAAAAAACTTGAGGAATCTCGTGATATTTCGTTTTGAAAATTTATTTGCCGTAGTACTATGTGTTGCTTAGACACGGCGAACGGCACACAATGTGCAACAATATTTGTAATATCACGACAACATGCCTTACTTTCATTATATAATTTATAGGAATGTGTATCTTTTATATACGTAAAATAGCAGCCAAGTGTTTCAATGCAATATCTAACATAAAAAATAAAAAAATAAAACAGCCAAGTGCGAGTTGTACTCGCGCACCTATGCTTTCTTACGTAAAATAGCTAACATAAATTAATACCAAAAAAAACAGCCAAGTGCATCGACATATGACATCAACTGTTGGACATCTGTTGTCAAAATAAAAAAAGTGGCCGCCATTTTGAACTTTATAGTTACTGGACCGATTGCTTTCAAAATCGATATCTGGGCACAGATTACTCAATAGTTACTTCGTAACAGATGAATCACTCCATAGAAAAAGTTCCATGCCTACGGCTTTAATAGCCTACAGCTTTACGGCGCCAGTCGCTGCGTGCGAAAATGTACCTAAACGAAAGAGCGTAAAGTGATTATTGCTTTGCAGCCGCGTGGCCTTGAAGCAAACTCGGAGACGCTAGGGCTGCTACTTTCGATAAAAATATAAATTCATTACACATTATTATAAAGAGGAAATATGTGTGAATGTTTGTTCGTGAGCTACAGCACATATTTAAAAATATTTTTTACCATTAGATAGGTACCTATATTTTTTTTCAAAATTAAAAAAAGTGACCGCCATTTTGAACTTTTTAGTTACTGGACCGATTGCTTTCAAAATCGATATCTGGGTGTCTGTGTGGGCTCTGAATAGGAATCCGTTGTCAAAATAAAAAAAAGTGGCCGCCATTTTGAACTTTTTAGTTACTGGACCGATTGCTTTCAAAATCGATATCTGGGTGTCTGTGTGGGCTCTGAATAGGAATCCGTTGTCAAAATAAAAAAAAGTGGCCGCCATTTTGAACTTTTTAGTTACTGGACCGATTGCTTTCAAAATCGATATCTGGGTGTCTGTGTGGGCTCTGAATAGGAATCCGTTGTCAAAATTTAAAAAAAGTGGCCACCATTTTGAACTTTTTAGTTACTGAACCGATTGCTTTCAAAATCGATATCTGGGTGTCCGTGTGTGCTCTGAATCGGGGACCGAAAAAGGTTCAAAGGAACCGGTTCGTAACCGGTTCGAAAAGGGTTCACGATTATTAAAGAACCGGTTCATAAAATAACTGGTTTAGGAACCGGTTTTCTGAACCGGTTCAAAAACCGATGAACCGGTTCTTCAAACGAACTGGTTCCGCAGGTGGGTTCAAGAACCGGTTCGTAAGAACCCTTTAAGAACCAGTTTGCAGAATGGTTCTTAGAAACGGTTCGAAAGAAACCTTTTAAGAACGAGTTTGCGTGATGGTTTTGAGAACCGGTTCTCGAACCGAGCTGCATAACCGGACTCGTTTAAGAACCGGGTCATGTTGAGTTAACAGAACGTATGGAGTTGTATGACGCCGACTACACGCGCTCTCGGCGAGTCGAAATTTTCGACTTCTCCAGTCGAGCTCGTGGAGCTGCCAAACATAAGATTGTCACTAAATTCAAGTTATCCATGCTTGATGCACATCCGACGTCAAGATCGGCCGGCGACAGAGTAGAATATTTTTATTCAGCACGACATGTAGTCCACAAGAGGTGTGGCAGTTGTTTTTTCGACTGTTGAAAAAAACCACTATCTAGTCCGGGCCTTGTCAATAAATACGATCCCGTAGAAAAATCCAGTCCGGGAAATTTCCCAGGAAATTTTCAGAATTACCAAATAAGGTGGTGGTTTTAACAACTCCATATTATATCCTCACGCGAACTTTACCTACTTTGGTACCTAATTCCGATCTCTGATTATAACTAGAACTAGATACGTTTTTTAATTCAAGGAAGTCGATAATTTTGGTCACGAAATTATTACGTAATGAACCTCCTGAGTGTGTGCGTGTTGACTTTCAACACGAAACACGGCTCCCGTGAAAGTATTTTGTACGCAGTCCGGCCGGGGGCCCGGGCGCGGCGGTATGGCGCGGCACCTATTTTGCCGTCTCTGGGACCGACGCAAGGTTCCTATCTCTGTGGTCCCATTCTGCTGTGGCGATGTTTTAGCATGCGTTAGATTCCGCACAGATGGCCAAGGCCATTGACGACACGAAGCACCTTAAACAAAATTGGAAAATTACATTGTATAAAATGACTTCTATTGGTGTTAAGAGTGGGACATTATATTGTTATTTAAATTTTTCAAATTTTAGGTTGAAATTGTTCGAAACTATTTCAACGGGTGGGAATATGGACAAATTGTGGCGAGGGACCCTAACAATGTGTATCCTTCATTGTCTATGTATCCTGTGCTCTGTGGCTCTGTCTAATGTCTATGTATCCTGTTCTCTCTCTCTCTAGCAAAATGGCGAATTAAACCAACGTACAGTAAGTTCGCTCTTTCGTTTTAATAATATCTTCGCTGAATTCCCTCGCCTTACACAACCACGACGACAAGAGAGCCTCCGCAAAACACGCAGGCTAAGGTGAGCGGAGCGTCGTGGAGCTGCGGCGGCGCTGTGACGCGCACACGCCTCGCCGAGCTATCGTCGGACTACATCATGGCGGCCGAGCCGCGCTCTGCCGTGCGCGCGAGCGACTCTCATCGCGCAGCACGCGCGCAGGCGGCTCGCCTTCTCTTCACCCGTACAATGCAAGTTACCTACTGTTACACACAGGTTAATGTTTAGGTAGCAAACATGTTTTGTTAAATTTCTCGAAAAGTAATGCTAAAAAAAACACATATTGTTTTTGCGTAGGTAGCGTGTTTATTTGAGTGTGTATGTAACTATCCCGAAATTTTTGATATGACCAACGAAACACCTTATATATAGTTTTTCAATTTTCAATCGGTGTTGTGTTATTTAACTTTGTTTTTCATTTGACAGCATGTGCGGTTTTCTGGGGTAAACTAATGGAATATATTGAACTCTATTCACTTGTAGATGGTATTTTAATATTGATTCTTTAGAATATAGGGTGTCAAAGATAATTTGTTCAAACCATAGCTCAGCCACACAGCACAGTAGTGTCTTTCTCTATCTGATTAATTTCCTATTGTACTTCTCCCTTACTCACGCACTACACACCCAATGAATGAAAAGGAACAAACTTCTCATGGCACCGACTAATCATAATTTCGCCTGTTTCATTTCGAAAATAATTATCTCTGCGACTGGTCAACGACCTACTGTTCTATGTGTAATTTCTTGAATCCTCCCAAAACTTCCATCCTATACCACAATTACCACTACTGCACATTCTCAGAATTATAAAGTTGTCGAGATTTTTATTGAATGATCCTTTCCTTAAATGAGATTTGGTGAAATGTTTACTGACCAACTACTCCCTTACATTTCGGGCTCACATATAGAAATACATGATAGAAAACAAATGTTTTAGAAGTTCAATGTGAAAATATATTTTTCAGATGATAAAACGGGAGCGAATGAAGAGGCCGAAAGGCTAAAAGCGCAGGAAGTTGCCGAAAGGCTAGCGAAAGATGAGGCCGACAGGCTAAAAGCGGATGAAGAAGCTGCCAAGCGAGCGAAAGAAGATGCCGATGTGCATAAAGCGCAAGAAAAGGCCGCCAGACTACAGGAAGAAGCTGACGACAGGGAAGCGAATTTAAACAAACTCAGGAAATTGATAGCAGAGACCTCCAAGAATAAATCTCTAATACAGGCCGCCGCGCGTACAGCGGAAGCAGAGCTTGACAGGCAAAGAAAGGAAAAAGAGGCGGACACGCTATCATTGCAAGCAGAGATCGCCAGGTTAAAAGGGGTAATAGAGACCTCCGAGTATAAAACAAAAAATGCGATCGACAAACAAGTGAAAGAAAAGGAGAGAAGGGAAAATGCGGAAGCAGAAGCCGCCGCGATAGAAAAAGCAATGAAGGCCGCCAGGGAAAAAGCGAATGAAACAATCACCAAGCTTAGAGAGGACGTAGTGGCCCATGGGCAACAAGTGGAGGCAGCTCTCCAAGCGATTAGAGATGCAGCACATAACGCTACGCTAAAAGAGGAAGCAGAGATCGTCAGGCTAAAAACACAAATAAAGGCCGCCAAAGCAAATGCAAGAGAAGATGCCAACAGGCGAGAGGAAGCAGAAGCGGCCCGGCTTAGAGCGGAAGAAGAGATCGCCGACTTAAAAGCGCAAGTAGAGGCTAACAGGCTCGAAGCTCTAGGAGCGCTCGCCAGAATAAGAGCGAATGCAACGGCCGACCTGGAAAAAGCGAAAGCAGAGGCCGACATCCTAAAAGCGGAAATAGAGGCCGCCAAGTTAAAAGAGAAAGAAGAGAGAGATCTGCGACGGCAAGAAGATGCCGACGGGCAAGCGCAAGCAGAGGCCACCAAGATTATAGTGGAAAAAGAGGCCGCCATACTAAAAGAGCAAATAGATGCCGCCCAGAAAAAAGCGGAAGATAAGGTCGCCAGGATAAAAGCGGACACAGAGACCGCCAGGCAAAGAGCGAAAACAGAGATCAACAGCCTAACAGCGGAAGCAAAGACCGCCAGCCTAGATAAGATAGAACGGGGCAACAAGCTAGCGAAAATACAAGCCGCCAGGTTAAGATTGCAAGGAAGCATCGCCGATCTGAATAAAGAGCGTAGCCTCGCGAAACGCATCGAAACAAGTTTTTACAGTATTCTGAACCATATGATACCCTGGGCTATAACGAAACCGAGATGTCAATCAAATGGTGAAAAAAAAAGGAAATTATTTTGAAGGGGCTTAGACCAGCCCAATATACATCATAGGTGTCTGTGAACAATTTGCAACAGTATATAAATTGTATTAGAATTCCTATATATGTCGATTCTAAAGTTTGGTCATAAAAGTATTCGGGGGGTTGCCGAGCGGTCTGGGCTTCGTAGTCTGATTCCCTTGCGAGAGGTCCGAGGTTCGAATCGGCGTGTACCAATGAGTTTTTTGTGTGTTTTTTTTCTGATTTGAAAACAATTACGTGCATTCCTTCACGAGCTGCTCCATGGATCGGATGCGATATAAAACAGTAGGCCCACCGGGTTGTCTGGAGGAAATTGCCTGAAGCAATAAGTCTGCCCTTGCTACACATTCGATGGCATAATGTGTAATATTAATATAATTGTATTCTATTATTTACCTATTTATTTACACATTTACATTATCTCTATCTCTTCTCTATCTTCTTCTCTTCTCTATCTCTACTTCTCATAAAAGGGAACGTCTGTCTGTGTGTATGTAATATGTTCGGGGTAAACTCCGGAATCACTGAATAGTTTTTGATACGGTTTGCACCAATGTAAATAGTAGTTCTTCATGCTCACTATAGGCTATATACATACAGGGTCCGTCACTCGAACTGTTATAAAAAAAATACCAATTAAAAATCATGTTATTTGGTTAATTAACGTACGATTTATTAAAAATTGTGACGACATGCCAAAAAAAACATTGAATTTTAAGAAAATCATTGTTATTGTTCAATATAGCTTCCTTTGGCACCACCACTGGCGGCTGGTCCTAAAGTGCGCTCGTGCGCCGCACTACCATACCACGAGAAGTCTTCACTTCACTCAAAATAAATAATATCTTACAACATACCTACATTAAAAACATATAGATCGTACTCCAAATAAATACGAATGTGAATTCGACCTTATTTTATAGATCACAAAGCACGTTTTTGCGATTAAACCCGTGCCATCGATAGCGCCCCGCGCCTCGTGCGGAATCGAAAACGCACGCGGGTCTCCCGTAATGAATGTATGAGGATCGGCAAAACACCGCTGGCGCGTGAAACAAAAGATACTTCATAGAAACAGTATGGGACGAAATGGAGTTGTGCGTGCGGCGCACGAGCGCCAAACAAGGACGCTATATCGTGAACAGCCGCGCGTGCTACACGTCGCGAGCGATTCGTTTTGCACGAGTCCGTCTACCTAGAGTCAGCGCGCTGTCATGTGATGTCACATACCCGTTAGCAAGCGAATATGGTTAGGTTTTGTGCTTTCTGTCGCGTGATACTGTGAATTAAGTGGTCCCTATATTTGCCTAAGCGTTGGTTAAAGGTAAGGCTTTACAATCAGGTGATCCCGGGTTCAATACCTACCTTTCAAATGCTTTTAGTTTTTTATAATATTTTTTTAAAGTATTTTTGGGACATTACTACTGTTTTCTTTTTGAAAGCTGCAGTAGTGTTGTGGTCTATGGGTGTGTTCATAAAGGTAATAAAAATGAGTTAAAAAACTTGTTTGGATTTTTTTTCTTGTTTTTTGCAACTCATTGAGTGTCTTGAGAAACGCAGGTGTTTAAAAAAATCGGAAGTCGCGATCTTAAAATAACATTGGGAATGTGTTGGGAAATTTGGTATTTAAGTATGTAGGTACCAAGTAGGTACTTATAGCGCACTACCGGTCACTGAAGTCACCAGCCGCCACTGGGCACCACAGAGCATAAAATGCGCGCGCCCCTCCTAGAGGCGCCCTGAGCGCGATTTCTCTACAACGCCGTTGAAGCCTGTGGGCGTGGCCTATGACTTACATATGTGTGTTGTGCGTGTGCATCTGTTTTGTGCGTGTGCCTAACTTGCTCCTCTTTGTGTGTAGTGTCGATACTAGCACACACACACACATACGAAGCGCTAGCAGCACTGCGTGTAGTTTTTGGGTTTCAAATATTATCGCTAAGGGCGTCTCTAGTAGGGGGCGCGCGCGGTAGATATTTGATGCTCTGTGTTTGGCACGGATGATGGCACCAAGTCTTCCGACAAAGATCGCAGGCTGCACGAAGATGGGTTTGCGGTATTCTGTTCCATTCACGACGGAGAGCTGCCTTCAGCGTATCCACACTTTCATATCTTTTTGTTGACACGGCTGCCTCCAAAATGGACCATACCGAGAAGTCCATTGCATTCAAGTCTGGAGAGTAGGGAGGCCACTGTTGTGAAGAAATGAACCGTGGAACGTGGTTCTGCAAAAAATGTGTCAGGCGAGCTTTGTGGGATGGCGCTGAGTCTTGTTGGAACGTCCAGTTGTTCGTACCGAATTGCTTGCGTGCCCACACGGTATGAGCGCATCATTTAACACCTTTTGTTGGTACACTTGCTGGTTGAATTTAACGCCCTGCTCGATAAACACGAGTGGAGAGCGACCATTTGCGGTCACTGCAGCACAGACCATAACAGAAGTAGGCGGTTGTTTTCGAAAGGCAACTCTATCGTCCAAATTCTCGTTAGACTTACCCGCAGCCACAAGGCCGTACCCAGGGGGGGGGGGGGGTTAGGGGGGTTGTAAACCCCCCCCCCCCCCCCCCCCGAAATAGGTATCCACTATGGCCGGTGTTCAGAAAATATATTTTTGAGCAGACAAACAATTTAAAATTCCAACTAAATCACAACACAAAGGACCACGTGTATTGCATTGGGTTGGGGCAATAAACATCGGGCTATTTCGGAGGCGCCTATTGTTTCAAGACAAAACATCTGGCTAATGCTACCTACTTCCTAGCTACCCTGCAAGCAGACGACCAGGTGTAGTAGATAAGAAAGCGAGAGATTGGTTTAGTTATCCACTGTAATTCTTAATTCCGTTACGTTCATAGTGTGTGAATGTACCTACTGACGTTATACACTAGTGAATTTGGAATCTATTTGGTGAGTACATAAATCAGAATTACCTACTTATTAATTTTCATAAATTTTGTACAAACTGTTTGATTTAGTATAGCGATATACAAGTCAAACTGAGGCCCGTTGGCTTAGCCCAATGGGAGACAGGTGTTAAGTAGTATTAATTTACAATACTTATCTCTTTGAAATTTTTTGAGAGGGGTCTGCTAGGATATGAGTTCCGATTTGATTAAATAAATAAATAAGTATTAATTTTACTGCGATGTGGAAGGCCGAAGAGCATTTCTTCTAGTCAAGCTTTTTTTTATTTTTTTTATTAGGTTTAACCACGAAGAATCGTTCTGTACATACAAATATTAAAAATATATATTACATGGCTAGAACTATCTGTACTTAAGGCTAAACACAACATGAACAAGTTAAGATAGTAAGTAAGCTAAAATTAAAAACTTAAGCCAAAGCTTTATTCACATCCAAGAGAATGTACGAAGTTCTCTCAAGGTGTTTTCCTTCACCGGGGTGTTTTATATTTCTAACTATTATGCACGGTCTAGGTGCTATGTCAGTGCTTCCCTTCGGCACGACCGAAGGGAAGCACTGACATGGCACCTAGATCACCAAGGTAAAATTAAGGATGTTGCAGGTGATGTAGCTAACAGCAGTTAAGATAAAAAAACCGGCCAAGTGCGAGTCGAACTCGCGCACCGAGGGTTCCGTATAGCCATGCCATGGCTAGCGCCACTCACGCTATCTATGGCGTGTTATGAAATGCTTCATGTCATGATTAGTTAAAATGCTTCATAATCTATTCGGTAGATGACTTTTTGGTTTCTTCCACAGATCAGGTTTCTTCTATGGGAACCCCTGTGAATTTTTAACTTTTCCTTATTTTTATTATTTCTTGTTATATCGGCCATAATAACACATAATCTGTGAAAATTTCAACGGGCTACCTATTACGGTTCAATAGATACAGCCCTCGGACGGACGGACGGACGGACGGACGGACAGACAGACAGACAGACACACAGACTGACAGACAGACAGACGACGTAGGCTTAGTAATAGGGTCCCGTACCGGACACGGAACCCTAAAAAATCGTGTAACAAAAGAATTCGATTTTTTTTAGCTAACATTATTGATTGATTTATATCCGAAACTAAATAGCTTTCGCTGAAAATGTTTTATTTAAAAGAAAAAACATTTTTACTTTCGCCATACATTTTTAAATACCTATTCCTGAAGTATAAGGGTGAAGATCTTTTTTTTTTTTGCCCCAAGTGGGAGAACAAAAGATGTTCAGAATATGAAATACTACACGCCCAGCCTTCATGCTAACACCCATTTTTGAAACAGGGCGTTTAATGAAATACCTACATTACATGCACACTGTTCATATATAGGTCTTTCAAAATTAGTTAATAGTACGCTAAGGGCCCCCTGTATCATATAGGGAGTAAAACCTATATAATGTTTTTTGGACCTTGGGCTTTTTTTATGTAAATTTTTTTTTATGTATTTAAATAAAAAAATAGGTGGTTGACTTTTATAGCCTAACCGATTTAGTTTCATAACAGTAACAAAAAAGTCTTCATTACCATTATGATGTAACACGTGTAAGTTGTTAAAAAAAATCACATTATTTCTATCCCATACTAATAAAACTAAAATTGTGATTTTTCACAATTTCTGAAAGAAATAGATCTATATACAGGGTGTCCCAGAAACCGACGATAATCCTTTAACAGGAGATAGGGCTGCTAATTACCTCTCAGAATATCTAATTTTAGGTTTAGTAAAAATGGCTTAGTTTTTGAGATATGGTCATTTTTGTAAAAATCCAAAATTTTCTCACTCAGCTCATTTTTTTAAATGCCACAAGTACAAATGAAAGATTTTCTTAAATCTAGTTTTTGCCAAATATTTCTGAAAAGTAAGGCTTTCACACGGTATAATTTATTTTTTCATGTTTAATCCTGTTTAGCTGAAAAACGACTTAAGAGCCACATATTAAAAATTTTCAGGCTCATCCCTTCAGTTTGTCCCTTCGCGGTGAAAAAAAAAATTACTACACTAAAGTGGCATTATGCAACAAAAATACGCCCATCTAATGTAGTTTTTAAAATAGTACATCACTTACCGATTTTCCCAATAATTTATGAGATATTGTTATTTAACTGCAAAAGGACCTCGGAATTTGATAACTGTTCTACCAAGTACGCATTGGAATAAAATAAACACTTGAAGTTATTTGGTCTTTATTAACCTGTTAAAGTAGATGTTCAAATTGTTTACCACCTGCACAAATGCTAGCTCGACATCTTCTCATGCCCGGTTGATGCGTCGAGCAAGTACTCGATGCAAGTGCAGATACGTCCACCTATGCTATGTAGTTTGTGTTTTCCGTCCAGTTGAGTTGAGTGTAGCCGGCACGACCGAAGGGAAGCACTGACGTGGCACCAAGTTCACCAGGTGTTATGGCCTGACATCACGGATGTTATTGGTGATGTAGCCAACCATGACAGTTTACATAATTTTGCGAAATGAAGGGAAGCACTGACATAGCACCTAGTTCACCCGGTGTTATGGGCTGTCATCACGGATGTTGTAGGTGATCTAGCCAACCGTGTCAGTTTTCATAAAAAAAAAAATTAAAAAGAACCTGAGCTACTGCCTTAATTCTTTCTTTGAGCTCTATCAAGTTTTCCACCGGTTTCCCGTAAACTTTTTCTTTTAAATAGCCCTAATAATAAAAATCTAACGGATTTAAATCCGGTGATCTAGACGTCCGGTCTATCTGTGGGGATGCAAGTGGCTAGGAGGCCACAAGACGTCCGTTGAATTGTAGAGACTTTAAACGGGCGAATTATCTTGAGTTTCTGCAACAGGAGCTTCAGAGCCTTTTAGAAGATGTACCATTGGCCATACGGAGGTGGTTGCAAAATGATGGCTGCCCAGCCCATTACGCTAGAGAAGTGCGTAATTTTTTAGACCAAGCATATCCCCACAGATGGATCGGACGTCTAGGTATCCGGATTTAAATCCGTTAGATTTTTATTATTGGGGCTATTTAAAAGAAATAGTTTACGGGAAACCGGTGAAAAACATGATAGAGCTCAAAGAAAGAATTATGGCAGTAGCTCAGGTTCTTTTTAAGTTTTTTTTTATGTAAACTGACATGGTTGGCTACATCACCTACAACATCCGTGATATCAGCCCATAACACCAGGTGAACTTGGTGCCACGTCAGCGCTTCCATTCCGTCGTGCCGACTATTGTCAACTGGACGGAAAACACAAACTATTTACATAGCATAGGTGGACGTATCTGCACTTGCATCGAGTACTTGCTCGACGCATCAACCGGGAATTTGTGAGAAGATGTCGAGCTAGCATTTGTGCAGGTTGTAAACAATTTGAACATCTACTATAACAGGTTAATAAAGACCAATTACTTCAAGTGTTTATTTTATTCCAATTCGTAGTTGGTAGAACAGTTATCAAATTCCGAGGTCTTTTTGCAGTTAAATAACAATATCTCATAAATTATTGGGCAAATCGGTAAGTGATGTACCATTTTAAAAACTACATTAGATGGGCGTATTTTTGTTGCATAATGCCACTTTAGTGTAGTAATTTTTTTTTTTCACCATGAATGGCCAAACTCAAGGGATGAGGCTGAAATGTTTTTAACATGTGGCTCTTAAGTCGTTTTTCAGCTAAACAGGATTAAACACGAAAAAATAAATTATACCGTGTGAAAGCCTTACTTTTCAGGAATATTTGACAAAAACTAGATTTAAGAAAATCCTACATTTGTACTTGTGGCGTTTAAAAAAATGAGCTGAGGGAGAAAATTTTGGATTTTTACAAAAATGACAATATCTCAAAAACTAAGCCATTTTTACTAAACCTAAAATTAGATATTCTGAGAGGTAATTAGCAGCCCTATCTCCTGTTAAAGGAATATCGTCGGTTTCTGGGACACCCTGTATATTGGAAGACTTTTTTGTTCCTGGCATGAAACTGAAACGATTAGGAAAAACATTTTTTTTTTATTTTATCTTAAAAAAAAAAATTGTGTAAAAAAAATCTTTGTTCTTCAAAAGTTATCTATTTTCGATACAGCACCCTTCCCCCCCCCCCCCCCCCCCCCTCCCCCCTCCTTAGCGTACTATTAACTAATTTTGAAAGACCTTATATAACGTAGGTAGGTACATGAGTTTACAAATATTTTTTCGAACCTTGCGCCCCCCCGAAACAAAATCCTGGGTACGGCCCTGCGCAGCCAAACACGATCATTTTGTTTGTTTACATACTTTTGGACAGTAAAAAAAATTTCATCGAAAAAAACTATATTTTCCAGCTCGCCACATTCGTGCAAGGATGACATTGTTACGTTTAACGTCCATGTCGAAGACTTACTTTAAAAAATAAGTTCAAAAACTAAAACCCGACTACTGAAAAATCACGCTCTAAAAAGTACGAAACAAGAAAATATTCTCATCTGAAATTGTTACTATTCAATATTTAATCGTCTATTAGTAGAGGGGCTATGAAAGTCCCGGGTGGAACCTTGTAACACAAAGGTAATTAGTTCCTAATGACTTCTGGTGTCGTCGCATAGGTATTTCATCATCAATACTAATAATAAATCTGTAAGGGATGGTCATGGAGTAAGTTACTTTGTTTTTTGAGATATTTGGTTTGTAGACTCTGTGTATGATACTAAAACTAAATTTACGATTTTTAGAAATAATTTCTGTATGTATGTATGTTCCACCATAACTCTTAAACCGATCATCCGAATTCGATGAAACTTCGTACAAGTACATTTACCTACACGTGACACAGGATAGGCTCAATAAAATTCACTTCCGGTTACGCTAAGATGTGGCTCCCATACAAACCGATATGTTCCGTAGGCGCCGCCGTAGCACTATAGGTATTTACCAAGCGGGCGGCCGGCAGCTGGCAGCGGCCGCGCGGAGGAGGGGCGGAAAGTGGCGAGCGGGCAGCGAGCGAACTGAATAGCCGCAATATGATAGAATGGATCTCTGTTCCTCTTTGACGCAAAAACTACTGAACAGATTTTGATGAGCCTTTACAGTACATCAAAATAACATATAGGCTATAATTTATAAAGACATTGTGTAAATTGGCCCAAATAAGTGTATCGATAAATGTGAAGTCGGAAAAAATCCTGCCATCTGAGAGCTATCTCAGCGTGCGCTGCGTAAATCGTTAGTTACACGAAGATAATGTATGTTGACGTTGTTTCTCATAAATAGTTCTAAAAAAAAGTCCGCGACAGCATATATCTACTTTTTATGTGGAAGCCACTATAGCCAAAATAGTGAACGATAAATACATTTAAATTTGGATACTGTAGTTACAATGCACATTTTATAGTTTGAATTAATCCTTATCCAAATACAAACTTTTATCGCTTCTGGTATTTAAAGTAGATAAACTTTGGATTTACAATAAGTAATTTGGACAAATAGTTTAAAAGTTATGACGATGAGAATGTCTATGGCGTCCTGCGGTGCGGCGCACAGTCCGGGCGGGGCGGGGGGCAGCGGGGCGAGGCGAATATCAATATCAATATCAATACTAATAATAAATCTGTAAGGGGTGGTGATGGAGTAAGTTACTTTGTTTTATGAAATATTGCGTTTGTAGACTCTATGTATGATACTAAAACTAAATTGACGATTTTTAGAAATCTCTTCTGTATGTATGTATGTATGTATGTATGTTCCTCCATAACTCTTAAAGCCATCATCCGAATTCGATTAATACAGGATAGGCTAACTAAAATTCACTTCCGGCTACGCTAAGATGTGCCTCCCATACAAATCGAATTGTTCCACGCGCCGAAATAAAGGCGGCGCGGCGTGGAGGGGGTTGGTGGCGCGGCTGGCGGAGGCCAGCGGCGGCGGTGGAGGTGCGGGGCGCGGCGCGGAGTGCGGTCTGGCGGAGCGCGGTGTGTGTATGCATTGTCTCGAGCAGGTTTTAACTCTAGGTTCGACTTCAACGAAGTTGAATAAAAAGGATGTGAAGGCGCTGATGGACGGCATTGCCGTCCTGACGGCCAAATTAGAGGAGGTCACGGACGAGAACGTGGCCTTAAGGGCAAGGCTGGAGGAGAGAGCCGCAATGGCGAGAGAGGCCGCAGTTCGAGAGGCGAGAGAAGCCGTTGACCGATGCGGCGCTGCTGCTGTTGTTGTTGTATCTAAAAGCCCTGTTGTTTCTAGCCCTGTAGCGACAACCTTTGCCGAGAGCGAAAGGCTGCAGAAGGCGCAAAACCCGGAGGAGACTGTGGAGAGTTGTACATGGGCACAGGTCACTAAAAAAGTGAAACCAGCCAAAATGCCGGCAATGTCATGGCGATCCCAAAGGGTCGTAATGATAAAGCCGGCGGCGAGTACTGGTGCCTCTAGTCAGGCAACCAGAGAGGCCATTAAAAAGGCAATCGATCCCGTAAAAGACGGGATCCGTGTACGTAATATTACGAACACGAAATCGGGGGCCGTAGTGGTGGAGGCGCAAGCCGAAACCGATGTCGCAAAGCTCTTGGCGAGCGAAGGACTGGCGAGAGCCGGTCTGGTAGCGGAAAAGCCAAGGCTTAGAAAGCCAAAAATGATCATATATAACGTCTCGAGCGATATGGAAGCCGAGGCGTTACGTAGGGCGAATTTTAGGCAGAATATGGAGGGGGAGGTCCAAGGGCTAACCGAGGACCACCTCAAAGAGGAAATGAAGCTATGCTTCAAAACAGGGCCGAAAGGCAAACAAACCTCACACTGGGTTGTAGAGACCAGTGTGAGAGTACGCGAGTTTCTCAAAAAGAGAACTCGCGTCACTGTTGAGTGGAGCATTTGCGGAGTGTCCGACTACATAGTGGCCACAAGGTGTTTCAAATGCCAGGCCTACGGACATGTGGCGAAATTTTGTAAGGAGCGTGCTCCCACCTGTGGCCACTGTGCAGAGGTAGGGCATGAGTTTGATAAGTGCCCTAAAAAGGCAGATAAAGAGGCGGCCAGATGTGGTAATTGCAAAGCTTTTAAAAAGCCGCACAACCACTCTGTCCGAGATAGCGACTGCCCTGTACATAAGCATGCATTAGAAAGGGAGTTGCGTAGGATTCAGTATTCTGATCCAAAAAACTAGGTGGTGACGAGGGGTTCACGGATGAGGAGGAGGAGCCCGATAATAGGGCGCAAAGCGGGCCGCTGGAAATCAAACATTGTCTTAGGTTGGCCCAGCTTAATATGAATGGTGCACGCGCGATAGCGGCTGAAACGAGGGAGTATTGTTGCGGTAAATGTATTGACATTTTGTTTGTGCAGGAGCCGTACAATATAGACAACAAAATAGCCGGATTTGCAATCAGGTCGCGAATTGTTACAGGTGGTGATCACCTGGAACAAAAGAAAGCAGGGATTGTAATTTTTAATAATGAGCTTGAGGTGTTGAGACTCTCGCAATTCAGCGACACACATTGCGTGTGCGCTGAGATTAGAACTAAGCTGGGTAATTTCTATGCGATTAGCGCTTACTTCCAATTCTGTGAGCCAATAGAGATCCACTTGGATAAATTGGACAGAATACTGGAGCATCTCAGAGGGAGAGATGTTGTGATAGCATTAGATGCGAATGCAAAATCGGTTCTTTGGCATAGTCGCCACACGGACGACAATGGCCGTAAACTTGATGATCTGATTGCGAAACACAATCTCTTTGTGACAAACGAATTCGGTCAACCTGGGACATATTGTCACCATGGTGAGACGAATATCGATGTCACCCTATGTACGGAAAAGCTACTGGGTAAAATGCATAACTGGAAAGTTAATGTTGACGCAACCAGTAGTGACCATAGGCTCATTACATGGGATGTGACAAAAGAGGCAGTCGACCTGGCCGATACCGTAGACCGGTATCAGCTAAAAAAGGCCGACTGGGAGAAATTTGATGTGTGTTTACAGGAGCGATGGGGTGACCTCGACCTGACCGGAAATGCTTGCATTGAAGGAAAGGTTGAGGCCATCACCAAAGCTATAGCGGACGCAGCCGATGCAAGCATTCCTAAAAAGGGGCAGGCTTAAATTCAGCGCCGCACACTCCCAGCTCGGAGACGAGTGGGTGTGTAGCGGCAAAGGCTGCGCCTGTCCTTTTTTCTCTTTTAGTTGTTTTGTACCGTGTTATGTTGGATTAATTAAGAGAAAATAAAAATCATTTCTTTCTTTCTTTCTTAAAAAAAGGGTGCCTCTGCAAAAGAAGGCGGTCTGGTGGAATGCAGAGTTAGCCGATAAAAAAGCGAATTTTATGGCGATCCGAAAGATCTATCTGGCAACAGATAGGTCCGATAGGGAAAGACTGCGAGAGGAGTATACGAATGTCAGAAATGACTACTTCGACTCGATCAGTCACGCCAAACAATGTAGCTTTGAAAAATTCGTAACTGAGCACGGAAACGATGACCCATGGGGTCTAGTTTATAAATATCAGGCCGATAAACTCGGAAAGTCCGCTATATTAAGTTCACTTTCTTATGAAGGTGTAACGACGGACAACTGGGAGGAAACTTCTCGGCTCCTATTGGACCGGCTGCTTCCGGATGACGATCCCGAAAAAGATACGGCTCAGCAAAAAGATCTGAGAGACCGTATTAATGATTATGTGTCACCAGTAGGTGATGCTGAGCCGATCCGAGGGATCGATGTGGAGTTGGCTATCAGGTCAATCAAGGCGGGCAAAGCGCCCGGCCTTGATAACCTAAACGGTGAAATAATCACCAAGGCCTGGCCGGTGGTAGGAGAGGCAGTCGTTGATTTGTTCAATGACTGCCTCGATAAAGGAGAGTATCCAAAGTCCTGGAAGGAGAGTTCGGTTGTTATTATAGCGAAAGGGGGACAGAGGGACCTTAGCGACCCAAAATCGTACCGACCAATTATGCTTTTACCTGTATTAGGAAAGATTTTTGAGAAGGTACTGGTCAATAAGGTCCTATGTAAGTTCGATGACCGCCTATCATCGAACCAGTTTGGGTTTCGGCCGAGGGTATCAACGGAGGATGCCACGGTCGAACTGTATAATCGAGTCGAAAACTCGAGCAGCAAATATGTTCTTGGCATATTTGTTGACATATCGGGGGCGTTCGATAACCTATGGTGGCCCAGTGTTATGGATTCATTGCGTAAGCTTGATTGTCCCGGTAACGCCTATAAGCTCGTGAAGGATTATTTCAGTGGCCGAAAGGCCACTGTATGTTCGAAGTACGGGTCTGTGGCGAAACTGGTGACTAAAGGCTGTCCGCAGGGATCCGTCTTTGGTCCTACCATATGGAACATCGTTTTCGATGGTAGTATCGATCGCGAAGTAGACGAGATTTCGTACGCAGATGATAAGGTCATTATTATACATGGTGATTCCAGGAAGGAACTGGAGCAAAAAGCTCAGAATGCGATCGATCGAATGAATGATTGGTGCAAAAGTGTAAAGATGACGCTCTCGACTAGTAAAACTGTAATGATGCTCTTAAAGGGTAAACTAGACACAAACAGGCCGCCCACCTTTAAACTGGATGGGCGAAGCCTCACTATGGTCAAAAGTTTTAAATACCTTGGGGTCATGCTAGACGAGAAACTCGGTGTGGGCTCTCACGTGACTATGATCTGCGAAAAGTCCAAAAAACTGTTTCATGCTCTGGCCAAAGTGGCGAGCGCGACCTGGGGTCTTAGACAAAAAGCCTTAACCATTATCTATAGAGGTGTGGTGGAGGCAGTCTTGACCTATGCGTCGGCCAGTTGGGCACGTAGGCTTAATTGCCGACATATTAGGCAAATTAGAAGCGCACAGCGCTCTATCCTCTTGAGAGTCATAAGGGCGTACCGTACGGTCTCTACAGAAGCGGTATTCGCTATCGCTTGTGTGCTCCCCATTGATATCCTAATACAGGAAAGGGTGAGCATGTTCAGCCGCAAAAGCGGAATTTGTGAACGATACGAGCGATATAGGGACATAGAGATTGGTACGGATGATTTGCCCATGACAATTAAGAGGAAATTTAAAGAGCGTAGCGTGGAAATTTGGCAGGACGAATGGGCCAAATGTGAGAAAGGTCATCTCACGCGAGAGTTCATACCGAGAGTTATCGTAAAAATGAGAGGAAAGAAAGTATTTAGAGTGAATCACGAGCTGGTCCAGTTCCTGACTGGACATGGGAAGTTCGGAAAATACTTCTTTAGATTCGGCATCATAGATAATAGCATATGCGAGTGCGGGGAACCGATCGATTCGGTAGACCACGTTCTCTTTGAGTGTTCTCTGAGCGATAATGCAAGGGGAGCACTCGAGAGCGTGGTCCAAAATGCTGAGTTGGTCTGGCCCATAAGCAAAGACCTATTTCTAGATAATCGGGTTATAGAGGGTTTCCGAGCTTTTTGTGCGGAAGTTATTAGAGAAAGGTCGTAGATGATCGCCGCCTCCCCGCGGTGGGGACGGAAACGAAGATCGGGTCACCCGCTTGCGGGTAATAAAAACCCCGAGAACGGCTAAAGGCGATCAGCTCGACTTTTGCCATTAGGGGTTAGCATAAATCACTAATGGTCAAAGCCGACAAAGTAAAAAAGAGATGTACAATTGAGAGAGAGCAATTGTTGATGAATGAGAGAGTAAGCAGTAAAAGGCTAAGCCTAATCTGCGTGTATGTACACGAATGAATGAATGAATGAATGTCTCGAGCAGAGTATCTTATTTAATTCGATTCATAATATTATGCAGATTTACTTCGTTAGGTATCTATTTGATTAATTTTAGGTGCGAACCTATGTAAAAGTGTTGTTGCAAGTCGATGTTAGTGGATATTTACTTAACTGAAGTTCCTATTTGATTTAAGTTAATTGATCGTATGTTTATTATATTGTACGTAGTGTATGCATGCAATATTAGCGAACAGATTCTTATTTTTACCCGACTACGGCGAAGCGAAAAGTGAGTTATGTGTTTGACCGGTATGTATGTATGTATGTATGTATGTATGTATGTATGTATGTATGTATGTATGTATGTATGTATGTATGTATGCATGTATGTATGTATGTATGTATGTATTTATGTGTTATGGGCTGACATCACGGACGTTGTAGGTGATGTAGCCAACCGTGTCAGTTTCCATAAAAAAAAAATGTATGTTCATCTGTTCCCTCATTACTTCATTCATGATAAGTAGTTACATTCGAAACTACTTATCATAATTTGACAAATGAGGTATCGTTGGATGCGTCTTGACGCTGGTTATAGGCTATGTGACGTCCCATAAAATTGGATATGGCGCCGTCTAAAGAACATAAAGTCATGAGCTAAAAAAAAAATTTTTTTTTACTGATGCCGTGTTGGGTATCAAATGAAAGGGCTTAATTAGCACATTTCAAAAATGTATATATTGTTAGCTGTTGCTTTCGGATTTGCTTGCATGCATCCGATAATTGGAAATAATTTCTAAAATCAGGCCTCACTCCAAACCTACCCAAAATACATCATACTAATATTATAAACGCGAAAATTTGTAAATGAGTTGCGATCAGTAATACGATAAACCTACTCAAAGAAAGTAAGTAACTAAGGGCGAGGCCGAAGGCCGAGCTGCGTTCAGGAAGACGAAAAACCTTCTCGAAGCCAGTAAGTAACTATGGGCGAGGCCGAAGGCCGAGATGTGTTCAGGAAGAGGATAAACCTTTTCGAAGAAAGTAAGTAACAAAGAAGTTACTTTCTTCGAGAAGATTTATGGTCTTCCTGAACGCAGCTCGGCCTTCGGACTCGCCCTCTGTTACTTATATTCTTCGAAAAGGTTATCCTCTTCCTGAACGCAGCTCGGCCTTCGGCCTCGCCCTCTGTCACTTACTTTCTTCGAAAGGGTTATCCTCTTCCTGAACGAAGCTCGGCCTTCGGCCTCGCCCATAGTTACTTACTGTCTTCGAGAAGGTTTATCATCTTCTCGAACGCAGCTCGGCCTTCGGCCTCGCCCTCTGTTACTTACGTTCTTCGAAAAGGTTATCCTCTTCCTGAACGCAGCTCGGCCTTCGGCCTCGCCCTCTGTCACTTACTTTCTTCGAAAAGGTTATCCTCTTCCTGAACGCAGCTCGGCCTTCGGCCTCGCCCATAGTTACTTACTGTCTTCGAGAAGGTGTATCGTCTTCCTGAACGCAACTCCGCCTTCGTCCTCAAAAAGTTACTCACTTTCTTCGAGACGGTTTATCGTTTACCTGAACCAAGCTCGCCCTTAGTTCTTCCTTTGAAATACGAATTTCACGCGAGCGAAGCCGCGGGCATAAGCTAGTACATAATAAACCAGTATATTTTAGTAAGTGTCTGATCAAGCAAGAATCAACCTGCAAATCGGGGTCTGACATCAGTTGAAAGCTTAGTCATTTGGTTGGGTGGAGTAATTACAATCGCAGAATGTTGCTTCATATCTCATTATTTTAAAGTACAAATCGCATCGGGGAGCGCACCTCACCACCCCCTCCACCGCGCCCCTCATGTAGATTAGTTGCATAGGCGTCGAGCCGATTGAGTAATGCACATTTTTACTTAAGAATACTAGAGGTAAGTGTTCAAATGCGTCACCATCATTAGGTATGATTTCATTGCACCATCGATTTTACCCCATTATGGAGGCATTCAAATCGTATCTATTGCCAAACTCCAGGTATTAATGTTTATAAATTGTATTATTTCCACCTTGAATCGTTAACTAGATTTCATAATTACCAATTTTGAAAGGGCTCATTAGGCTGATGACGAATTAGACAGCGGCCTCAAAATTACGGTCGGCAGACCGGTTGCGGCCCGCGAGTCTAATTAATCCAGCCCGCGACCGAGCACCCAGACTACGATGATGTAAGCCGGCCCTGTCAATGTATTATCGCAAAATCTGTATACCTACAGATCAAATTTGTGTCCGATGAACGCTTGAAAGCATTTCTTGTTATAGGTTCAACTAAAATTCGACTAAAAATTCGACAAATGCTTAATGACGTATCATAAATGCTAGGTGAAAAGTGACAGCTGCATAAATCCCACATATGTACCTGTATCAATGACATTAAACCCACCCCCTTTTAATCTCTTTGACCTGTATGAAGATTTATATCTATAACTAGCTTATGCCCGCGGCTTCGCTCGCGTGAAATTCGTATTTCAAAGGAAGAACTAAGGGCGAGCTTGGTTCAGGTAAACGATAAACCGTCTCGAAGAAAGTGAGTAACTTTTTGAGGACGAAGGCGGAGTTGCGTTCAGGAAGACGATACACCTTCTCGAAGACAGTAAGTAACTATGGGCGAGGCCGAAGGCCGAGCTGCGTTCAGGAAGAGGATAACCTTTTCGAAGAAAGTAAGTGACAGAGGGCGAGGCCGAAGGCCGAGCTGCGTTCAGGAAGAGGATAACCTTTTCGAAGAACGTAAGTAACAGAGGGCGAGGCCGAAGGCCGAGCTGCGTTCGAGAAGATGATAAACCTTCTCGAAGACAGTAAGTAACTATGGGCGAGGCCGAAGGCCGAGCTTCGTTCAGGAAGAGGATAACCCTTTCGAAGAAAGTAAGTGACAGAGGGCGAGGCCGAAGGCCGAGCTGCGTTCAGGAAGAGGATAACCTTTTCGAAGAATATAAGTAACAGAGGGCGAGTCCGAAGGCCGAGCTGCGTTCAGGAAGACCATAAATCTTCTCGAAGAAAGTAACTTCTTTGTTACTTACTTTCTTCGAAAAGGTTTATCCTCTTCCTGAACACATCTCGGCCTTCGGCCTCGCCCATAGTTACTTACTGGCTTCGAGAAGGTTTTTCGTCTTCCTGAACGCAGCTCGGCCTTCGGCCTCGCCCTTTGTTACTTATTTTCTTCGATAAGTTTTATAGTCTTCCCGAACGCAGCTCGTCCTTCGGCCTCGCCCTTAGTTACTTACTTTCTTTGAGTATGTTTATCGTATTACTGATCGCAACTCATTTACAAATTTTCGCGTTTATAATATTAGTATGATGTATTTTGGGTAGGTTTGGAGTGAGGCCTGATTTTAGAAATTATTTCCAATTATCGGATGCATGCAAGCAAATCCGAAAGCAACAGCTAACAATATATACATTTTTGAAATGTGCTAATTAAGCCCTTTCATTTGATACCCAACACGGCATCAGTAAAAAAAAATTTTTTTTTTAGCTCATGACTTTATGTTCTTTAGACGGCGCCATATCCAATTTTATGGGACGTCACATAGCCTATAACCAGCGTCAAGACGCATCCAACGATACCTCATTTGTCAAATTATTATAAGTAGTTTCGAATGTAACTACTTATCATGAATGAAGTAATGAGGGAACAGATGAACATAAATTTTTTTTTTATGGAAACTGACACGGTTGGCTACATCACCTACAACGTCCGTGATGTCAGCCCATAACACATAAATACATACATACATACATACATACATGCATACATACATACATACATACATACATACATACATACATACATACATACATACATACATACCGGTCAAACACATAACTCACTTTTCGCTTCGCCGTAGTCGGGTAAAAATAAGAATCTGTTCGCTAATATTGCATGCATACACTACGTACAATATAATAAACATACGATCAATTAACTTAAATCAAATAGGAACTTCAGTTAAGTAAATATCCACTAACATCGACTTGCAACAACACTTTTACATAGGTTCGCACCTAAAATTAATCAAATAGATACCTAACGAAGTAAATCTGCATAATATTATGAATCGAATTAAATAAGATACTCTGCTCGAGACAATGCATACACACACCGCGCTCCGCCAGACCGCACTCCGCGCCGCGCCCCGCACCTCCACCGCCGCCGCTGGCCTCCGCCAGCCGCGCCACCAACCCCCTCCACGCCGCGCTGCCTTTATTTCGGCGCGTGGAACAATTCGATTTGTATGGGAGGCACATCTTAGCGTAGCCGGAAGTGAATTTTAGTTAGCCTATCCTGTGTCCCGTATAGTAAAATGTGCTTGTACTAAGATTAATCGAATTCGGATGATGGCTTTAAGAGTTATGGAGGAACATACATACATACATACATACATACAGAAGAGATTTCTAAAAATCGTCAATTTAGTTTTAGTATCATACATAGAGTCTACAAACGCAATATTTCATAAAACAAAGTAACTTACTCCATCACCACCCCTTACAGATTTATTATTAGTATTGATATTGATATTGATATTGATATTCGCCTCGCCCCGCTGCCCCCCGCCCCGCCCGGACTGTGCGCCGCACCGCAGGACGCCATAGACATTCTTATCGTCATAACTTTTAAACTATTTGTCCAAATTACTTATTGTAAATCTAAAGTTTATCTACTTTAAATACCAGAAGCGATAAAAGTTTGTATTTGGATAAGGATTAATTAAAACTATAAAATGTTCATTGTAACTACAGTATCCAAATTTAAATGTATTTATCGTTCACTATTTTGGCTATAGTGGCTTCCACATAAAAAGTAGATATATGCTGTCGCGGACTTTTTTTTAGAACTATTTATGAGAAACAACGTCAATCAATCATTCAGTCAATCATTATACATTCTAACCGATCACCGTGTTTCATTGATTCCGGTACATAGCCACCGATACCAGGCTACATTGGTGACCCCTACAAAGAACATCGCAACCTTCATGAAGCTGATATCGCAACATTACCTACTGGCTTCCCACAAGCGGGTCTCAACCAGTAGGTAATCGTAGCAAGCAAGACAACACTCGGTCAACGCCCCGCCGTCGCGCGCCTCCACAGAGGACTACGTCAGCAGTACGCGACACCAACTGACCACGCCGACCAAGCTGCGTCATCGGAGCATACTGACTGATCGGCTCTCAATCGTCACGGACTACGTCACGACTGAGGGGGGAATACTGTGGTGATAGCGACACCTATCCCACAACTGAATAATAAAGATCGATAATAACCTACATCGCTTCGCGACGAAGAAACAGAAAGATTCACTAGCACACCAACAGGTGGCAAATAACGGCTAATTAAGAATTCCATACGCCACTTAACACATTGCTGAAATATCAAATACGCCTCGCATAAATACAGATCGCTTGGCAGAACAACTGGGCACTCGCCCATACAACAACATCAGCTGCAGCTACACGTGGAGCCAGAGGACACGACACCGCTTCACTTTTACCTCACAGCTCTACAACATACATTATCTTCGTGTAACTAACGATTTACGCAGCGCACGCTGAGATAGCTCTCAGATGGCAGGATTTTTTCCGACTTCACATTTATCGATACACTTATTTGGGCCAATTTACACAATGTCTTTATAAATTATAGCCTATATGTTATTTTGATGTACTGTAAAGGCTCATCAAAATCTGTTCAGTAGTTTTTGCGTCAAAGAGGAACAGAGATCCATTCTATCATATTGCGGCTATTCAGTTCGCTCGCTGCCCGCTCGCCACTTTCCGCCCCTCCTCCGCGCGGTCGCTGCCAGCTGCCGGCCGCCCGCTTGGTAAATACCTATAGTGCTACGGCGGCGCCTACGGAACATATCGGTTTGTATGGGAGCCACATCTTAGCGTAACCGGAAGTGAATTTTATTGAGCCTATCCTGTGTCCCGTGTAGGTAAATGTACTTGTACGAAGTTTCATCGAATTCGGATGATCGGTTTAAGAGTTATGGTGGAACATACATACATACAGAAATGATTTCTAAAAATCGTAAATTTAGTTTTAGTATCATACACAGAGTCTACAAACCAAATATCTCAAAAAACAAAGTAACTTACTCCATGACCATCCCTTACAGATTTATTATTAGTATTGATGATGATGATATGTACCGTGTGGGGTCGGTACTTAAAAAGAATAGTCTCACTGCATCTCTCCCCGTCGCATGTCGTAAAAGTCGACTAAGGGATCGTCAGCCTCGGCAGCTTAATGGTGCAGTCAGTTATTGGATGGATGACGCCCGTCTGTTGGAGGCTGACCGTGGTTCGGATACCACGATAAACTGTAGGTCCCTTCCCTTCTTACCTTACTAGGTGGTAGGGTTTATCCCGGCCGGGTTGGTACCACCGCACTGAGCGAAACGTCGGTCGAAACGGCTATGTAAATAGTTCGTGTTTTCCGTCCAGTTCAGTGTAGCCGGCGCGAAATGAAGGGAAGCACTGACATGGCACCTAGTTCACCCGGTGTTATGGGCTGACATCACGGATGTTGTAGGTGATGTAGCCAACCGTGTCAAGTTCCCATAAAAAAAAATATAAAAATTAATCGCTGAATTTGTTGCTAACCGCAAATCTCGAGAGCAGCTGAACCGATTTCGCTAATTCTTTTTTTAGAATATTCCTTGAAGTACGAGGATGGTTCTTACGGAGAGAAAAATTAAAAAAATTGCCTGAAAAAGTCTAAAAACAACACTTTTCTATACTCCCATACAAAAGATTCGTAATAATACTGAAGACAATTTGAACTTTAATACCATACCATGAAGATTGAAAAATCAAAATTGGTAATTTTTGTATGAGAATCTTAGACCAACGCAGACCGTGTCGTTCGTAGCTGTCAACAGCCATCGCAATCGAACGCCAGAAAAAACAATTGTGCAGGGCTGACCATGCGATTCCTCATGCGTGTAGAACAAATGGTTTTATTTTGATAGGGTAACCATAAGATTAAAATTTTAAATTAGTAACAAATGGTTTTATAGGGTGCCCGTACGATTCCTTACCAAATGTGGGACAAAAAAAGACCATGCGATTCCTTAAATAATTTGAATAGGGTGACCATACGATTCCTTAACTAATTTGGGCCATTTTTTTTAAGTTAGTTAAGGGGTCACCACACGATTCCGTAAATAATGCGGGACAAAAAAAATTATCGAACGACAGAAAAAAATAATTGTGCAGGGCTGACCATGCGATTCCTCATGAATGTGGGACAAATAGTTTTATTTTGATAGGGTAACCATAAGATTAAAATTTTAAATTAGTAAAAAATGGTTTCATAGGGTGCCCATACGATTCCTTACCAAATGTGGGACAAAAAAAGACCATGCGATTCCTTAAATAATTTGAATAGGGTGACCATACGATTCCTTAACTAATTTAGGGCATTTTTTTAAGTTAGTTGAGGGGTCACCACACGATTCCTTAAATAATGCGGGACAAAAAAAAATATCGAGTGCCAGAAAAAAATAATAGTGCAGGGCTGACCATGCGATTCCTCATGCATGTGGGACAAATGGTTTTATTTTGATAGGGTAACCATAAGATTAAAATTTTAAATTAGTAAAAAATGGTTTCATAGGGTGCCCATACGATTCCTTACCAAATGTGGGACAAAAAAAGACCATGCGATTCCTTAAATAATTTGAATAGGGTGACCATACGATTCCTTAACTAATTTAGGGCATTTTTTTAAGTTAGTTGAGGGGTCACCACACGATTCCTTAAATAATGCGGGACAAAAAAAAATATCGAGTGCCAGAAAAAAATAATAGTGCAGGGCTGACCATGCGATTCCTCATGCATGTGGGACAAATGGTTTTATTTTGATAGGGTAACCATAAGATTAAAATTTTAAATTAGTAAAAAATGGTTTCATAGGGTGCCCATACGATTCCTTACCAAATGTGGGACAAAAAAAGACCATGCGATTCCTTAAATAATTTGAATAGGGTGACCATACGATTCCTTAACTAATTTAGGGCATTTTTTTAAGTTAGTTGAGGGGTCACCACACGATTCCTTAAATAATGCGGGACAAAAAAAAATATCGAGTGCCAGAAAAAAATAATAGTGCAGGGCTGACCATGCGATTCCTCATGCATGTGGGACAAATGGTTTTATTTTGATAGGGTAACCATTAGATTAAAATTTTAAATTAGTAAAAAATAGTTTTATAGGTTGCCCATACGATTCCTTACCAAATGTGGGACAAAAAAAGACCATGCGATTCCTTAAATAATTTGAATAGGGTGACCATACGATTCCTTAACTAATTTGGGGCATTTTTTTTTTAAGTTGAGGGGTCACCACACGATTCCTTATATAATGCGGGACAAGAAAAATTATCGAACGCCAGAAAAAAATAATAGTGCAGGGCTGACCATGCGATTCCTCATGCATGTGGGACAAATGGTTTTATTTTGATAGGGTGACCATAAGATTAAAATTTTAAATTAGTAAAAAATGGTTTTATAGGGTGCCCCTTCGATTCCTTACCAAATGTTGGACAAAAAAAAGACCATGCCATTCCTTAAGTAATTTGAATAGCGTGACCAGTGGCGGCTGGTGACTTACGTGACCGGCAGTGCGCTAAGTACCTACCTAGGTACTTAAATACCAAATTTCCCAACACATTCCCGTCATGTTATTTTAAGATCGGGACTTACGAATTTTTTAAATGCCTGCGTACGTACCTAGCATGAATATTCTTAAGACACTCAATGAGTTGCGAAAAAAAAAAAAAAAAAACAAGTTTTTAACTCATTTTTAGTGCCTTTATGAACACACCCATAGACCACAACACTACTGCAGCTTTCAAAAAGAAAACAGTAGTAATGTCCCAAAAATACTTAAAAAAGTATATAAAAATAAAAGCATTTGAAAAGTAGGAATTGAACCCGGGATCACCTGATTGTAAAGCCTTACCTTTATCCAACGCTTAGGCAAATATCGGCACCACTTAATTCACAGTATCACGCGACAGAAAGCACAAAACCTAACCATATTCCATTTTAAATATTCGCGCGCTAACGGGTATGTGACATCATCACATGACAGCGCAGCGCGCTGACTCTAGGCAGACGGACTCACAAGCAGAACGAATCGCCCGCGACGTGTCTCACGCGCGTCTTTCCATAATATACTGTCCTTCTTTTTCCGTCGTGTGTCACACGCAGAATGCAACCTTGTTCCACACATAATCGTATGAAGAGTGTTTTGTTTCACGCGGCGGGGCAGCGGCCTTTGACATTTTCTCATAGTAGACGTTCGCGGTGTTTTATAATGCACTCGGCGGCGAGCTCGGCGGCGATACGTCGTATGTAGTACGTATTACGTACAGCAAAATCGTGCCTTGTTGTCTAGGAAATAGGAACGAATTCAGTTTGATATTTTTACTTCGATCGGTGACAATCATGGAGAATGTTTAATATTTTAATTGATTTATTTCTTTAGGGTGAAGGCGCTATATTTTGTGGTAGTGCGGCGCACGAGCGCACTTAAGGGCCAGCCGCCACTGAGCGTGACCATAGGATTCCTTACCTTTAGTAGAGGATGACAATGCGATTCCTCATGTGGGGCAAATGGTTTTATTTTAATAGGGTAACTATATGATTCCTTCACTAATATGGAAAAAAAAAAATTTAGTAGAGGCGTGACCAGGCTATCCCCAAATGGATTTATTTTATAAGGGTGATCATACGATTCCTTAACTAATTTGGGGCATTTTTTTTTAAGTTAGTACGATTCCTTAAATAATGCGGGACAAAAAAAATAATGTTAGTAGAGTGGTGACCATGTCATTCCCAAATAGTTTTATTTAAATAGGGTGACCATACGATTCCGTACCCAATATGGGACAAAAAAAATTGTAGAGGGTGACCATGCGCTTACTCATGTGGGATAAATGCTTTTATTTTAATAGGGTGACCATACGATTCCTTCACTATCGTGGAAAACAAATTATTAGGAGGGGTGACCATGCGATTCCTCATGTGGGACAAATGGTATAATTCCTAAACTAATTTGGGGCATTTTTTTAAGTTAGTGCGATTCCTTAAATAATACGGGAAAAAAAAATTATGTTAGTAGAGGGGTGACTATGTGATTCCCAAATAGTTTTATTTGAATAGAGTGGCCATACGATTTCTTACCTAATATGGGACAAAACAAATTAGTAGAGGGTGACCATACGATTCCTCATGTGGAGACAAATGGCTTTATTTTAATAAGGTGACCATACGATTCCTTCGCTAATGTAGAGAAAAATTATTAGAGGGGTGACCATGCGATTCCTGATGTGGAACAAATGGTCTAATTTTAATAGGGTTACCATACGATTCCTTCACTAAAGTGGGACAAAAAAAAATTCAAGTTATTAGATAAGTGACCAATGACCATGCGATTCCCAAATGGTTCTATTTGAATAGGGTGACCATACGATTCCTTACTTAAGGTGGGACAAAAACAAATTCATTAGTAGAGGGGTGACCATGCGATTCGACATGTGGGACAAATAGTTTTATTTTAATAAGGTGACCATACGAATTCTTGCCTCACGTGGGACAGATGATTATTTTAATAGCGGGAGATAAAAGGAGGGGGTGAGAGATGGGCGAGGGAGAGGGGGAGTGATAGAGGGAGGGGATAGAGTGAAGGAAGAGAGAGCGAGAGAGATAGAGATACCTGTGTTTACCTGAACGCAGCTCACCATTCGGACTCGCTTTAAGTAACTTACTTCTTTTATACATTGCATCTATTACCTGTACGAAGGTCGGCCTTTGACATTTTTGAATTTCACTCGAGCGAAGCCGCGGGGAAAAGCTCAAAATATAGCTAGCTAACGCTGTGGTCTTCGGTCCGCCTTTATTACACATAACCTTATTCCGATTATTACATACATTTTATTTTTTATTATATTTAAAAAATTAACGAGATAGTTATGAAATTATGAAAAAAAAAACAATTAGCCAGAGCCAACCCAATACTCAGCACCAGGAATCGCTACTGGTTGGTAAGAGCATCACTTGAAAACGCCTGGACCGATTTGGCAAATTTTTTATTAATTTTTAAGGCGGAACGAAGTCCGCCGGGTCAGCTAGTCAACAAATAAATAATTAAAAGTTATTGTGTAAATGCAAACCTTACTGTTGTGCTTTTTATTTATACCTAAATGTATGATAGACAGGTATTTATTAATTTTTTAATAAACGTGTGTATAGTCAAATATTCATGTTTGATTTTAATATAATGCTTTCCTTACATGTAGATATTTAATCATTTTTATCATATGACTTGTCCGGCCCGCGAACCATGGTATAAATATATATATGGGCGCGACGGTATCCTTGAGCGGCCTGTAAGCTGGTGAATCGGGTAACTCCCGTACACCACTCTTCCACACGTCAGAAGCGATCAACGCGGCCTCGCGGACGGGCGCGCTGGCTGTACGTTGCTCCTGCGCAGATACCTACCTGGAATAGAAGTCGCGCTCTGAGGTGTCCAGAAGAAGACTCTAGTGCTTGAAAGTGAACAACCTGCTGTCGTAGTGCGGTGTATCTACCTGTTAACCTGAGTGTATTGATCTTCAGCTTCGATCTGAGTTTGTTAGTGATTTTGTTGATTAAACTGTGCTCTCAAAATTGATGGTGCGTTTACTTCATCGGCGGGTCTTCACCTGCCTTCTCCGACATATACATATATAAATGTGGCCCTATTCCGCAAAAGGTTGGAGACCCCTGAATTAGAAAGTTGACATGCAGTAATTAAATCGGATATAATAGAGCGTGGTAGAATTACCCAAGAATATGAGGAAAAACAGAACCCTTATAGGTTCACTCGCGTGTCTGTCCGTCTGTCCGTCCATCTGTCGCATCAGAAATATTAAGTCTTAAAGTTTACACGCAAACGAAATGTTGCGGAACCTTCTCAACGCGAGTTCAACTCGCACTTGGCTGCTTGCATATTTCAAGAATTCAACATACATAGTTGGCTGCAACAATATTGGGCATACGTAGCAAACAGGTTCTGTGAGTTTCATGATGTCTTCTTAGATCATCGAGTAGGTATTTTGTACATAATAAACCGGTCTATACTAGTTTTTGGTATAACAACTATCACATCTTCTATTGTGAAATACTCTTAGTATAAAGACATGATGTTCCAAAAAAAAAAACTGTGAAATAAAAAAAAAGTTTTAAAAAACATAAAACCGACTTCCTAAAAAAAGGAAAACTAAAAAACTATTAAAAATAAAAATATAAAAACCGCCTTCAAAAATATATGAAATAAAAACCTAAAAAAAAAAACGAACCCTAGAGTTGAAGGCGGTGCTAAAAAGGCTACACAAATCACAAAGGATATTATCATCCACTTATGTTTTCTTTCATGCATCATTTTTGCTTGCTTTAGCACCGCCTTCAACTCTAGGGTTCGTTTTTTTTTTTTAGGTTTTTATTTCATATATTTTTGAAGGCGGTTTTTATATTTTTATTTTAAATAGTTTTTTAGTTTTCCTTTTTTTAGGAAGTCGGTTTTATGTTTTTTAAAACTTTTTTTTTATTTCACAGTTTTTTTTAGTAATTTTTGCTATTAATGTACTCGGCGGAATCGCTCGGCCTTCGGCCTCGCGATTCCGCCTCGCTTTCCAATCCGATCTTGACCCAATTAAAATAGGACCACGTCAGCTTTGATAGCTTAGTGGTGCAGACAGTCAACTGTCGCTATTGAATGTTAAGCAACGCTGGGTGCGGTCAGTACTTGGATGGGTGACCGCTGACCGTTGGAGGCTGACCGAGGTTCGGATTCCTCGTAAAACTGTAGGTCCCTTCCCTCCTAATCTTACTTGGTGGTAGGGTTTAACCTGACCGGGTTGGTACCACCGCACTGAATTAAACGTCGGTCGAAACGGCTATGTAAATAGTTTGTGTTTTCCGACTAGTTCAGTGTAGTCAGTACGATCAA
This sequence comes from Nematopogon swammerdamellus, assembly GCA_946902875.1. NCBI lineage: Eukaryota > Metazoa > Arthropoda > Insecta > Lepidoptera > Adelidae > Nematopogon > Nematopogon swammerdamellus. Next base: position 9,565,820 of record OX336348.1, on the reverse strand, counting down.
AGGGGGAAGTACTGACATGGCACTTAGTTTACCCGGTGTTATGGGCTGACATCACGGACGTTGTAGGTGATGTTGCAGAACTTAGTAGAATGGACAGACATAAACATGTTACGGAACCCTACTTTTATTATAAAATAACCGTCGGAGGATCTTGGTTGAAAATTGTGAAATTTAGTAGAACGGACAGACATACATTTGTTACGGTACCCTACTTTTATTATAAAATAACCGTCGGAGGGCCTTGGTTGAAAATTGTAAAATTTAGTAGAACGGACAGACATACATTTGTTACGGAACCCTACATTCATTTTGAAATAAATGTTAAATTTTGTAGAACGGACAGACATGCATTTGTTACGGAACCCTACATTCATCTTGCAGAACTTAGTAGAATGGACAGACATAAACGTGTTACGGAACCCTACTTTTATTATAAAATAACCGTCGGAGGACCTTGGTTGAAAATTGTAAAATTTAGTAGAACGGATAGACATGCATTTGTTACGGAACCCTACATTCATTTTGAAATAAATGTTAAATTTAGTAGAACAGACAGACATGCATTTGTTACGGAACCCTACATTCATTTTGCAGAACTTAGTAGAATGGACAGACATAAACGTGTTACCGAACCCTACTTAACAGTTGCACTCCGGGAGTGCCGGCAGATCCCGTGCCACTCTAACTTAACCCTTAATGCAATGACTTAAGGTTTCATTTTAAAAATGACGCTGACGCGATGTCGCGAGTTATACATTTTTTACCCACCTAAAAAAGTGCCAAGCGCCGCTAAAGAAGTTTTCACTTCAAAAACCTCAGGGTTATCCCCTTTCAAATAAAAAAAAAAGAATTTTCAAAATCGGCCCACAATTGACGGAGTAATCGCGTAACAAACATAAAAAAAAAGAAAACATACTGTCGAATTGAGAATCTCTTAGGTCTAAAGTAAATTTCTCGTGAAGACAAATGCAACGAGCCCAAACACGATGGGTTTATCATGTGTAGTTTAGGAGTTCCTATGGCCACCTTCTGTCTCCATCATCAGACCAGCTCGATGGTACTCGGTACAGTAATAAATTAAGCGCACCTGGCCGGTCGGAAAAGATAAAAAATTTCAAATTTAGAATATTCATGAAACAAGGGTCCGAATATGTATCACTAGTAAATATCGATTCATGTATTTCAACAGGACAGAGGAAATTTCAAAATATTAGGTATTTAATACTTTTTAGTTCTTTTTGTTTTTTTGTTTTTTTGAAATCGGTTTAATATTTTTTAAAACAGTTTTTATTTCATTCTTTTTAGTAATATTACATAAATAAGAATAATCGAAATCGAATAATCGAAATCGATGGAAGTGGTACAGAATTATTCGCCATATGTGTCAGACTGCAAATTGCTGAATAAGTCCACATCACAAAAGTTTTGCTGAAGGTAACCACACACCATACTAATTTATCAAACTGAAAATTGCCGAATACGACCACATCACAAGTTTTGCTGAAGGTAACCACACACCATAGTATTATGCTGATTTTTCGAAAACCACTGAACCAATTTCGATAAAATTGAAATGGGACCACCTCGGAAGTATGACCTAACTAACAAAAAAAGAATTTTCTAAATCGGCCCTCAATTGACGGAGAAATCGTGTTACAAACATACAAAAAAAAAAAAAAAAAAAAAAACACAGACGAATTGAGAACCTCCTCCTTTTTTGGAAGTCGGTTAAAAAATGTATTGCATTTGCATACTCCAGCTATACAGTAGGAGACATCAAGAATCATATCAGTGAGTGAAATATTTTTTATAAACATTTTAATTTTCTCAATATATACATAAATTAATTCTCATATTTTCAGAATTAATTTCTCTCAGATAACCAGAAATTTTATCGTTTTTTCAGGTGCATAATGTCGAGCAACCACTCCTTCGTGAATCTGGGTGAGATCAACAAAGTTGCCGATTCAACCTATTTGGAAACAAAGAAACTGGCTGATCTACTCGAGGGACACATGTACTACATCACCCAACTACGTAGAGTTACAACAAAGTATGGGCCCAGATATGTAGCCGATTTAGACAAAGCTTTCGCAGTGTTCCTACCAATGAGAATTACAAAAGCTTTTGATGAGAATGTATGTATATGTATATATTCTTTATTGAACACCAATTTATCAAAATTAGGTACAACAGGCAAGCTTAATGCCGCGGGGCATTCTATTCTAACTAACCTTTGGGATGTGGTAGAATACATGCAGGCGAACAAGAATAGTTTGTGACAATGTGTTAGATTAAAGAAATATGTATGATAAACTACGTACGAATACTACATAGATACTTTAATAAGCATAAATATGTATATAATAAACTTACGTATTATATGTACATTAATCGGTGGTACCGTTGTGCAACACAATCAACTGAATGACAAGAGAGTAAGAGAAGGGGAGTAAAGATATGTACTTATGTAATATAAATTGCATTTACTTCGGTAAGGAAAGGAGAATGCTGAAGTATACAAAAGCATGGAAGAAGCAGCGAATAATAATTTATTAGCTATGTACTATTTAGGAGGACCACACAATTCTGTCAAATTTGAATATTTATCTAGTGCAGAAATTTGGTGATCATGAATAATTTTTATTAAATAAATAATTTGAGCGCACTTTTGTATAACATAAAACTATTATTATAATTGTAAAAATAAAACAAGTTTTAAAATTTTCAATATTTATTTCAAGAAAAGGTTGCAAAGTTTGATTACATCATTAATAATAATTTACATTAATTTCCTTACTACGCCACTAATTGGACTGTATTCCACAATACGATCATGCAAAATAAGACAATAAGCTGATGTCTGCCCTGGAAATTGTTGCTCCGACTCAAACTTCAAACGTAAATCTACTGGTCCAGATTTCAAACGTTCCTATAACAAATAATGGAGCTTTTCCTAAAAACTCTGATCTCATAAGAAGCGGTTCAGAGAATCGCCTGCCAAAGTAAGAGCATGAGGCATCCGCCGCGCCGCTCATTTAGGTAATGGCCTCATTAGAAATACCAAAGAATATGAGGAAAAACAGAACCCTTATAGGTTCACTCGCGTGTCTGTCCGTCTGTCCATCCATCTGTCGCACCAAAAATATTAAGTCTTCACTCGCGTGTCTGTCCGTATGTCCGTCCATCTGTCTCATAAGAAATATGCTTGACTTATTCTGACGAACATGAGAAAAGTGACTACAAAGTTTGGAGTTGCTGCAGTTGTTGAACTCGAAGACAGTTTTTGTGTGTTCCTACCCAAAAGAATGTCCAACTTGTTCAACGAAGATGAAGACACCTTCGTGAAGATGGTCAATGCGAGCAAAGAAAATCGACTTGGAATGCAGTTGATTGGCGGAATGCACATTGTGCATTCCGCCAATCACATTGTGCATTCAGCAGCATGTATATCTTGACTGAGGCTTGTTCAGGAGGGCTTCCGGCTACATCACCTACAACATCCGTGATGTCAGGCCATAACACCGGGTGAATTTGGTGTCACGTCAGTGCTTCCCTTCGGTCGTGTCGGCTACACTGAACTGGACGGAAAACACAAACTTTTTACATAGCCGTTTCGACCGACCTTTCATTCAGTGCGGTGGTATCAACATGCAGTGGGGCTATTCTTTTAAAGTTTTTTCCAATATCACCTCCGAGAAGGTAGGTGCCATACCGGAGACTTCCCTGGATTGCTGGCTATACTGGGCTAGAGAAGAACACAACTGAGGCTGCAATGCGACCATCTTACATCCAGTACGGTGGTACCAAATTCATAAATAAAAGTAAAAGTAAAGTAAAGTAAAAAGTTTATTATTAATTTCTAAAACATTACAATTATTTACAATCAATTTTCACTTATTTTTAACATAACATAGTTGTAATTTGTTTTAGTCAGGCAGATAATAATCATTCCCACCTAAACTGGCCATTAATGGCTGTACTATAGGTGGGTGTCGACATTATGTGTACTTGTACCTCTTAACAAGTAAGTACAACTCACCACACATCCACCCGCAGTCTCACGCACCTACTGAAATAATTTTTTACTACGATGAGTATGTGGGTAGTTAGGCCGGCCAGTCGACTGCGGTGCGCGTTGTGTGGTTGAGTTGAGTTTATTTGAACATCGCTATAGTACACTGCTACTGCCAGAGAATATCCATTATATAAAGAAAGGACACTCGTGGATATTTTATGTTTTATTTTAAATATGGGTATGTATGTATGTATTTTTGTTTGTATTGGTGTTATTTCAACAGAATGTGTGTGCGTGAGGTGTGTTCGTGTGTGTAGTTCATTTATATAATTGTGATTTTGATTTCTTAAACTTTTATTTGTGTGTTGCGTGCGTGTGTTATTTTACTTGTTTATATGTTATTTTTAGATTATTGTATGTATTATAATAATAGACTAGGAATAATAATTATGTTTATGTTTTGACAGATTGTTTTACTAGTTAGTTTAGTTAATTATTTTACTAGTTAGTGTACGGGCTTACATTGATAATTTAATGCGCGAGTATGTGTGGGTATTAGAGAAATTGCATATTCTTAAGTTAAATTACTTCCATTTATGAAATTATGATTTATTTATTTATTTATTTTTAATGTTTTTTTTTATTTTTTTTTATTTTTTAGAAAAACTTACCTCGTTGAGTAAACTTACCTCATAACTGTCAATAACAGTTCGCAATCATTATATTTTGTATTTAGAAGATAATTAAATACAATTTTTCGGCAAGTATTTCTTGGACTATGGCAAATTAAAATTTGTCCATCTATTTTTCTATATATATATGGACCAAGAAACCAGCTAAAGTGTTGAGCAAATCTGGTGCTTGTGGCGGGCACTGCCACTTGTCCTGCATTTCGCGTGTTATGTCTGTGCTCGATTGGTACTTCAACTTTTTGTATTGCATGTATAGTCTTAATTACTGCTGCTATATAAAGTTTCCGTACGCTAAGTACTCTGCATTCGTTCAGCAGAGTTTGTGTGGGAAATCGGAAAGGTTTTCTATGCATTACACGTAGAACGACTCGCTGAGCCCGTTCTAGGTAAATGAGATGTGACTTTGCAGCGCCACCCCAGCATGTAATGCAGTATGTAAGTCTGGATTGGCAAAGGGCATAATAGGTGGTTTTAAGCAGTTCTTTGTCTAAAATACTCCTTAGGCCTTTAAACACGTAAATAAGTTTTCGTATGTTGCGCGATAAAATCATGATGTGCTTATCCCAGCATAACCTAAAGTCGATTTGGACTCCCAAGTATTTTATATGTTTAACCTCTTGTAAGCTCTGACAAAGGCACTGATTAGATATTCGCGTTGGGCTTATGTCTGGGCAGGTATGTATACGTAAACTTGTGGGGTTTTTCGGAAGGGTTGAGCTTTTGATGCAGAAGCAGATAAATTTAGTTTTATCCACATTCAGTGTGAGAAGATTAGCATCTAACCATTTTTTGAGCAAGTTTACTCCACTCTCTGCCATTTCGGTGACTAATTTCCAAGTTGGAGCAGTGAATATAAGGGCCGTATCGTCCGCAAAAGTCACTATTTTGCAACCTAGGATCTTCTGCGTACACAGATCGTTGATGTACATTATAAATAGCAGAGGTCCTAGGACACTCCCTTGTGGAACCCCAAAGACTACACTGCCCTCTTCACTGTTTACTTCTCCAATTCGTACTCGTTGGGACCTGCTTGTCAAGTAAGAGGTAAACCATTGCAATGGTAGCCCTCTAATACCAAAAAGACGTTTTTTTTTTTTTTTTTTTTTTTTTTATACTAAGCGCGACATGTGGCGCCGAGTCACCCATAAGGTGTCTAGCGACGCCCATGGACATTCGGACGCAGGCGGGGGCTGCGAATGCCATGCCGGCCTGACAGGTGCCCATTCACGCCTCTCTTGAAGGACCCGAGACTATACTTGGGGGGAAATATGTGGGCAGGTAGAGCGTTCCAGAGTTTGCCGGTTCTGTGGAGAAAGGATCTGCAGAACCGATTTGTACGCATCCGCGGTAAGTCCAGCGTATAGGGATGCAATCCCTGCCCAGTGCGCGTTGTACGGAGGTGGAAACGGGACGCCGGAATCGCGTTAAACAGCTCCTCCGAGCACTCCCCGTGGAATAAGCGATAGAACACGCTTAGGGCGCCGACATCCCTACGAAGTTGCAGCGGTTCTAGATCGCGGGACACGTCGGGGTCATCCACTAGTCGCACGGCTCGACGCTGGATCGAGTCCAAAGGCGCAAGCTGGTATTTGGCTGAGCCATCCCGTTCCATCTTGGTTATCAAAATAGGGAGTGACACTGTATCGAAGGCTTTCGCAAGATCCAGGAAGACCCCGATACAGCGTTCACTACCGTCCAGGCTCATAGAGATGTGATCTGTGAGATTGCGAACCGCACCTTCAGTTGATTTATTTTTTCTAAATCCGAACTGGTTGTCAGCTAGGATTCCTTTAGATTCGAGATATTGGCTTAGTCTTTTCTTTACCACTTTTTCTAAAATTTTGGCTAGAACAGATAGCAGAGAGATGGGCCTATAATTCGTAACTAGCTTTTTGTCTCCAGTTTTGTAGATGGGACAGACCACAGCTTTTTTTAAAGAAGCTGGAAAAGATCCGGATGACATACTCAGATTTATGATGTGGACCAAAGGCTTAAGTATAGTGTTACCAGATTTTTTAAAAATCTGGGCACTCAACCCATCCCAACCCGCAGCACTTCCACCACGTAAATCTTTTATAATAGATTTAGTTTCAGACTGATCTGTCGGTGTCATAAAAAATGAGTTAGGTTCATTATATGTATTTGGGATATTATTAGCTAGCTCATTTTCGGTAGTTTTTGCAGTGTTTAAGGTGTGCATTGCTAGTCTACTGCCAACTGAGCAGAAAAAGTTATTTACTGTGTTCGCAGACTTGTTGTGGTCACTACTAAGTAAGTCAATTGAGATATTTTTAGCTTTAACGGGCAGAGATGCACCTTCTCTGATAATCTGCCAAGTTCTTTTAGTATTTTTAGTATTTTTTTGTAGTTCCGTTTTCATGAACAGATCTCTGGCAGCTTTAGTAGCTCGGTCACATATTTTACTGTATTTTTTGTAGTGCATTTGGATATCTGTATTATGTTTGTGTATTCTAGCTTGCTTGTGTAACCGGTCGCGTTTATTAATGCATTTCAGAAGGCCTGGTGTTATCCAGCTTTTCATTATTCTTTTAGAGCGAGGAGGTGTGTGTGTTTCAGTGTATTTGTTTTGTACGGATTGTAGGACATCAATAAACGTTTGTGTAGCAAGGTCCACATTGTTACAAGTAAGTATTTCAGTCCAGTTGTAGTTATCTAACTCATTTGCTATACCTTCAAAGTTAGTTCTCTTAATTTGTCTAGGGTTTTCTCTTTTAGCAGTTTTATCTATTCCTATTGATACTATTACTGGAAAATGATCGGTTAGGGCAGTCTCACATATAGCAGAAAATATTTGTTCCCCACTTCGTACCATTACGTGGTCGAGACAGGCACTAAGTCTTGTAGCTTTAGTGATAGTGGGGATAAGTCCATGTTCGGCTGTAATGTAACTCGGCTGCTGTAATGTAACTATAGTGTCAAGACATCGAATTTAAAGTTCCTCTCCCTAAATATAAGTGAGACAGAGGAAAAAAACAACTCTTTTTAAACGGTTTTATTTTAGCTTGACTTCGTATATTTGTTTCTATCTTTGTTTCAAATCTTGCGACAACTTTTTCAACTACTTCTACTAAACCGATTTTTATGAAACTTTGCACACACATTGAGTTCTCGTGACAATACAATATTATGATAATTTCAACTTGGTAACGAGGGTCTGATGATGGAGTCAGGAGGAGGACAGTGGAACTCTTCAACCGTTACTAGTAACCCCCTCGAGTTTGGGCTCATATGGTTAGTTTGGACGAGTGTCCCATACTTCTACCAATACACTTGGTGACGAGGGTCTGATGATGGAGTCAGGAGGTGTACAGTGGACTCTTCAACCGTTACTAGTAACCCCTCGAGTTTGGGCTCATATGGTTGGTTTGAACGAGTGTCCCATACTTCTACCAATACACTTGGTGACGAGGGTCTGATGATGGAGTCAGGAAGGTTACAGTGGAACTCTTCAACCGTTACTAGTAACCCCCTCGAGTTTGGGCTCATTTGGTTGGTTTGGACGAGTGTCCCATACTTCTACCGGGTCTGATAATGGAGTCAGGAGGTGGACAGTGGAACTCTTCAACGGTTACTAGTAACCCCCTCGAGTTTGGGCTCATTTGGTTGGTTTGGACGAGTGTCCCATAATTCTACCAATACACTTCGTGATGAGGGTCTGATGATGGAGTCAAGAGGTGTACAGTGGAACTCTTCAACCGTTACTAGTAACCCCCTAGAGTTTGGGCTCATATGGTTGGTTTAGACGAGTGTCCCATACTTCTACCAATACACTTAGTGACGAGGGTCTGATGATGGAGTCAGGAGGTGTACAGTGGAACTCTTCAACCGTTACTAGTAACCCCCTCGAGTTTGGGCTCATTTGGTTGGTTTGTACGAGTGTTCCATACTTCTACCAATACATTTGGTGACGAGGGTCTGATGATGGAGTCAGGAAGTGTACAGTGGAACTCTTCAACCGTTACTAGTAACCCCCTCGAGTTTGGGCTCATTTGGTTGGTTTTGACGAGTGTCCCATACTTCTACCAATACACTTGGTGACGAGGGTCTGATGATGGAGTCAGGAGGTGGACAGTAGAACTCTTCAACCGTTACTAGTAACCCCCTCGAGTTTGGGCACATTTGGTTGGTTTGGACGAGTGTCCCATACTTCTACCAATACACTTGGTGACGAGGGTCTGATGATGGAGTCAGGAGATGGACAGTGGAACTCTTCAACCGTTACTAGTAACCCCCTCGAGTTTGGGCTCATTTGGTTGGTTTGGACGAGTGTCCCATGCTTCTACCAATACACTTGGTGATGAGGGTCTGATGATGGAGTCAGGAGGTGTACAGTGGAACTCTTCAACCGTTACTAGTAACCCCCTCGAGTTTGGGCTTATTTGGTTTGTTTGGACGAGTGTCCTATACTTCTACCAATACATTTGGTGACAAGTGTCTGATGATGGAGTCAGAATGTGGACAGTGGAACTCTTCAACCGTTACTAGTAACCTCCTCGAGTTTGAGCTCATTTGGTTAGTTTGGACGAGTGTCCCATACTTCACCAATACACTTGGTGACGAGGGTCTGATAATGGAGTCAGGAGGTGTACAGTGGAACTCTTCAACCGTTACTAGTAACCCATTCGAGTTTGGGCTCGTTTGGTTTGTTTGGACGAGTGTCCCATACTTCTACCAATACACTTGGTGACGAGGGTCTGATGATGGAGTCAGGGGATGGACAGTGGAACTCTGCAACCGTTACTAGTAACCTTCTCGAGTTTGGGCTCTTATGGTTGGTTTGGACGAGTATCCCATACTTCTACCAATACACTTGGTGACGAGGGTCTGATGATGGAGTCAAGAGGTGTACAGTGGAACTCTTCAACCGTTACTAGTAACCCCCTCGAGTTTGGGCTCATTTGGTTTGTTTGGACGAGTGTCCCATACTTGTCGAACGTAAATGTATGAAACAGACATACCATCTGTTCATATTGATTTTGAAAGGGACAGCGGACACCTTATTCATCCTAAAGCCATACAGTTTCCAGCAAAGTTTAATTATGGAACAGCTGAGAGACGGATGTTACCAATAATTTTGTCATGGGCCTCCACTGTCCGTAAAATGCAGGGCCGTACTGTTGACCATGCTGTTGTGTATTTGGGCTCCAGACTATTTGAGGAGGGTCAAGCGTATTTTGCATAGAGTCGCGTAAAGTCTTTAGAAGGGCTATGTATTGAGGAGCTTGATTGTGATAAATTGACAGGTAAGAAACCGTGTAACAAAGATGCAATGAGAGAGTTGGAAAGGATGAGCAGTTTGCGTAATGAATGAATTCTCGAGGAAATTAAGTAATTGAGGGCGAGGCCGAAGGCCGAGCTGCGTTCAGGAAGACGATAAACCTACTCAAAGAAAGTAAGTGATTGGGGGCGAGGCCGAAGGCCGAGCTGCGTACAGCAAGACTATAAACCTTCTTGAAGAAAGTAAGCCACTGAGGGCGAGGCCGAAGGCCGAGCTGCGTTCAAGAAGACGATAACCTTTTCGAAGAAGTAAGTAACAGAGGGCGAGGCCGAAGGCCGAGCTGCGTTCAGAAAGACCATAAACCTTCTCGAGGAAATTAAGTAATTGAGCGCGAGGCCGAAGGCCGAGCTGCGTTCAGGAAGACGATAAACCTACTCGAAGAAAGTAAGTGATTGGGGGCGAGGCCGAAGGCCGAGCTGCGTACAGCAAGACTATAAACCTTCTTGAAGAAAGTAAGCCACTGAGGGCGAGGCCGAAGGCCGAGCTGCGTTCAAGAAGACGATAACCTTTTTGAAGAAGTAAGTAACAGAGGGCGAGGCCGAAGGCCGAGCTGCGTTCAGGAAGACCATAAACCTTCTCGAGGAAATTAAATAATTGAGGGCGAGGCCGAAGGCCGAGCTGCGTTCAGGAAGACGATAAACCTACTCAAAGAAAGTAAGTGATTGGGGGCGAGGCCGAAGGCCGAGCTGCGTTCAAGAAGACTATAACCTTTTCGAAGAAGTAAGTAACAGAGGGCGAGGCCGAAGGCCGAGCTGCGTTCAGAAAAACCATAAACCTTCTCGAAGAAAGTAAGTAACTAAGGGCGAGGCCGAAGGCCGAGCTGCGTTCAGGAAGACTATAAACCTTCTCGAATAAATTAAGTAATCGTGGCCAAGGCCGAAGGCCGACCTGCGTTCAGGAAGACTATAAACCTTCTTGATGAAAGTAAGTACCTAACTGAGGGCGAGGCCGAAGGCCGAGCTGCGTTCAGGAAGACCATAAACCTTCTCGAAGAAAGTAAGTAACTAAGGCCGAGGCCGAAGGCCGAGCTGCTTTCAGGAAGACCATAAACCTTCTCGAAGAAAGTAAGTAACTAAGGCCGAGGCCGAAGGCCGAGCTGCTTTCAGGAAGACCATAAACCTTATCGAAGAACTTAAGTAATTCAGGAAGACTATAAACCGTCTTGAAGAAAGTAAGTAACTATCGCCCATAGTTACTTACTGTCATCGAGAAGGTTTAGTGTCTTCCAGAATACAGCTTGGTCTTCGGCCACGCCCTTAGTTACTTACTTTCTTCGAGAAGGATTATAGTCTTCCTGAACGCAGTTTGACCTTAGGCCTCGCCCTCAGTTACTTACTTTCTTCGAGAACTTGTTCGAGAAGGTTGAAGGTCTTCCTGAACGCAGCGCGGCCTTCGGCCTCGCCCTTTGTTGCTTATTTTCTTCGAAAAGGTTTAACCTCTTCCTGAACGCAGCTCGGCCTTCGGCCTCGCCTTTAGTATGTTACTTACTTTCTTTGAGAATGTTCATTGTTTTTATCTGAATCCAGTTCGCCCTCCGGTCCCGGCCTAAGTTACTTAGTTTCTTCTTTTGAAATACGAATTTCACCCGAGCGAATCCGCGGGAAAAAGCTATCGATATATTAAAATAAGAAAATTCAATTAAAATAAATCAAATACTTTAGATACCTACCTACCTAACTAAGTAAAATACTCCACTTAATAGAATAACCGGAACTGAATTTTATTTAGCCTATCCTGTGTCTCGTACTTATAGCTAAATGTGCGTGTAGTAATTTTAATCGAATTTAGATGATCGGCTTAAATTTTATGGAGGAAATTCATACAAACATATTCGCCTCGCCCCGCTGCCCCCCGCTGAGAGAAGCGCAGTGCTTCTCTAAAGACATTCCCATCTTCGTAACTTTTACACTATTTGTCCAAATTACTTAGTGTAACAGCCAAAGTTTATCTACTTTAAATACCAGAAGCGATAAAAGTATGTATTTTGATAAGAATTAATTCAAAACTATAAAATGTGCATTGTAAATACAGTATCCAATTTAAATGTATTTTTGGTTCACTATTTTGGCTATAGTGGCTTCCACATAAAAGGTAGATATATGCTGTCGCGGACTTTTTTTAGAACTATTTTGGAGAAACAACCTCACCATAAAATATCTTCGTGTAACTCTAACGGTTTATGCAGCGCACGCCGAGATAGGTCTCAGAAGGCAGGATTTTTTCCGACTTACTTGACATTTATCGATATTTGGGCAAATTTACACAATGTCTTTATAAATTATAGCCTTTTTGATGTATAAGCTGTATAAGCTGTAAAGGCTCATCAAAATCTGTTCAGTAGTTTTTGCGTGAAAGAGGAATAATAGTGCGGCTGCTCGGTTCGCTGTTGAGTTTATAGGCCGCGCCTCCCCCGCGCCGCCTCCGCCGCGATGCCGCGCCGCCAACTGCCGCTCGCTCGGTAAATACCTATGTATAGTACTAAGGCGCGCGGATTGAACATATCGGTTTGTATGGGAGCCACATCTTAGCGTAACCGGAACTTAATTTTATGTAGCCTATCCTGTGTCCCATATAGTTAAATGTGCTTGTACAAAGTTTCATTGAATTCGGATGATCGGTTTAAGAGTTATGGCGGAACATACATACATACATACAGAAAAGATTTCTAAAAATCGTCAATTTAGCTTTAGTATCATACATAGAGGCTACAAACTCAATATTTCCTAAAACAAAGTAACTTACTCCATGACCACCCCTTACAGATTTATTATTAGTATTGATGATTCCGCTGACGCAGCGACACAAAGTGCCCTTTGGCATCCGATATGAGAAGACAGCACGCTAGTATTGCACGATTTCTTACCCAGACGTAAAATCTTAAGAAGGCCCAGGTTTGTGTCCTTATTATTTTCTAGTTTTTTGTACAGCTGATGATTTTTTTTTTGTTTTTTTTTTTTATAAAACCGTTTAACTTAAAAGTTTTTTTAACTATTTTTTTTATGCCAAAGCCCCATAACAACAGTATTGTACAATTAAAAAATGTTAGTTATTCACAAAAATTTGCACACAGTACTGTAAAAATTAATAAAAGTAAAACTTGTAATAAGCATAATAAAAATCCAAATAATAAGTTAACAATTGGGCATCAAAATGTTCAAGGCCTACGAGGAAAAGGCCAGTTGTTAGAGTTATTTTTAAAAGACAACAATGTTGATATATTTTGTGTTTCAGAATCTTGGACAGACTCTTGTGAATTACTTACCCAACAGTGCCACATTATACAGTATTAAGTAGCTATCATAGAAAAAAATTTATTAGAGGCGGGACACTAATTTTTGTCCGAAACAGCTTGAGAGCAAATAATAGACCAGATATTGTTAAGATGTCAGTTGAGAAAGAATTCGAAGTTAGCTGTATTGAGATGGAATCTTTTATGATACTTTCTGTGTATAGGTCGCCATCAATGAGTCTATTGTCGTTTTCGGATAAATTAGAAGAAGTCTTGTATAAAATTAGTAGTAATAACAACAAATCAATAATAATATGCGGTGACTTCAATGTTCGGTTTCCTTTAAATAAACAAGAAAAACACGAATTATCAGACTTAATGGATAGTTTTTTACTTAAACAAACTATATACGAATATACTAGAGTAACTGATGCATGAGCATCATGCATAGATAATATTTTCACTGATGCAGAAACCCTACAATCTAATGTATTTCACGGTGTCCACTCTGATCATTATGCTCAATTAATCTCAATTAAATGGGAATCTAAATGTATTAATAAATCTGTAAATAAATTAAGCAGAATAGTAAATAGTGACACCATAAATGCATTAAATACAGATCTAGCTGTAGAATTCGGAAATTATGAAAATACAATGGACTTTAAATGCTTTTTCAATACTTTTGTTAGATATTTAAATATGCACATGCCTATGAAATCTAGACGTGTAAGTAAAAGAAACCAATTCGCACAGTGGGGCCACACCCAGCATTATACGAGCCAAAGAAAAATTATTTTTGTTATATGATTTGTTAAAACAAAATAAAAATTCGACTCTTAGAGCATATGTATCATTATACAGTAAAATTTTTAAACAAGTTACAATAAAAGCCAAACAATTGTTTTTAAAAGAGAAATTGTTAAAATCTGACAACAAAATAAAAATGGCCTGGACTATAATCAAAGACGAAACAGGCAAGTCTCCTAAAAATAATGATACCAATATAGAATTAAAAATAGTAGACGACATTATAAATGATAGCTCAAGTGTTGCAAATTACTTTAATAAATATTTTTCTACTATTGCTCAGGAAACAACGAAAAACATCAAGCTAGTTCTGAAGCTGCATCGCAATATCTAGTAAGTTATACTCAACGAAATATTAAAACAATCACTTTCAAACCAGTCTCACATTGTGAAATAAAAAAAATCATTAGAGATCTTAAATCCAAAAATTCCCAAGACCTGTGGAATATTTCACCTAAACTAATGAAGTCACTAAGTTATAGTATTATAAATCCATTAATTACCGTTATAAATCAATGTTTTGAAGAGGGTACATTCCCTGATTTACTTAAAATAGCTAAGTTAGTACCGTTGTTTAAAAAAGGATGTCATAATACTATTGGATACTATCGTCCTGTGTCTTTGCTTCCTGTTTTTAGTAAAGTATTTGAGAAGGCTATAGAAAAAAGGCTAATTAATTTTTTTAATGAAAATAACATACTAAACTATAAACAATTTGGATTCCGCAAGGGCAGGTCAACGGGAGATGCCATTGCATCAATGATAAAAGCTGTAATTGAATCATTAGATAATTCTAATCACACATACGGCATCTTCTGTGACCTGTCTAAGGCGTTTGACTGTGTTAGTCATGATATAATCTTAATGAAATTGGAACATTATGGTGTGAGGGATAAAGAGTTGCGCCTTTGTAAATCATATTTAAGTAACAGAAAGCAGTTTTGTGATGTTAATGGCAATAAGTCAGAAGTAGAATCGATTTCTATGGGGGTTCCTCAAGGCTCCATACTGGGACCATTACTCTTTTTAATTTATGTTAATGATATATCTACTTGCATTAAAGATGATATTGAGCTAATAATGTTTGCCGACGATATATCAGTAGTTTTGAAAAACAAAAACGTTACTGAATTACGTGAGTCCTTTATAAATGTAATACAATCATTAAAGATGTGGTTTGACTCTAATAACCTTTTGCTCAATGTAAATAAAACAAATGTTATCCACTTTGCACTTGGAACTCACAGACGTATTGTTAACCAACAAATTGCAAAAACTGCAGAAGAACTCACATTGAACATATCCAAAGAAAAAACCTTTTTAGGTGTAATATTTGACCGCACCTTAACTTGGAAACCTCACATAGATGCGCTTGCTGGTAAGCTAAGTGCAGCTTGTTATGACATTAAAAAAATCAAAGAACTATGTGGTATGCAAGCTGCTAAAACTGTCTATTATGCTTACTTCGATAGTCTTATGTCTTACGGACTATTATTTTGGGGAAATGCAGCGGAATCTAGCAGAATATTTGTTCTTCAGAAAAGAGCATTGCGTTGTGTACTCAGTATGAAAGCCAGGGACTCTTGTAGAAATGTATTTCATAAAGTAGGAATCATGACATTACCCAGTGTTTATATTTATCAAAATATCTGCTATGCTAGGAAGTATATGCAGAACGCTACTCTTCATTCCGATGTTCACCAGCATGACACTAGGAGTAAAAATAATATTCAAATTACAAAGCACAGATCATCTAAAATGTCTAAAAGTTTTGTTTGTAATAGTATTAGATTATATAATAAAATACCCGAAGAGTTAAAAAATCTTAATCATCCTTTGTTTAAGAAACACTTAAAATCTACCCTTGCAAAGAAAGCCGACTACAGTGTAAAGGAGGCCTTAGCTGATAAAATCATATCTTGAGTTTCTGACTGCATAATTAGTTAATACTTGACTAGGTACCATTTGTACCTCAATAATTATATTAACCCATATTGACAACTTGATACTTCAAGTATGATAATATTTTATTATATATAAACATATATATATATTAATATTTCTTTGGTTTTTGACAATTGTATTTTTTACAAACAATATTAACTCTTGATTAGTACCTCAACTTTATTAACCCATTGACAACTTGATACTCCAAGTATCTTAAATATTCATATATTTTTATTTTTTTATTTTTGACAATACAATTATACTACATTGTAGTTTAATATACTAACATAGTTATGTTGATACAAATTACGTATCAAAGTTTGACAAAGGCTCTTTACACCTGATTCACTTAATTAATAAGTCTTTGTAGTCAGAACTCTCAGCAAAATTGTTAATCTTGCTCTCAAGCTGTGTTTTAGATAGACTATGGGCGGTGTTATTATGTGGCTAGTCACTAAATTCTTGTAAAAATATGTTTAAAAAATACCCTGCGAAGTTTCTTGTCGGTTCTTCTTCGTGGGTGTAATCGAACCGGATAGAACAAATTGTGACAAGTTCGAGAGCAGTCTAACTGCCATATGAATGATCAATAAACAATACAATACAATACAATACCAACCCAGTCGGCTACAATTTGAGTCTACCACCTAGTAAGGGGCAAGGGAAGGGACTTACAGTTTTATACCGGTTCCGAACGGTGAAGCAGCAGGTGTAGGTGTGCACATAAATGTTTTCTTCAGAAAAACTCATTGGTACACGCCGACCGGATTCGAACCGCGGACCTCTCGCATGAGAAGCCGATGCCCAAACCACTCGGCCACCTGCCGCTTAGCTCCAAATACTCACATCCGATAACTACCTGATGACGTCAGAAGTCGCTTTTCAAGTACTAACATCTGATACCTACCTGATGATGTCAGAAGTCATTAAGGGGCTCAGAAAAGTTGAAGTGCGCCAGAATTGTAGTGGTGCTCTCTATATTTTTTCTAGCGGCGAAATTTTGAACTAATATTTTGCAGTAGCGCACCTAGCGGTGTGTGGAGAAACTAACATTTTGTAGTGTTCTGGACCACCTGGCGGCGTCCTATATACGTTTTCTAGTGGTGAAATTTGGAACTATTATTTTGTAGTGGCACTATCTAGCCGTGAGTGCTGGAAATGAAAATCAGTATCTGATTCACTTTTGGTTTAGAACTCTCATAACCTCCCTATACCTTTACTTTTGGTTCATTTGTGGGGTGTTGTGGGTGGGTTGAAATAAAAGTATTCACAGTAAAATTTATTAATATTTATTTAAAATTAATCATTTCAAGTTAAAGGCTCCATCGTCTGATGGGGCATAGAAGTATAGTGAATAGCTCGGGATGTCAATCTCGTCCAATCCTTTTGCTTTAGGGGTGACCAAATCAGCTCCCTTCATTATGTAGACGAAAGCGCAGCGTCCCAGCAGCCTCGCGTGCTCCTCCCACGGTGTGTCTTCCGGTCGCCACTGGTTGAGTGTTCCTCCGCAGTAAAAGCACACCACTTTGTCGCCGAAACCAGTGTAGAAAAAATCAGCCTTAACCCTTTCTTCAGGCTTCTGCCTGAGGGCACGTGGCCAATTGTTGAATGTTTGAAGACGTGCCGACTCGGACGAATAGCGCTCGTGACTCGGACCCAAGGTATGCACCTAGATAGACGTTTGCGGCATTGTAGCGGAGGCTGCAGACGCGTAGCTCGGTGTAATGTTGTTTACTGACTAATGACTGACTGCACATCGTTCACGTTAGTACATTTGAACTAACTCTTCAGGCATTATTAATGATGTAATCAAACTTTGCAACCTTTTCTTGAAATAAATGTTGAAAATTTTAAAACTAGTTTTATTTTTACAATTATAATAATAGTATTATGTTATACAAAAGTGCGCTCAAATTATTTATTTATTAAAAATTATTCATGATCACCAAATTTCTGCTCTAGATAAATATTCAAATTTGACAGAATTGTGTGGTCCTCCTAAATAGTACATAGCTAATAAATTATTATTCGCTGCTTCTTCCATGCTTTTGTATACTTCAGCATTCTCATAAAAAGCTTTTGTAATTCTCATTGGTAGGAACTTACTCTGAGGTAGGAACACTGCGAAAGCTTTGTCTAAATCGGCTACATATCTGGGCCCATACTTTGTTGTAACTCTACGTAGTTGGGTGATGTAGTACATGTGTCCCTCGAGTAGATCAGCCAGTTTCTTTGTTTCCAAATAGGTTGAATAGGTTGTTGTTGATCTCAACCAGATTCACGAAGGAGTGGTTGCTCGACATTATACACCTGAGAAAACGATAAAATTTCTGGTTCTCTGAGAGAAATTAATTCTGAAAATATGAGAATTAATTTAAGTATACATTGAGAAAATTAAAATGTTTATAAAAAATATTTCACTCACTGATATGATTCTTGATGTCTCCTACTGTATAGCTGGAGTATGCGAATGCAATACATTTTTTTGGAACATCATGTCTTTATACTCAGAGTATTTCACAATAGAATATGTGATAGTTGTTATACCAAAAACTAGTATAGACCGGTTTATTATGTACAAAATACCTACTCGATGATCTAAGAAGACATCATGAAACTCACAGAACCTGTTTGCTACGTATGCCCAATATTGTTGCAGCCAACTATGTATGTTGAAATCTTGAAATATGCAAGCAGCCAAGAGCGAGTTGAACTCGCGTTGAGAGGGTTCCGCAACATTTCGTTTGCGTGTAAACTTTAAGACTTAATATTTCTGATGCGACAGATGGACTGACAGACGGACAGACACCCGAGTGAACCTATAAGGGTTTTGTTTTTCTTCATATTCTTGGGTAATTCTACCACGCTCTATTATATCCGATTTAATTACTGCATGTCAACTTTCTAATTCAGGGGTCTCCAACCTTTTGCAGAATAAGGCCACATTTATATATATATTTATACCATGGTTCGCGGGCCGGACAAGTCATATGATAAAATGATTAAATATCTACATGTAAGGAAAGCATTATATTTAAATCAAACATGAATATTTGACTATACACACGTTTATTAAAAAAATAAGAAATACCTGTCTATCATACATTTAGGTATAAATAAAAAGCACAACAGTAAGGTTTGCATTTACACAATAACTTTTAATTATTTATTTATTGATATAAATCTTCATACAAGTAAATATGTGGGATTTATGCAGCTGTCACTTTTCACCTAGCATTTGTCGAATTTTTAGTCGAATTTTAGTTGAACCTATAACAAGAAATGCTTTCAAGCGTTCATCGGACAAATTTGATCTGTAGGTATACAGATTTTGCGATAATAGATTGACAGGGCTGGGTTACATCATCTCAGTCTGGGTGCTCGGTCGCGGGCTGGATTAATAATTAATCCAGCCCCCATCTAATTATTAGACTCGCGGGCCGCAACCGGTCTGCCGACCGTAGTTTTGAGGCCGCTGTTCTAATTCGTCATCAGCCTAATGAGCCCTTTCAAAATTGGCAATTATGAAATCTAGTTAACGATTCAAGGTGGAAATAATACAATTTATAAACATGAATACCTGGAGTTTGGCAATAGATACGATTTGAATGCCTCTATAATGGGGTAAAATCGATGGTGCAATGAAATCATACCTAATGATGGTGACGCATTTGAACACTTACCTCTAGTATTCTTAAGTAAAAATGTGCATTACTCAATCGGCTCGACGCCTATGCAACTAATCTACATGAGGGGCACGGTGGAGGGGGTGGTGAGGTGCGCTCCCCGATGCGATTTGTACTTTAAAATAATGAGATATGAAGCAACATTCTGCGATTGTAATTACTCCACCCAACCAAATGACTAAGCTTTCAACTGATGTCAGACCCCGATTTGCAGGTTGATTCTTGCTTGATCAGACACTTTCTAAAATATACTGGTTTATTATGTATGATGAAATACCTATGCGACGACACCAGAAGTCATTAGGAACTAATTACCTTTTTGTTACAAGGTTCCACCCGGGACTTGTAAATTTTTTAGTTAGAACTCTCATAGACACCTAACCTACCCTATAGGGCAAAGTGGCATACGACCATGGCTATCCTCTGAACAACACTATGAATATTTATTAAATACATTAAAATATATTACGTGTAAGTTGTTTATTTAATAGACGATAAAATATTAAATAGTTTGTACATAACAATTTCAGATGAGAATATTTTCTTGTTTCATACTTTTTAGAGCGTGATTTTTCAGTAGTCGGGTTTTAGTTTGTGAACTTATGGTCTTTATTCATTGGACTAAAGTGAAATAGTGCCTGCCTCATGAGCATTACGCTGTAATATGGGAGAAACTCAAGTAGAATTGGTATAAACTCCAAATTCAAGTCAAAACTGCAAAGTTATTAGTAGTGATTTTTTTAGATACAAGATCACATGGCACCACAATAGCAAAAAAAGCAATATTCAGTTGTTTAAACTTTTGTTTTTTCCCCCCACTCCGTAGGGTTGGTTAAAAAAATTTACATGCGTTTTGTAGGTAATTCAATTCCCTACAAATTTTATTGTGATACTTTTTTTTCCTAGAATAGGCCATAACTTAATTACAGCGTTCTAAAGTTAGAAGTTTGCCAAATTTCAGGAAAATTAGTTTTTTTTAAAAGTTGATTTCTAACCATCCTAGAAAACATATCAAAAATTAGAACCTAGGGTACCAAATTTTTCCATAAATTAAAATATACCACACTTAATGGTTTAAGCCAAAATGAATGAAATAAAAAATAATAAGCCCAACCGTGGTTCGGATTCCACGCAAAACTGTAGGTCCATTCAGATTCAGATTCAGAAGACGTCGGTCAAAACGGCTATATAAATAGTTCGTGTTTGTTTTCCGTCCAGTTCAGTGTAGCCGACATGAAATGAAGGGAAGTACTGACATGGCACCTAGTTCACCCGGTGTTATGGTCTGACATCACGAATGTTGTAGGTGATGTAGCCAACCGTGTCAGTTTCCATAAAAAAAAACCAGTCGCCGTGTGAAATGGGTGGTGACAGTGGCCTCGCCTTTAGTTACTTACTTTCATCGAGAAGGTTTATCGTTTCCGAATACAGCTCAGTCTTCGGCATCGCCCATAGTTACTTACTTTCATCCAGAAGGTTTATCGTTTACCTGAACGCAGCTTGGCCTTCGGCCTCTCTCATAGTTAGTTACTTACTTTCATCGAGAAGGTTTATCGTCTTCATGAACGCAGCTCGGCCTTCGGCCTCGCCCATAGTTACTATATTCGAGAAGGTTTGTCGTCTTCCTGAACGCAGCTCGGCCTTCGGCCTCGCGATTTGTTACTTACTTTCTTCGAGAAGGTTTATCATCTTCCTGAACGCAGCTCGGCCTTCGGTCTCGCCCATAGTTACTTACTATCTTCGAGAAGGTTTATCGTCTTCCTAAACGCAGCCTATAGTTACTTACTGTCTTTGAGAAGGTTTATCGTCTTCTCGAACGCAGCTCGGTCTTCGGCCTCGCCCATAGTTACTTACTGTCTTCGAGAAGGTTTATCGTCTTCCTGAACGCAGCTTGGCCTTCGGCCTCGCCCATAGTTACTTACTGTCTTCGAGAAGGTTTATCGTCTTCCTGATGGCAGCTCGGCCTTCGGCCTCGCCCATAGTTAATTACTGTCTTCGAGTAGGTCTTTCGTCTTCCTGAACGCAGCTTGGCCTTCGGCCTCGCCCATAGTTACTTACTGTCTTCGAGAAGGTTTATCGTCTTCCTGAACGCAGCTCGGCCTTCGGCCTCGCCTATAGTTACTAACTGTCTTCGAGAATGTTTATCGTCTTTGTGAAGGTGTTTCGTCTTCCTGAACGCAGCTCGACCTTCGGCCTCGCCCATAGTTACTTACATTCTTTGACAAGGTTTATCGCCTTCCTGAACGCAGCTCGGCCTTCGGCCTCGCCCATAGTTACTTACTGTCTTCGAGAAGGTCTTTCGTCTTCCTGAACGCAACTTGGCCTTCGGCCTCGCCCATAGTTACTTCCTGTCATCGAGAAGGTTTATCGTCTTCCTGAACGCAGCTCGGCCTTCGGCCTCGCCCATAGTTACTTACTGTCTTCGTGAAATTTTATCGTCTTCTTGAACGCAGCTCGGCCTTCGACTTCGCCCATAGTTACTTACTGTCTTCGAGAAGGTTTTTCATCTTCCTGAACGCAGCTCGGCCTTCGGCCTCGTCCATAGTTACTTACTGTCTTCGAGAAGGTTTTTCGTCTTCCTGAACGCAGCTCGGCCTTCGGCCTCGCCCATAGTTACTTACTGTGTCCGAGAAGGTTTTTCGTCTTCCTGAACGCAGCTCGGCCTTCGGTCTCGCCCATAGTTACTTACTGTCTTCGAGAAGGTTTATCGTCTTCCTGATCGCAGCTCGGCCTTCGGCCTAGCCCATAGTTACTTACTGTCTTCGAGAAAGTTTATCGTCTTCCTGAACGCAGCTCGGCCTTTGGCCTCGCCCTTTGTTACTTACATTCTTCGAGAAGGTTTATCGTCTTCCTGAACGCAGCTCGGCCTTCGGCCTCGCCCATAGTTACTTACTGTCTTCGAGAAGGTTTATCGTCTTCCTGAACGCAGCCCAAACTACGGCCTCGCCCATAGTTACTTACTGTCTTCGAGAATGTTTATCATCTTCCTGAACGCCTATAGTTAGCACTTACTTTCTTCAAGAAGGTTTATCCTCTTCCTGAAAGTAACTCGGCCTTCGGCCTCTCCCATAGTTATTTACTTTCATCGAGAAGGTTTATCGTCTTCCTGAACGCAGCTCGGCCTTCGGCCTCGCCCATAGTTACTTACTGTCTTCGAGAAGGTTTATCGTCTTCCTAAACGCAGATCGGCCTTCGGCCTCGCCTATAGTTACTTACTGTCTTCAAAAAGGTTTATCGTCTTCTTGAACGCAGCTCGGCCTTCGGCCTCGCCCATAGTTACTTACTGTCTTCGAGAAGGTCTTTCGTCTTCCTGAACGCAGCTTGGCCTTCGACCTCGCCCATAGTTACTTACTGTCTTCGAGAAGGTTTATCGTCTTCCTGAACGCAGCTCGGCCTTCGGCCTCGCCCACAGTTACTTACTGTCTTCGAGAAGGTTTATCGTCTTCCTGAACGCAGCTCGGCCTTCCGGCTCGCCCATAGTTACTTACTGTCTTCGTGAAAGTTTACCGTCTTCTTGAACGCAGCTCGGCCTTCGGCCTGGCCCATAGTTACTTACTGTCTTCAAGAAGGTTTATCGTCTTCCTGAAGGCAGCTTGGTCTTCGGCCTCGCCCATAGTTACTTACTGTCTTCGAGAAGGTTTTTCGGCTTCCTGAACGCAGCTCGGCCTTCGGCCTGGCCCATAGTTACTTACTGTATTCGAAAAGGTTTATCGTCTTCCTGAACGCAGCTCGGCCTTCGGCCTCGCCTATAGTTAGTCACTTTCTTCGAGAAGGTTTATCGTCTTCTTGAACGCAGCTCGGCCTTCGGCCTCGCGATAAGTTACTTACTTATTCGAGAAGTTTTATTTATGTAATATTACTAAAAAGAATGAAATAAAAATTAAAGTTTAAAAAACTGTAACCGGACTATTGAAAAAAGTAACTATAATTAAAAAAACTGTAAAAAAAGTTTTAAAACATTTACCATAAATAAAATAAACTAAAAAGTAAGAAACAAGATATTTAGGTGCGATGTCAGTGCTTCCCTTCGGACGTTGCTTTCATCGTCTTATTGAGTAAGAGCAGTCTTTTGATTTTCCTGTTTATTTAGTTTTATTGAAGTCTTCTAGCAGTTATACTTTAATAACGTTATAATTAAATTGAAATGCCGTAGTCGTGCGTTGTCAGCTATAAAAAAATTTATCTACTTAACTTTAAATACGAAAATACTTTTCTTTATATTTCCGTACCCCGTACGGAATTATATTTAATATTACCTATATTTAAGCCTACGCCGTCTGTCTGTCAGTCCGTCCATCTGTCTGTCCTACTGCTGTATTTTGGAACCGTAATAGGTAAACAGTTGAAATTTTTACAGAATATGTGTTATTTACCTACTACTACTGAGTAACTCTAATGAATAAATTAAAGGTTATAGGATTATATTATTGTGGCCGATTGCTGTTGTGTGAGTCGAGGCAAAATATTATCTTTACCTAACTCCCTCATTCCCTCTTCCCCTCTCTCACTCCCTCTCTTCCCCTTCCTCAGCATGATCGCAAAATTAACAACAACGAGATGCCGTCAATAATCAAGCATAATTTTTTTATAGCTGACAACGCACGACTACGGCATTTCAACTCAATTATAACTTTATTAATGTGTAACTGCTAGAAGATTTCAATAAAACTAAATAAACAGGAAAATCAAAAGACTGCTCTTACTCAATAAGACGATGATAGCAACGTCCGAAGGGAAGCACTGACATGGCACCTAAATATCTTGTTTCTTACTTTTTAGTTTATTTTTTTATGGTAAATGTTTTGAAACTTTTTTTACAGTTTTTTTAATTATAGTTACTCTTTTCAATAGTCGGGTTACAGTTTTTTAAACTTTATTTTTTGACGTGATAACGTCTTATAAATTGATGAACACCGGCTGCACGCACGAAAAAGTGTCACGTTCCATCTGAGCCTGTGTGTGCAAGCGAGAGCGCGTAACAAGCGATAGAGAGGCATAATCGGCCCAAGCGGCAGTGTTGCCAAACGTACGGTAATTGCCGTATCATACGGTAATCGATGCTAGAAATCGACAAATATACGGCGTACGGCAGCGATAGGGGTGCCGTACGAAAAAATACGGTAATTCTTATAGCTGTGTTTCTTTATTACGTTATCACCGTATTAAGTCCGTAAACCGACTTTACAGACAACCAAATTTTTTTTTACCGTTTCTCAATCGTTGTCGAGATATAAAGTCCGAAAAAAAGGCCCATTTTATTTGCAAATAAAAGCAATGTATGACAAAAAACGTGAGGTAAAAAACACTAATTTTTGAAAAAAACAATTTTGAAAACGCACAATGTTCGAAAAAAGGCCGATTTTACCACCAATGGGGGGTGCGCCCAGTGGTGGGGACTTTTAGTATGTTTTTTTTATGTAAACCAACATGGGTGGCTCTGTTGAGAGACCAATGGTACAGTCGACAGAGCCAAAAACCCCTCTCCTCGCCAAACCACGCTCAGTGAGGCGCCGCGCCATGCCAGCAGATTTGCGGGCTGTTGCTAGGCTGTCTAGCCCGTTGATACGACGTTTGAAGACACCCAGGTTAAAGGATTCGGGAAACACACTCGCCGGGAGACAGTTCCACACCCTAGCGGTGCGACAAAGAAACGATTTTGAGAACCGATGGGTTCTCAAAAGCCCAATGTCAACAACAAAAGGGTGCTCAGTTTCTCTGCGACGAGTGCTGCGAAAATAGTTTGGATGGCAAGGAATAAGGGAAGCAAGTTCCTCCGAGCAGCGTCCATGATAGTACCTGTAGAACAGACTCAGTGACCCTACAAGTCGTCTGTGACTGAGAGACTCCAGGTCATCAGTCAGTTTCGGGTCTCCCGCCAGGCGGACGGCTCGGCGCTGTATTTAATCCAAGGACGCCAACAGATACAGGGAGCTGCCTACCCAAATGTGGCTACAGTATTCCATCACCGGCCTAATCTGTGATTTGTACTACATGAGTAGTTGTGCCGGTGAGAAGAACCTCCTATTTCGGTATAGGATCCCCAGTTTTTTTTATGCGGTTTTGGCCTTGGACTCAATAAACTGCCTAAAGCCCACGTTCTTGGAAATGTTGCACCCCAGTAGGTCTAGGTGCTCCGAGACAGGAACAACACTACCTTGGAAACTTGCAATGAAAGGGAAGGGGTCGACCTTAGCAGAGAATACACAGCATTGCGTCTTGCGAACGTTGAAGGCAACAAGGTTCTCGTTACCCCAAGTGGCAACTTTTTCAAGAACCTTATCGACAGAAGTTGAACAGAAAGTTGCGCCTTGCTGGGCTGTGCATCTCTGCTCTTCCAGTCCTTGACATAACCTGCATGTGCTGTGCTGTAATCTGCGTAACTGTGAATCATGCCCGGGGACAGTAAATCGTTAATGAAGAATAAAAATAACGTAGGTGACAACACAGAGCCCCGCGGAACACCAGCGTTAATTGGAAAGTCGTGCGACTTCGTACCATCAATCGAGACGAAGAGGGAGCGACCCGTCAGAAAGCTGGCAATCCAGGCGCAGAGCTTTGGAGGGATGCCATAAGATGGAAGCTTGCATAGAAGGCCCCGGTGCCAAATGCGGTCAAAGGCTTTGGAAACATCCAATGCGACTGCCAGCGAGTCCCCGAAGTTGTCCAGTCTTTCGGCCCATTTGTGCGTAACGTACGTTAGAAGATCTTCTGTTGGAACGTGCTTTACGGAAACCGTACTGTTTGTCATCCAGAAGTTTATTTAATTCTAAGTACGTTAGGAGATGGGAGTTCATGAGGCGCTCCATAACTTTGCATAAAAGCGAAGTTATCGCAATGAGCCGATAGTTGGAGGGGTTCGCTGGGTCGCCCTTTCTGGGACCGGTTGGACCGTGGCTCTCTTCCAGCAAGAAGGTACAGTGCCACTGGCGAAGGAGAGGCGAAAAAGACGGGAGATTATTGGTGTCACCTCGGGGGCACACATTTTGAGCACAACGCCTGGAATGCCATCTGGACCACTACTCTTCGAAGTGTTCAACGTTCTCAAACATTTGAATGCCTGTCTAGGGTGCTCCATCTTCGGCATGACTTCGGCTCCATCATCATCTCCATGACTTCGGCACCATCATCGAGATCCCACAGTGTTTACCTCCTAAGTAGTCAGAACAAAGTTCCGAAGTCAAACTTTCTGCTTTCGAGCTTTCCGGCTACACCCCTCATTACATTTTACATGTAAGTTACATTTAGCACTCATTTACTATGCTAACAAGCTCGAGCGTCTGCAAAACGTGTATACGATTCGTCTTCGGACTACGCAAGTACGACCATGTTTCAGAATATCGCAGTCGTCTCAAATGGCTCCCAATCTGTCTCCGCAGGAATTGCTACTTTCTTAGTCTTCTTCATTCTTGTTTAAAAAAACCCTTCTGCCCCTGAGTATCTATCTTCCCGTTTTCAGAACCTATCTTCTCACGGTGTCCCACTTCGGTCTAGTCATGAAATATTTTAGCTATCTCCTCTCAAAAAACGGTGTTTTATACGAACTCATTTTCTTTTCACGCAGCTCGAAAGTGGAATTCACTACTACACTTTATCCGACATTGTAAATCGCTTCCCTTATTTAAAAAACACCTAAAACTGTATTATCTCGGTCAATTTGAAGTAAAAACCTAAAAAACCAAAAATAAATTATGTTTCATATCTGGATGGACAAGTAGGTATGTATGTATGTATATTTATTTGTACATTATCCTTACCTTTAATAAAATCCAACGTCTGCTTTCTATCTGTATGTCTGTATATCTGTCTGTCTGCTTATAAATCGAGAACCACAGTACCGATTTTAATAAAAAAAAATCTACTGATAGCTTGATTCTTCCCATCAACTTTAGGCTACTTACTATCACGCTAAATGGCTTACGAGGTTAGCAGTGAAGTTAAATATGAGAGCACTTCCCAATATTTGTATGTAAATGACACGGAATCATTCACCCGATTAAGAACCAATGACATTACAATATCCTGAAGGGGGATGAGGGGTAAATAGAAGCATAGAGGGAGGGGGGAGAGGGAGAGGGCGAGGAAGAGGGAGAGGGAGATAATATAAAAGAAACAATAGTTTATTAACATATTTGCGTTTACATATATCGAATTTGCTGTAAAGTCGAGTCTACAGCGAGCGAAGCCGCGGACAAAAGCTTATATATATATATATGCGTAATAGCTGTGCCCGCGGCTCCGCCCGCCCTCATATTCACTTCTCTGCTAACCTCATAAGTCATTTAATGTGATGAAAAAAACTAAAACCCGAATACTGAAAAATCACTCTCTAAAAAGTATGAAACAAGAAAATATTCTCATCTGAAATTGTTATGTAAAAACTATTCAATATTTTATCGTCTATTAAATAAACAACTTACACGTAATATACTTTAATGTATTTAATAAATATTTATAGTGTTGTTCAGAGGATAGCCGTGGCCGTATGCCACTTTGCCCTATTTAGTGACCTAGTTGACCTATTTAGTTGCCCTACTTAGGTTAGGTTAGGTTAGGTTAGGTTAGGCGCGCCGAAGGCCAAGCTGCGTTCGGGAAGAGGATAAACAATATTTAAGAAAGTAAGTAACTGAGGGCGAGGCCGAAGGCCGAGCTGCGTTGGAAAGACTATAAACCTTCTCGAAGAAATTAAGTAACAAAGGGCGAGGCCGAAGGCCGAGCTGCGTTCAGGAAGACGATAAACTTTCTCGAAGACAGTAAGTAACTATGGGCGAGGCCGAAGGCCTAGGAAGAGGATAAACCATCCTTAAGTGAATAAGTAACAAAGGACGAGGCCGAAGGCCAAACTGCGTTCGGGAAGACTAAACCTTCTCGAAGAAAATAAGTAACTAATGGTGAGGCCGAAGAACGAACTGCGTTCAGGAAGACGATAAACTTTCTCGAATACAGTAAGTAACTATGGGCGAGGCCGAAGGCCGAGCTGCATTTAGGAAGAGGATAAACCATCTTTAAGTGATTAAGTAACAAAGGGCGAGGCCGAAGGCCTAGCTGCGTTCGAGAAGACTAAACCTTCTCGAAGAAAGTAAGTAACTAAGAGTGAGGCCAAAGGCCGAACTGCCTTCGGGAAGACTATAAACCTTCTCGGAGAAAGTAAGTAACTAAGGGCGAGGCCGAAGGCCGAGCTGCGTTCAGAAAGCCGATAAACTTACTCCAAAACAGTAAGTAACTATGGGCGAGGCCGAAGACCGAGCTGCGTTCAGGAAGAGGATAAACCATCTTTAAGAAAGTAATTAACTGAGGGCGAGGCCGAAGGCCGAGCTGCGTTCGGGAAGACCATAAATCTTCTCGAAGAAAGTAAGTAACAAAGGGCGAGGCCGAAGGCCGAGCTGCGTTCAGGAAGACTATAAACTTTCTCGAAGACAGTTAGTAACTATGGGCGCGCCGAAGGCCGAGCTGCGTTAGGGAAGAGGATAAACCATCTTTAAGAAAGTAAGTAACTGAGGGCGAGGCTGAAGGCCATGCTGCGTTTGGGAAGACCATAAACCTTCTCGAAGAAAGTAAGTAACAAAGGGCGAGGCCGAAGGCCGAGCTGCGTTCAGGAAGACGATAAACTTTCTCGAAGACAGTAAGCAACTATGGGCGAGGCCGAAGGCCGAGCTGCGTTCAGGAAGAGGATAAACCATCTATAAGAAAGTAAGTAACTGAGGGTGAGGTCGAAGGCCGAGCTTCGTTCGGGAAGACCAAAAATCTTCTCGAAGAAAGTAAGTCCCCGTGTATGTCGTAAAAGGCGCCTAAGGGATATGACTCCCTTCTTATATTACTAGGTGGTAGGGTTCAACCCGCGCGGGTTTGTACCACCGCACTGAATGAAAGGTCGGTCGAAACGGCTATGTAAATAGTTTGTGTTTTCCGTCCAGTTCAGTGTAGCCGGCACGACCGAAGGGGATCACTGACGTGGCACCAAGTTCATCCGGTGTTATGGGCTGACATCACGGATGTTGTAGGTGATGAAGCCAACCGTGTCAGCATCAATAAAAAAAAAAAAAAGTAACAAAGGGCGAGGCCCAAAGCCGAGCTGCGTTCAGGAAGACGATAAACTTTCTCGAAGACAGTTAGTAACTATGGGCGCGCCGAAGGCCGAGCTGCGTTCGGGGAGAGGATAAACCATCTTTAAAAAAGTAAGTAACTGAGGGCGAGGCCGAAGGCCGAGCTGCGTTTGGGAAGACCACAAACCTTCTCGAAGAAAGTAAGTAACAAAGGGCGAGGCCGAAGGCCGAGCTGCGTTCAGGAAGACGTTAAACTTTCTCGAAGACAGTATGTAACTATGGGCGAGGCCGAAGGCCGAGCTGCGTTCAGGAAGAGGATAAACTATCTTTAAGAAAGTAAGTAACTGAGGGCGAGGCCGAAGGCCGAGCTGCGTTTTGGGAGACCATAAATCTTCTCGAAGAAAGTAAGTAACAAAGGGCGAGGCCGAAGGCCGAGCTGCGTTCAGGAAGACGATAAACTTTCTCGAAGACAGTAAGTAACTATGGGCGAGGCCGAAGGCCGGGCTGCGTTCAGGAAGAGGATAAACCATCTTTAAGAAAGTAAGTAACTGAGAGCGAGGCCGAAGGCCGAGCTGCGTTCGGGAAGACCATAAATCTTCTCGAAGAAAGTAAGTAACAAAGGGCGAGGCCGAAGGCCGAGCTGCGTTCAGGAAGACGATAAACTTTCTCGAAGACAGTTAGTAACTATGGGCTCGCTGAAGGCCGAGCTGCGTTCGGGAAGAGGTTAAACCATCTTTAAGAAAGTAAGTAACTGAGGGCGAGGCCGAAGGCTGAGCTGCGTTTGGGAAGACCATAAACCTTCTCGAAGAAAGTAAGTAACAAAGGGCGAGGCCGAAGGTCGAGCTGCGTTCAGGGAGACGATAAACTTTCTCGAAGACAGTTAGTAACTATGGGCGCGCCGAAGGCCGAGCTGCGTTCGGGAAGACCATAAACCTTCTCGAAGAACGTAAGTAACAAATGGCGAGGCCGAAGGCCGAGCTGCGTTCAGAAACAGGATAAACCATCTTTAAGAAAGTAAGTAACAAAGGGCTAGGCCGAATGCCGAGCTGCGTTCAGGAAGAGGATAAACCATCTTAAAGAAAGTAAGTATCAAAGGGCGAGGCTGAAGGCCGAGCTGCGTTTAGGAAGACATAACCTTTTCGAAAAAAGTAAGTAACAGAGGGCGAGTCCGAAGGCCAAGCTGCGTTCAGGAAGACCATAAATCTTCTCGAAGAAAGTAACTTCTTTGCTACATTTTGAAAAGGTTTATCCTCTTACTGAATGCATCTCGGCCTTCGGCCTCGCCCATAGTTACTTACTGTCTTCGAGAAGGTTTATAGTCTTCCCGAACGCAGCTCGGCCTTCGACATCGCTCTTTGTTACTTACTTTCTTAAAGATGGTTTATCCTCTTCCTGAATCCAGCTCGGCCTTCGGCCTCGCCCATAGTTACTTACTGTCTTCGAGGAAGTTTATCGTCTTCCTAAACGCAGCTCGGCCTTCGGCCTAGCCCTTTGATACTTACTTTCTTCGAGACGGTTTAGTCTTCCCGAACGCAGCTCGGCCTTCGGCCTCGCCCTTTATTACTTACATTCTTAAAGATGGTTTATCCTCTTCCTGAATGTAGCTCGGCCTTCGACCTCGGCCATAGTTACTTACTGTCTTCGGGAAGGTTTATCGTCTTTCTGAACGCAGCTCGGCCTTCGGCCTCGCCCTTTGTTACTTACTTTCTTCGAGAAGGTTTATGGTCTTCCCGAAAGCAGCTCGGCATTCGGCCTCGCCCTCAGTTACTTACTTTCTTAAAGATGGTTTATCTCTTCCTGAACGCAGCTCGGCCTTCGGCCTTCGGCCTCGCCCTTTGTTACTTGCTTTCTTTGAGTAGGTTTATCGTCTTCCTGAACGGAACTCATTCACAAACTTTCGCTTTTATAATATTAGTAGGATGTATTTTGGGTAGTTTTGGAGTGAGGCCTGATTTTAGAAATTATTCCCAATTATCGAGTGCATGCAAGCAAATCCGAAAGCAACAGCTAACAATATATATATTTTTGCAATGTGCTCATTAAGCCCTTTCATTTGATACCCAACACGGTATCATAAATTTTTTTTTTAGATCATGACTTTTTGTCATCTAGAGGGCGCCATAGTCAATTTTATGTGACTTCACATAGCCTATAACCAGCGGACGATCAAGACGCTTTCAACGATACCTCACATGTCAAATTATGATAAGTCGTTTAGAAGTTATGAGGGAACAGATGAACATAAATACATACATATATGCATACATACATACATACATGCATACATACCGGTCAAACACATAACCCTCCTTTTTGCTTCGCCGTAGTCGGGTAAAAACTAAAATGTTTTACCCGCTCCTTTCGTCACTTTAAAACAAATAAAATAAACTGTCGTTTCATCAAAATTTGGCGCGCTGTCATCATTATTTTGACAGAAAAAGCAGTGTGAAGTTAGTAACAGTTCGAGTGACGGACCCTGTACCAGGCCTTCGTCACTCGCTCAAGGTCCCGCGTTAAATGCCTACCGCTTGGCGTGTCGGTTAATGCACAAGTAACAATGGGCTGCCGCTATCCAGCCAGAGCGAGCGCACGCACCACGCATTTACTACGTTTCATTTCGAAATTAGAAATATCGAAATCACATCATTATTGTGCAGCATTTTGATTTATTTCTAGTAATTTATTTATTCATATTAGTAGGAGGTCATAGATTAATAAGTTCTAAAACTAAAACCCGACTACTGAAAAATCACGCTCTAAAAAGTATGAAACAAGAAAATATTCTCATCTGAAATTGTTACGTACAAACTATTCAATGTTTTATCGTCTATTAAATAAACAACTTACACGCAATTCTTACACGTAATATATTTTAATGTATTTAATAAATATTCATAGTGTTATTCAGAGGATAGCCGTGGTCGTATGCCACTTTGCCATAAAGCTTATGACCGCTTACTACTGTTTGAATGTATTGTTTTGTTAAGGGTATTTGGCATACGACCACGGCTATCCTCTGAACAACACTATGATTATTTATTAAATGCATTAAAATATATTACGTGTAAGTTGTTTATTTAATAGACGATAAAATATTGAATAGTTTGTACATAGCAATTTCAAATGAGAATATTTTCTTGTTTCATACTTTTTAGAGCGTGATTTTTCAGAAGTCGGGTTTAAGTTTTTGAACTTATTTTTTATATCAATTATTTTGGGGTTATAATTTCGTGATTAAGTATTTGCAGAGCCGTTTTACATGTTTTGTTAGTTTAGGTTTTATTGTTTTATAATTTTACCGTGTGTACCATCTAATCCATAATGAAATATGTATTCAGGAAGAGGATAAACCATATTTATTAAAGTAAGTAACAAAGGGCGAGACCGAAGGCCGAGCTGCGTTTGGGAAGACTAAACCTTCTCGAAGAAAGTTAGTAACAAAGGGCGAGGCCGAAGGCCGAGCAGCGTTCAGGAAGACAATAAACTTTCTCGAAGACAGTAAGTAACTATGGGCGAGGCCGAAGGCCGAGCTGCGTTCAGGAAGCGGATAAACCATCTTTAAGAAAGTAAGTAACAAAGGGCGAGGCCGAAGGCCGAGCTGCGTTCGGGAAGACTGAACCTTCTAGAAGAAAGTAAGTAACAAAGGACGAGGCCGAATGCCGAGCTGCGTGCTGGAAGACGATGAACTTTCTCGAAGACAGTAAGTAACTATGGACTATTGGCGAGGCCGAAGGCTGAGCTGCGTTCAGGAAGAGGATAAACCATCTTTAAGAAAGTAACTAACAAAGGGCGAGGCCGAAGGCCGAGCTGCGTTCAGGAAGAGGATAACCTTTTAGAAGAACTGTAACAGAGGGCGAGTCCGCGGGCCGAGCTGCGTTCAGGAATAGGTTAAAACATCTTTAAAAATCTAACTAACAAACGGCGACGCCGAAGGCCGAGCTTCGTTCAGGAAGAGGATGACCTTTTAGAAGAAAGTAAGTAACAGAGGGCGAGTCCGAAGGCCGAGCTTTTTTTTTTATGTAATCCGGTATGGTTGGCTGGGTCAGAGGGGCCAAAGCACATGCTCTGACTAGCCAATATCACCTCCGAGAAGGTAGGTGCCATACCGGAGACTTCCCTGATTTGTTGGCTATACTGGACTAGAGGAGAACACAACCGAGGTTGCTATGCGGCCATCTTACATCCAGTACGGTGGTACTAACCCAGTCGGCTACAATTTGAGCCTACCACCTAGTAAGGAGCAAGGGAAGGGACCTACAGTTTTACACCGGTTCCGAATGGTGAAGCAGCAGGTGTAGGTATGCACGTAATTTTTTTCGTCAGAAAAAACTCATTGGTACACGCCGACCGGATTCGAACCTCGGACCTTCCGCATGAGAAGCCGATGCTCAAACCACTCGGCCACCCGCCGCTTGAAGCTGCGTTCAGGAAGACCATAAATCTTCTCGAAGAAAGTAACTTCTTTGCTACTTACTTTTTTCGAAAAGGTTTATCCTCTTTCTGAACGCATCTCGGCCTTCGGCCTCGCCCATAGTTACTTACTGTCTTCGAGAAGGTTAATAGTCTTCTCGAAAGCAGCTCGGCCTTCGGCCTCGCCCTTAGTTAATTTTTTTTTTTTTTATACTAAGCGCGACATGTGGCGCCGAGTCATCCATAAGGTGTCTAGCGACGCCCATGGACATTCGGACGCAAGCGCGGGCTGCGAATGCCATGCCGGCCTGACAGGTGCCCATTTACGCCTATCTTGAAGGACCCGAGACTATACTTGGGGGGAAATATGTGGGCAGGTAGAGCGTTCCAGCCAGAGTCTACCGGTTCTGTAGAGGATAGATGCCCGGGTTGGTACCACCGCACTGAATGAAATGTCGGTCGAAACGGCTATGTAAATAGTTTGTGTTTTCCGTCCAGTTCAGTGTAGCCGGCACGACCGAAGGGAAGCACTGACGTGGCACCAAGTTCACCCGATGTTATGGGCTTACATCACGGATGTTGTAGGTGATGTAGCCAACCGTGTCAGTATCCATAAAAAAAAAATAAAAAATATGGCGCCGACATCCCTACGAAGTTGCAGCGGTTCTAGATCGCGGGACACGTCGGGGTCATCCACTAGTCGCACGGCTCGACGTTGGATTGAGTCCAGAGGCGCAAGCTGGTATTTGGCTAAGCCATCCCACAGGTGCGAGCAGTACTCCAAGCAGGACCTAATCTGCGATTTATACAGAAGCAGCCTTAGCACGCCTAGCTTTTTTGAGGCCAGCTTGGCCTTGCCCTCGATATGGCGCCGGTAATTTAGGTCGTGCGACAGTTCGACCCCGAGGTGGTCGCTTAATTTAAGCGACGTGCCTTGGAAGGAAGGAGCTGGTGTGAACGCCGCTCTCTTCGCACTGAACGCGCAAACTTGTGTTTTTGAAGCGTTGAACTCGGCCAAATTACTAGGGCCCCATTCGGAAATAGACCGAAGCGTTTGTTCGAGTTCAGACACAAGTCTTCGCCTCTTTTCATCCACAACTTCTCGCCTGGCTGAAGGGTGACTGGTATAGGATCCGTGTGCTGTACTGTCATCCGCATAACAATGTATGTTGCCGAGTGGCAGCATGTCATTGATATGCAGAAGAAACAGTGTGGGTGACAGCACAGATCCCTGCGGTACGCCGGCATTCACTGACATGGCGTCCGACGAGCAACCGTCCACTAGGACCTGAATGCTACGCCCATGTAGGAAGTCGGCGACCCAGTCACAGAGGCCAGAAGGAAGTCTGTACGCCGGAAGCTTGCCCAGGAGCGATTTGTGCCAAACCCTATCGAATGCCTTGGCAATATCAAGGCCAATTGCCAAGGATTCACCATGTCCTTCAAGCGATTCCGCCTAAAGGTGAGTGACGTACGCTAGGAGATCACCAGCGGATCGGTTTGGCCGAAAGCCATATTGCCGATCGCTGATGAGGTTATTTGTCTCCAAGTACGCCATGAGCTGGGCGTTGATAATACGCTCCATCACCTTGCAGAGTAGGGAGGTAATCGCTATAGGTCGGTAGTTCGAAGGGTTTGAGCGGTCGCCCTTTTTGGGGACCGCTTGAACAAATGCAGATTTCCAGGCTGCCGGCACACGGGAAGCAGAGTGAGAGAGGCGGAAAAGGCGCGTTAGCACTGGAGCCAGCTCGGGAGCACACCGTTTCAGCACCAATGCAGGAATCCTATCCGGCCCACTCGCCTTCCTTGTGTCTAGGGAGAGAAGCTCCGCCCGCACAGTTCGTTGTCGGAACTGTACTTCCGGCATAGAGGTCTCACACCCAGTTACAATACTTATAATATACTTATAATATACCTATACCTTCTTCGAGAAGGTTTATCATGTTCCCAAACGCAGTTCGGCCTTCGGCCTCGCCCTTAGTTACTTACTTTCTTCGAGAAGGTTTATGGTCTTCCTGAGCGGAGCTCGGCCTTCGGACTCGCCCTCTGTTACTAAATTTCTTCGAAAAGGTTATCCCCTTCCTGAACGCGGCTCGGCCTTCGGCATTGCCAATAGTTACTTAATGTCTTCGAGAAGGTTTATTGTCTTTCTGAACGCAGCTCGGCCTTCGGCTTCGCCTTTTGGTACATACTTTCTTCGAGAAGGTTTATAGTCTTCCTGAACGCAGCTCGGCCTTCGGCCTCGCCTTCAGTTAATTACTTTCTTAAAGATGGTTTATCTTCTTCCCGAACGCAGCTCGGCCTTCGGCGCGCCCATAGTTACTAACTGTCTTCGAGAAAGTTTATCGTCTCCCTGAACGCAGCTCGACCTTCGGCCTCGCCCTTTGTTACTTACTTTCTTCGAGAAGGTTTATGGTCTTCCCAAACGCAGCTCAGCCTTCGGCCTCGCCCTCAGTTACTTACTTTCTTAAAGATGGTTTATTCTCTTCCCGAACGCAGCTCGGCCTTCGGCGCGCCCATAGTTACTAACTGTCTTCGAGAAAGTTTATCGTCTTCCTGAACGCAGCTCGGCCTTCGGCCTCGCCCTTTGTTACTTACTTTCTTCGAGAAGATTTATGGTCTTCCCGAACGCAGCTCGGCCTTCGGCCTCGCCCTCAGTTACTTACTTTCTTAGAGATGGTTTATCCTCTTCCTGAACGCAGCCCGGCCTTCGGCCTCGCCCATAGTTACTTACTGTCTTCGAGAAAGTTTATCGTCGGACGCGCCCTCTGTTTCTAACTTTCTCCGAAAAGGTTATCGTCTTCCTGAACGCAGCTCGGCCTTCGGCCTCGTCCTTTGTTACTTACTTTCTTCGAGAAAGTTTATAGTCTTCCGGAACGCAGCTCGGCCTTCGGCCTCGCCCTCAGTTACTCACTGTCTTTAAGAAGGTTTATCTTCTTCCTGAACGCAGCTCGGCCTTCGGCCTCGCCCTTAGTTACTTACTTTCTTTGAGTAGGTGTATCGTCGTCCTGAACGCAACTCATTCACAAGCTTTCGCGTTTATATTATTACTAGGATGTATTTTGGGAAGGTTTGGAGGGAGGCCTGATTTTAGAAATTATTCCCAATTATCTAGTGCATGCAAGCAAATCCGAAAGCAACGGCTAACAATATATATATATTTGAAATGTGCTAATTAAGCCCTTTGATTTGATACCCATCACGGCATCATAAATTTTTTTTTTGACGTGATGACGTCACCTATTATAAATTGATGAACACCGGCTGCACACACGAACAACTGTCACGTTCCATCTGAATCTGTGTGTGCAAGCGAGAGCGCGTAACAAGCGATAGAGAGGCATATAAGGAGAGTAGGAATACCAAATATATTTGTCCGTCTTTTGCGAGCCTCGAACCCGCGGTCCCTGCCACCAATATATTGTGACCGACCAGACGTCTTAAACCACCCGGCTAATCGGTCATGTACCAGTGAAGCGAAATTCGGTCACCATTTGGTGAGATTCGCAGTTAGGTAGGTGTTACAACGTTGTATTACGCGCTTTGATTTGTAGATGACGTACTAGTGAAGCGAATTGTCACCAGTAGGTGAGATCCGCAGTTAGGTAGGTGTTGCAACGTTGTAGTATGCGCTTTGATACGTAGATGGCGTAAATTAAAAGTTTATATTGATAATTAATCTTTATTTTCACATTTTTGTCATGTACTTAAATTAATTTTACATATTTTATATTCTACAAAAACTTATAAAAATACACAAAATTAATAAAAATCTAAATAAAAACGGTAAATATCCGCCGGCGGCGGAAGGCAGGCCTCCAAGCACGCCGGTGGGTGCAGGCCGTGGCTACGGAGCTCTCCGGGACGACGCGAGACAAGCTACGAGCGATAGGTGGTAGTACTAGACACGTAGGCCACCACCACCCCCATCCCGGAGAGCTCCGTATCCGTCGAACAGCGGGGCGACGTCACACAGATCTTCTATCTTTGTTGGCCCTCTTGCGTGCGTCGCTGTTGCGCACGGCGCTGCACCGGTAGCGGAGGCTGCAAGCGCGACACAGGGCCGCGATAGCCTCAAGCTAACCGGTGGCGGCGGACTTCGTCCCGTCGTAGCTGGTGTGGCGGGGCGTGTCCCTGGTTCGTCATCTTTACCGGCAGACGCGGGCGATGGATCAGCGAACCGTGGTGGATTGGGTGCGCTGGTTGCGAAAGAAGCAACAGGTCTTGTCACTGGATCCGGCCACACCGCGAGGAGGGTGAGGCGTGTTGACTGGGACGCGCGATGTCACTTGTCCCTCCTCTGACACAGCGGAGTGGTGAGGCGCTGAGGTGGTGTCGCCGGTAATCCACTGCCGAGGCTGCCGGGTAACCGGTTTTATAAAATTTTCATTTTTTCAAACAGAATTTTTTTTTACCCCCTGTCAGTCTGACAGCTTTTCTTCTTAATATTATTAGTTTTTAAAGTACTCACATTTGCGATTTAAGAATTGAACTTCTAAGCACGATAAAGTATTATAAACTGACTTCGCACTTTATATACTTTATGACGTCATCACGTAAAAATATCATCCGTAAACCGACTTTACAGACAACCAATTTTTTTTTAGGTCATGACTTTTTGTCATCTAGAGGGCGCCATAGTAAATTTAATGTGACGTCACATAGCCTATAACCAGCGGACGATCAAGACGCTTTCAACGATACCCCTGGTGTCAAATTATGATAAGTAGTTTAGAAGTTATGATGGAACAGACGAGCATACATACATCCATACATACATCATACCGGTCAAACACATAACCCTCCTTTTTGCTTCGCCGTAGTCTGGTTAAAATAATATTATAATATTGCCAATAACATTAGTTAGATGACGCCGAACAGCGTGGTATGTATGGCCTAATTCGTATACGAATAGAAATAGAACAAACATTCATTCGTTGTCTGTCTCTCAATGTGGGTTTTATACAATACTAGCTGTGCCCGCGGCTCCGCCCGCTCTCATATTTCACTTCACTGCTAACCTTATAAGCTATTTAGCGTGATAGTAAGTAGCCTATAGTTGATGGGAAGAATCAAGCTATCCGTAGAATTTTGTTTTATTAAAATCGGTTCAGTGGTTCTCGAGTTATAAGCGGACA
Source organism: Nematopogon swammerdamellus (assembly GCA_946902875.1). Classification (NCBI taxonomy): domain Eukaryota; kingdom Metazoa; phylum Arthropoda; class Insecta; order Lepidoptera; family Adelidae; genus Nematopogon; species Nematopogon swammerdamellus. The sequence goes on along the minus strand of OX336348.1, from coordinate 9,526,551 downwards.
GACAGACACTCAGACACTCAGACAGAAAGCAGACGTTGGATTTTATTATAGGTAAGGAAGGAAGGAAGGAAAAAGCACCAATAAAACAATAGGTACATTGTAGATGATCATTAAATTTATTGATCAAACAAAACTATCATTGGAAGGTTGCACGCTTCCATGTGAAAAAATAATTGTGACGCTAAACGCATGCATGAATTTGTTCGCATGAATTTGCCGTAGCTAAATAACGTATCGTTGGTAGGTAGGTATCACCTTCATTTAATGCCTCACAAAAAGACAGCCCAAAGACACAGCCCTAACACGCGCTGAACGACGCGCTTTCGAGATAGAGTTACGCGACAGAAAGAGAAGCGAAATTTAGGTGGTTATCGTGATTAGGCATGCAGCTCTGTGCGAGTCAATTTGTACTTTATCGCGTCGTCGCAGAGTAGTTATTTCTTTGTGAGCTTTTGTACAGAGAAGCTTCTGTACGTATCCTGTAAATAAATAGCCTTACTAAATAGTACTGTACTAAATAGCCTTATTTTTGAGCAGTATCAAATAAAGTATAGTATGAACGGAATTTAGGATCGAATTGTCGTAATAGATGGCGTGAGCAGTCTGTTTCCTTGCGTTGGTTGAGGTACAAGAGGACTGACAATCGCCATATTATTAGAAATCGTGCCTCTGTTACTGTTTAGTACCCGCTGTTACAACTAGATGCCGATAAATTCAATAACTATGACATTTTTGTCGGTGTTTGTTAACTAGGCCACACTAGGCTAACTCAAACTTAAGTCATACGGGAAAAAATCGATAGATGGCGTTAAGTACTAACAAAACATTGTGACTTGAAAAGATTGTTTGTCAGATCTTCGCATTGAATTTAGAACTGGTGGAATTTTCGACATGTCCAAGCGTAGGTTACCTACCTATGGATGAAATATCTATCTCTATCTCTATATCTGTCTGTATGTACCATGTATGTATGTATGTATGTTTGGGGTAAACTCCGGAACCACTGAACAGTTTTTGATGCGGTTTGGACCAATGTAAAGAGTAGATCTTGACTCTTGAAGAGTAGACCTATGGATGAAATCTCATGTCACAATATATCATCATATTATCATATCATATATCATCATATCATCATTCATTCATATGATATCATATCATCATATCATATCATATCATAAATGTGAAAGTATGTTTGTTTGTTTGTTAGTTTTTTTGTTTGTTTGTTCCTCTTTCACGCCTGAACGGCTGGACGGATTTTGACGAAACTTCGTATAGTGGTAGTGTATATCCCGAAGTAACATAATTTGAAAAAGTGATCAAGTTCGAGTCGATCTCGCGTAAACAGGGTTCCGTACCATCGCGTTTTCTGTGAGAACCAGAACCCTAGACAGGTCTACAAGTGCTTGAAGACGTTGGACACTTCGAAGAGTAGTGGTCCTGATGGCATTCCAGCCATAGTGCTCAAGATTTGTGCCCCTGAGTTGACACCAATCATCTCCCGCCTTTTCCGTCTCTCCTTCGCCCGTGGGATTGTACCCTCTTGCTGGAAAAGAGCCTCGGTCCAGCCGGTTCCAAAGAAGGGAGACTCCGCGAACCCCTCCAACTATCGGCCCATTGCGATAACTTCACTATTATGTAAAGTTATGGAGCGCCTTATTAACACCCAGCTCCTAACGTACTTAGAAGCAAATAAACTCCTGGATGACAAGCAGTACGGATTCCGGAAAGCGCGGTCAACGGGAGATCTTCTAACGTACGTTACGCATATATGGGCCGAAAGATTGGACAATTTTGGGGAGTCGCTGGCAGTCGCCCTAGATATTTCCAAGGCTTTCGACCGCGTTTGGCACCGAGGCCTTCTAGGCAAGCTTCCGTCCTTCGGCATTCCACCCAAACTCTGCACCTGGATCGCCAGCTTTTTGGCGGGTCGTTCCATTTTCGTTACCATCGATGGCTCGAAATCGGACGACTTTCCAATTAACGCTGGTGTTCCGCAGGGCTCTGTTCTGTCGCCTACGCTTTTCTTAATCTTTATAAACGATCTACTGTCCTTGGGCATGATACACAGCTATGCAGACGACAGCACGGAGCACGAGGGCTATGTTAAGGACTGGAAGAGTAGAGATTCGCGGCACAGGGAGGCTCAACGTTCAGTTGTTGATAAGGTCGATAACGTTCTCGGAAAAGTAGCTATATGGGGCCAGGAGAACCTTGTCGCCTTCAACGTTAGCAAGACTCAGTGCTGCGCATTATCTGCTAAGGTCGATCCCTTTCCTTTCCAAGCAAGTTTCCAAAGCAGCGTCGTACCTGTCTCGGAACACTTGGACCTCCTGGGCACCACTATTTCCAAAGACGTGGGTTTCCGGCAACTAATCGAGTCTAAGGCCAAAACTGCATCCAGAAAATTGGGAATACTTTTCCGCAATCGGCGGTTCTTCTCACCGGCTCAACTATTCCTGTTGTACAAAACACAGATTAGGCCGGTGATGGAGTACTGCAGTCACATCTGGGAGGGTAGTCCCCATTATCTGCTAGCATCCTTGGACTCGATACAGCGCCGAGCCATCCGTCTTGTTGGTGACCCGAAACTTACAGATGGTCTGGAGTCCCTGAGTCACAGACGATTTGTGGGTTCGCTTAGTCTGTTTTACAGATACTATCACGGACGCTGCTCTGCGGAACTAGCATCCCTTATTCCCTGCCACCCGTCCTATCTCCGCATGACTCGTCGCAGAGAGACTCAGCACCCTTTTGTTGTTGACATTGGGCTTCTGAGAACCCATCGGTTCTCTAAATCGTTTCTCTGTCGCACCGCTAGAGTGTGGAACTGTCTTCCGGCGAGTGTATTTCCTGAATCCTTTAACCTGGGTGTCTTCAAGCGTCGTATTAACGGGCCAGACAGCCTAGCAACAGTCCGCAAATCTGGTGGCATGGCACCTAACTGAGCGTGGTTTCGCGAGGAGAGGTGATTTTGGCTCTGTCGACTGCACCATTGGTCCCTCGGCACAGCCACCCATGCTGGTTCACATAAAAAAAAAAAAAAAAAAAAGAAGCATTGGGATTTTCCTTTACGTTTTCACGTAAATTAAGTGTATATCCCATGGTAACATAATTTTTTTTTAAGTGGTCAAGTTCGAGTCGAACTCGCGTAAAGAGGGTACGTACCATCCAGTTTTCAGTAAAGGTAGATGGAGAGGGAGAGGGAGAGGGAGAGGGAGAGGGAGAGGGAGAGGAAAAGGAAGAGGAAGAGGGAGAGGGAGAGGGAGAGGGAGAGGGAGAGGGAGAAGGAGAGGGAGAGGGAGAGGGAGAGGGAGAGGGAGAGGGAGAGGGAGAGGGAGAGGGAGAGGGAGAGGGAGAGCGAGAGCGAGAGCGAGAGCGAGAGCGAGAGCGAGAGCGAGAGCGAGAGCGAGAGCGAGAGCGAGAGCGAGAGCGAGAGCGAGAGCGAGAGCGAGAGCGAGAGCGAGAGCGAGAGCGAGAGCGAGAGCGAGAGCGAGAGCGAGAGCGAGAGCGAGAGCGAGAGCGAGAGCGAGAGCGAGAGCGAGAGCGAGAGCGAGAGCGAGAGCGAGAGCGAGAGCGAGAGCGAGAGCGAGAGCGAGAGCGAGAGGGAGAGGGAGAGGGAGAGTAAAAATATCTAGCTTTTTCCCGCAGAAATTCTCGCGTGAAATACGTATTTCAAAAGAAGAAAGAAAGTAACTGAGGCCGGGGCCGGAGAGTGAAATGGATTCATACATAATAATTATTCAGTTCAATAAGATTCATACATATAAACAATAAACATTCTCATAGAAAGTAAGTAACATAGTAAGGGCGAGGCCGAAGGCCGAGCTGCGTTCAGGAAGAGTATAAACCTTTTCGAAGAAAGTATAAGTAACAAAGGCCAAGGCCGAAGGCCGAGCTGCGTTCAGGAAGACCTTCAACCTTCTCGGAGAAAGTAAGTAACTGAGGGCGAGGTCTAAGGTCGAGCTGCATTCAGGAAGACTATAATCCTTCTCGAAGAAAGTAAGTAACTAAGGGCGTTGCCGAAGGCCGAGCTGTATCCTGGAAGACGCTAAACCTTCTCGATGATAGTAAGTAACTATGGGCGATAGGTAATTATTTTCTCCAAGAAGGGTTATAGTCTTACTGAACGCAGCTCGCCCTTCGGCCTCGCCCTCAGTTACTTACTTTCATCAAGAAGGTTTATAGTCTTCCTGAACGCAGCTCGGCCTTCGGCCTCGCCCTCATCGAGAAGGTTTGTGGTCTTCATGAACGCAGCTCGGCCTTCGGCCTCGCCCTCTGTTACTTACTTTCTTCGAAAAGGTTATCGTCTTCCTGAACGCAGCTCGACCTTCGGCCTCGCCCTCAGTTACTTACTTTCTTCAAGAAGGTTTATAATCTTCCTGAACGCAGCTCGGCCTTCGGCCTCGCCCTCAATTACTTAATTTCTTTGAGAAGGTTTGTAGTCTTCCTGAACGCAACTCGGCCGTCAGCCTCGCCCTCAGTTACTTACTTTCATCAAGAAGGTTTATAGTCCTCCTGAACGCAGCTCGGCTTTTGGCCTCACCCTCAATGACTTAATTTCTTCGAGAAGGTTTATAGTCTTCCTGATCGCAGCTCGGCCTTCGGCCTCGCCCTTAGTTACTTTCTTCGAGAAGGTTTATGGTCTTCCTGAACGCAGCTCGGTCTTCGGCCTCGCCCTCTGTTACTTGCTTTCTTCGAAAAGGTTATCATCTTCCTGAACGCAGCTCGGCCTTCGGCCTCGCTCTCAGTTACTTACTTTCTTCAAGAAGGTTTTTAGTCTTTCTGTACGCAGCTCGGCCTTATGTTTCGTCCTCAATTACTTACTTTTTTAGGTTTATCATCTTCCTGAACGCAGATCGGTCTTAGGTACTTACTTTCTTCCTTTGCAATACGAATTTTACGCGAGCGAAGCCGCGGACAAAAGCTAGTTTTACATATAAAGAGCACAAAAATACAACGATGTACATAACTAAAATAAAAAAACTAAAATTAACCTGTGGGATGGCTCAGTCAAATACCAACTTGTGCCTCTGCACTCGATTCAGCGTCGAGCCGTGCGGTGACCCGAAGTCCGAAGTGTCCCGCGACGGAAAACCACTGTAACTCCGTGGGGTATCGGCTCCGTAAGTGTGTTATATCGCTTATTCCATGGGGAGTGCTCGGAGGAAAGTTTTAACGCGATCCCGCCGTCCCCTTCCCACTTCCGCACCACGCGCACTGGGCAGGGATTGCATCCCTATACGCTGACTTACCGCGGATGCGTTCCAATTGGTTCTTTAGATATTTCGTCTACAGAACCTGGAACGCCTTCCCTGTCCATATATTTCCCCTAAAGTACAGTCTCGAGTCCTTCAAGAGGGGTGTGAATGGGCACCTATCAGGTCGGCATTAAATTCACAACCCCCGCATATGATCGAATGTCCATGGGCGTCGTTAGATACCTCATGGGTGGTTCGTTGCCATATGTCGCGCTTTCAATGAAAAATAAAACTTTTTATTAACTTAAATTGTTATACAAATTGATGTAATTTGGAGTTTCTCTCTAGTTAGGGAGCGTGTACGGCTACGGCGCAACCGCACATTTTGCTTACAAAGCGGGTCGAGCGCCAGTTCAATTTTCAGTGTACAATACTGCCATACAAATCAAGAAAGGCGTATGTGACACTTTTAGGTATTTTCACTTTTATATATATTTGGCATCCTGGGAACACCGCCTACTTTGAAAAAAATCAAGAAAGCCGTATCTCGTCATTTGAGCCCAGAAAACGCAAAATTTGTTAGGCGTATCTGCTGCAAATACCCCTCAGACAAAACATTAAGGGCTTTTCTAACCAAAATCACAGAATTAAAGGCCTAACTGCAAAAAAAAGTCGTATCTCCCGATACGTCGGTTATGTTTTGTAATAACTAGAAAATTGATATTGTTAAAAAGTCATATCTGCCTATAAGCTATACATTTTTTATAGTTAATTAAGAAGTTAAGAAGTTAAGAAAACGACATGGATAAAAAGTCATATTTAAAGCGTGTTTTGTTTTGCCTGGAGTTAAAAAAAAGAAAACAAATATGTGAAATAATCAAATATATATAAAACAAATAAACACCTTAGGCATAATTGAAATTAAACCATAATAATGGAATAAAAAAGGATAAGAATAGTGTGCTTACGCCTTTTTTATTTGCATCACCAAAGATTTGGGTTTCAAGTAACACAACAGAAAAAAGTCGAATCTCTATTATTTCTTTATTTTCCTATTGTGAGGGAAATTCCAAATACACACAGTAATAGAACATAGTTTTTAATAATAAACTGCATACTTACAGACATATACTATATTTAAAAGGTAAATATTTGGAAAATATTGAAACACGTTTTGGCTTCTCCTGTAAAATTGTAATTTTTCAGATACGCCTTTCTTGATTTTTAGGGCAGAATATAATCTCACCAAAATAGTCGTACTTTATTACACATACTTAATACGTATTTTATTATTTTATATTTTATGCATTTTTTATGCTGGGTACGCTCTGGGGCGACACACGGTCGAATTGAAGGAATTTTTTTAATGTAAAATTATGTTTTTTTTAGTTTTAATTTATTTTAATTTACAAACAGACAGTACAGAACCATACAGTGATAGTACTCGAAAATGAGTGATTCTACAGCTGAAAATGATGAACTTTTCTTTCAACTACTTTTATTTAAATTTTTTTTAACTTTCCTACAAGTGCCGATTTTTTTTTAATAAGATTTTACCTACTTAAAAAAGAGATAGGTCGAAATTGTTCAGTTTCACAGTTCGGTCAGTAGCTAAAAAATAACTTAATGTCATTTTTGTTTTTTGTTTCTTTTTTACAGGACTCAAGTTCCTTTTCGTGAGTATATGTTGTTGCGCTCTTCTACCGGTATTTCGCTACATCATAGAAGTATGTGTGAGAAAGTGGAGGCACACGAAAATAACTATGGGCACACCGATGGCTTGCCCAGAATGTGATCCTACTAATGCACCAAAAAAAACACAGTAAAAGACGCGGTGACTTGCGTAGAATGCGGTACCACAACGAACGCAGAAAAGATAGAAAATAATTAAGAGCGAAAAGGACAGCACTGAAAGGCATGGCGTAGGTATTTGGCAAACATTATAACATCAATTTTGGATTTTTTTTTAAAGTTTATTTTATGAAAATGTCTATACTTATATAAAAAAAATTATACATAGTATTATACAATAGAACATAAATAAACGTACAAATGTAAATACTCCAGATTTTATTTCATCTAAATAATGATCATCCTAGGTACTTACTAAAATAAATCACTGCACAGTTTTTGATGTGGTTTGCACCATTGTAAAGAGTAGATCTTGAGGCTCACTATAGGCTATATACCATCACAATAAATAGCCTTAGGGTTGAGCAGTATCCAATAAAGTATAATATGATCAGAATAATTCTGATTAAATTATTTACTGTCCAATAGTCGTAATAGACGGCGTGAGTGAGTAGTATGTTGCCTTGCGTTGGTTGAGATACAAGAGGACTGCCAATCGCCATATTAGAAATCGTGCTCAGCAGAGCTCACAGGCAACGGCTTCACCGAAACCCCTCCGAAGCCATCAATCTTCAGTCTCCGCAGCCCACAGAAGCCTTCATCTTCAGTCTCAGCAGCTCACAGAAGCCTTCATCTTCAGCCTCGCAGCCCACAGAAGCCTTTATCTTTAGTCTCCGCAGCCCACAGAAGCCTTCATCTTCAGTCTCCGCAGCCCACAGAAGCCTTCATCTTCAGTCTCAGCAGCTCACAGAAGCCTTCATCTTCAGCCTCGCAGCCCACAGAAGCCTTTATCTTTAGTCTCCGCAGCCCACAGAAGCCTTCATCTTCAGTCTCAGCAGCTCACAGAAGCCTTCATCTTCAGCCTCGCAGCCCACAGAAGCCTTTATCTTTAGTCTCCGCAGCCCACAGAAGCCTTCATCTTCAATCTCAGCAGCCCACAGAAGCCTTTATCTTTAGTCTCCGCAGCCCACAGAAGCCTTCATCTTCAGCCTCGCAGCCCACAGAAGCCTTTATCTTTAGTCTCCGCAGCCCACAGAAGCCTTCATCTTCAGTCTCAGCAGCCCACAGAAGCCTTCATCTTCAGTCTCAGCAGCTCACAGAAGCCTTCATCTTCAGCCTCGCAGCCCACAGAAGCCTTTATCTTTAGTCTCCGCAGCCCACAGAAGCCTTCATCTTCAGTCTCCGCAGCCCACAGAAGCCTTCATCTTCAGTCTCAGCAGCTCACAGAAGCCTTCATCTTCAGCCTCGCAGCCCACAGAAGCCTTTATCTTTAGTCTCCGCAGCCCACAGAAGCCTTCATCTTCAGTCTCAGCAGCTCACAGAAGCCTTCATCTTCAGCCTCGCAGCCCACAGAAGCCTTTATCTTTAGTCTCCGCAGCCCACAGAAGCCTTCATCTTCAGTCTCAGCAGCCCACAGAAGCCTTCATCTTCAGTCTCAGCAGCTCACAGAAGCCTTCATCTTCAGCCTCGCAGCCCACAGAAGCCTTTATCTTTAGTCTCCGCAGCCCACAGAAGCCTTCATCTTCAGTCTCCGCAGCCCACAGAAGCCTTCATCTTCAGTCTCAGCAGCTCACAGAAGCCTTCATCTTCAGCCTCGCAGCCCACAGAAGCCTTTATCTTAAGTCTCCGCAGCCCACAGAAGCCTTCATCTTCAGTCTCAGCAGCCCACAGAAGCCTTCATCTTCAGCCTCGCAACCCACAGAAGCCTTCATCTTCAGTCTCCGCAGCCCACAGAAGCCTAAGGCACGACCACGTCCACTTCAGAGTTCAGCAGACCTCGTGGCCGCACATAAGCCGCTAAGATAAAAACAGGTTTTTTTTTCATGGAAACTGATACGGTTGGCTACATCACCTACAACATCCGTGATGTCAGCCCATAACACCGCGTGAGAAAATTTCAAAAAATATATTTTTACGTTCTATTACTTATTCCTTCCGTCCCACAGTTATTGTTTTGCAAAAATAGTTAATTTACAAGTCTACGATTTTATTATATGTATAGATTATTTATATTATTAAATAAAAAAACACATATTTTTTATGATATTTCGACAAATTTGTCGTATTTAATAAGTCAGCTAATGAATGACAGATGGCGTTGTTATCTGGTAATTACATTTTATTAGTTCTTTTATCCTTTCATTTCATTTTTAGGGTTCCCTATCCGGTACGGGACCCTATTACTAAGCCAACGCCGTCTGTCTGTCTGTCTGTCCGTCCGTCCGTCTGTCTGTCTGTCCGAGGGCTGTATCTCTTAAACCGTAATAGGAAGCCCGTTGAAATTGTCACAGAATATGTGTTATTTATTATGGTGGATATACCTAATAACAAATAATAAAAATAAGAAAAAATAGAAAAATCACGGAGGTTCCCATAGAAGAAACCAAAAAGTGTACGCGCGCGCGCCATCTACCGAATAGATTATGAAGCATTTGAACTAATCATGACATTTAACTAATATGAAGCATTTCATAACACGCTATCTAGATGGCGTGTGCGCAATTGCACCAGTGAACTGTAATACAAAGAAGTAGGTAGCGACTTCATGCAGGTAAGACAATGAATTATGGAAAATAATAACTCACGCGCAGCTGACGACGACTCCTTGCTCCGTGGGGGCCCCCAACACGCTACGCACTATGATTTAACAGTTCAATAAAATAAATTAATTTCATGCACTTTTTAATTTTACAATATTGTCATGCGTATATCGCGCGCGGCTTGCTGATGGACGGATCGTTTGGCGACTGAAGGCGTTGACCGTCGCTTTGAAGATCGCCGCGCGTGAGCGAGAGAAGAATGGGAGATAGAAGGGACAAGCCGCTACATACTCCCCCACGAAATCAGCATATGATTTCCTAATACAAAAATAACAAACGAACAACAAATTCATGGCGAACAATTTGGCAACTTAAAGGGAATATATTATAAGGGAGTATTATATAAAAATCTTAGAGGTAAGTACTATAACTAAGCTATTGGAAGAGGACAGAGTTTTACCACCGGACGAACTAATGTTCCACTAGACGTACGGATAGTGGCCACTCTGACAGTTCCGTCCTTTCCTGGATGAACAGCTACAACTCTACCAACCGTCCATTGCATTGGCGGCGACCTAGGATCATCTATCATTACCAAATCGTAAATTTTTAAATTTACTTGAGACTTAGTCCATTTTGTACGTTGTTGCAGTGTGTGTAGATATGCATTTCTCCACTTGTTCCAAAAATTCTGAGTAATTTGGTGCTACATCTGCCACCGGTTCAGACGATTTGTTGGTACATCACTAACATCTAGCTGTGGCATCGATACCAGTGGACCGCCAATGAGGAAGTGCCCTGGTGTTAACACATCCATGTCAATGGGATCGGGAGACAGAGTACATAATGGCCTGGAGTTTAAAATAGCCTCAGTCTTGGATAGAACAGTCGCAAACTCTTCAAATGTCAACGCATGGTTCCCTATAGTTTGTTTGAGGTGATATTTTGATGACTTTATACCAGACTCAAATATGCCTCCAAAATGTGGTGCAGATGGTGGATTTGTGTGAAAATTTATGTTTTTGCTTCATTAAATGATCCGAAATTTGGGTTGAATGCGGTTGAGCCATAATAAATTTATGAACTCCAGTCAAATATGAACGAGCGCCGATGAAATTTGTACCACAGTCTGTACGTTGCTACATAAACCTCTTCGAGATATAAACCTGTCTAAGCAGGCCAGAAAAGCCTCCGTGGACATTTCCGAAACTAATTCCAGATGAAAGGCCTTAACAGACAAGCAAATGAACAGGCAAACTAGTGGCTAAAAAAGGCTTTACTAGTTTTCGCGTTTCGCCGTTTGCCTTCTTTAATTAGAAAAGGTCCACCAAAATCAATGCCTACATTAATGAAACACCTTCCTTGTTGGAAGCGCGATTTAGGGAGATCGCCCATCAGCGGCTGACAGTGAGTAGGTCTGTTTTTAAAGCATGTTATGCATTTAGCAATCCTGGATCTAATCAGATTTCATATGCCAATTATCCAGAATTTTCGCTGCACCAGACTCTGAAGAGTGCGAGGACCTACGTGAAGGCACGTGAAGGTACAAGACGTGGTAAAAGTCAATAATTAATCGTGACAGGTGACAATCTTTGGGAAGCAGTAAGGGGTGTTTAACATTATTCGGTAGATTCGCATTCCTTAGACGACCGCCGACTCTTAACATTCCAGACGAATCCGGAAAGGACCCAGTTTTTCGATGGAATGTTGGCAGTTCTTGCTCTGGGGCGTACGCAACATTTCAGCCTGCACATCTTTTACCAAGAGTAGAAGAGAGTCATTAAGCTCCCTGCAAGTGAGTGTATCGAAACTGCGGTCCGATCTAGTTACGCGGCAATTGTTTATAAATCGCAAGCCGCGCGCTATATATATATATATATATATATATATATATATATATTTATATATAATTATATAATAATATATAAGATTTTATTTTGAACATTATTTATCCTATATTATCTAAAATTTCGACTACCCGATTAGCAACAAACGTTTTTAGTTTATGTGTAGGAGTTTGGAGCCACGCAAGCACAATACGAGAATCACTGAAATACACGCTTGGTGTTGTCAATTTTATCGCAGAATGCAGAGCAGAATGCAGGTACTTAATTAATCTGGACAAAAGAAGGGCGCCCGATAACATCTATCCTGTCCTTTATCTAACCTGGGAATCGATAAAGTTTTCAGTGGAGCCACTCTTGATTTGGACATGAGGATGTGTACTCGGCTCTCAGAATCCTTTTCATCCTCCACCTTCAAGTATACGACGCAGGCGTATCCAAGCTCGGATGCATCGCAAAAGCCAATCAACTGGGCCACCTGGTAGTTCTTAGTCAAAACAAACCTAGTTATTTTGATTTGAGACAAAACGGGCAGTTGACGGATGAATTCATCCCACTCAGATCGAGTCTCCTGAGGCACTTTTTCATCCCACGATAAGCCTAATCGTCATAGGCGTTGTTAAATACTTAGCGAGAAACACGACCGGTGAGACCCATCCTAATAAGTCGATTTTTTTTTTTTTTATGGAAACTGACACGTTTGGCTACATCACCTACAACGTCCGTGATGTCAGCCCATAACACCGGGTGAACTAGGTGCCATGTCAGTGCTTCCCCCTTTGATCGTGCCGGCTACACTGAACTGGTCGGAAAACACAAACTATTTACATAGCCGTTTAGACCGACGTTTCATTCAGTGCGGTGGTACCAACCCGGGCGGGTTGGTACCACCGCACCTACCACCAAGTAAGATTAGGAGGGAAGGGACCTACAGTTTTACGAGGAATCCGAACCTCGGTCAGCCTCCAACGGTCAGCGGTCACCCATCCAAGTACTGACCGCACCCAGCGTTGCTTAGCATTCAATAGCGACAGTTGACTGTCTGCACCACTGAGCTAACGAGGCTAACATATGCGTGACAATATACGTGCGATTTGAGATAAAATCGAACGTTTTGTGCACGTAGACTCAGTAGCCGCAATGGAATACGAGAAAGAGTCGCTAACTGCGTTCCAATATTTAACTAATATTATTACAGTGCAATCATCACCGTCCAAGGGAAAGTTTTTTGGAATCTCACCAGTGGCGGCTGGTGATTTCAGTGACCGGTAGTGCGCTAAGTACCTACCTACTTAAATGCCAAATTTCCAAACACATTCCCGTCATGTTATTTTAAGATCGGGACTTCCGAATTTTTTAAACGCCTCCGTTTTATTATGTACGTACCTAGTATGAATATTCTCAAGACACTCAATGAGTTGCAAAAAACAAGAAAATAAATCCAAACAAGGTTTTTAACAAATTTTTAGTACCTTTATGAACACACCCACAGACTACAATACTACTGCAGCTTTCAAAAACAAGCTTCCTAATAAAAAACCGTATCCAAATCGGTCCATCCGTTTGGGAGATACGATGCCACAGACAGACACCTCACACACCCTCACACACTCACACACACCCTCACACGTCAAACTTATAACACCCCTCCGTTTTTTTTTCTTCGGGGGTTAAAAAGAAAACAGTAGTAATGTCCCAAAAAAACTTCAAAAAATATATAAAAATAAATGCATTTGAAAAGTAGGAATTGAACCCGGGATCACCTGATTGTAAAGCCTTACCTTTAAACCAATGCTTAGGCAAATATCGGCACCACTTAATTCACAGTATCACGTGACAGCACACAACCTAACCATAACCCATTTTAAATATTCGCGCGCTAACGGGTATGTGACATGACATCACATGACAGCGCGCTGACTCTAGGTAGACGGACTCGTGCTAAACGAATTGCTCGCGACGCGACGTGTCGCACGCGCGGCTATTTACGATATAGCGTCCTTGTTTGGCGCTCGTGCGCCGCACGCAGAACTCCATTTCGGCCCATACTGTTTCTATGAAGTATCTTTTGTCTCACGCGCCAGCGGTGTTTTGCCGATGCTCATACATTCAGTATGGGAGACCCGCGTGCCCTTTACGATTCCGCACGGGGCGTGCGTTTACTCGCAAAAAAGTGTCTTGCGATCTATAAAATAAGGTCGAATTCACATTCGTATTTATTTGGAGCACGATCTTTATGGTTTTAATGTAGGTATGTTGTAAGATATTATTTATTTTGAGTGAAGTGAAGACTTCTCGTGGTATGGTAGTGCGGCGCACTAGCGCACTCTTCAGAGGGAAGATTAGCCAAAAAATTTGGATCATTGCTAGACCACTTCCTTAGCTCAAAGCCACAACATTTCAATAAATCGACGAGTTGAGACTGTATCCAGGGCTTGTTTGAAGGTATCTGCTCCCGTGACAACATCATCTACATAGATGTCGTCGATGATCACCTTGGCTCCCTTGGGAAAGCGAGCTCCTTCATGTTTGGTCAGCTGCCTTGAAGTGCGTAAAGCTAAGTACGGAGCGGAAGATATGCCATAAGTGACTGTATTTAACTCGTATTCTATTAGTGGTAAATCTGGCGATTCCCGCCAAAGGATGTGCTGGTACTGACGATGTTCGGGAACAATTTGAATCTGTCGATACATTTTGCTGATATCGGCAGTGAAAACCGAAGTATGTTTGGTCTCGAAATTCTTCCTTGTTTCCGTATCCAAGTTACGCACCGCGCAGTAGGAGAGAATAAACTCAGAAAGGTTGTCCAGTCATAGTGCCTTCAATACAGACATGGATTCGAAGAAAACTTCAATGAATGAACCAATATTTGGTCAAGTTTCCTTAGTGAGGGGCTGGAAGGTGAACATTTTGTCCAGGTAATGATTCGCCAGGATGCGTTTATTCTGATATTTGTCGGTGAGATCTATTTTTGGAAGGCGAGGTTGAACCATTCTGTCTTCGTGACCTTGGGCACCTGATGCCTGGAGCCCACCCTGCGAACGACTAGGTAATATCTGCAGAGCGATCTCTTGTATTTTATTAATTAAACGGTTTTATTATTTATTATTTTAGCTTGACTTCGTATATTTGTTTCTATCTTTGTTTCAAATCTTGCGACAACTTTTTCAACTACTTCTACTGAACCGATTTTTATGAAACTTTGCGCACACATTGAGTTCTCGTGACAATACAATATTATGATAATTTCAACTTGGTAACGAGGGTCTGATGATGGAGTCAGGAGCTGGACAGTGGAACTCTTCAACCGTTACTAGTTACCCCATATAGTTTGGGCTCATTTGGTTGGTTTGGACGAGTGTCCCATACTTCTACCAATACACTTGGTGACGAGGGTCTGATGATGGAGTCAGGAGGTGTACAGTGGAACTCTTCAACCGTTACTAGTAACCCCCTCGAGTTTGGGCTCATATGTTTGGTTTGGACGAGTATCCCATACTTCTACCAATACACTTGGTGACGAGGGTCTGATGATGGAGTCAGGAGGTGTACAGTGGAACTCTTCAACCGTTACTAGTAACCCCCTCGAGTTTGGGCTCATTTGGTTGGTTTGGACGAGTGTCCCATACTTCTACCAATACACTTGGTGACGAGGGTCTGATGATGGAGTCAGAAGGTGTACAGTGGAACTCTTCAACCGTTACTAGTAACCCCCTCGAGTTTGGGCTCATTTGGTTTGTTTGGACGAGTGTCCCATACTTCTACCAATACACTTGGTGACGAGGGTCTGATGATGGAGTCAGGAGAGGCACAGTGGAACTCTTCAACTGTTACTAGTAACCCCCTCGAGTTTGGGCTCATTTGGTTGGTTTGGACGAGTGTCCCATACTTCTCCCAATACACTTGGTGACGAGGGTCTGATGATGGAGTCAGGAGGTGTACAGTGGAACTCTTAAACCGTTACTAGTAACCCCCTCGAGTTTGGGCTCTTTTGGTTGGTTTGGACGAGTGTCCCATACTTCTCCCAATACACTTGGTGACGAGGGTCTGATGATGGAGTCAGGAGGTGTACAGTGGAACTCTTAAACCGTTACTAGTAACCCCCTCGAGTTTGGGCTCTTTTGGTTGGTTTGGACGAGTGTCCCATACTTCTATCAATACACTTGGTGACGAGGGTCTGATGATGGAGTCAGGAGGTGTACAGTGGAACTCTTAAACCGTTACTAGTAACCCCCTCGAGTTTGGGCTCATTTGGTTGGTTTGGACGAGTGTCCCATACTTCTCCCAATACACTTGGTGACGAGGGTCTGATGATGGAGTCAGGAGGTGTACAGTGGAACTCTTAAACCGTTACTAGTAACCCCCTCGAGTTTGGGCTCTTTTGGTTGGTTTGGACGAGTGTCCCATACTTCTATCAATACACTTGGTGACGAGGGTCTGATGATGGAGTCAGGAGGTGTACAGTGGAACTCTTCAACCGTTACTAGTAACCCCTCGAGTTTGGGCTCATTTGGTTTGTTTGGACGAGTGTCCCATACTTCTACCAATACACTTAGTGACAAGGGTCTGACGATGGAGTCAGGAGGTGCACAGTGGAACTCTTCAACTGTTACTAGTAACCCCCTCGAGTTTGGGCTCATTTGGTTGGTTTGGACGAGTGTCCCATACTTCTCCTAATACACTTGGTGACGAGGGTCTGATGATGGAGTCAGGAGAGGCACAGTGGAACTCTTCAACTGTTACTAGTAACCCCCTCGAGTTTGGGCTCATTTGGTTGGTTTGGACGAGTGTCCCATACTTCTCCCAATACACTTGGTGACGAGGGTCTGATGATGGAGTCAGGAGGTGTACAGTGGAACTCTTAAACCGTTACTAGTAACCCCCTCGAGTTTGGGCTCTTTTGGTTGGTTTGGACGAGTGTCCCATACTTCTCCCAATACACTTGGTGACGAGGGTCTGATGATGGAGTCAGGAGGTGTACAGTGGAACTCTTAAACCGTTACTAGTAACCCCCTCGAGTTTGGGCTCTTTTGGTTGGTTTGGACGAGTGTCCCATACTTCTATCAATACACTTGGTGACGAGGGTCTGATGATGGAGTCAGGAGGTGTACAGTGGAACTCTTAAACCGTTACTAGTAACCCCCTCGAGTTTGGGCTCATTTGGTTGGTTTGGACGAGTGTCCCATACTTCTCCCAATACACTTGGTGACGAGGGTCTGATGATGGAGTCAGGAGGTGTACAGTGGAACTCTTAAACCGTTACTAGTAACCCCCTCGAGTTTGGGCTCTTTTGGTTGGTTTGGACGAGTGTCCCATACTTCTATCAATACACTTGGTGACGAGGGTCTGATGATGGAGTCAGGAGGTGTACAGTGGAACTCTTAAACCGTTACTAGTAACCCCCTCGAGTTTGGGCTCATTTGGTTGGTTTGGACGAGTGTCCCATACTTCTCCCAATACACTTGGTGACGAGGGTCTGATGATGGAGTCAGGAGGTGTACAGTGGAACTCTTAAATCGTTACTAGTAACCCCCTCGAGTTTGGGCTGTTTTGGTTGGTTTGGACGAGTGTCCCATACTTCTATCAATACACTTGGTGACGAGGGTCTGATGATGGAGTCAGGAGGTGTACAGTGGAACTCTTCAACCGTTACTAGTAACCCCTCGAGTTTGGGCTCATTTGGTTTGTTTGGACGAGTGTCCCATACTTCTACCAATACACTTAGTGACAAGGGTCTGACGATGGAGTCAGGAGGTGCACAGTGGAACTCTTCAACTGTTACTAGTAACCCCCTCGAGTTTGGGCTCATTTGGTTGGTTTGGACGAGTGTCCCATACTTCTCCCAATACACTTGGTGACGAGGGTCTGATGATGGAGTCAGGAGGTGTACAGTGGAACTCTTCAACCGTTACTAGTAACCCCCTCGAGTTTGGGCTCGTTTGGTTGGTTTGGACGAGTGTCCCATACTTCTACCAATACACTTGGTGGCGAGGGTCTAATGATGGATTCAGGAGGTGGACAGTGGAACTCTTTAACTGTTACTAGTAACCCCCTCGAATTTGGGCTCATTTGGTTGGTTTGTACGAGTGTCCCATACTTCTACCAATACACTTGGTGACGAGGATCTGATTATGGAGGCAGGAGGTGGACTGTTGAACTTAAATAAAACAAAAATAAGGATCAGGATATTTGTCCACCACCAAATCCACCCAAGTTAAGGTTTCTGTATTGTCCCGAGAACTGTGTGGCGTTAGGGTGGCTAAAAATGATACGTTGTTAGCGATACACCACCCAAGTCAACGTTTGAAACGTGCCGAGGACTGTGTGGCATTAGGGTGGATAAAAATTATACGTCGTTAGCGTTTCAACTTCAAGGCTGGCCACATCTTGTTGTATGAGAGCCTTGCGCCACTACATGGACCTCAGGGAGGGGGTTGTCTGTTATTGGTCTAATACTCGTGGGAACAACATGAAAGAAAAAAATTATAAAAAAAATCAAACTAAAAACGAGTAAATAAAAAAATAGGTAAAAAAACTTTTAAGTTAAACGGTTTTATTAAAAAAAAAACAGCTGTACAAAAAATTAGAAAAAAATCGGCTATACAAAAACTAGAAAATAATAAGGACACAAACCTGGGCCTTCTTAAGATTTCACGTCTGGGTAAGAAATCGTCAATACTAGCGTGCTGTCTTCTCATGTCGGATGCCAAAGGGCACTTTGTGTCGCTGCGTCAGCGGAATAAGTAATAAATTGAGACTTTTAACAGACTAATATAAAAACGTGGGGCGTATAATATACGTAATAACATGCGCCCCACGTTTTTATATTAGTCTGTTAAAAGTCTCAATTTATTACTTATTCCGCTGACGCGACACAAAGTGCCCTTTGGATTCCGACATGAGAAGACAGCACGCTAGTATTGACTATTTATTACCCAGACGTAAAATCTTAAGAAGGCCCAGGTTTGTGTCCTTATTATTTTCTAGTTTTTGTATAGCTGATTTTTTTCTAATTTTTTGTACAGCTGTTTTTTTTTTTAATAAAACCGTTTAACTTAAAAGTTTTTTTACCTATTTTTAATATAATATAGTTCGTCAAATGTATCTGACGCCTGATAGGAGGGCTCCACCTCCGGGTTCAATCCTAACTCAATCTCATTATGTTCAGTTGAAAACGTACCTTAAATTCTGCAACAGTGTTTTGGCCCTTGGAGAAGTTAGTTGATAGATCGTACAGGATCTGTAACTGTTGAAACATTCGCTCGCGTCGCTTTATTAGCATTCGTTGTTTTATTTTCAAAGCCTTGTCTGAGAGAGACATCTTAAAATACTATCAAACCAATTCAAACTATAATCTATACAATTACCGACAACACGGACTAAGTAACGTTATGAGTATGAGTGCACAACGCACACGTTGATAAAGTTATGTAAATGGGTATTGCGCGAGCGACACACTGGTACACTGGTAGGTAACTAGCACGTCAGTATAGATAATGCCATTGAGGCGCTCAGCGAGTCTATCTTGACATTTCAATACTGTCAACATCTGTTTCTAGCCGGTGACCTTAATATTGACATGCTGTTACCTAATGTTAAACTCACTTCTTTAATGGATTTGTTTGACATGAAGCAAATAGTAGAAGAGCCAACTCGGATAACAGAGGAATCGAAACCCTGATTGACTTAATTTGCACAGACAGTTCTACCTTAGTCAAAAATATATATGTCCTCCACAATGATGACTTGAGCGATCACGCTTGCGTCATCGTCGATATTAATATTAAGAAATGTAAATTGAGACCGCGAAAAATCACCTTCAGACCCATCAAGGACATTAATTATGACCAATTCGACCTGGAAGTCAATGCCGTCCCTTGGGAGGATATTTTATTGGCAGGTTCTGTGGACGAGATGGTAAGCCAATTTGATAAAACTATCACGGATATCTTTGATAACCATGCACCAAAACGTACCTTTCTGGCTAAATCAACCCCCAAGCCGTGGATCACGGAGACCATTAAAGAGATGATGGCGATCAGGAACGATGCACTGGTAAGGGCACGCAGCACAAACCAAGAAGCACATAAACTATTTTACAGATCAATGCGAAACTTAGTAACCTGCTCGCTAGAGTGGGAAAGAACTGCTTTCTTGAAATCTAATGTTAATGCTCAGCTCCAGAATCCTAGAAAGCTGTGGGCAAATATCAGAAGGCATGTTACCCAAAACGAGGATGGAGCAGGAATTCCGCATCACCTGTGTGACCCAGAAGCTCTCAACATGTTCTTTGTCTGTCCGTCCGTCTCCGCCTCAAGGGTCAGCAGAGAGATGCTGGGTCACTATCGCACAGCCAAACATAGGAGTGGCTCGGTGTTCGGCTTCAGCGCGGGGGGGGGGGAGGTGGAGGTGTGCAAACATCTACGTAAAATCAAAACTAATGCTCGTGGTGCTGACGATATATCCATAGAGATGATTAAACTGGCTTTACCGAGAACGCTCGGCGTCATTACCGGCATAGTAAACCGCTCTCTCCTCTCTTCTGTTTACCCCGAAGCCTGGAGGTTGGCAATAGTAAAGCGTCTGCGTCCAATAAGTATCCTGCCTGTGCTTTCCAAGGTGTTGGAGGCAGTTGCCAACTCCCAGGTCACTGCGTTCTTGCTGGAGACCGAGGCGATTCCCAGTATTCGGTCAGGCTTCCGCAAAATGCATAGCACCACGACAGCTCTCGCGCATGTCGTGGACGAGCTGCTGGCGGCTGCAGATGTTGGGCGTGCATCGGTTCTGGTTCTGCTCGACTTTTCTCGTGCGTTCGATCCCATCAGTATCCCGCTCTTACTTGCCAAACTATCTTACTATGGGCTGTCGGAGGAAGCATGTGAGTGGTTCCGAAGCAGACTCGAAGGCAGAATGCAGGTGGTCGAATGTGCGGGAGATGATGGCTCTGTAAAGCGCTCACAGCCTCTAAGTCTCACGCGGGGGACACCTCAAGGCTCGATATTGTCACCGCTGCTGTACTCTGTTTATGTCGCGGATCTACTAGAAGTAATCCAGCATTGTAAAGCGCACATGTACGCTGACGACACACAATTGTTCAAGTCGTTTCGCCCTAGTACAGCTAAGCAGGACGAAGAGTACATAAACAGTGACCTCTTAAGAATAGCGGAGACAGCACGCAGGCATGAATAAGTCCCAATTTATCATAATAGGCACACGGAATCAAATAGAAAAAGTAAACTCACTCGGGATTAGGGTGCATATAGAGGGCGAGGAGGTACCTCGCGAGTCCTGTGTCAGGAACCTAGGTCTCTGGATGGACGAGAACCTCCGTTTCAGAGACCACATTCAAAGGAAAGCAAGGTTCTGCCTTTTTAAAATTAAAACTTTATACGGTGTAAGAAAGTACTTATCGGAGGATTTAAGAGTGCGTCTCGTAGAATCACTTGTACTGAGCCACCTTAACTACGCAGACGTCGCGTCGCGTACGGGCCCTGCTTGGACGCTGCCTCGGCGCGGCTCGTGCAGCGTGTGCAGAATGCGTGCGCTAGGTTCTGCTTCAACATACCGCGTCGTACTCACGTCTCACCGTACATAAACGAACATGGCTGGCTTAATATGAAGTCACGTCGTCAGCTGCACTTGGCGACCTTGCTCTTCGGTGTCGTGAAGCACGAGGTGCCCGAGTACCTATTCAAGAAGCTGGACTGGTCGCGCGACACGCACGCGCACAACACGAGGGCGCGCGACCGGCTTCTCATAATACCGCTCCACAAGTCCGTAAAATTTAGGGGAAGTTTTAGGTACTCGGCCACCAAGTGCTGGAACGATCTCCCTCCTCCGGCGCGACAGACCCAGTCGGTTATGTATCTCAAAAAATACCTCAAGAATTATCTTCTTTCTGTGCAAAAGTAAAATAGATACCACTCCCTCAAAGGTTCGGACACATAACGCACACACGGCACGATCACACATCCAACATTCACCCACTCACACCCTCCCTCACACACACACACACACACACACACACACACATACCCTCCCTCATCCTCACACACACACGCTTGTCAAAATTGTATCTTATGTTATGTTTGGTTATATTAGTTAGCTATTGTTATTTTTTTTTTTTGGTTTAATATGTTGATTGTCATTGTTTGTTTGTTTTCAGTCTCTTGGTTGGAATCAGCTTCGCTATCTCGGATAGTGAGTCAGCTGAGTGGGCTCCCTTTTCGTCACATGAAATGTTTCTTTGTATTTGGAATTATTTGTGTTGTTATGTGAGACGAAATAAATCATTTCATTTCATTTCATTTCATTACACTATCTAACTGTTCTACGTGACAATATATACCTAATTACCTATCTCGCACACATACGACATGCAAACAAATAAAATGCATTATTCCCTACGCTTAAATAAAAGTAGGTTCATGTAAATAATTAATTATACTTATAGATATAGCAAGCAATTTTTTATTTTATTTTATTACTAGCTGAGCCCGCGGCTCCGCTCGCATGAAATTCGTATTCCAAAGAAGAATGTAAGTAACTAAGGGCGAGGCCGAAGGCCGAGCTGCGTTCAGGTAATCGATAAACCTTCTTAAAGAAAGTAACTAAGGGCGAGGCCGAAGGCCGAGCTGCTTTCAGGTAAACGATAAACCTTTCTCAAATAAAGGAAGTAAGTAAGGGCGAGGCCGAAGGCCGAGCTGCGTTCAGGAAGACGACAAACCTTCTGGAAGAAAGGAAGGAACTAAGTGCGAGGCCGAAGGCCGAGCTGCGTTCAGGTAAACCAAACACCCTCTTCCGCCTTCGGGCCTCGCCCTTAAAGACTTCCTTTCTGCGATAGAATATAATATCGTTTACTCAATCTATTTATTTCATATAAATAAAAAAGTAATATTAATAACTAAAGAATTAAACCTACCTAACAAACATTAAAATAACTATCAAAACGGGCATTTTCAAATGTTCTTAGAGCACTTGCGGCATTACCCCGCTGGATGGCAAGGCGTACATAATTTGAATGAAGTACATAAGCCCTTGATGACGGGACACCAGTTGCGTCAACCAGCTCAAGCCTCTTTTGGCTTCACTGCTCCACGGACCGAGGGTTTCAACCGCAAACGCAACAAATTCGAAATCTTGAATTATATTTCTATATTTGCTGCGTTGGAGGCTCTCCGCCCCAGCCTCGGCCGCGCCAGCCGCTCTTGAAGATATCCTAACGTGACTTGGAGCCAATGTGAGAACAAAAGTGGCGTCCCACATCAAAGAACTACCCTTAGTCCATGGCACTAAGGTGATAGCATCGGGCCTCTTGCCATCCAGCCGGGAATAACCGCGAGGTTCTAGGATGCACGGTATATTTGCCGTTAGAAGCGTGGACTTTATAATAAAATTTAAATTAAATTAACTCAATCTTAATATTAATTAACTTTCTTCAAGATGGTTTAGCTTCTTCCTGAACGCAGCTCGGCCTTCGGCCTCGCCCTTAGTTACTTGCTTTCTTCGAGATGGTTTTTCAATAATCCGAACGTAGCTCGGCCCTCGGCCTCGCCTTAGTTACTTACTTTCTTCAAGATGGTTTAGCTTCTTCCTGAACGCAGCTCGGCCTGCGGCCTCGCCCATAGTTACTTACTTTCTTCGAGAAGGTTTATGGTCTTCCAGAATAGAGCTCGGCCTTCGGCCTCGCCCTTAGTTACTTATTTTCTTCAAGAATGTTTTTCTTCTTCTTGAAATCAGCTCCGCCTTTCGCCTCGCCCTTAGTTACTTTCATCGAGAAAGAATATCGTTTACGTGAGCGCAGATCCGCCTTCGGACCCGCCTTTAGTTACTTACTTTCTTTTTTTTAAATACGAATTTCACGCGAGCGAAGCCGCGGGCAACAGATATATAAATTTTATTGCACCAATGACAGCGACATAACTTCGACTTTCAATTATTATTTTTATTTATCAAACAATTTGTCACCGGCCAGCTCACGTCGAGATGACAGTTCTCCGTTGTCAACATGACATTTAAAATTGTTTTTACCTTTACTTTGGACTACGTGATTTTAAACGCGCAATAATGTTTATAATTGTTATTTATTTATTTTTTTTGTTAATTTTTTTTACGTATTATGTTAACCCGGCATATAAACTGCCACTATACAAAGTTTCGTCTAATTCCGTTCAGTGGTTTTTGCGTGATGCGCGTACAGACAAACAAACAAACAAACAAAAATTTTAAAAACTGTTCTAACATGTTCAGTATCTCATTTTAAGCCACCCTGGTTAGTTTTTTTCCGAATACATTCAATGTACAGACTTTCTTACTTCTACGATTTTATTATATGTATAGATATAGATGATTTTTTTTAACACTAATTTTGTAAAGTAAATACCTAAAGTATTTTTTTTTATTACAATATTAATTCACCCTATATTAGACAGCGAAACGCGTGAGTAGGTATTTCAATTAATTAAATAGACAATGTGGCAAAGAATTTCTAAAATGCCTCTTACGAATATACCTAGGTAGGTACGCGGGTTTTAAAATACTAGTATTCGAGTGCCCGTGGGCGCCGTCGGACTACACCTCTGCGTTAGTCTGGCGCGCGCCATTTGTCGTGCTCCCCATAAAAAAAAACTTATTTTGCTAATGATGACATTGCATTAGAACATAAATAAATAATAATCACTCCAATCTTACTGCAAAATAAAAGAATATACAAACTACTGCACTCAGTATACGCAAGTAGGTAAGTAAACGTATACTTTATTTATTACAGTAGTAGGTACAAACGAACGAAGCCTTCTTCGCTTCGCTGTCGCTCAGGCACAGTCTCGGATCCTTGAAGAGAGGAGTGAATAGGCGTCTGTCAAGCCGGCGGCATGGCATTCACAACCCCCGCATACGACCGATGAGGCTCTGTCGGCCTCGGTAGCTCTGTGGTGCGGTCGGTCGACTGTCATTAAGCAACCCTGGGTGCGGTCAGTACTTGAATGGGTGACCGCTCGATTGTTGGAGGCTGACCATGATTCGGAGATCTTACTAGATGGTAGGGTTTATCCCGGCCGGGTTGGTACCACCGCACTGAGCGAAACGTCGGTCGAAACGGCTATGTAAATAGTTCGTGTTATCCGTCCAGTTCAGTGTAGCCGACATGAAATGAAGGGAAGCACTGACATGGCACCTAGTTCACCCGGTGTTATGGGCTGATATCACGGATGTTGTAGGTTATGTATCTAACCGTGTCAGTTACCATAAAAAAAAACAACTCAAAGACCACTTTATCGATTTACATATGGTTTTCACTGTTACATTCTGGTATGTAAATTATTTTTATTTTCGTCTAATTCAGTGTAGCCGGTACGACCAAAGCATATTTTTCTGTCGTACCTAGGTGCCATGTAAGTTCATTTATATTTAGAAATCGTTTAATCCCTATCTACCGATGGTGTCCCAAAGAGAGAAACCTCCGGACGATGCGTGCAGTGTCGAGCAGGGCTGCCTTCTGGACCTGGCCCTTGACTCAGCGAGAGCCTCTTAAGGTGATCGTCGAGGCTCTTTGCTATCAGCCGATGCGCCGAAACGACTATGGGCACAACGATCGTCGAGTCGTCGGACCACATTTTGGTAACCTCGTGCTGCAGATCCAGATACTTTAACATATTCTCTGCTTCCTTACTGACGAGGTTGCCATCATGCGGCACGGCGCTGTTTTCTCGTGGACCCACTATTTTGTCTCACTAGTGGTACCACGAGGGAGACCTATTTCTCGTGGTTCCACTACATTCAGCCACGCATTCAGCGGTAACTTTTTATTAGGGCTATGTAAGCTTTCATCCTAGATTCCGAGTTATACCTATATTTGAAATGGAATGTGAAATGTCAGATGCTTAGATTATTGATACGGAGACCAATTAAAATTCTAAGGTCAGATGATAAAAAAAATTAAATGCTAATCATCAATCATCATCATCATCATCATCATCATCATTATCATATCATCATCATCATACACTAATAATAAATCTGTAAGGGGTGGTGATGGAGTAAGTTACTTTGTTTTATGAAATACTGCGTTTGTAGACTCTATGTACGATACTAAAACTAAATTGACGATTTTTAGAAATCTTTTCTGTATGTATGTATGTTTGTATGTATGTATGTTCCTCCATAACTCTTAAAGCCATCATCCGAATTCGATGAAACTTAGTACAAGCACATTTTACTATACGGGACACAGGATAGGCTTACTAATCCTATTTGTTTGATTTAAGTTAATTGATCGTATGTTTATTATATTGTACGTAGTGTAGTATGCGCGCAATATTAGCGAAAAGATTCTTATTTTTACCTAAACGGCGAAGCGAAAAGGAGAGTTATGTGTTTGATTGACCCAAAGATAATGGAAGTTACGAGATATGTGATGACGCCCGCTCATAAGCGGAACCGATGCGGCCACTTTTCTATCCCACACAAACGCAATTCACACGGACGCGTCCGGATGTGAGCACAAATACATTCGCACTAGCAAATCCGCGCGTCCTATCCACGTGCGTGAACGCACACATCGACGTGTCGACGCGTGTGCTTGTCGTGTCCGTGAATAAACTAACTAGGGATTGACCACGTCGACATTCGTTATATCGACTATCGATAGAGCTAAAATTTAAATAAAACATAATGTAGAATGTGCATACCTACCTATTACAATTTATAAAACGAAATAATCCCGAACAAATTAAAATGTAAGATAAATTAAATTGTCTATATCTATGAATAACGGTCAAATAAAGTTGAAAGGGCTTATTCTGACAATCTTGAGATACAACAATTTGAGAATAGGTAAACAATTCTAGTTTTCATACAAAGTTACCTATCCTTTTATACCCGGTGGTACGGTTTAGGCGTCCGGATTGCTACCACCGTACCAGTTCAGTTCAAACGGTTAAGTAAATTTTACGTGTTTTATGACTAGTTCAGTGTAGCCGGAATAATAGAGAACAGAATATAAGAGAAATAAGAAAGGGATAATATGGAAAAGGCGAGAATGAGTAGATCGGACACACATCAGCCAGTCAGTCAGTCAGTCAGCGTGTGTGCGTCCACTGTTGGACATACGCCTCTCCAAGTTTCCTCCAGTCCAGAGCTGTCGCGCGGGCCGCGGACTTGGTCCGCGCCGGTCACGCGGACATACGTACCCGGCATTGATTTTATAACCCAGTCGGGACAAAATTTTGCGGTCCCACATGTGCGGCGCGGGTAGAACCGCACGGTGCGGTCCCGCGGACATAGGCGGCAGGGGCCGGCAGGTCCACATTGGGACCGCAGAGCTGTGGTCGACACAATACAAAAATGACCAGTTCGTTATATAGTTCTGTATTTTATAGAGTAGACTAGCTGAGCCCGCGGCTCCGCTCGCGTGAAAATCGTATTTCAAAGAAGACAGTAAGTGACTATGGGCGAGGCCGAAGGCCGAGATGCGTTCAGGAAGTCGATAAACCATCTGTATCGTAACCATCTGTATCGTAACCATCTGTATCAACCACGTGTATCGTTTACCTTAACACAGCTTGGCCAAAGGCCAAGCTGTGTTAAGGTAAACGATACACCTTCTCAAATAAAGTAAGTAACTAACGGCGCGGGAGGCTTCAGGCTGAGCTGCATTCTAGAAAGAAATTAAACCTTCTCCAAGAAAGTAAGTAACTATGGGCGAGGCTGAAGGCCGAGCTGCGTTCAGGAAGACTATAAACCTTCTCGAATATAGTAAGTAACTATGGGCGAGGCCGAAGGCCGAACTGCGTTCAGGAAGACTATAAACCTTCTCGAATAAAGTAAGAAACTGAGGGCGAGGCCGAAGGCCGAGCTGCGTTCAGGAACACTATAAACCTTCTCGAAAAAAGTAAGTTACTGAGGTCGAAGCCGAAGGCCGAGCTGCGGTCAGAAAGACTATAAACCTTCTCGAAGAAAGTATGTAAGTAACAATGGGCGAGGCCGAAGGCCGAGCTGCGTTCAGGAAGACTATAAACCTTCTCGAATATAGTAAGTAACTATGGGCGAGGCCGAAGGCCGAACTGCGTTCAGGAAGACTATAAACCTTCTCGAATAAAGTAAGAAACTGAGGGCGAGGCCGAAGGCCGAGCTGCGTTCAGGAACACTATAAACCTTCTCGAAAAAAGTAAGTTACTGAGGTCGAAGCCGAAGGTCGAGCTGCGGTCAGAAAGACTATAAACCTTCTCGAAGAAAGTATGTAAGTAACAATGGGCGAGGCCGAAGGCCGAGCTGCGTTCAGGAAGACTATAAACCTTCTCGAAGAAAGTAAGTAACTATGGGCGAGGCCCAAGGACGAGCTGCGTTCAGGAAGAACATAAACCTTCTCGAAGAAAGTAAGTAACTGAGGGCGAGGCCGAAGGCCGAGCTGCGTTCAGGAAGGCTATAAACCTTCCTGAAGAAAGTAAGAAACTCAGGGCGAAACCGAAAGCCGAGCTGCGTTCAGGAAGACCATAAACCTTCTCGAAGAAAGTAAGTAACTGAGGGCGAGGCCGAAGGCCGAGCTGCGTTCAGGAAGGCTATAAACCTTCTCGACGAAAATAAGTAACTATGGGCGAGGCCGAAGGCCGAGCTGCGTTCAGAAAAACTATAAACCTTTTTGAAGAAAGTAAGTAACTATGTGCAAGGCCAAAGGCCGAGCTGCGTTCAGGAAGACCATAAACATTCTCGAAGAATGTAAGTAACTGAGGGCGAGGCCGAAGGCCGAGCTGCGTTCAGGAAGGCTATAAAACTTCTCGAAGAAAGTAAGTAACAATGGGTGAGGTCGAAGGCCGAGCTGCGTTCAGGAAAACTATAAACCTTCTCGAAGAAAGCAAGTAACTATGGGCGAGGCCGAAGGCCGAGCTGCGTTCAGGAAGACCATAAACCTTCTCGAAGAAAGTAAGTAACTGAGGGCGAGGCCGAAGGCCGAGCTGCGTTCAGTAAGGCTATAAACCTTCTCGAAGAAATTAAGTAACTGAGGGCGAGGCCGAAGGCCGAGCTGCGTTCAGGAAGGCTATAAACCTTCTTGAAGAAAGTAAGTAACTCAGGGCGAGGCCGAAGGCCGAGCTCCGTTCAGGAAGACTATAAATCTTCTCGTAGAAATTAAGTTACTAAGGGCGAGGCCGAAAGCCGAGCTGCGTTCAGGAAGACCATAAACCTTCTCGAAGAAAGTAAGTAACTGAGGGCGAAGCCGAAGGCCGAGCTGCGTTCAGGAAGGCTATAAACCTTCTCGAAGAAAATAAGTAACTATGGGCGAGGCCGAAGGCCGAGCTGCGTTCAGGAAAACTATAAACCTTTTTGAAGAATGTAAGTAACTATGGGCAAGGCCGAAGGCCAAGCTGCGTTCAGGAAGGCTATAAACCTTCTCGAAGAAAGTAAGTTACTGTGGTCGAGGCCGAAGGCCGAGTTGCGGTCAGAAAGACTGTAAACCTTCTCGAAGAAAGTAAGTACCAAAGGGCGAGGCCGAAGGCCGAGCTGCGTTCAGGAAGACCATAAACCTTCTCGAAGAAAGTAAGTAACTGAGGGCGAGGCCGAAGGCCGAGCTGCGTTCAGGAAGGCTATAAACCTTCTCGAAGAAAGTAAGTAAGGAAAGGAAAACTATAAACCTTCTCGAAGAAAGTAAGTAACTATGGGCGAGGCCGAAGGCCGAGCTTCGTTCAGGAAGACCATAAACCTTCTCGAAGAAAGTAAGTAACTGAGGGCGAGGCCGAATACCGAGCTGCGTTCAGTAAGGCTATAAACTTCTCGAAGAATGTAAGTAACTATGGGCGAGGCCGAAGGCCGAGCTGCGTTCAGGAAGACTATAAACCTTCTCGAAGAAAGTAAATAATTATCGGCGAGGCCGAAGGCCGAGCTTCGTTCAGGAAGACTGTAAACCTTCTCGTAGAAAGTAAGTTACTAAGGGCAAGGCCGAAGGCCGAGATGCGTTTAGGTAAACCAGTATAGCCAGCAATCCAGGGAAGTCTCCGGTAAGGTACCTACCATCTCGGAGTTGATATTGGATGGTCGGAGCATGCGCTTTGGCCCCTCCGACTCAGCCACCCATACGGGATTACATAAAAAAAAACGATAAAAATAAAGTAAGTAACGAACGGCAAGGCTTCAGGCTAAGCTGCATTCTGGAATACAATAAACCTTCTCGAAGAAAGAACGTATTACTAAGGGCAAGGCCACTGTCACCATGCACCCCAAATTCCCTTCCCCCCTAAAATGTGACCAACCAAAAACCCTAAAACACGTCATCATTTATTTCTTATATACGTAGCTATAATTATGATGTTCAAGGTCCTACCTTAAAAAAACCGATACTCCTATACAATTTGTAAACCCCTGTTTACCCCCCCCCCCCCCCCCCTAAAATGTGAAAAACTAAAACCCCTGAAACACGTCATTATTTATTTATGATGAGTAGCTATAATTATGATTTTCTAGTTCCTACCTATAAAAAAACCAATACTCCTATACAAACTTCCACCCTCCATTTCATTATATTATCCTTCCTTCCCCTCTCCCCGCGGGCATCTCCCCCCCTACCTCAACCCCCCTCTTCAAAGCCACCCCCAGTATGGTGAAATTATTTAAAATCATTAAAAATCCTAAATCTAATTTTGAAATCATCCCCTATTATAATTTAAGGGTTGATTTAACAAAAACGCTGAAACACGTAATTCTTTATTTCATACCAAAAGCCTAAATATGAATTGTCATATCCCTAACTTGAGAAATGATAGGTTCCCCATACAAACTTTCATCCCCTATTTCACCTCCTTAAGGGTTGTTTTTTGAGACAAATGGTAGCCTATGTCCTTCCTCAGGATGCAATTCATCTCCGTACAAAATTTTATAAAATCCTAAATTCTAATTTTGAAATCATCCCCTATTTTAATTTAAGGGTTGATTTAGCAAAAACGCTGAAACACGTAATTCATTATTTCATACCAAAAGCCTAAATATGAATTGTCATATCCCTAACTTGAGAAATGCATGGGTTCCCCATACAAACTTTCATCCCCTATTTCCATTTCACCCCTTTAAGGGTTGTTTTTTGAGACAAAAGGTAGCCTATGTCCTTCCTCAGTATGCAATTGATCTCCGTGCAATATTTTATCGAAATCTGTTCAGCGGTTTAGGCGTGAAAAGGTAACAGACAGACAGACAACAGAGTTACATTCGAATTTATAACATAAAATATAATAATATATAATATATATATAAAAATATATAAATATAATATATATATATATATATATATATATATATATATATATATATATATATATATATAGTAAATATTATAGTATATATAGTATAGTATATAGTATATAGTATGGAAGTATGGATATGGATTAATTAAAGCGATTAATAAAACAGAATTAATTACTTATTACAATAAATTGTGTTACTTAAAAAAAGTTTCGTCTTGAATTTAAATTTTTTTTTATATCTTTGGCAAACATGTATATTATATCATGGGAAAGTGGCCAAGTTCGAGTCGAGCTCGCGTAAAGAGGGTTCCGTACCATCCCGTTTTCTGTGAGAACTAGAAGGCTTAGGATTTTTTGACGAAACTTCGCCATGAACTTTTGTTTTGGTCATAACTCGAGGTCAAACTTGGTTCAAACTTCAGGTCCGGTGAGATCCATCTGTCACGTGAACTTTTGTTTTGGTCATAACTCGAGAACCACTGGTGCTAGACCCATCGTGTTGGTATCCAAACTTCAGGTTTCGGTGAGATCTATCCATCTGTCATGTGTACTTTTGTTTTGGTTATAATTCGAGAACCACTGGTGCTAGACCCATCGTGTTGGTACTCAAACTTCAGGTCTCGGTGAGATCTATCCATCTGTCACATGAACTTTTGTTTTGGTCATAACTCCAGAACCACTGGTGCTAGACCCATCGTGTTGGTACTCAAACTTCAGGTCTCGGTGAGATCTATCCATCTGTCACGTGAACTTTTGTTTTGGTCATAACTCGAGAACTACTGGTGCTAGACCCATCATGTTGGTACTCAAACTTCAGGTATCGGTGAGATCTATCCATTTGTCACATGAACTTTTGTTTTGGTCATAACTCGAGAACCACTAGTGCTAAACCCATCATATTGGTACTCAAACTTCAGGTCTCGGTGAGCTCTATCCATATGTCACATTATCTTTTGTTTTGGTCATAACTCGAGAACCACTGGTGCTAGACCCATCGTGTTGGTACTCAAACTTCAGGTCTTGGTGAGATCTATCCATCTGTCACGTGAACTCTTGTTTTGGTCATAACTCGAGAACTACTGGTGCTAGACCCATCATGTTGGTACTCAAACTTCAGGTATCGGTGAGATCTATCCATCTGTCACATGAACTTTTGTTTTGGTCATAACTCGAAAACCACTAGTGCTAAACCCATCATATTGGTACTCAAACTTCAGGTCTCGGTGAGCTCTATCCATATGTCACATTATTTTTTGTTTTGGTCATAACTCGAGAACCACTGGTGCTAGACCCATCGTGTTGGTACTCAAACTTCAGGTCTCGCTGAGATCTATCCATCTGTCACATGAATTTTGTTTATGTCACAACTCGAGAACCACTGGTGCTAGACCCATCGTATTGGTACTCAAACTTCAGAAGCTCGATTCTGCTATAAAATTACTGCCTGTGTTACGTTTGTGTTTCGTCCAAACCGTACATTTCGCCAAAATGCTATTCTACTCGCTAAGTTAGAGCAAACGCGCGTGTTAGGTTATGTTGTGTTTGTGAAACACTAACACGCCGTCTGCTTCAAAGTAACGATATGTTTTAGTGAAAACATATTATTTTTGAGGTGATTTCGAGTGTTTTGTTTTGAGTTTTGGGTTTATGTTAAAATTTTTGGTTGTGAAAGTTTCGAAAAATGGCAGAAGGCTATCTAGAAATGAGAATGAGGAGACAGGGATCGCCAAGAGAAAACTGAGAGACGCGTCAAACCCTCTCGACGTACCAATGATTTTTTTATTTGTTATTTATTATTTATTATTATTTATTTATTATTTTATTATTTATTATTATTTATTTATTATTTTATTATTTCTTATTATTTATTTATTATTTTATTATTTATTATTTATTATTTATTATTTATTATTTATTATTTATTATTTATTGGGTCAACACGATGGGTCTAGCACCAGTGGTTCTCGAATTATGATATGACCAAAACAAAAGTTCATGACGAATTTTCGTCAAAAAATCCTAAGCCTTCTAGTTCTTTTAAATGCCGGATATGGAATTTTGCCGGCAATGCCCGCGGTCCTCGCAACATCTCTGCTCCAGTCCTCCCGGCCTTCAGCGGTACGGAACCACCGCTTTTCGCCGACGTACTTAATGTCGTCGTCCCACCGGGCGGGTGGTCTTCCCACTTTCCGTTTCCCTGTCCACGGCCGCCAGTATAGGACACGGATACTCCAAAGGTCGTCAACTTTTCGGCTGACGTGCCCAGCCCAATGCCACCTCAGCTTAGCCACCCGGTGTCCAATATCGACTACATTGGTGCGTCGGCGGATATATTAATTAATTTATTTATTTATTTTATGTTTATATTTTATATTCAGGGATAAAATAACTACGTACATCAAATATAGGAAATTAAATAAAATAATAGGAAATTAAACTAAAACATTTCATATAATATTTCATAGACTTAAGTACCGAATACTGTACAATACTGTATCGATACATTTAATGCACGGTTACAGCACTATGCATGGAACGAGCGATCACGGAGACAGAATTTAAAAAAATCTTTAAAAATATAATTAAGACATTTACAGTATATTTACCGATGATATGTTACTCCATTGTTCTTCCAGTTTACTTTCACAGTTCGGTTTTTACATTTTTTCATGCAACAGACCGTCATTTTGGGAAAAACATTCCATATGTCGCGCGTGCTTCGGTCGACGATGCACTGTCGGTCGGA
Organism: Nematopogon swammerdamellus; assembly: GCA_946902875.1. Classification (NCBI taxonomy): domain Eukaryota; kingdom Metazoa; phylum Arthropoda; class Insecta; order Lepidoptera; family Adelidae; genus Nematopogon; species Nematopogon swammerdamellus. The sequence continues at coordinate 9,493,149 of OX336348.1, read as the reverse complement.
TCGCGAGCGCACGACGAGTAAGGTCACAAAGTGACCATATTACCGCCACGCGCGCCCGCCTCCTTCACATTTCTAGCTATTAATAGGTGTTCTGTGGTTTGACCGGTATGTATGTATGTATGTATGTATGTATGTATGTATATATGTTCATCTGTTCCCTAATAACTTCGAAACTACTTATCATAATTTGACAAATGAGGTATCGTTGGATGCGTCTTGCTTGACCGTCCGCTGGTATAGGCTATGTGACGTCCGATAAAATTCGCCCTCCAGAGGACATAATGTCATGACCTAAAAAAAATTTTGACGTGATAAAGTTTTATAAATTGATGAATACCGGCTGCACGCACGAAAAAGTGTCACGTTCCATCTGAGCCTGTGTGTGCAAGCGAGAGCGCGTAACAAGCGATAGAGAGGCACAATCGGCCCAAGCGGCAGTGTTGCCAAACGTACGGTAATTGCCGTATCGTACGGTAATCGAGGGTAGAAATCGACAAATATACGGCGTACGGCAACGATAGGGGTGCCGTACGAAAAAATACAGTAATTCTTATAGCTGTGTTTCTTTATGACGTTATCACGTAAAACTATCGTCCGTAAACCGACTTTACAGACAACCAATTTTTTTTTTATTGATGCCGTGTTGAATTTCAAATGAAAGGGCTTAATTAGCACATTTCAAAAATTTATATATTGTTAGCTGTTGCTTTCGGATTTGCTTGCATGCATCCGATAATTGGGAATAATTTCTAAAATCAGGCCTCACTCCAAAATAAATCCTACTAATATTATCCTACCCAAAATAAATCCTACTAATATTATAAATGCGAAAGTTTGTGAATGAGTTGCGTTCAGGAAGACAATAAATCTACTCAAAGAAATTAAGTAAATAAGGGTGAGGCCGAAGGCCGAGCTGCATTCGGAAAGACTATAAACCTTCTCGAAGAAAGTAAGTAACAAAGGGCGAGGCCGAAGGCCGAGCTGCGTTCAGGAAGACAATAAACCTTCTCGAAGAAAGCAAGTAACAAAGGACGAGGCCGAAGGCCGAGCTGCGTTCAGGAAGACGATAAACCTTCTCGAAGACAGTAAGTAACTATGTGCGAGACCGATGGCCAAGATGTGTTCAGGAAGAGCATAAACCTTTTCGAAGAAATTAAGTAACAAAGAAGTTACTTTCTTCGAGAAGATTTATGGTATTCCTGAAGGCAGCTCGGCCTTCGGACTCGCCCTCTGTTACTTTCATTCTTCGAAAAGATTATCCTCTTCCTGAACGCAGCTCGGCCTTCGGCCTCGCCCATTGTTACTTACTGTCTTTGAAAATGTTTATCGTCTTCCTGAACGCAGCTCGGCCTTCTGCCTCGCCCTCTGTTACTTACTTTCTTCGAGAATGTTTATGGTCTTGTTAAACGCAGCTTGGCCTTCGGCCTCGCCCTCTGTTACTTCCTTTCTTCGAAAAGGTTATCCTCTTGGAAATGCTTTCTTCGAAAAGGTTATGTAAAGGTTATCTTTTCTTCGAAAAGGTTATCTCACTGAACTGGAAATCACCAGGGCCAGACGGATTGCAGAACTTCTGGTTGAAATGGTTCCGAAGCTGCCACTCCCGCTTGGCAGTTCAATTCTAGGATGCCCTCGAACGTCGGGTTCTCCCGGAATTCATGACCACTGGTGTTACCCACCTGCTCCATAAATCTGGTAGCACTGCGGGACCCAAAAATTACAGACCTATCACTTGCTTGCCTACCATCTACAAGCCCTTGACATCCATTCTGAGAAACAAAATATCAACTCACATTAAGGACAATATCATCTTGTCCGTCGCTCAGAATGGATGCCGGCCTGGGTCCCGCGGTACTAAGGAGCTACTCCTCATAGACATGACCGTTTGTCAGCAGGTCCGACGCAATCGAAAGAACCTGTCTGCTCCTGGATAGACTATCGAAAGGCTTTTGACTCCGTACCCCATACATGGTTGCTAAGGATACTGGAATTATACAAAACTGACACGAACATCTGTCAGTTCCTTGGCGCATGTATGGGACAGTGGAGCACTATCCTTCGTGTTCCGGGTGGTGGGCGGATTCCGGTTACAGACGACCGGATTCCCATACGGCGGGGAATCTTCCAGGGAGACAGTTTGAGTCCGCTTTGGTTTTGTCTGGCTCTGAACCCTCTTAACACTCTGCTTGAGGACTCAGAGCTGGGCTACTGTCTCCGAAGAGGAGGCTCTCGAATATCGCACTTATTTTATATGGATGACCTCAAACAGTTTGCCAAGTCGGATACTGAACTAATGTCGATGATGAAGATAACTGAAGGCTTCAGCAACGACATTGGAATGGAGTTCGGCTTGGAAAAATGTGGGACCATCCATGTGGAACGGAGCCATCCATGTGAAACTCTTCGGGGAAACCGAGGGTTTTGTCTTTGATGAGGTTGACAAGATGAGGTTGTGAAGACGAACAACTATAGGAAACACATAATGAAGGACGGGACCATTGACATCTGCCGCGCCTGCCATCAACCTGGCGAGTCCCTCAGACATGTGATTTCCGGTTGTTCGCAGCTTGCCAACACCGAGTATCTGCATAAACACAACCTAGTAGCCAGGATCATCCATGAGCAACTTGCCTTAAAGTACAACCTTGTAGGTACCGAGGTGCCTTACTATAAGTACAATCCGCAACCGGTTCTCGAGAATGGTTATGTCACACTCTACTGGGACCGGTCCATTATCACAGACAGGACTATTCTCGCGAACAGACCTGATATTGTTATAGTGGGCCGGGAGGCAAGGCGCGCCACGCTCGTGGATATCGCCGTGCCGTTTTTTTTTATTTTTTTATGGAACCTGACACGGTTGGCTACATCACCTACAACATCCGTGATGTCAGCCCATAACACAGGGTAAACTAGGTGCCATGTCAGTGCTTCCCTTCATTCCTTCATTTCATGTCGGCTACACTAAACTGGACGGAAAACACGAACTATTTACATAGCCGTTTCGACCGACGTTTCGTTCAGTGCGGTGGTACCAACCCGGCCGGGATAAACCGTACCACCTAGTAAGGTAAGAAGGGAAGGGACCTACAGTTTAACGTGGAATCCGAACCACGGTCAGCCTCCAACGGTCGAGCGGTCACCCATCCAATCACTGACCGCGCTCAGCGTTGCTTAATAACAGTTGACTAACCAACCGCGCCACTGAGCTACCGAGGCTGACGAATTTTCTTATCCCTTAGTCGACTTTTACGACATGCGACGGGGAGAGATGCAGTGGGGCTATTTTTTTCAAGTACCGACCCCAGACGGTACAAAATATGCATGATGGTAACCTCGTCAGTAAGGAAGCAGAGAAGATGTTAAAGTATCTGGATCTGCAGCACGAGGTTACCAAAATGTGGCCCGTCGACTCGACGATCGTTGTGCCCATAGTCTTTTCGGCGCATGGGCTGATAGCGAAGAGCCTCGATGACCACCTTAAGAGGCTCTCGCTGAGTGGTTGGGTCAAGGGCCAGATCCAGAAGGCAGCCCTGCTCGACATAGCACGAATCGTCCGGAGTTTTCTCTCTTTTGGACCAGACCATCGGTAGCCTGGGCTCGCCCCGCCGCCGCCGCGCATGTGGTGGAAACTCCGTTTATTTTTATATTAATTTTAGTTTTTAAGTTTTAATAAATGTAAAATTTATATAAAACGAAACGTGAAAATAAATGGATGAAAATCATAATAATCAACTCGACGATCGTTGTGCCCATAGTCGTTTCGGCGCATGGGCTAATAGCGAAGAGCCTCGATGACCACCTTGAGAGGCTCTCGCTGAGTGGTTGGGTCAAGGGCCAGATCCAGAAGACAGCCTTTATGTGCCGCACTGCAAAGGTGTGGGACGGGCTTCCGGGGAATATCTTTCCCCACTCCTACAATCCACGGATCTTCAAATCGCGGGTAAATAGCCTTTCCCCAGCGACATTAGTCCACCTCCAAGCCGGACTGGCACCTCCTCGGGGGTGATATTGGCTGCGCCTGAGGCTTCGACCTCGGACACAGCCAGCTAGTTCGGAAAGAATAAAAAAAAAAAAAAAAAAAAAAAAAAAGCACCGCTCGACACTGCACGCATCGTCCGGAGGTTTCTCTCTTTGGGACCCGACCATCGGTAGCCTGGGTTCGCCCCGCCGCCGCTGGTGGAAGCTCCGTTTATATTTTTATGCTAGCTGTGCCCGCGACTACGTCCGCGTGGACTTGATCTTTCTCAGCCTGTTATAAAACGCAACCTGACTCTGTCTGTCCGTTCGTTAGTATGATTCAAGTGTTTTGGTGTTTTTTAATTAGAATCAAAAGATATTATTTTTTTAAGTAAAGTTCTTATTTTTATTATTTCTTGTTATATCGGCCATAATAAATAACACATATTCTGTGAAAACTTCAACGGACTACCTATTACGGTTCAAGAGATACAGCCCTCGGACAGACAGACGGACGGACGGACAGACAGACAGACGGACGGCGTAGGCTTAGTAATAGGGTCCCATACCGGATACGGTACCCTAAAAATGAAATGAAAGGATAAAAGAACTAATAAATGTAATTACCAGATAACAACGCCACCTGTTATTCATTAGTTGAATTATTAATATTCTGTGAAAATTTCAACGGGCTACCTATTATTACGGTTCAAGAGATACAGCCCTCGGACAGACAGACGGACGGACGGACAGACAGACAGACAGACGGACGGCGTAGGCTTAGTAATAGGGTCCGGTACCGGATACGGTACCCTAAAAATGAAATGAAAGTATAAAAGAACTAATAAATTTAATTACCAGATAACAACGCCATCTGTCATTCATTAGTTGACTTATTAATATTCTGTGAAAATTTCAACGGGCTACCTATTACGGTTCAAGAGATACAGCCCTCGGACAGACAGACGGACGGACGGACAGACAGACAGACAGACGGGCGGCGTAGGCTTAGTAATAGGGTCCCGTACCGGATACGGAACCCTAAAAATGAAATAAAAGGATAAAAGAACTAATAAATTTTAATGTAATTACCAGATAACAACGCCATCTGTCATTCAGTAGTTGACTTATTAAATATATAAACAATTTTATCTGAAGACCACAAATTTGTCGAAATGTCATAAAAAATATATATATTTTTTTAAATTTAATAATACCTACCTATAAATAATTATAAAAATAAAAACAGATAAAAATTGCACACACGAAATTTCTACAGCCGTGTTAGTTCCGCGCGACGCGGCGGGTTGGCGCTGCGTGCGAGCGAAGCGACGACGCAGCGCTGCGGCGGCGCGGTGATGGCGTGGTGCTATGATATTTTCTAAATTAACTTAAAAAATATTAATATCTTTTGATTCTGTGGGTTGATTTTGATGAAATAAACACTAAATGTTACTCAGAATAAACCTTCATATTTTTTAGTAATTAGATTTTGAATCCAATGAGTGGTTTTTGCGTGATGCGCGCACAAACGAACAAATAAACCAACAAACCAACAAACCAACAAACCAACAAACCAACAAACCAACAAACCGACAAACCGACAAACAGACAAAAATTTCAAAAACTATATTTCTACGTTCTATTACTTATTCCTTCCGTCCCCCAGTTATTGTTTCGCAAAAATATTTAATGTACAGACACGGTAAGTCTACGATTTTATTATTATGTATAGATAGAATAATTTTAGGTGTATATTTGTATTTTTAACGTTGTATACGTAAAATTAATGTAAATATTATAAATGTGTAAATAAAGAAATAATATTAAAAATAATAATGCATGGAAAAAGAGAACTGAAGCCGGTTGTACTGAGCACCGAGGACCGCATGGAAGTATGGAAAGGCAAGGAGCTGCACGGTAGGTACTTCCGGGATCCTGGTCCTGGTATCTAAAAATTAATTCATATTCTATTTATTTTGGATAATTAAACATGCAGCATTTGCATCTTTTTTTGGGTGAATGGTAATGTTTTTAACAAGCAAATTTCTATCAATAAAAATATAAGATTTGCGGTTTCCAATAATAACAGTACAGGCACTTGCGTTCAAGTTACATCCATGAAGGTGTGACGTCACACTTGCACGCAGGTTAAGCCGCGTACATACCTAGCGAGCGAGAGCGCGCGAAGGCCAACAAGCGAGACCGCGCGAACAGGTCTGGAGCCATAGTTGCAAAACTTACGAATTATTCGGAATAAATAAGGAATACTTCGAAAATCATGGAATCTTTCCAGGATTTATAGAAGTTTATTCAGTATGGAGAGGAATGCGTAATACCTATTTTGTTAATTTTAGACCGAGCCGGATTTAATTAGTTTTTATTTTATGCATATTCGTAGATACATTATATGGAATGCCCCAAGATAATTATTATTTCAAAATGACAATACCTACTTATTTAAAAATGATCGAAAATCGCGCGAACGAACGAACGAATCCATGCAAGCGGCCTACCTACACTCGCACGCAGTCGACTGGCGGCGGAGCGGCGGCGGTGCGCGGCGCGGAGGGGTGCAGCGAGACGGGCGGGCGGCGCGCGACGCGGTAGGTAGGTACCTGCTATGCGCTGTGTGGTTGTTATGCGTATAGTTTCGCGTGACGTAGGCAGGGAATACTTCCCAAAAGATCGCAAGCTTTCGTCATCTTTCGTTGAATAGATACGGAACGAACTTATACTGTCTGGCGGCGGTGCTGCGCGCGCGATGCGTGATGCGAGTTGAGGAATATTGTGGTTGTTTATTGTTTGTGTGGTAATTATATTACATAATGGTGGTTGAGGTTTGAATTGTAGATGTTTTTAAACATTGTAATAACAATAAAATAATGTTCCAGTTACAAAATAGTTTTGAGCGATTTTTTTTTTCTGAAGATGTAAATGTTTTTATTTTCTTTAATTTTGTAAAATTACATAGATACTTTTTATTGTTTATTGTATACCAACTTATATAGAGATTAAATGAGGGTTAATAAGCAGGGATTGAAAAAGGTTCAAAAGAACCGGTTCGAAAAGGGTTCTAAAGAGGTTACGGTTATTAAAGAACCGGTTCATAAAATAACTGGTTTAACAACCGGTTTTCTGAATCCGTTCAGACACCGATGAACCGGTTCTTCAAACGAACCGGTTCCGCAGCTGGGTTCAAGAACCGGTTCGAAAGAACCCTTTAAGAACCAGTTTATAGAACCGGTTTGCATGACGGTTTTGAGAACCGGTTCTCGAACCGAGCTGCATAACCGGACTCGTTTAAGAACCGGGACATAACTCGAGAACCACTGGTGCTAGACCCATCGTGTTGGTACTCAAACTTCAGATCTCGGTGAGATCTATCCATCTGTCACGTGAACTTTTGTTTTGGTCATAACTCGAGAACCACTGGTGCTAGACCCATCGTGTTGGTACTCAAACTTCAGGTCTCGGTGCGATCTATCCATCTGTCACGTGAACTTTTGTTTGGTCATAACTCGAGAACCACTGGTGCTAGACCCATCGTGTTGGTATTCTAACTTCAGGTCTCGGTGAGATCTATCCATCTGTCACGTGAACTTTTGTTTTGGTCATAACTCGAGAACCACTGGTGCTAGACCCATCGTGTTGGTACTCAAACTTCAGGTCTCGGTGCGATCTATCCATCTGTCACGTGAACTTTTGTTTGGTCATAACTCGAGAACCACTGGTGCTAGACCCATCGTGTTGGTATTCTAACTTCAGGTCTCGGTGAGATCTATCCATCTGTCACGTGAACTTTTGTTTTGGTCATAACTCGAGAACCACTAGTGCTAGACCCATCGTGTTGGTGCTCATACTTCAGGTCTCGGTGAGATCTATCGATCTGTCACGTGAACTTTTGTTTTGGTCATAACTCGAGAACCACTGGCGCTAGGCCGATCGTGTTGGTACTCAAACTTCAGGTCTCGGTGAGATCTAACCATCTGTCACATGAACTTTTGTTTTGGTCTTAACTCGAGAACCACTGGTGCTAGACCCATCGTGTTGGTACTCACACTTCAGGTCTCGGTGAGATCTATCCATCTGTCACGTGAACTATTGTTTTGGTCATACCTCCATATGACCAAAAACCGGAAAGGGAGTATAGCTTAAGGCCAAGAAGGTTTTTTTTTTTTTTCACTGTAGGGGTGAATATTGGGTCGGTACATAACGCAGCGGGTACATATATACCTCACTCAATTAATAATTAAGTATCTAGGTACAAATGTATAATTCATAAAGTATGAAAATTCTTTTTTGTAGGTAAGCGTTCTGCTATACATTTACTCTTTTATTCGCAAGTCTGTAAAATTATGATTCTTATTTTTGTGTCCACTATACTTACAGTTCACTAGGTATAATTCGAATTATTGACCGTCTATAAAAATAGGGAATGGCTTAAATTCAGCATCCTGATTAGGGATTAGAGCTGCGCCATATCCCTCTTTGTAAACCATCGATTATTTAAGTATTATAGATATGTATTTCTTACCTTATTTTTTGTTTTTAGCTATTATGTTCAAAATTTCTTGTTTGTATTTCTTTTCTTTTGTTTGTGTTAAAGTACATACATATCTAATGTATCTTTGTTAGTTCCATTGATTTTGTTAGGTTTACAAATAAACTATTTGAATTTGAAATTTGAATTTGAACTCGAGAACCACTGGTGCTAGACCCATCGTGTTGGTACTCAAACTTCAGGTCTCGGTGAGATCTATCTATCTGTCACGTGAACTTTTGTTTTGGTCATAACTCGAGAACCACTGGTGCTAGACCCATCGTGTTGGTACTCAAACTTCAGGTCTCGGTGAGATCTATCCATCTGTCACGTGAACTATTGTTTTGGTCATAATTCGAGAACCACTGGTGCTAGACCCATCGTGTTGGTACTCAAACTTCAGGTCTCGGTGAGATCTATCTATCTGTCACGTGAACTTTTGTTTTGGTCATAACTCGAGAACCACTGGTGCTAGACCCATCGTGTCGGTACTCAAACTTCAGGTCTCGGTGAGATCTATCCATCTGTCACGTGAACTTTTGTTTTGGTCATAACTCGAGAAACACTAGTGCTAGACCCATCGTGTTGGTACTCAAACTTCAGGTCTCGGTGAGATCTATCCATCTGTCACGTGAACTTTTGTTTTGGTCATAACTCGAGAACCACTGGTGCTAGACCCATCGTGTTGGTACTCAAACTTCAGGTCTCGGTGAGATCTATCTATCTGTCACGTGAACTTTTGTTTTGGCCATAACTCGAGAACCACTGGTGCTAGACCCATCGTGTTGGTACTCAAACTTCAGGTCTCGGTGAGATCTATCCATCTGTCACGTGAACTTTTGTTTTGGTCATAACTCGAGAACCACTAGTGCTAGACCCATCGTGTTGGTACTCAAACTTCAGGTCTCGGTGAGATCTATCCATCTGTCACGTGAACTTTTGTTTTGGTCATAACTGGAGAACCACTGGTGCTAGGCCCATCGTGCTGGTACTCAAACTTCAGGTCTTGATGAGATCTATCCATATATCACATGAACTTTTGTTTTGGTCATAACTCGAGACTTAAAGTTTGAGTACCAACACGATGGGTCTAGCACCAGTGGTTCTCGAGTTATGACTAAAACAAAAGTTCACGTGACACATGGATAGATCTCACCGAGACCTGAAGTTTGAGTACCAACACGATGGGTCTAGCACCAGTGGTTCTCGACTTATGACCAAAACAAAAGTTCATGACGAATTTTCGTCAAAAAATCCTAAGTAAGTAAGTAAGCCTTCTAGTTCTCACAGAAAACGGGATGGTAAGGAACCCTCTTTACGCGAGCTCGACTCGAACTTGACAACTTTTTTTAAAAATTATGTTACTCCGGGATATACACTACCCCTGTTTCGTCAAAGTCCGAACAGTCGTTCAGGCGTGAAAGAGGAACAAACAAACAAATATACTTTCGCATTTATGATATTATAGTGAGTAACGTAATTGTATTATGAGTGTTGCATGCATTCAGTTTTTGTTGCGTCCGCGGTCCGCGCGACACCTCTGCGCCGCATGCGCCTTTGTCGTATCTGATATCGTACTTTTGACCGTATCTGAGCGAATGGGCTAAACCTTAGGTAGGTTGTGATCGGTGTGGTAGGTGAATTAAAGTACGTAGTGTTAAATTTTGTACGATGATACGGAACCTTTCGTGTGCGAGTTCGACTCGCACTTGGCCGGTTTCTTGTTAAAATTACTTCTCATCAACCTACAAAACGTGAAAACATCACAGTTGGATAAAACTACAGTTAATTCGAAAGATTCCGAAGCTTTCGGAAGTTTTAGAATTATTCCGAATGATTCCCTTTGGAAGTATTCGGAAACATTCCTTCTCGCATCTATACGACGGTACAGCGACGCTAAGCGAATGCGAAGGCGCGCACTCGATTGCGTTCGGTCGCGTTCGGTCGTGCTCCGGAATCAGCCGTTCGACCGTGCGCAGTGTGGATGCCCTATTGAATGGAGTATTTGGCCGGAACACTAACGCGCGAGAGCGCGCGAACGATTGCGAATCAGTGTGGCCGTAACAGCGATAGCAAACGATGGAGAGCGAGATTTCGCTTGCCATCGGCGATGGGCATTCGCTGGGCCTCGCTGGCTCTCGCTCGCTAGGTCTGTACGCGGCTTTACTTATTTTTATTTTATTTCAAATTTTTGGAAAACATACAGTGCTACATATATTCCTAAATAATGTACGATAAAGTACTTAACCTAAAGTCCTAGACCGGTAAAGTTTGCACATTACAAATACTTATATATAGCTTATCAACTAAAACTACATAATGAAATAAATTTACAATAAGTATAAATAAATTAGAAATAAAGAAAGTGAATGAAATACATAAAAAAAAGTACAATTAAACAAATACGCAAAAACAATATAATAATTTACTTGACTGGGCTAAGAAACGATTTTACACAAAGTATTTTAAAGTTAAATATATTTGAATTGAATAAATCTACATTGCTAAATGATTGGTTGTAAGTTTTATAACTCCTATTTATAAAATTATTCTCATGATAATTGCAACGTGTCTTAGAAAGAGTGAATATGCCTGTAGATCGTGTCGCTCTGATTGGGCATCTGAATTTAATCTTCTCTAATAGGTATGGTGACTCGACATAGTAATTAATAATTTTAAAAAGGAAGGAGACGTCAGATATTTGTCGTCTTTTTATAAGAGGAATAAGAAATGCATTGCCTTCATAACTGCAACTGGGGACTCTATAACTAACATATTTTATGAATTTATTTTGAATACGCTCAAGTTCGTCAATGTAGATATTGCATTGTGGATTCCATATTATTGAAGCGTATTCCAAGTGAGATCTGACGTAGGCCGAATAAAGAAGTCGGAATGTAGACGGATCTTTAAAAACGGTGCACGTGCGAAAGATAAAACATCCTATATGCTTTTTTAGTTATGTGGTCAATGTGTGATTTAAACAGTAATTTACTGTCAAGGATGACACCTAAGTCACGAATCTCATTAACTCGTTTAAGAATTTGGTTATATATATTATAATTATATTTTATGACATTTATTTTTCTAGTGTATGTAATGCAACAACATTTGTCTACATTGAGTTGAATAAAATTGTTTTTACAATAATTACCAAGACGATCTAAATCTTGCTGCAACTGATGGCAGTCTAGAGGAGATTTGATTATTTTAATGATTTTAGCGTCATCCGCGTGAAGTAATAGGCCAGACTTTAAAATAGAATATAAGATGTCATTAATAAATACATTAAACAAAAGAGGGCCCATATGAGACCCTTGGGGCACGCCTGATGAGACTGGGACAAAACTAGAACATAATCCACTTACAGTAACAGCTTGACTGCGATTCTTTAGGTACGATGCGAACCAACGAAGTAAGTCGCCGTGTATACCAAAGTTTTCCATTTTTTGCAAGAGTAGACTATGACATATTTTGTCAAAGCATTGCCTAATGAAAATTCGCTCTATAGTGGAACATAGCTACATAACCTCCAAATGTATGGGTTAGTGATATCAACTAAATACCAACATCGCCGCAAGCGAGACGCCATCCACCGACATAGCCGGCTTCGGAGAATAGAAAATTGACGAATAAAGTATCAACATACACATACTGCGTGTTTCATAGCCATAATCACGTTTGAACGGAAGCTAACTATCGCCCGACTGCCGTGGCCGGTTGGATGGCTAAATCCACATAATAATTGAAAAAAGTACTTACTTCTCCATGAACTCCACCAGAATCTGGAATTAGAGCGGGTTTTTCCTCATTTTTTACACTTTCTTATACTCACAACAACGAACGATTGACGTTAACCAAAGTTTAAGGCCGATGGGAGAGCGTGGGAAAGCGGGAAAAAGGGCGGTTAATTTTTTTTGCTCTGCAAAGAAAAATCCAGTTTTCTTGTATTTAAGTAATCTTGCTTCAGCTATGGGAGGTGCGAGCAAGAAAAAGCGTAAAATAGTTACGAGTGATGAGAAGACACCTGATGAAATGCGAAGTTTGTCGTCATCCGAGTCTGGCACTGAGCACGAAGAAGTAAAAATTGACCAAACTGATAAGTACAAACCTTACTATGATCAAAACTATAAGAGGCTGTACAATGAGAACGCCGTCGATTTGGAATTTATCGTTTTCATCGAGTCTACGAGTGAAAAACCTGTTGGTGACGGAGACATTATGTATCTGTCCAATGTATTCAAGAGGAGTATAAAAGTCATCAAACGTTTTAAACGGATAAATAAACATAAAATAGGTGTAATTTTCGACAAACCCAATCTGGCGAACGCTATGCTACTGAACGAAAGCTTTATGGATAGTCACAGTTTCAAAGCATCCATCCCGGCATCGGCCACCCAAGTCACTGGAGCTATAAACAACGTACCCACTCATCTGACCAACAAAAGAATATTCGAGAACATTACCTCAATATCTAAAATAATATCAGTACGGCGCATTATGCGACGAACCAAAACAGACGAAGGATACACACTTACACCGACAAAAACGATTACTCTTACATTTGCCTCAGGGACCCTCCCGGGGAGTGTTGAACTAGATCTATGGAGTTTCACAGTACAGAGGTATATTCCACCTGTGAAACAGTGCTACAACTGTATGCGCTTCGGCCACCTTGCCAAGTTTTGCAAAAATCAAGTTCGGTGTAGCATCTGTTGCGAGCCACATCACTTTAAAGAGTGCAAAGTAGAATCCAAGAATGCAAAGTGTTATCATTGTCAAGGCAACCACATATCTATATCATCGGCTTGTCCAGTCAAACAAAAACTAATAGAAGAAAATAAAAATAAAGTAAAGAACGTAACTTTCGCTGACATATTTAATGCAAAATCATTTCCGGCTCTTCCACAGCCAAACACCACGAAACCACATTATGTTAAAAAAATAACAAAGACAGATGATGAAATAATAAACAATTTATGGAAATCAGATTTATTTGTGAAGAGCTTGGCAGTAATAATAGACAATATAAAAAAGTTTACCTCAATAGACACAGCTATAGAAACACTAAAACAAAATATGAATATATCTAATAACAATAATCCAAAATGAAACAGTTAAATATTATGCAGTGGAACGCACAAAGTATCACATCAAATCAGATCTCACTCATACAATTTCTATATGAAAATAATATACATATAGCTCTTATATGCGAAACATGGTTACAAAATAAACATAATTTCAAAATTAGATGATATACAATCAAAGAGATTCTTTGTATACAATAAAAATATTAGACTCTGGTAATTCTCACAATGGAGTGGCAATATTAATACATAACTCAATTAAATATGAACATATTCAAACATATAGTGATGACTCCTTACAAAACATAGCGGTTCAAATACATTGTTATAATCGTCTTATATCTATAGTTAGTTTTTACAGCCCTGGGAACTGCACTCCAAACTTTGATCAAATAAAATTTGAGCAGCTCATTAATAGTATACCGGATCCCTTTATTTTTGCTGGAGATTTTAACGCTTATCACACCCAATGGGGCTGTGACTCTATTAACGCTCGGGGAAGAATGATACATGATGTCATTAATAATAATTCATTTATTATACTCAACAGTGGCGAAACAACTACTACAGGATCTCACATCTGGAAACCGAATGCCCTTGATCTTACTATTGTATCACCATCATTAGCTCTCTCCTGCGACTGGGAAGTACAAAACGACCCAATGGGTAGTTATCATATCACTTACCTATTATCATAAAATTATTAATTAATCAGGATATTTCTGACTCTTGTACAATTAATGTGTCAAACAAACTTAACTTAAAATATATTGATTGGAAATTATATGCAGAAAGAGTGGACGATACTCTAACTACTTCCTATAGTATAGAACAAAGTACAATTACTTTGTATAATAACTTTACTGACATTCTAGATTCAGCTATAAAATACCAAATTAAACCGCAAAATACATCAAAATCTAGTGGGAAAAGAAAACGTACAGTTCCAGTTCCATGGTGGAACGAGCATTGTAAGGACGCAGTTAAAAAATGTAAAGAGGCTTATTCTAAATTCAAACAGTCATTCAACTGTGAAGATTATATTAATTTTAAAAAACTACAAGCTAAGAAAAAAATGGTTTTGAAAACACAAAGAAAATTGGAATGGGAAATTTTCTGTGAATCAATAAATAGGAATACACCTATGAGCAAAATTTGGCAAACAATGCGAAAATTCAATAAAACATTTAATTATTCCAATTTTCAAAGCGATAACTGGGTCTTAGACTTCTTGAAAAAATATCCACCGGACTCCGTCGAGCAGACCTGACCTTCCACCTGCAGATGCACCTGTAACATCGAATAAAACTTATATAATTAATCCATTCACAATAAAAGAATTAAAGTCAGCTTTAAGAGCAAGAAGGGATACCGCTTGCGGTCTAGACATGATAATGATAACCTACAAAATGATTAAAAGCTTGAGTGATTTCGCTCTGGACTTATTACTGAATGTTCTAAATAACTTATGGAAAAATTGTATAATTCCTGAGGAGTGGAAAATTGACTGTATAGTACCGATTCTAAAACCAAATAAGAAATCAGGAGATCCCAACTCCTATCGACCAATTGCTTTAACATCGTGCATGGCCAAAATATTTGAACAACTAATTAAACATCGTCTGGAATTCTTCATCGAGAGCAATACAGTTTTACCTAGCAACCAATTTGGTTTCAGACGAGGGAAATCTAGTCGGGAATGTTTAAGCTACCTTCATTTAGATATTTACAAATCGTCCGTAGAAAAGCAAAACCTTCTGTGTGTTTTTTTCGACATAGTGGGCGCCTTTAATAATTTAAATCATTATGTTCTTAATACGATATTATCGGAACTAGGAATACCTAATAAACTTGTCACTTGGATATTTAATTTTCTTAACGGTAGAAAAGTTTTTATAAAACTCAATAACCACTTGTACGGTCCACGTTTATCTTATAAAGGTACATGTCAAGGCAGTATTTTAAGTCCGCTAATTTTTTGTTTATATATTCAGAGATTGAACCTAGTTCTTTCTCCATTAGTCACAAATCTTCAGTTTGCCGATGACTTAGTTATTTATTTTTCAAGCAATAATTTGAATCATACTACTAAAGTAATCAATACAGCACTTGAAAATCTTTCAAAATACTTCAACAAATTAGGCTTAGAAATCAGCATTGAAAAAAGCAAAGTTATATGTTTTGGGAAAATAAACCATCACAATCCTCAGGTCCGATTCAATAATCACACTCTACCCATTGTGGAAAGCGCATATTTCCTAGGAATTTTATTCACACGAACACTCTCTTGGAATCAATATGTTGATAATATATCAAACATAGCTAACAAATCATCCCATATTCTAAGATCATTAGCTTCTACATCTTGGGGATCAGACCCAAAAATATTGAAAATCCTTTATAAATCCCTTGTAAGAAGTCATTTTGACTATGGTTATCTTTGCTTTGCTCATAAGAATAACCTTACTGAAAAGTTAGAAAAAATACAAAACTGCAATTTGAGACTAATCACAGGCGCAATGAGAACTACCCCAATTAATTCTTTGCAAGTGGAATCTGGCATATCTCCTTTGAGATTGCGCTTCCGATACCTTAAAAATAGATTCATAATCAATTTACTGTCTTCACCAGACGACAAAATATTGAAGAAGATTGCAAGTGTTCCTTTGCATAATAATGCTCCTTTTGTTTGTAAAGATGTTCAAATTTGTATTAATTCTATAAAGACTGATATATTATTTTGTGAGAAAAAATTACCTTGCTATGATGGTTCATTCACAAATTTAATTTTCAACATAAATTTCTTGAGATTCCGGTAGACATTGATGCTAGTCTGTCGACAAAAGAAGAGGTATATTTTAATTTGGCAAAATACGACAATTATAAAAAGATATATACTGACGGTTCCAAAAATTATCAAAATGTTTCTTTGGCAATCTATGACCAATCTACGAGGACAGGATTTGGATACAAAATAAACAGCGAAGCGACAATTTATACTGCTGAAGGTCTCGCCGTACTGAAAGCCTTAAAATACATCGAGAATTATCAAGAACCTATTCTAGAGGCAGTAACGACCACTATGTCTCGCATACACAACTGGTTTAAGTTTAACAATTTATTATTCAATGTTGGTAAAACGAAAGCAGTACTATTCGCTCTGAGGCCCTCCCCACTTATGTGTAATATTAAGATGGGAAACGATGAAATTGAATTTATAAACTGTGTTAAATTCTTGGGATTAAAACTCGATGCAAAATTACAGTGGGACAATCATATTGATTATATTGCTCCGAAACTACGCTCCTCTGTTTATGCTATTAGTACAATAAGAAATGTATGTGGCCTTAAGGCAGCCAAAACAGTTTACTTTGCTTATTTCCAAAGCATAATGAGCTACGGCCTGAAATTCTGGGGTAATGCAGCCAATAGTAAAATAATTTTTATATTGCAAAAGAGAGCTCTTCGCACGATGCTAAAATTGAAATCGCCCACCTCTTGTCGCAACAAATTTAAAGAAAATAAAATTCTAACAATGCCTAGTCTTTATATCTTCAAAAATCTGTTATATGCCCGTAAGAACATGGCTGAGACACCTCTCAACTCTAACAATCATAGCTACAATACTAGAAATAAGGACAACATTGCAAGCGTGCCGTGTAGATTGGCTAAAAAAGCCAAAAGTTTTATATGCAATAGTGTCAAATTGTATAATGCTCTTCCGAATAACATAAAGGTTCTCCCAGATAAAGCCTTCAAAGCAAAACTAAAGGAGTACTTATTAGAAAAAGAGTGCTACTCAATTGACGAGTTTTATATTGACGATGACGTTAAGTAAGTAGTTACTCGTACTATCTGTGATATATAATTATTTTAGGGTATACAATTTCAATGTTATATTTTTTTTTTTTAGGTTTTATTTGTTTGACTAATTTGACAATTCTTTTGATGCTAGATGTTTGATTTAATTTTGTGTGTTTTTATTTTTACCTAATTTAACAATTTAAATGTACCTAATTCTTATTTTAATCGATTGACTAAGTAATTTGACAATTTTATTGATGCTACCTATTTTAATCTTGAATATTAATTTATTTTAATTTTATTTTAATTTTAATTTTTTATATTGACATAATTGAATTTATAACCTTTGACAATTCTATTGATGCGAAGTATTTTAATTTAGCTCTAGTTTTAATTGCCTTTCATGCACAAAACTGTTTTTTTTTTCTGTATTCTTATAATTTTTAGTTATGTACCTATGTTATTGCTTAGGCTAAAATTATTAGTCCCTTGCCATGGCTAGACCCAGACAGTTTCAATTGTAAATTTGGTAAACTAAAATGTGACGAACTCAAGTGTACCGATGGTACCTAAGATGGAAATGAATAAATGAAATGAAATGAAATTCAGAATGAGAGCTGCCGTAAATGGACAATAGTCAGTGATTGTCAGAGCGTTCTACGAGCCATCGAGAACACGAAACTTGATGCGAGAACGGCATATATTATTTACAAAATACGAGAGAAGATACTTGATTTGAATGCGAAAGGATTTACCGTGGGATTATTTTGGACCCCGAGCCACATTGATGTTTTATGTAATGAATTGGTTGATAACCTCGCAAAAATAATTTTGACGTCTCAAAGTCCGATTAAAAATGTTGCCATACCATATTCTGACTTTCACGCAATTCTAACGAAAATCTATGACGATGAATGGGCTACAGTTTGGTCTGAATCTCTCCAACAGAAAGGAAAGTGGTATCATGAAATTCAAAATAATATTACGAAGACATCCTGGTTTGATAAAAGAGTCCTATTGAAGGAACGACAATTCTACAATACTTTTTGCCGGATTCGTATGGGTCACTGTCAATTCAATGTGCACCTCCATCGAATGAATTTAGTAAATTCCTCCGTATGTCAACACTGCAATACAGATGAAGAGCAAACTCTGGACCACAATCTTCTTGAACTGTCCCGCTTTCACAATCCAGATATTACCTATGATAGACAAGCTTATGGAAAATTACAAATATCCCGAAACGATCCCTACATCTTTCGAAAGAATTCTTTCAAATACATGCAACTACCCAAACATTTATACATATATAAGAAATACAATTGAAAAAATATAACAAAAATACCTATAAGAAGAAAATTAGTTTATTCAATTCAAATTAACATAGTTATAAAATAATTAACTAATCTAAAAATTATATAAACTAGCTTAGGAAATAAACTAACTTAAAAAGAAAATTGTGAATTGGCTGTATGGTCAAATGATCTTTGCCTGCCTATTTATGGCGAAAACAACAACAACAACAATTAAGGCCGATGGAGAAAAATATTTCAAAATAATTCATGGTATCTCATCTTTTCTAAGACATACGACAGAGATAGACCTTGACAAAAAATCGCGACCGAATTTTCGCTGTTCGGCAGCAATTAATAATTGTCTATGACGGAGGTTACACGCTAGGTTTGGCATCAGTTCAGTCCATCAGTCTGGTTAAACCATGGTCCAGCCAGACTGACCGTTTAATCTACTTTGATGGATGGATGGTTTGGAATGATGGATCAGACTGATGGATTTTAAAATATTTTGATACTAGACTGATGGCAGACTGATAGTGCGAATGCATTTTATGTCTGGCGTCAGTCTGGCGTCAATCTGGTCGTGACCAAGGTCACGGCTGAACTGATGGAAAACCTAGCGTGTAACCTCCGTATATTGGCTCGTATGGTCCCACAGTATGGTCCAAAACTCACTAACGGCGCGACGATGATCGAGTAAACGCTGCCGACTTGACGGAACTCGGACTACCGTGTTGTCACTTTTCGATCGGTTTGGCGTTTATACGCAAAGATGCTCGTTCCGTTTACGCACGTATTGGTGAAAACTGGGACTAGGGGCTCTGAGGGCCTAGTCCGAGTTTACGTGACAGCTACGTAAACGTCAAATACCGATCGAATTGAGTTTTTATGTATGGAGCTCTCTAGTGGCGCCGCGGTGAGCGTATTGTGCTCCCATACATAAAAACTCAATTCGATCGGTATTTGACGTTTACCTAGCTGTCACGTTAACTCGGACTAGGCCCTCTGAATGTTTTTTGACGAGATGATGTCACGTCTTATAAATTGATGAACACCGGCTGCACGCACGAAGAAGTGTAACGTTCCATCTAAACCTGTGTGTGCAAGTCATTGATATGCTGTTGGGTTATGTGCAGTGAGAAGGCAAACTTTGTTCAAGCAGACTTTTATTATTATAATTATACGGAGCAACACAACATGACACTACACCACTTAGGCGGACATCTTTCAGTAGAGCACAGCATAGACAATAAACTTATAATCTATGATCTTATTTTGTTTGCACTTATTTCAACATATGCGTATCCGTTGTGTACCGATAGATTGCTTATGTATATGTTATATGTATGAGCAATATGATGAAGTGACCAAAGAGTTTGTATTACGTAAGGAGCGCAGCGACGTAATACAAACTCTTTGGAAGTGACTTATCGTTGTTGCGTTACATGTATGTAATAATGAACGCCATCTATCGATTTTTTCCGCATGACTATTGTTTATTGTATAATTTCATCCATAGGTAACCTACTCTTGGACTGGACATATCGATAATATTTTTTTTTTATTGACAGCGCGACGTATGGCGCCGAGCCACCCATAAGGTGTCTAACGACGCCCATGGACATTCAGTTGTATGCGGGGGTTGCGAATGCCATGCCGGCCTGACAGGTGCCCATTCACGCCTCTCTTGAAGGACTGTACTTGGGGGGGAAATATATGGGCAGGGAGAGCGTTCCAGAGTTTACCGGTTCTGTAGAGAAATGATCTGCAGAATCGATTGGTACGCATCCGCGGTAAGTCCAGCGTGTAGGGATGCAATCCCTGCCCAGTGCGCGTGGTGGGAAGGTGGAAAGGGGACGCCGGGATCGCATAAACAGCTCCTCCCCTCCGAGTACTCCCCATGGAATAAGCGATAGAACACACTTAGGGAGCCGACATCCCTACGGTGTTGCAGTGGTTCAAGATCGCAGGACACTTCGGGGTCACCCACTAGTCGCACGGCTCGACGCTGGATTGAGTCCAGAGGCGCAAGCTGGTAAATTCCGATAATTCCGCCAGTTCTAAATTTAATGCGAAGAACTGACAAACTTCCCAAGTCACAATGTTTTGTTAGTACTTAACGCCATCTATTGATTTTTTTCCCGTATGACTTATGTTTGAGTTTAGTCAACTATCTATTTATTTCAACTATTTATTATTATAGAGCCTAGTCAACAAACACCGACAAAAATGTCACATAGTTATTGAATTGATACTACTGTCAACATCTAGTTGTAACAGCGGGTACTAAACATCGAGGCACGATTTCTAATATGGCGATTGTCAGTCCTCTTGTATCTCCACCAACGCGAGACAACAGAATGCTCACGCCGTCTATTACGACCATTGGACACTAAATTCCGTTCATACTATACTTTATTGGATACTGCTCAACCCTAAGGTTATTTGGTGTGATGGTATATAACTCTATAGTGAGCCTCAAGATCTACTCTTTACATTGGTGCAAACCTCATCAAAAACTGTTCAGTGGTTCCGGAGTTTACCCCAAACATACATACATACATCGTACATACAGACAGACGTTTCCTTTTATAAGAAGTAGATAGATAGATAGATAGATAGATAGAAAGTAGAAAAAATAGAAATAGAAATAGAAAGAAAGAATAGAAGAAGATAGATAGATAGATAGATAGTATAACATAACATATATATAACATAGTAGATAATAAGATAATATAGATAGAAATAGAAATAGAAAGCAGAAAAGAAAAAAATAGAAATAGAATAGAATAGAAAGAAAGATAGAGATAGAGATAGGATAGAGAAGAAGAACATATATAGATAGAGATAGAGATAGAGAGTAGAGAGTAGAGATAGAGACAGAGATAGAGATGGAGTTGTGTTTTGTATGTGCGTTAACTAAGCATCTGGAGGCACGGCACTGCCCCCACCAAGTCGAACAAATAACCATTTTTTCGGTACATGTTTCTGATGTTTCGTGTCGGTGACGTCATATTTTAGCTTGCATTCTGCCTTGTACGTGCGTGAGTGTGATGGATGACTGATGGATGAATGAGTAAGTCTTTGTTCCAATATGTTCAACTATTTGTTCAACCAGTTGAACCAGTTGCACAAATTGGACAACTTTCGTCCAATTTTTTCAACTTTCAAAATAGTTGAACCAGTTAGACGAAAGTTGTCGAATTTGTTGAACTATTTTGAAAGTTGAAAAAATTGGACGAAAGTTCGACTGGCTGAACAAATAGTTGAACATATTGGAACTAAGGATGAGTAAGACGTGACTCCAAGTCAAAAATATGTTTCCCAAAAGGAGAACCTGTGATTATCTTTGCCCTGGTGATTATTGATATTACGTACTTCGTCCCCAAGATAATCCATTGCATTGATTTGCGTCAAACTGTTCGTAACCTGCTTGTTGATAATTACAAAAATCTACCTTATATCATAGAAAATAAACGAATGGTGTTTAATTTTTTAAAAGTTTTATTAATTCATAATTGTTTGCAAAGAATTCCCTAGCCAATAAGGTATTAGAAGTATTTGAAGGCAGTAAGTAGGTATTCTAGTAACATGGACGACAAACTCGACAATCAGTTTCTACACATCTTCTTACAAAAGAACATGCATAACTTTGACATGAACCCGCTCTTTTCAAAATTTGTCGAATCCTCATAATGAAGATTCTTTTTGGCACACGAGAGCTTTACCGGGAGCACTACATCAGTATTTGGATCTACAGTTTTTAATTTTAATTGTTTAATATTTTCATATTCTTTCTTGATCCTTCTTGGATTTTCGTTTTCTCCTTCCTCAGTCCATTTATACTCATTATTACTTCTGTATAAATTGTTCTCTGATTGGCTTTTTCGAGATCTACTATTCTTAGTTGTACTTGCAAATGTGTTTTTTTCTATTTCAAAGGCCAGTGTATCTTTCCTTTCAGTGTTTGTCTCAGGTAGCCCGACTGGAATAGCTGGTTCAGTTTGATATTTTGTTGTCTTGCTGCTTTGATCAATTGAATATTTGTTATCCGAAATTTTGGAATGAAAATTATTAACCAATCTAACCTTTGCAGTGCTGTCTGGTGAAATTAGCGATTTGGAATTGAGGATATCTTTTGAATCTGTCAAGGAAGTTTGTTTAGACTCAGAATGTTCGATTGTTTTCTTTCCGCTTTGTCCAATTGAATCTTTGTGATCGGAAATATCTGAATGAAAATGCTTAGACAATCTTACCGTAACAGTGCTATGTGGTGAAACTAGTGATTTGGAATTTAGAATATCTCCAGAATATGTCAAGGATGTTTCTTTAGATTCAAAATGTTCGATTGTACAACTCATGTCAGAGACTTTATCGTGTTCAATGCATTTTTTCAGTAGTTCTTGTATGATATCTTGATAAGTAATAGCAGTATTATTAATTTCAGAAACGTGTGTTTCTTTCCGATTATTTGTGTCAGCACTTATTAAGATATTAGGTTGATTGTTAACTTTTAAATTAGTAATGTTTTTAGTATCCACATTCGATTCAGAAGTAGATGTGGTTTCAGTCTCTACATCTGTACTAATTCCTTTATCCCTGTAGTTGTATGAAGCCATTTCTTCTTCTTTAGATGTACTCTCATCATAATAACTCAAAGCATTATAATCAATCATATTTTGTAGGATTTTTTCAATAGCACACTTGCATTTAAGGCGGTTTCTATCTACAAACTCGTCAAATTCTTCTTTGTTAAACGTATGCTTGCTATTTGAGAGTAGTTTTTGCAACAAATTCTGAACGAGTGTGTTTAAAAAATCTTCATTTGATGAGTCTGTAGAACTGTCGTCAGTTTGTAGTTCCACTGAATGCTTCTTTACAGCTATTAAGTTTTTTTCTCTTCCATTTCTATTGCTAGCGTCAGATGATTCACTTTCAAAAACTGTAAACAGTTTCATGTCTTTAGGATTATATTCTTCTATATTTGCCTTTATAGTCTGGAGTTCTTTTATTATTTCATTATTTCTTTCATCTGTCATCGAATCTTTCATTCCTTTGTCAAATTCTGAATTATTTCTTGTAAAATGTATTGATTCTTCATCCCTAACTGGGACCTCGTCAGTGATATATTTATAGTAAGGTAAACACTCTTGGCATCTGAATTCATTACTGTGTATCGTATTACCTCTTTTCTTCGATTTATAATTGATTTCACTACAGTCACTGCTGTTGGAACACGAAGGAAATCGATCCGAATAACAGTCACAGGTCAAACGGCAATCATCGTTTAGATGTTTTTCTTCTCGATCGCAGACATGGCATTTATTGTCGTTTCTGAAATGTATACTTGTTGATTTCTTACCACTGGACACTCTTGGACTTTCGTAAAGTATGTCGGCATCTGGAAAGGAGGATGGGCAAAAATGTATGGGAGTTGGTCTACCCCTCCTCTAACAATGAATGATATATCAATCGAAAGTTCTTTCCAAGAAACCCATTTTGCCCAAACATACCTAACTCTATTGTTAGTACTTTACGAGTTATATCACTTTAAGTTGTATAAACATAGAACCTTATCATAGTAATATGCTTACCTCTGTACGATGATCATCGTTCTAGGAAGGGTAAGTACTTAGAGCGAAACAGTTCCAAAATGTCCGAGCGGTATTGAAACCAAAAAAATTGTATTTTAATCACTACGGTTTCAATACCGCTCGGTCATTTTGGAACTGTTTCGCTCTAAGTACTTACCCTTCCTAGAACGATGATCATCGTACAGAGTTAAGCATATTACTATGATAATGTTCTATGTTTATAAAACTTAAAAGTGATATAACTCCGAAAGTACTAATAATTGACGTTGGCTGCCATACTAAAAAAATGTCTATATAAATCAACCTTTCCATTGATATAACACTCACAGCTAGAGGAGGGGTAGACCAAAACGCCCATTCTCCTTTGCAATTTAGGAAATCGGCGATACAGTCTGTTCATACACATTGTTCAAAGAGAAATTATAACACTTTACATTATACGATGAAAATAGACGGAGACACGTATCTAACCTAAAGAATGTGCTCTATTCATTTCGTCGCCCACTTACAATTTGAGGAAATTTATTAATGTTGCAAAATAATTTGATTATAATATAATAATTATAATTGACGCGAAACTGATTTGTTAAATGGACTGTCAAGCTGCAGACGTCTGTCAGGTGGGCATAGTTTTTTTGCTTTTTTTCAATGGATATTACTTTCCTTTTTTTATGGCTTCAGAACTAGGTGGCCGACTGGCTGTGCCTGAGGTCGCAGCCTCAGGCGCAGCCAATTTCACCCACGAGGAGGTGCCAGTTCGGATTGGAGGCGGACTAATGTCGCTGGGGAAAGGCTATTGAAGTATTGACCCGCGATTTGAAGATCCGTGGATTGTAGGAGTGGGAAAAGATATTCCCCGGAAGCCCGTTCCACACCTTTGCAGTGCAGCACAAGAACGATTTAGAGAATCATGCAGTTCGAAGAACTCTTCTATCGACTACAAAGGGGTGTTACGCGAGAGTATGGCGGGTTTGGCGAAGGCGAACAGGAGGAGGAGGGATAAAAAGCTTAAAGGAAAAAAAAACCTGGTAGTCGTGGGACTACCGGTAGACATAGACATGGAATCATGGGCAGACATATAATGCAAATGGCCTGACGTGGCGCTGACGGGGTTTCGTCAATATTCAAATGGTTGCCATTTTCTAAGTTCTCGCCCGATTTCTTCTAGGTCGAGGCATTTCAAATTTTTCAGTTCAAATTTTATTATTTTCTCTTTCTTCAGTGTTTCTGGTACTAAAACTGTTATTATTGGAGAGATTTAACTAATAATTACTGTTCTGAGAGTTCTGAGAATTACAACGCACTTTGTATCTTCTCGATCGGACTTGTAGTTCCCGATATATTTAAGTTTTAGTGGAGCAACTTAGAATTTTTCAACGCAAAAACACCCTCGTGCAGACAAAGCCTAAAGGCGACTGAAGTCAGTTGTCATTTCCTCCAGCGGATGAGTAGTCTGGGATCAGTAGTTTCAGTGATGTGTCCTAAAAAAAAAGTTTTATCTCGTCGAGACTTGTCATTTTTCATATGGGAATGAGTAGGCTGGGATCAGTCGTTTCCGAGATATGCCCTCTCGAAGTCTTTTTCCTTTTTTTTCGAAATGGTTGAACCGATTTTGAAAAAAAAATATTTCAGAAAGAGAAAATTTTATTCACGGAAGGAAAAAAAATTCAAGTCGATCCGACCAGTAGTTTAGGCGTTATAGGCGTTTATTGACTTTCGAAGCCTTTTTTTTAAAGGCTATGACGTCATCAAATGTTCCTATTATTCATTGACGTTGCCATAGATGGAAGGGGGCCGAGTGACTATCACCTGACACCTGGTTTGCTGGGATTGGTTGAGTGGTTCGTGAGATAGTAGTATGCCGAAGGTCTATTTTTTCAAATGGCACGGGTAAGACATTACATATGGATTCCAAGTCAAAATAAAATTGGACATCTATAGCGACTGTTCTATTTTTTATTTTTGACTTGAATTCGATGAACGTCTTACGCTTCGCAAGGGGGCATTCCAGAAAGTTGGCGACATAAAGTATTTACTTTCGACGGCTTCGTGCTGCCAAACGATACAACCTTAGATTATTAATTGGCAATTAATAATCTAAGGATACAACCTACAAACGCGAACGCCATCTCCCCAAGTGTGCTCTCGCGCTCGCTCGCTCAGTAGGTAAAACTTGCGATAGCGTCCAAAGTACTCATCTGATCCTTATCTATAATAAAATCCAACGTCTGCTTTCTGTCTGAGTGTCTGAGTGTATGTCTGTCCGCTTATAACTCGAGAACCACTGAACCGATTTTAATAAAACAAAATTCTACGGATAGCTTGATTCTTCCCATCAACTATAGGCTACTTACTATAACGCTAAATGGCTTATGAGGTTAGCAGTGAAGTGAAATATGAGAGCGGGCGGAGCCGCGGGCACAGCTTGTTTTCACTAAATCGCTCTCTCACGGACGATTCTAAGCCTGAATATACATTTTATCCCAAAAATATAATGGTTTTTCAAACACTAAACGCACACGGGGAATTTTCATCAAATTCACGAAACCAAACCAACCCGGCGGCGGTATTAGCTCGCCTACTACCTAGCGAGATTTTTAATTCATACTCCAAACTGTTGTAGCTGCATAGGTACAGACTAGCCTGCCTGGCCCAAGAACGGCAACGAATGGGTTTAGCTTATATTATGTACTAGCTTTTGCCCGCGGCTTCGCTCGCGTGAAATTCGTATTTCAAAGAAGAAAGTAAGTAACTGAGGGCGAGGCCGAAGGCCGAACTGCATGCAGGAAGACTATAAACCTTCTCGAAGAAAGTAAGTTACTGAGGGCGAGGCCGAAGGCCGAGCTGCGTTCACGAAAACGATAAACCATCTCTAAGTAAATAAGTAATTAAGGGCGAGGCCGAAGGCCGAGCTGCGTTCAGGAAACCATAAACCTTCTCGAAGAAAGTAAGTAATTAAGAGCGAGGCCGAAGGCCGAGCTGCGTTCAGGAAGACAATAAACCTTCTCGAAGACAGTAAGTAACTATAGGCGAGGCCGAAGGCCGAACTGCGTTTAAAAAGAGTATAAACCTTCTCGAAAAAGTAAGTAACTGAGGGCGAGGCCGAATGCCGAGATGACTTACTTTCTTCGAGATGGTTTAAGGTCTTCCTGAACGAAGCTCGGCCTTCGGCCTCGCCCTTAATTACTTATGTATTTACTTAGAGATGGTTTATCGTTTTCCTGAACGCAGCTCGGCCTACGGTCTCGCCCTTTCTTACTTACTTTCTTCGAGAAGGTTTATAGTCTTTCTGAACGCAGCTCGGCCTTCGGCCTCGCCGTCAGTTACTTACTTTCTTCTTTGAAATACGAATTTCACGCGAGCGAAGCCGCGGGCAAAAGCTAGTACCTAAATGTGCGTGTAGTAATTTTTATCGAATTTAGATGATCGGCTTAAATTTTATGGAGGAAATTCATACAAACATATTCGCCTCGCCCCGCTGCCCCCCGCTGAGAGAAGCGCTTTGTCATCGTCGTATCTTTTAAACTATTTGTCCAAATTACTTAGTGTAACAGCCAAAGTTTATCTACTTTAAATACCAGAAGCGATAAAATTATGTATTTTCATAAGAATTAATTCAAAACTATAAAATATGCATTGTAAATACTGTATCCAATTAAATGTATTTTTGGTTCACTATTTCGGCTATAGTGGCTTCCACATAAAAGGTAGATATATGCTGTCGCGGACTTTTTTTTAGAACTATTTTAGAGAAACAACCTCACCATACACTATCTTCGTGTAACTCTAACGGTTTATGCAGCGCACGCCGAGATAGCTCTCAGAAGGCAGGATTTTTTCCGACTTACTTGATTTATTTTACTTGACATTTATCGATATTTGGGCAAATTTACACAATGTCTTTATAAATTATAGCCTTTTTGATGTATAAGCTATAGTACTGTAAAGGCTCATCAAAATCTGTTCAGTAGTTTTTGCGTGAAAGAGGAATATAGTGTGGCTGCTCGGTTCGCTGTTGAGTTTATAGGCCGCGCCTCCCCCGCGCCGCCTCCGCGCCCCCGCGCCGCCAACTGCCGCTCGCTCGGTAAATACCTATGTATGTATAGGTACTAAGGCGCGCGGATTGAACATATCGGTTTGTATGGGAGCCACATCTTAGCGTAACCGGAACTGAATTTTATGTAGCCTATCCTGTGTCCCATATAGTTAAATGTGCTTGTACAAAATTTCATCGAATTCGGAGGATCGGTTTAAGAGTTATGGCGGAACATACATACATATATACATACATACAGATAAGATTTCTAAAAATCGTCAATTTAGCTTTAGTATCATACATAGAGGCTACAAACTCAAGATTTCCTAAAACAAAGCAACTTACTCCATGACCACCCCTTACAGATTTATTATTAGTATTGATGATTGATTGATTGATGATGATGATGATCAATGGATTCGCTGGTATTCGTTGGTCATGCATGTCCAAAGAATATACTGTTTGGGGTCCTGTCAAGTGGTTGAAGGTTGTTGCATGAGTTATTGAAAATGTCCAGCTTTTTTTCTGCTTAAACAATGTGGGCCAAAAGTAATCACCTGATGTTCTTTGGCTGTAATTTTTTTTAAAAAGGGAAACATTGGTTCTACTTATAGATTATGTTTATTTAATGAATTAGAATATTTTTCATTAAATCTAGAACATGATATCGGTCAAGTGTCCGCCGTCAGAATTAACGACCATACGGGTTCATTTTATGGCATTTTTTTCATCACTTGTGTCAGAACTTCCGGCGATAGGTTCTTTAAGTGCTTCAAGAGTCCGAGGATTGTTTACATAATAGTCTGGAGCGGTCAAATCGGGTGATCTGGCCGAAGTCGGAAATGTTCAACGAAATTCACGCTGCGTCAATACCACAGACGAATTATTGCGCAAAAAAATAGATTCAATTATTCCGCGTTCTTGAGGAGAATTAGTAGACCAATTAGGAGTTATAGCGTCGTCCAATAGGATGATTACTTTTGGCCCACCTTGTACTTACGAAAATAGTGTCGGTGTGATGCCGTGCTAAAGGGCGACAGGCTCGCCTCCTCTCACCTTGGCACGGTATTTCCACCGAGTCATGCAGCAGGTGGGTTTTCGTGCCTTACTTGCTGCTTGATCGATTGAATCTTGTTCGAATGCTTTGCGAAACGCGGTGGTCGGTGTTGTGTTGTAATTTATCAGAGTTCTTGCAGCACAACACCGATTACTCTGCTTAGCCCGATTGTCGGGATTCAGCGTGTGTGATATGTTATGTTATGTCGGTGTTAGTTTGCGTGTTTTTTTTTTTTATTGTTACCGAACTGGGTGGCTCTGCCCGAGGTCGCAACCTCAGGCGCAGCCAATTTTACCCCCGAGGAGGTGCCAGTCCGGCTTGGAGGTGGACTAATGTTGCTGGGGAAAGGCTAGTAGCAATTCATACCCGCGATTTGAAGATTCGTGGATTGTAGGAGTGGGGGAAGATATTCCCTAAGAGCCCGTTCCACACCTTTGCAGTGCGGCACAAGAACGATTTAGAGAATCGTGCAGTTCGAAGAACTCTTCTGTCGACTACAAAGGGGTGTTCCGCGAAAGTATGGCGGGTTTGGCGAAGGCGAACAGGAGGAGGAGGGATAAGGGAAGCAAGTTCGTCAGAGCAGCGGCCATAGTAGTACCGATAAAGCAGGCTCAATGACCCGTATCGTATCGTTTGTATCGTATTATTCTTTTCTAAGTGTAGATATTTAATTTTTTTATCATGGAGGTGAAATAACCTCCTGATCCCCCTGACCCGCCTATGCCTATGTATGATTCCCAATTGGGTGCTAACCCATACTTAGGAAGTTTAGAAAATAATGTTATGGATGTGTCACTCCCGGCGTCGGAGATTCCGGTGGCGGAATATATAACAATTGAAGATTCTCAGACTCTGAAAAGAGTAACTGGGGAAAAATCGAAATGGAAGAAGCAAGCTGAGCGGAAACGCAGGAGGAAGGAGGATCGTCTCCAAGAGAAGGCAGTGTTAGATGGCTAAATATTTTATGGATATAAGTAAATCAACAGCTTTCGAGAAGAAAG
Source organism: Nematopogon swammerdamellus (assembly GCA_946902875.1). Taxonomy (NCBI): domain Eukaryota; kingdom Metazoa; phylum Arthropoda; class Insecta; order Lepidoptera; family Adelidae; genus Nematopogon; species Nematopogon swammerdamellus. The sequence continues at coordinate 9,462,772 of OX336348.1, read as the reverse complement.
GATTTATTCAGAAGTGACATTCAGTGACATGACATTTGACATTAGTTGAGGCATAGATTACACTTTTCAACATGCCCCCTTAATCGAATGCCGAAACAAACAGTAAACATAAAATACATTTACAACTAAATTAATTTAGCTAATGACAATTCCGGCAGAACCTTTTTTATTTTGCCTTTAGATAGTGGTTTTGTCATTATATCCGCTACCATTTCATCAGTCGACAGATATTCAAATTATTATTAACCGACTTCCAAAAAAGGAGGAGGTTCTCAATTCGTCTGTATGTTTTTTTTTTTTTTTTTTTTTATTTTTTTTTTGTATGTTTGTAACGCGATTTCTCCGTCAATTGAGGGCCGATTTAGAAAATTCTTTTTTTGTTAGTTAGGTCATACTTCCGAGGTGGTCCCATTTCAATTTTATCGAAATTGGTTCAGTGGTTTTCGAAAAATCAGCATAATACTATGGTGTGTGGTTACCTTCAGCAAAACTTGTGATGTGGTCGTTTTCGGCAATTTTCAGTTTGATAAATTAGTATGGTGTGTGGTTACCTTCAGCAAAACTTTTGTGATGTGGACTTATTCAGCAATTTGCAGTCTGACACATATGGCGAATGTACCACTTCAATCGATTTCGATTATTCGATTTCGATTATATTCTTTTTTATGTAATATTACTAATAATATTACTAAAAAGAATGAAATAAAAACTGTTTTAAAAAATATTAAACCGATTTCCAAAAAACAAAAAAAAAAAGAACTAAAAAGTATTAAATACATAATATTTTGAAATTTTCTCTGTCCTGTTGAAATACATGAATCGATATACTAGTGAACATATTCGGACCCTTGTTTCATGAATGTTCTAAATTTGAAATTTTTTATCTTTTCCGACCGGCCAGGTGCGCTTAATTTATTATGGTACGAGTACCATCGAGCTGGTCTGATGATGGAGACAGAAGGTGGCCATAGGAACTCCTAAACTACACATGATAAACCCATCGTGTTTGGGCTCGTTGCATTTGTCTTCACGAGCAATTTACTTTAGACCTAAGAGATTCTCAATTCGACGGTATGTTTTCTTTTTTTGGATGTTTGTTACGCGATTATTCCGTCAATTGTGGGCCGATTTTGATTTTTTTTTTTTTGTTATTTGAAAGGGGTTAACCCTGAGGTTTTTGAAGTGAAAACTTCTTTAGCGGCGCTTGACACTTTTTTAGGTGGGTAAAAAATGTATAACTCGCGACATCGCGTCAGCGTCATTTTTAAAATGAAACCTTAAGTCATTGCATTAAGGGTTAAGTTAGAGTGGCACGGGATCTGCCGGCACTCCCGGAGTGCAACTGTTAAGTAGGGTTCGGTAACACGTTTATGTCTGTCCATTCTACTAAGTTCTGCAAAATGAATGTAGGGTTCCGTAACAAATGCATGTCTGTCTGTTCTACTAAATTTAACATTTATTTCAAAATGAATGTAGGGTTCCGTAACAAATGCATGTCTATCCGTTCTGCTAAATTTTACAATTTTCAACCAAGGTCCTCCGACGGTTATTTTATAATAAAAGTAGGGTTCCGTAACACGTTTATGTCTGTCCATTCTACTAAGTTCTGCAACATCACCTACAACGTCCGTGATGTCAGCCCATAACACCGGGTGAACTAAGTGCCATGTCAGTGCTTCCCCCTTTGATCGTGCTGACTACACTGAACTGGTCGGAAAACACAAACTATTTACATAGCCGTTTCGACCGACGTTTCATTCAGTGCGGTGGTACCAACCCGGGCGGGTTAAACCCTACCACCAAGTAAGATTAGGAGGGAAGGGACCTACAGTTTTACGAGGAATCCGAATAGCGACAGTTGACTGTCTGCACCACGAGCTATCGAGGTTGACAAATACTGTCGTACGACAAAAATAATTACACCAATGTTTTGGATTTTTCATGGACTACAATACTACAAACCTAAAAACCGCGTTGATCCTCATTCGACTGTATGTTTTTTTTTTTTTTTTTTTATGTGTTTACACGATTTCTCCGTCAATTAAGGGCCGATTTAGAAAATTATTTCTTTATTTGGTAGGTCATACTCCAGAGGTGGTTTCATTTAAATTTTATCGAAATTGATTGAGCGGTTTATGAAAAATCAACATAATAATAGCCTTTCAAGTGCCAGCCGCCTAATATAGGCGGCGCCATTTACACCGTCGTCGCTTGTGCCAGCCGCCTATATTAGGCGGCGTGGATGAGGTCATAGTAAACTATTTCTTAAAATTCGAAAACCATGCCAATCTCTTCTAACTCATGTCCAAATTTTCAGTCAATTCTCAGTGCGATGTACAGCACTTTTTGAAATGCCTACCATATCTGCTAACTCGCGCACTTTCAACCGACGGTCATCCAATACTATTTTATGGATTTTCTTCACCATTTCTGGCGTGGTCACTTCATTTGGTCGACCACTGCGATTAGGGCATCCAGAATTACGGATATATAAATTACGTAACTGAATACGAATTTTGGTGGTCCAATTACGTAACTACGTAATTACGTAATTTCTAAGATATTTTTTAAATATAATTTTTTCTTTAATTACTGTATGTTTATAGGTAGCAAAGGGCAATGTGGAACAAACTGAAAAATTACATAATTTTAAACAATAGCTTTTATTTAAAAAAATCAATGGATCAATGAGTATTCTGTATAGTACCTACAGTATGGACTTGTACTTAAGAAATTTTGCAACATCTCCGTTTAACTGCTATATTTTGGCACATTACACAAAATTCCACTTAATTTTATTTCATAAAACTTCATGAAAACCACGCGAGCTTAGTTAAATAAATACCTATGCCACATTAATTAGTATAATCTGTCAAAGCTAGCTGATGAAGTAATTTAAATAATCGTACAAAAATTTATAATTTTAACTCGTACGTAAAATCATCCTGTAAAAAAAGTGTGTGTGTGTGTGTGTGTGTCTGCACGCACGATTGGAGTTTACTCCATACTGGCCGGAAAAAAACAACGTTTTTTTAGTTAACGCGAAAACGTCACTGTTTTGAGTTAACTCTTGAATTATTTCAATCCTCATAAAATTTCCATACCGGGGGCCTTATATTATGAAAAATCTATTCTTGGAGTAAACTCCAATAAATACATTTTATCCCAGTACTTAAATTTGTAGTGATTCCGTACATTTTTAAAATGAAAAATCTCCAGCGAGTCTGAAGGCAAATCTCTCTCTCTAAAATATGTACACAGGCACTCAACAAAAATACTTTACTGAGCAAGCCAGTTCGTGGACTTCGCGGTGTGAACTGTACTGTGAACCTAATAAATAACAGACAAATCAATGAGACTTTATTTCATACGTCTAAAATAAATCATAGTGTTGAACATACACATTGAAACACGCGGTTTCCCTGCGGACGATTAGTTAACAAAATTAAACTGTATTACTTACGTGTCAAAGATAATTATTGCGTACGATAACCAAGACCGAAATAAACCAGGAACCACAACAGATAGGTACTCGTATTTAATTTTAGGGATTGAATTTATTTTATATAAGGGGGAATACCCGCTTGTCCGGTGTTGGCTGGGCTGGGTTGCCGTCATACTGTTTAGAATAAATGTTCCCATTGCCAACTTCAATAAGTCGCTGATTTGTGATTTAATGGATCAATAATTTATTTATGTCATATTATATTTTGTTAAATAAGAGAACCCTATAGTTACGTAATTACGGATTTCTATCCTTCAGTTACGGACTTGTCAGAAGTTTAAAATCTTCGCGTAATTGCGTAATTACTTAATTACGGAATGGAAGCCCTAACTGCGATGTTCGTCATGGCAGATCGTACGACCTCGTTTGAACTCTGTCACCCAATATTTTACTGTCGTAAACGATGAAACAGACTCCCCCAGAGTTGAATCCAGCTCAGCTTTGATATTAGTGTCAGACCTTTCAGAAAAAAGTATTGGATCACATAGCGGTGACCAATTTTATCCATTTCTAAAACTTCACTCAGAGCGTTCACTATTGATGGCCGACAAACAAAAACAAAAGAACCGTAGCGTGTTCTTTTTAAATTTAAATTTAATTCGAATAGTACTTTCGAATGCAGTAAGTTTTTTCAAACAAGAACAACGACCGCCATCTATATGTCAGGTCGGGTACTTCTGGAACCAAGACTTATAATTAATTATGAACATGGAGCTCTGAAATAGTGGTGGCGGTGTTGATTAAAATGCGTACATAGATATTGCTACTTATTATGTGTTTTACCCGACTACGAAAGTAAGAGTGACTGCTTGGTTGCTTCTTTGACGATGGTGTTAGTATCTACCTGTGGCAACTAAATAAGAAAATTTTATAATTAATTATGAACATGGAATTCTGAAATACTTAGTGGTGCTTGTGGTGATTAAAGGTAGAATAGCATTTTAGAAATAACCTAATCATGGCTGACTTATCCAAGAAAATACGTTTGATATTTAAACATTTTAGTACACCTATTAGATTCTAGTAAGGCAAAATGTGCCTACTGCAATGACAAGATAAGTTATGCTGGTGTGGCTCTGGAAATTGAACTCGTCACATAAAGAAAAAAACATGGTTAAGTGCTTGTAGATCCTGTAACTGATCCATCTTCATCAACGGTGACACATTCTATATCTGCTGGTCCATCTTCGTCAACGTTGGCACATACTACATCTGATATCAACCCAACCCCTACAGCGAGAACGAACCAGCCATCCCCTCAACTTCAATTCAACAGGCTGTTCCTTCTTCCACATACCCTCTACATGTGCTGCAGCGCCCCCTCCAAAACGAAGCAGACTCCAAAATAGGTAACCGATTATGTTCATTGCTCAAAACCTATGGCTGTCAGTAGATCAAAACAATGAAATGAAAATGAAAATATACTTTATTGTACACCATTGTATAAAAAGGTTACAAAAGGCGAGTTTAATGCCTTGCGGCATTCTTTACGAACTAACCTTTGGGATGTGGAAAAACGTACGGGCGGACAATGCAGTACTCAACAGGAAACAGTTGTATGAAATATAAATACACACATATACAAATTGTACAAAGATACATACAATCAATATAAATCCTTACATATAAATGACAAGCTGTGCCCGCGGCTCCGTCCGCTCTCATATTTCACTTCACTGCTAACCTCGTAAGCTATTTAGCGTGACAGTAAGTAGCCTATAGTTGTTGGGAAGAATCAAGCTATCCGTAGAATTTTGTTTTATTAAAATCGGTACAGTGGTTCTCGAGTTATAAGCGGACAGACAGACACTCAGACACTCAGACAGAAAGCAGACGTTGGATTTTATTATAGGTAAATAAAGGGAAAGGAAAGGATAAGGAGGATATAAGGAAGGAAGGATAAGGATTACATATATTCAATCAATCAATCATCATCAATCATCAATAATAATATAATGATAATATAATTATAATAATAATATTATTATATTATTATATTATACTTTTATATATATATAATTTTATTCTTCCAGATTTTTTCGGAGTCGTCGGCGATTGTACTCGCCGGTCTGCCACCCGTCCTCGCTCGAGTGCCTCCCGAGATAAAAGACGGGCCCACCGATCAGTCTTGAGTTACATAATATTATTGTCTTCACTGTCAGGAGGCAGATTTCCACTTAGAAATTTGGTCATAATTTTTGTGGTTTCAATTGCAGCCTGTTGTTGGAGTATTTCTAATTTTATGCCAGCGTCTAAATTTTTTATGTGTTTCTCTGTTGATTTATTTATAATTCCTGTAGTGCCTATAACTATTGGGACGATTTCGACTCTTGTATTCCACAATCTTTGGACCTCAATTTTTAGTGCGTAGTATTTAGTAAGTTTTTCATTTTCCTTCCTAGTGAGGTTATAGTCGGATGGCACTGTGACATCGATAAGGTAAGTTCTGTTTTCATTTTTGTCTACATATATGAGGTCTGGTCGGTTGTTAGGTAACGCATAATCAGTGGTGACAGCAATTTCCCATATTAGTTTAAATTCTTCATTTTCCACCACATGTGGTTCATTTAACGGGCATTTCCACCAAAATTTAGTTGTTTCGGACTTGTGTTTCTTGAGTAAATTCCAATAAACGTATTTGACTAGTTGATTATGTCTCTTTAGATATAGTGGCTGTACTAATATTTTACATCCTGAGATGATATGCCTGACTGTTTCATCCTTTTCGTGACATAATCGGCATCGTCCATCTGTATCAAGTTTTAAAATATCACGTTCAAACTGTTTTGTTCTGACCGATTGTTCTTGTATTACAAAAATTTTAGATTCCATTTGGGGAGTAGTAGGTTGTTTTTTTTGCCAAGAGAAAGATTTTTCAGTATCCGTATTTGGGTGCATTAGTACCTCTCTCACAATTTGACCATGTAGTGGCTTTTCTTTCTTTATATATATGTATATATATATATATATATATATATATATATATTATATATATTATAATGTTATAAAAAAGGAGACAGAAAAGCTTACAAAATATTATGCACTCAAAATTGAAATTGAAAGATTATGGAAAACAAAAGCAAAAATTATACCAATAGTGATTGGAACTACAGGAATTGTTGGCAGATCTATAGACAAATACATTTCGGATTTAAAAGCAGATATCAAAATTGAAATTTTACAACAACAAGCTGCTATACAAACATGCAATATAATGACAAAATTTATGACCGGCTATTTGGAAGAATTACAAGGAAACAACAATCACACCACTGATGACTAACATCTACCACTAATATCTACAACATCTACCGTCTCTCCCAAGGTGATCTTGGGCGGGGATGATGAAGATTGTCCAGCCAAAACCCAACGATGGCTGAGGTTCAAAAAACTTGGACGAGGATTTATATATATATTATATTACTAATAATAAATCTGTAAGGGGTGGTCATGGAGTAAGTTACTTTGTTTTAGGAAATATTGAGTTTGTAGTCTCTATGTATGATACTAAAGCTAAATTGACGATTTTTAGAAATCTTTTCTGTATGTATGTATGTATGTTCCGCCATAACTCTTAAACCGATCATCCAAATTCGATGAAACTCTGTACAAGCACATTTAACTATACGGGACACAGGATAGGCTACATAAAATTCAGCTCCGGTTACGCTAAGATGTGGCTCCCATACAAATCGAATCGAAATAAAGGCGGCGCGGCGCGGCAGCGGCGGTTGGTAGCGCTAGCGGCTAGATGGCGGAGGCTTGCGGCGGCGGCGGCGGAGGGGCGGGCGCGGCGCGGGGTGCGGTCTGGCGGAGCGCGGTGTGCGTATGCATTGTCTCGAGCAGAGTTTTTATTTATTTAATTCGATTCATAATGGTTTACTTCGTTAGGTATCTATTTGATTAATTTTAGGTGTAAAAGTGTTGTTGCAAGTCGATGTTAGCGGATATTTACTGAACTGGAGTTCCTATTTGATTTAAGTTATTTGATCGTATGTTTATTATATTGTAAGTAGTGTAGTATGCGCACAATATTAGCGAAAAGATTCTTATTTTTACCCGACTACGGCGAAGCGAAAAGGAGAGTTATGTGTTTGACCGGTATGTATGCATGTATGTATGTATGTATGTATGTATGTATGTATGTATGTATGTATGTATGTATGTATGTATGTATGTATGTATGTATGTATGTATGTATGTATGTATGTATGTATGTATGTATGTATGTATGTATGTATGTATGTATGTATGTATGTATGTATGTATGTATGTATGTATGTATGTATGTATGTATGTATGTATGTATGTATGTATGTATGTATGTATGTATGTATGTATGTATGTATGTATGTATGTATGTATGTATGTATGTATGTATGTTCATCTGATCCCTCATAACTTCGAAGCTACTTATCATAATTTGACAAAAAATGAGGTATCGTTGGATGCGTCTTGACGCTGGTTATAGGCTATGTGACGTCCCATAAAATTGGATATGGCGCCATCTAAAGGACACAAAGTCATGCATGACCTAAAAAAAAATTGTTTAATGATGCCTAGTTGGGTATCAAATGAAAGGGCTTAATTAACACATTTCAAAAATTTATATATTGTTAGGTGTTGCTTTCGGATTTGCTTGCATGCATCCGATAATTGGGAATAATTTCTAAAATCAGGCCTCACTCCAAACCTACCCAAAATACATCCTACTAATATTATAAACGCGAAAGTTTGTGAGTGAGTTGCGTTCAGGAAGACGATAAACCTTCTCAAAGAAAGTAAGTAACTAATGGCGAGGCCGAAGGCCGAGCTGCGTTCGGGAAGACTATAAACCTTTTCGAAGAAAGCAAGTAACAAAGGGCGAGGCCGAAGGCCGAGCTGCGTTCAGGAAGAGGATAAACCTTCTCGAAGACAGTAAGTAACTGAGGGCGAGGCTGAAGGCCAAGATGTGTTCAGGAAGAGGATAAACCTTTTCGAAGAAAGTAAGTAACAAAGAAGTTACTTTATGGGAAGATTTATGGTCTTCCTGAACGCAGCTCGGCCTTCGGACTCACCCTCTGATACTTACATTCTTCGAAAAGGTTATCCTCTTCCTGAACGCAGCTCGGCCTTCGGCCTCGCCATTAGTTACTTACTTTCTTAAAGATGTTTATCCTCTTCCTGAACGCAGCTCGGCCTTCGGCCCCGCCCATAGTTACTTACTGTCTTTGAAAAAGTTTATCGTCTTCCTGAACGCAGCTCGGCCTTCGGCCTCGCCATCTGTTACTTACTTTCTTCGAGAAGGTTTATGGTCTTCCTGAACGCAGCTCGACCTTCGGCCTCGCCCTCTGTTACTTACTTTCTTAGGAAAGGTTATCCTCTTCCTGAACGCAGCTCGGCCTTCGGCCTCGCCCATAGTTACTTACTGTCTTCGAGAAGGTTTATCGTCTTCCTGAACGCAGCTCGGCCTTCGGCCTCGCCCTTTGTTACTCTCTTTTTTCGAGAAGTTTTATGGTATTCCTGAACGCAGCTCGGCCTTCGGCCTCGCCCATAGTTACTTACTTTCTTCGAAAAGGTTACCCTCATCCTGAACTCAGCTCGGCCTTCGGCCTCGCCCATAGTTACGTACTGTCTTCGAGAAGGTTTATCGTCTTCCTGAACGCAGGTCGGCCTTCGGCCTCGCCCTCTGTTACTTACTTTCTTTAAAAAGGTTATCCTCTTCCTGAACGCAGCTCGGCCTTCGGCCTCGCCCATAGTTACTTACTGTCTTCGAGAAGGTTTATCGTTTTCCTGAACGCAGCTCGGCCTTCGGCCTCGCCCTCTGTTACTAACTTTCTTTGAAAAGGTTACCCTCATCCTGAACGCAGCTCGGTCTTCGGCCTCGCCCATAGTTACTTATACTGTCTTCGAGAAGGTTTATCGTCTTCCTGAACGCAGCTCGGCCTTCGGCCTCGCCCTCTGTTACTTACTTTCTTCGAAAAGGTTATCCTCTTCCTGAACGTAGCTCGGCCTTCGGCCTCGCCCATAGTTACTTACTGTCTTCGAGAAGGTTTATCGTCTTCCTGAACGCAACTCCGCCTTCGGCCTCAAAAAGTTACTCACTTTCTTCGAGACGGTTTATCGTTTACCTGAACCCAGCTCGCCCTTAGTTACTAGCCTGAACCCAGCTCGCCCTTAGTTCTTCCTTTGAAATACAAATTTCACGCGAGCGAAGCCGCGGGCAAAAGCTAGTATATATATATATATATTATATATATATATATATATTATATATATATATATATATATATATATAATATTATTATTTTATTATACTAATAATAAATCTGTAAGGGGTGGTCATGGAGTAAGTTACTTTGTTTTAGGAAATCTTGAGTTTGTAGCCTCTATGTATGATACTAAAGCTAAATTGACGATTTTTAGAAATCTTTTCTGTATGTATGTATGTATGTATGTTCCGCCATAACTCTTAAACCGATCCTCCGAATTCGATGAAATTTTGTACAAGCACATTTAACTATATGGGACACAGGATAGGCTACATAAAATTCAGTTCCGGTTACGCTAAGATGTGGCTCCCATACAAACCGATATGTTCAATCCGCGCGCCTTAGTACTATACATACATAGGTATTTACCGAGCGAGCGGCAGTTGTCGGCGCGGCGGCGCGGAGGCGGAGCGGGGGAGGCGCGGCCTATAAACTCAACAGAGAACCGAGCAGCCACACTATATTTCTCTTTCACGCAATAACTACTGAACAGATTTTGATGAGCCTTTACAGTACTATAGCATAAACATCAAAAAGGCTATAATTTATAAAGACATTGTGTAAATTTGCCCAAATATCGATAAATGTCAAGTAAAATAAATCAAGTAAGTCGGAAAAAAATCCTGCCTTCTGAGAGCTATCTCGGCGTGCGCTGCATAAACCGTTAGAGTTACACGAAGATAGTGTATAGTGAGGTTGTTTCTCTAAAATAGTTCTAAAAAAAAAGTCCGCGACAGCATATATCTACCTTTTATGTGGAAGCCACTATAGCCGAAATAATGAACCAAAAATACATTTAATTGGATACTGTATTTACAATGCATATTTTATAGTTTTGAATTAATTTTATCGCTTCTGGTATTTAAAGTAGATAAACTTTGGCTGTTACACTAAGTAATTTGGACAAATAGTTTAAAAGATACGACGATGACAAAGCGCTTCTCTCAGCGGGGGGCAGCGGGGCGAGGCGAATATGTTTGTATGAATTTCCTCCATAAAATTTAAGCCGATCATCTAAATTCGATAAAAATTACTACACGCACATTTAGCTACTAGCTTTTTCTCGCGGCTTCGCTCGCGTGAAATTCGTATTTCAAAGAAGAAAGTAAGTAACTGAGGGCGAGGCCGAAGGCCGAGCTGCGTTCAGAAAGACTATAAACCTTCTCGAAGAAAGTAAGTAAGGGCGAGGCCGTAGGCCGAGCTGCGTTCAGGAAAACGATAAACCATCTCTAAGTAAATACATAAGTAATTAAGGGCGAGGCCGAAGGCCGAGCTTCGTTCAGGAAGACCTTAAACCATCTCGAAGAAAGTAAGCCATCTCGGCATTCGGCCTCGCCCTCAGTTACTTACTTTTTCGAGAAGGTTTATCCTCTTTTTAAACGCAGTTCGGCCTTCGGCCTCGCCTATAGTTACTTACTGTCTTCGAGAAGGTTTATTGTCTTCCTGAAAGCAGCTCGGCCTTCGGCCTGGCTCTTAATTACTTACTTTCTTCGAGAAGGTTTATGGTTTCCTGAACGCAGCTCGGCCTTCGGCCTCGCCCTTAATTACTTATTTACTTAGAGATGGTTTATCGTTTTCGTGAACGCAGCTCGGCCTTCGGCCTCGCCCTCAGTAACTTACTTTCTTCGAGAAGGTTTATAGTCTTCCTGCATGCAGTTCGGCCTTCGGCCTCGCCCTCAGTAACTTACTTTCTTGGAGAAGGTTTATAGTCTTCCTGCATGCAGTTCGGCCTTCGGCCTCACCCTCAGTTACTTACTTTCTTCTTTGAAATACGAATTTCACGCGAGCGAAGCCGCGGGCAAAAGTTAGTAATTAATAAAGCCGTTTTTTTTTTCATCTTTGCCCTTTCTCCTCTAAAATGAAACACATTTTAGGGCATATTATTGCTATCTCCATACTGACTCCATACAGTTTCACAATACATTTTCGTCCTATCTCTAAGATTCCACAGTTTGCGCTGAATTCGTATTTTGTCTAACGACCAAACAACCAATAACGGACGAGCGCCGTGCATAAATGGGACATAGCAAAAATACGAATTATAGGTGTTGTCAGCTAAGTGACCTCTATATCCAGTGTGTGTTGTGCTATGTCCGCCATTCGCAACGTCCGTTTAGTCAGTTTTGTCTTCAAATAAAAATTGTGTTTTCGTGTTATTTATTTCATTAATGTTAGGTAAGGATTTTATTGTTTTCTTAGCGATTCAAATACAGTTAGTCAGTTTCCAAACATATGCTTAACAGTAACGCAATCACACAGTGAAACCAAACTATAAAACTTTAAACAGCTCTCCTGTAAAATTTTGAGTCGTCAATGGCCTTGGCCGTCAGTGCGGAATCTAACGCATGCTAAAACATCGCCACAGCAGAATGGAACCACAGAGATATGAACCTTGCGTCGGTCCCAGAGACGGCAAAATAGGTGCCGCGCCATACCGCCGCGCCCGGGTCGCCCGGCCGGGCTGCGTACAAAATACTTTCACGGGAGCCGTGTTTCGTGTTGAAAGTCAACACGCACACACTCAGGAGGTTCATTACGTAATAATTTCGTGACCAAAATTATCTACTTCCTTGAATTAAAAAACGTATCTAGTTATAATATCAGCGATAAATTGCATGCAATTTACAGACATTTAATTCTGATAAATTTAATTAATAACAAAGAAGGGGATACATGTACAAGGAACAAGAGTTATTGCTTTTTAGTTTTTCGTTGCAAAATGGCAAAAAACGGAACCCTTATAATTTCGTCCTGTGCGGCTGTTCGTCTGCCCGTCTGTCCGTATGTCTGTCATTTTACTCGGAGACTATTGGCACTATATAGATGAAAGTTGTAGTGGAATAAAGGTGTATTCTACTCGTATGAACCGCTATGAAATTAGGAAAAACCAAATTTGGGGTGGCAGACGATACATGTAGCCGAGGGATTAAAATTTTTTTAATGCCCATAAGCGTGTATCGTTGGATAGGCTTAAAAATATAAATTAGTTTCAAAATAACTTTTTCATTTTCGGAGAAAACAAAAACAAATTACAAATTTTTTCAAAATGTTCTCGAATTTAATGTGTTTTAGCCGGAATTATATTTCTAGACCAAATATAAGACTCTTTTATTCTTACACGTTCTTCATTTATGTCATTATATTCGGTAAAAAACAAAAAAATAACTTATTTTTAAACCTGCGCACTGGGACGGGATTGCATCCCTACACGCTGGACTTACCGCGGATGCGTACTTATCGGTTCTGCAGATCTTTCCTCTACAGAACCGTTAAATTCTGGAACGCTCTCGCTGCCCATATATTTCCCCCCAAGTATAGTCTCGGGTCCTTCAAGAGGGGCGCGAATGGGCATCTGTCAGGCCACCATGGCATTCGCAACCCCCGCAACTACCGAATGACCATGATCGTCGTTAGACGCCTTATGGGTAGCCAGGATCGATATGTCGACATGTCGAATCTCGACGATTGGAGTAAGCAGAGTAATCGGTGTTGTGCTGCAAGAACTCGGGTAAATTACAGCACAACACCGAACACCACGTTTCGCAAAGTATTCGAACAAGATTCAATCGATCAAGCAGCAAGTAAGGCACGAAGACCCACCTTTTTTTACCCGACTGCGCGACGCAAAGGAGGGTAATGTGTTTATCAGCCTATGTATGTATGTATGTTTGTTCCTTTGTGGCACACTAGAGACCAAACGCGTGGGCCGATTTTGATGATTCTTACGTCAATCGATTTGTCTTAATCTTGCGAGTGTCACTGAAGACATGACAGTAATCAAAATTCAATATGGCGACAACTAGGTGCCATATTGTGAAAAAGAAAAAAATGAAAGTTGACTAAATATGTTAAGTGGGGTATCGTTGAATAGGTATTTGAAAATTATCTTTAGGTTTCTCTTATCATTTTTCATTTCGAATGACCATTTAGGATCTATAACGATTTAAAGTTGGTTAGCAACCATTCTCACTCTTATAATAATAGAGCTGTGATAAAGTTCTTATTATACAGGGTGTTCGGCACATCGACCGAAAATTTTTTTTTGTAGGTAAATGGGGTCATTTGCAACGTTTTGACCCAACATACCTTTTGTCAGGTGTCACGTGGTATCGAGAAACGATTTTTTTCTTTATTTTTGAAAATTACCAAAATCCCAGCTTTAAACCCTTGTTACTATTTTGTTCATGTTTGTATCAGCACGAAATATAATTTATTGAATTTTACGATGTATCCTTGTTTTCAAAAAAAAATTATTTGATGAACTTAATACCATGACAAGGACTTATGACCTCCCAAAGTCCCGAGAACGAGTAAAAAGATGACAGAATCTTAATTTCTTAATTAATAAAAAAAAACAACACCAATTGAGAGCGTCGTTTTCTTTTAGTTTACGCCCTTTCCAAAGGTATTCCACATTTTATCCAAATCATTCACTATGTGATAAAAATTAGAGATAATTTGCAAGAGTCTAAACCATAGACGTATATGGTCTAAACATTAATATTGGAGAATTGAACAAAGTGCCCGCGCGACCGGTACATGTTCTAAATTTTAAAATGCTCCGGAAAACGCTCTCTGTACGGGAAGCGACCACCGATAAGTAAGTGGCCCTGTTACAAAGTGCCCGTGTTGTCGTTCTATTGTGGTCTATGTCCTTAATTTTGACCACACAGTGAATTATTTGTATGGCATTTGGTATAACGTTGGAAAGGGCGTAAATTAGCGAACTTTTTAAAAGAAAAAGAGAGGGGCAGCGGGGCGAGGCGAATATGTATAATATGAATTTACTCCATAAAATTTAAGCCGATCATCTAAATTTGATTAAAATTAGTACACGCACATTTAGCTATACGAGACACAGGATAGGCTAAATAAAATTCAGTTCCGGTTACGCTAATAAGTGGAATATTTTACTTAGTTAGGTAGTATTTGATTTATAACTGAAGTGTCTTATTTTAATATCGATAGCTTTTTCCCGCGGATTCGCTCGCGTGAAATTCGTATTTCAAAAGAAGAAAGTAAGTAACTTAGGCCAGGGCCGGAGGGTGAACTGGATTCAGATAAACAATAAACATTCTCAAAGAAGGTAAGTAACATAGTAAAGGCAAGGCCGAAGGCCGAGCTGCGTTCAGGAAGAGTATAAACCTTTTCGAAGAAAGTAAGTAACGAAGGGCGCGGCAGAAGGCCGAGCTGCATTCAGGAAGACTATAAACCTTCTCGAAGTAATTAAGTAATTGAGGGCGAGGCTGAAGGCCAAGCTGCGTTCAGGAAGACTATAAACCTTCTTGATGAAAGTAAGTAACTGAGGGCGAGGCCGAAGGCCGAGCTGCGTTCAGGAATACGATAACCTTTTCGGAGAAAGTAAGTAACAGAGGGCGAGGCCGAAGGCCGAGCTGCGTTCAGGAAGACCATAAACCTTCTCGAAGGGAAGCACTGACGTGGCACCAAGTTCATCCGGTGTTATGGGCTGACATCACGGATGTTGTAGGTGATGTAGTCAACCGTGTCAGTTTCCATAAAAAAAAAGCAAGTAACTAAGGGCGTGGCCGAAGGCCGAGCTGTATCCTGGAAGACGCTGACAGTAAGTAACTATGGGCGATAGTTACATACTTTCTTCAAGACGGTTTATAGTATTCCTGAACGGAGCTCGGCCTTCGGCCTCGCCCTTAGTTACTTACTACTTGCTTCGAGAAGGTTTATGGTCTTCCTGAACGCAGCTCGGCCTGCGGCCTCGCCCTCTGTTACTTACTTTCTTCGAAAAGGCTATCGTCTTCCTGAACGCAGCTCGGCCTTCGGCCTCGCCCTCAGTTACTTACTTTCATCGAGAAGGTTTAGTCTTCCTGAACGCAGCTCGGCCTTCGGCCTCGCCCTTAGTTACTTACTTTCTTAGAGAAGGTTTATGGTCTTCCTGAACGCAGCTCGGCCTTCTGCCTCGCCCTCAGTTACTTACTTTCTTCGAAAAGGTTATCGTCTTCCTGACCGCAGCTCGCGGCCTTCGGCCTCGCCCTCAGTTACTTACTTTCATCAAGAAGGTTTATAGTCTTCCTGAACGCAGCTCGGCCTTCGGCCTCGCCCTCAATTACTTAATTTCGTCGAGAAGTTTTATAGTCTTCCTGAACGCAGCTCGGCCTTCGGCCTCGCCCTTAGTTACTTACTTTGTTCGAGAAGGTTTATGGTCTTCCTGAACGCAGCTCGGCCTTCGGCCTCGCCTCTTGTTACTTACTTTCTTCGAAAAAGTTATCGTCTTCCTGAACGCAGCTCGGCCTTCGTCCTCGCCCTCAGTTACTTACTTTCTTCGAGAACGTTTATTGTCTTCCAGAATGCAGCTCAGCCTGAAGCCTCGCCGTTAGTTACTTACTTTAGTTGAGAAGGTTTATTGTTTACCTAAACGCAGATCGGCGTTAGTTACTTACTTTCTTCTTTGGAAATACGAATTTCACGCGAGCGAAGCCGCGGGCAAAAGCTAGTAATCAATAAAATTATAAGTAGTTTACACCACCGCAAGTTACTTAATAATCCCCACGATATTAACTTTCTCAATGAAATGACAAGACTACGAAATTTACGTCTTATAATCCTAACTAAAAAGTGTAAAATAAAAAAAGTTTATTTAAAAAATTAAAAAACCCGACTGCGTAAAAAATTACTTTAAATAAAAACTGAAAAGAAAAAAACAAGTCCAGTAGTCTAGGGACGTCGCTATGTTCCGCATTAGAGTTTATTATTGGTTTTATTATATGTGTGTATCGATAATGAAACTATTTCAATTGTGTAGTTATTCAATATTACTTAACAGAGTTCTAGACTACTGGACTTGTTTTTTTCTTTTCGGTTTTTATTTAAAGTAATTTTTTTACGCAGTCGGGTTTTTTAATTTTTTTAATAATTGTATATATTTTTTATGAAGTAAGCGCCTTTTTTGAAGTCTTAAATTGCCGCGCAAAAGCCACCATCTTGTCAGAGGCGCTGTCCAAAAGTCGATGTCCTATGTCGATCGATGCACTTGGCTGTTTTTTTGTGATTTAATTTATGTTAGCTATTTTACGTAAGAAAACATAGGTGCGCGAGTCCAACTCGCACTTGGCTGTTTTTTTTGTGATTTTTTATGTTAGACTAGCTTTTGCCCGCGGCTTCGCTCGCGTGAAATTCGTATTTCAAAGAAGAAAGTAAGTAACTGAGGGCGAGGCCGAAGGCCGAACTGCATGCAGGAAGACTATAAACCTTCTCGAAGAAAGTAAGTTACTGAGGGCGAGGCCGAAGGCCGAGCTGCGTTCACGAAAACGATAAACCATCTCTAAGTAAATAAGTAATTAAGGGCGAGGCCGAAGGCCGAGCTGCGTTCAGGAAACCATAAACCTTCTCGAAGAAAGTAAGTAATTAAGAGCGAGGCCGAAGGCCGAGCTGCGTTCAGGAAGACAATAAACCTTCTCGAAGACAGTAAGTAACTATAGGCGAGGCCGAAGGCCGAACTGCGTTTAAAAAGAGGATAAACCTTCTCGAAAAAGTAAGTAACTGAGGGCGAGGCCGAATGCCGAGATGACTTACTTTCTTCGAGATGGTTTAAGGTCTTCCTGAACGAAGCTCGGCCTTCGGCCTCGCCCTTAATTACTTATGTATTTACTTAGAGATGGTTTATCGTTTTCCTGAACGCAGCTCGGCCTACGGTCTCGCCCTTTCTTACTTACTTACTTCGAGAAGGTTTATAGTCTTTCTGAACGCAGCTCGGCCTTCGGCCTCGCCGTCAGTTACTTACTTTCTTCTTTGAAATACGAATTTCACGCGAGCGAAGCCGCGGGCAAAAGCTAGTACCTAAATGTGCGTGTAGTAATTTTTATCGAATTTAGATGATCGGCTTAAATTTTATGGAGGAAATTCATACAAACATATTCGCCTCGCCCCGCTGCCCCCCGCTGAGAGAAGCGCTTTGTCATCGTCGTATCTTTTAAACTATTTGTCCAAATTACTTAGTGTAACAGCCAAAGTTTATCTACTTTAAATACCAGAAGCGATAAAATTATGTATTTTCATAAGAATTAATTCAAAACTATAAAATATGCATTGTAAATACTGTATCCAATTAAATGTATTTTTGGTTCACTATTTCGGCTATAGTGGCTTCCACATAAAAGGTAGATATATGCTGTCGCGGACTTTTTTTTAGAACTATTTTAGAGAAACAACCTCACCATACACTATCTTCGTGTAACTCTAACGGTTTATGCAGCGCACGCCGAGATAGCTCTCAGAAGGCAGGATTTTTTCCGACTTACTTGATTTATTTTACTTGACATTTATCGATATTTGGGCAAATTTACACAATGTCTTTATAAATTATAGCCTTTTTGATGTATAAGCTATAGTACTGTAAAGGCTCATCAAAATCTGTTCAGTAGTTTTTGCGTGAAAGAGGAATATAGTGTGGCTGCTCGGTTCGCTGTTGAGTTTATAGGCCGCGCCTCCCCCGCGCCGCCTCCGCGCCCCCGCGCCGCCAACTGCCGCTCGCTCGGTAAATACCTATGTATGTATAGGTACTAAGGCGCGCGGATTGAACATATCGGTTTGTATGGGAGCCACATCTTAGCGTAACCGGAACTGAATTTTATGTAGCCTATCCTGTGTCCCATATAGTTAAATGTGCTTGTACAAAATTTCATCGAATTCGGAGGATCGGTTTAAGAGTTATGGCGGAACATACATACATATATACATACATACAGATAAGATTTCTAAAAATCGTCAATTTAGCTTTAGTATCATACATAGAGGCTACAAACTCAAGATTTCCTAAAACAAAGCAACTTACTCCATGACCACCCCTTACAGATTTATTATTAGTATATATATATATATATATATATAATATATATATATATATATATATATATATATAATATAATATATATATATATATATAATATATATATGATGATATTGATGATTGATATTGATATTGCATTGAAATACTTGGTTGCTATTTGACGTAAGAAAACATAGGTGCGCGAGTCCAACTCGCATTTGGTGCGTTTGGACGAGTGTGCCATACTTCCACCAATACACTTGGTGACGAGGGTCTGATGATTGAGACAGGAGGTGGACAGTGGAACTCTTCAACCGTTACTAGTAACCCTCTCGAGTTTGGGCTCATTTTGTTGGTTCGGACGAGTGCTTCATACTTCCACCAATACACTTGGAAACGAGGGTCTGATGATGGAGATAGGAGGTGGACAGTGGAACTATTCGACCGTTACTAATATAACCCCCTCGAGTTTGGGCTCATTTGGTTGGTTTGGACGAGTACTCCATACTTCCACCAAAACACTTGGTAACGAGGGTCTGATGATGGAGTCAGCACGTGGACAGTGGGACTCTTCAACCGTTACTAGTAACACCCTCGAGTTTGGTTTCATTTGGTTGGTTCGGACGAGTGCTCCATACTTCCACCAATACACTTGATGACGATAGTCTGATGATGGAGACAGGAAGTGGACAGTGGAACTCTTCGACCGTTACTAATAACTCCCTCGAATTTGGGCTCATTTGGTTGGTTTCGACGAGTGCCCCATACTTCTACTAATACACTTGGTGACGAGGGTCTGATGATGGAATCAGGAGGTGGGTAGTGGAACTCTTCAACTGTCTAGTACCACCCTCGAGTTTGGGCTCATTTGGTGGGTTTGGACGAGTGTACCATACTTCCACCAATACACTTGGTGACGACGGTCTGATGGTGTCAGGAGATTGACAGTGGAACTCTTCAACCGTTACTACTAGTAACCCCCTCGAGTTTGGGGTTTGATTAGACGAAGGGGTTACTAGTAACGGTTGAAGAGTTCCACTGTCAACCTCCTGACACCATCAGACCGTCGTCACAAAGTGTATTAGTAGAAGTATGGGACACCCGTCCAAACCAACCAAATGAGCCCAAACTCGAGGGGGTTATTAGTAACGGTCAAAGAGTTCCACTGGCCACCTCCTGTCTCCATCATCAGACCCTCGTCACCAAGTGTATTGGTAGAAGTATGGGACACTCGTTCAAACCATCCAAATGAGCCCAAACTCGAGGGAGTTACTAGAAACGGTTGAAGAGTCCCACTGTCCACGTCCTGACTCCATCATCAGACCCTCATCACCAAGTGTATTGGTGGAAGTATGGACCACTCGTCCAAACCAACCAAATGAGCCCAAACCGAGGGGGTTACTAGTAACGGTTGAAGAGTTCCACTATCCACCTCCTGATTCCATCATCAGACCCTCGTTACCAACTTGAAACTATCATAACATCTCCAAGCCGGACTGGCACCTCCTCGGGGGTGATATTGGCTGCGCCTGAGGCTTTGACCTCGGACACAGCCAGCTAGTTCGGAAACAATAAAAAAAAAGATGACATTTTGTTCTACGGTGAATTTAAAAAAAAAAAAGTTTTGCTACTGTTTTGGATTATCGTATTTTGGGAGTAAACCTATAAAATTAAATCAGTAGTGCAACGGTAAATGAATTTTTTAACCGTGGCACTACCGTGTTAACTTAGTAGTGCTACGGTAAATAATTTTAACCGTGGCATTACTAGTAGTGCTACCGGTAGTGCCACGGTCAACGCCCCCTATTTCCAATAGAAAGATTAATCATCTTGTGACTGGCCATCAATAAACTTCTGTTGTCTGATCTTGACAGTTTTACTTCTTAAGACGTTTCCATGGTAACTTTGACTATACCGATTGTGCCTCTCTATCGCTTGTTACGCGCTCTCGCTTGCACACACAGATGGAACGTGACACTTTTTCGTGTGTGCAGCCGATGTTCATCAATTTATAAGACGTGACGTCATCACGTCAAAAACAATATTGTCGCGATGCTCACCTACCCTGCGCCCGCACCTACCCCTACCTACACATAACTCTCAGTCGGTCTGGCCTCGTTAAGTTGGAAGAAAATGTGCTTGAGTTGTTTCGCCGCCGCCGGCGCCCCCGCTGCTGGCCGGCACCGCTGACGCAGGGCGGCATGGCAGTTCACTGTCGCCGGCGCGGAGGCGCGGCGGCGGCAACACGGTATGCTTGGCGCTTGCTCAAGAGCCTTTGTTTTCATTTGGTCAGATTTTCAAATCGTCACACTTTCAAATGGTCAGATTTGCAATTCGTCAGAATTTCAAATGGTCAAATGGGGGGAGGTGTCCATGTATTTGTCCCCTAAAAACTAAATTAGTTCATTAGCGCTATACAACCATAATTGAGTCATCAGTTGACTGTTGCTATTGATTGTTAAGCAACGCTGGGCGCGGTCAGTACATGGATGGGTGACCGCACGACCGTTGGAGGCTGACCGTGGTTCGGATTCCACGTATAACTGTAGGTATCTTCCCTTCTTACCATACTAGGTGGTAGGGTTCAACCCGCCCGGGTTGATACCACCGCACTGAATGAGACGGCGCGGTGGAAACGGCTATGTAAATAGTTTGTGTTTCCGTCCAGTTCAGTGTATCCGGCACGACCGAAGGGAAGCACTGACATGGCACCTAGTTCACCCGGTGTTATGGGCTGACATCGCGGAAGTTGTAGGTGATGTAACCAACCGTGTCAGTTTCCATAAAAAAAACCCCCAACTATAGTTTAAGCACCAAAATTGCTCGCGAAAATTAAATAGATATGCGGAACGTGTTCGCTATGTGCTACAGGTACACACCCTAGCGTAGTGTTCACTAATTTTGCAGAACCTTATTCAAAATTTAAAAAAAAATGAAAAATTCAAAATTCAAAAATATTTTATTCAAAAACATAAGACGAAAAAAAAGGCATAAATGTAAAAAATAAAATGAGGTAATAAAATAAAATAAAAATAAATTATACAACAGACTAACTTATGTTTAGTGAATGGGTATCAGCACAGCGCATGAAATGAGGGGGCGCCCGCGGTAGGTATTTGATGCTCTGTGGGTATCAGGCACAGTTTACGTCTTCCCATAACCGGGAAGACACTGATTTTAAGCCTGACCCCTTAAGATAAATATACATTAATATTAATTGCGGACTGCATAGGTACTTACAGCTAAAACGAAAACAAAATATTTACAAAAACAAAATAAACAAAACATATTATAACTACAGACAAATTACCTATTATACATTATCAACTATCGTCACTAACTCTTATAAAAAAAATAAACTAAACTATACAGACTAAACTGAACAGACTAAGCTAACAAAAATTAAACAAACAAAACAAAACAATTATGTAACTAATGCAAATGTACAAGGAACCCAAGAGAAGCTATAGCTGTCTCTGTTTAGACAGCAGGAACTGTTTGTACGCTCGTTTGAAGTTATTTTTTTAAACGGTTTTATTTAGCTTGACTCCGTATATTTGTTTGTTTGTTACTATCTTTGTTTCAAATCTTGCGGCAACTTTTTCAACTACTTCTACTGAAGCGATTTTTATGAAACTTTGCACACATATTGAGTTCTCGTGACAATACAATATTATGATAATTTCAACTTGGTAACGAGGGTCTGATGATGGAGTCAGGAGGAGGACAGTGGAACTCTTCAACCGTTAGTCGTTACTAGTAACCCCCTCGAGTTTGGGCTCATATGGTTGGTTTGGACGAGTGTTCCATACTTCTACCAATACACTTGGTGACGAGGGTCTGATGATGGAGTCAGGAGGTGGACAGTGGAACTCTTCAACCGTTACTAGTAACCCCCTCGAGTTTGGGCTCATATGGTTGGTTTGGAAGAGTGTCCCATACTACTACCAATACACTTGGTGACGAGGGTCTGATGATGGAGTCAGGAGGTGTACAGTGGAACTCTTCAACCGTTACTAGTAACCCCCTCGAGTTTGGGCTCATTTGGTTGGTTTGGACGAGTGTCCCATACTTCTACCAATACACTTGGTGACGAGAGTCTGATGATGGAGTCAGGAGGTGTACAGTGGAACTCTTCAACCGTTACTAGTAACCCCCTCGAGTTTGGGCTCATTTGGTTGGTTTGGACGAGTGTCCCATAGTTCTACCAATATACTTGGTGACGAGGGTCTGATGATGAAGTCAGGAGGTGTACAGTGGAACTCTTCAACCGTTACTAGTAACCCCCTCGAGTTTGCGCTCATTTGGTTGGTTTGGACGAGTGTCCCATACTTCTACCAATACACTTGGTGACGAGGGTCTGATGATGGAATCAGGAGGTGTACAGTGGAACTCTTCAACCGTTACTAGTAACCCCCTCGAGTATGGGCTCATTTGGTTTGTTTGAACGAGTGTCCTATACTTCTAGCAATACACTTGGTGATGAGGTTCTGATGTTGGTGTCAGGAGGTGGACAGCGAAACTCTTCAACCGTTACTAGTAGCCCCCTCGAGTTTGGGCTCATTTGGTTAGTTTGGACGAGTGTTCCATACTTCTACCAATACACATGGTGACGAGGGTCTGATGATGGAGTCAGGAGGTGTACAGTGGAACTCTTCAACCGTTACTAGTAACCCCCTCGAGTTTGGGCTCATATGGTTGGTTTAAAGGAGTGTCCCATACTTCTACCAATACACTTGATGACGAGGGTCTGATGACGGAGTCAGGAGGTGTGCAGTGGAACTCTTCAACGGTTACTAGTAACCCCCTCGAGTTTGGGCTCATATGGTTGGTTTGGACGAGTTTCCCTTACTTCTACCAATACACTTGGTGACGAGGGTCTGATGATGGAGTCAGGAGGTGTACAGTGGAACTCTTCAACCGTTACTAGTAACCCCCTCGAGGTTGGGCTCATTTGGTTTGTTTGGACGAGTGTCCCATACTTGCCGAACGCAAAAGTATGAAACAGACATACCATCTGTTCAAATTGATTTTGAAAGAGACGGCGGACACCTTATCCATCCTAAAGCCATACAGTTTCCAGCAAAGTTTAATTATGGAACAGCTGAGAGACGGATGTTACCGATAATTTTGTCATGGGCCTCCACTGTTCATAAAATGCAGGGCAGTACGACCGTGCTGTCGTGTATTTGGGCTCCAGACTATTTGAGGAGGGTCAAGCGTATGTTGCATTGAGTCGCGTAAAGTCTTTAGAAGGGTTATGTATTGAGGAGCTTGATTGTGAGTAATTGACAGGTATCTCTTTGTAAGAAACCGAGTAACAAAGATGCAATGAGAGAGTTGGAAAGGATGACGAGTTTGCCTAATGAATGATACGAGCCAAAAATCAAACTAAAAACGAGTAAATAAAAAAATAGGTAAAAAAACTTTTAAGTTAAACGGTTTTATTAAAAATAAAAAACTAGAAAAAAAACAGCTGTACAAAAAACTAGATAAGGACACAAGCCTGGGCCTTCTTAAGATTTTACGTCTGGGTAAGAAATCGTGCAATACTAGCGTGCTGTCTTCTCATGTCGGATGCCAAAGGGCACATTGTGTCGCTGCGTCAGCGGAATAAGTAATAAATTGAGACTTTTAACAGACTAATATAAAAACGTGGGGCGTATAATATGCGTAATAAATAACATGCGCCCCACGTTTTTATATTAGTCTGTTAAAAGTCTTAATTTATTACTTATTCCGCTGACGCAGCGACACAATGTGCCCTTTGGCATCCGACATGAGAAGACAGCACGCTAGTATTGCACGATTTCTTACCCATACGTAAAATCTTAAGAAGGCCCAGGCTTGTGTCCTTATCTAGTTTTTTGTACAGCTGTTTTTTTTCTAGTTTTTTATTTTTAATAAAACCGTTTAACTTAAAAGTTTTTTTTTATAGATGATGTCCTTTATAGGAGGAGGTATGTTATTCCAGCACTTTGATGCCGCATACTTGAATGACCCTTCAAATGCAGCACCATGGTGCTTTGGAATAATGAGTATCTTACCAACGCCTCGAGTCTTGTGCGTGTGTGTAGAACCTGCCCACTCTAACTTGCTGAATAGAATCTCTGGAGTTTGCGTATATATGATTCTATGTGTTTGAGCTGCAAAATGTAGCATCCTACGGTTGCTCATGTTCAAAATATTGAGGGAGTTTAAGTGTGGTGTGATGCGTTCTCTCCTACCTATGGGTCGGCAGAACCGCATGCAGGCATTCTGGACGCGTTGAATTTTCTTCTGAGTTTGTTTAAATAAACAGGGTCCATCTACAGTGTCACAATAGTCAAAATGCGAGAGTACCCGTGCGTCAGTAAGTATATGTCTAAGCTCGTGATCTTATATACTGTGATAGACGGACAGATAGACAGGCACAAGACTGTCTATAGGATTATAGGGGTTCAGTTTAGTTTCCTCTTTTGACGATTTAATCAAATGAACGATTATGCAATAGTATCAAACTAAATGTTTGTTAGAGTTCAGACTTTATTGATTGCTGGTTAAAATGTCACAATGGAAGCAAAATATTTAGTTATATCCTAATATTGCCAAAAGCTTCCCAAATTACTGGAACACGGGCGCGGGCGGTGCGACAAAAAGTATTCTTACATTTCATCGTATATTTGTCGCCCTATTACAGATGCGGTTTTCTTTACCGTTATTGGTTTTGGACACTGGTTATTCCTCGTGTTAGGTGTTACTGATATCGATTTTCTTCCTCTTAGCGTATTTCTTCTTCATTGCTTCGTCTATGTCTTGTCTAAGCCAGTTGAACGTCAAGCTCGCTGAAGCATTTCTTTGGCGGGCAACCGGGTGGAAAACGCGGAGGAGATGGCTGGGGACAATGTGGGTATGGGTTCGGACATGGGCACGGGCATTTTCGGCATGGTCCGCAGTGACCGCAAGCGCCGCACGGCCCGTACGGACACTTGCAATGCCCGCACGGCCCGCAGGCCCCGCACGGCCCGCAGGCCCCGCACGGCCCGCAGGCCCCGCACGGCCCGCAGGCCCCGCACGGCCCGCATGGCCCGCAATTAGGTCCGCAAGGCCCACAGCTCGGTCCGCAACATTTTCCGCAAACTGGGCAACCGTAAGGGCATGGGGGGCATTGGGAGGATTTCTTGTCGTCCTTTTTGTCGGAGTATAGGCGTCGATTGTTCAGGCTGATAGAGGTGCTCTTGGACAGATTAAAGTCGCTAGCAGATGCGTTATGAATAACTCTGGTTGCTCTTGAAACGCGTGGACCTGTCAATATAGAATAATTAAGAATAGTTAAAAAATATCTTCTCTTCTCTCCTTCTTCTCTACTGTGTTAGAGATGGTCTCTCTCCCTTGTACGTTTCGTATTCCAGTCCAATACGGACATCGGGAGAGATATGAAGGGGGGGGGGGGGGGGGGGGTGGAGGAGGCTCCCGAGTCCCGAGTCCGGCTCTGTTCATACATCGAATACATTCAAGTCTAGGTGAAATCGAGCGGCGCATCTCGGTATTGCAAGCAGTGGTTTAGTATGAAGGAATAATCGTTGTATTTATTTAGTGAAGGATAGATAGATAGATAGAAATACTTTATTGCTCCAAAAAACCATTTTACATAAACAAACAATCAGTAAATTACATGAGGGGCAAAGGCGGACTTAATATGGTTGAACACCGCTATCATGGACGAAAATCCACGATTCAACAAGAACACACAACACACAGAACACGATTCAAATAAGAATAGGATTCTACGAACTGTCAAACTGACAGAACAAACTGTTGTTTGTACAATCTGCACGCCCGCGCGGGTTTACAAGTTTGCGTTTCTTTGTTTCAATTATTATTGTTAATTTTCTTTGTCATCGCGTTGTTGACTGTTATTTGTTTTTGTTATGTTTGTTATTGACTTTCTTGCTCTGG
This sequence comes from Nematopogon swammerdamellus, assembly GCA_946902875.1. Lineage (NCBI taxonomy): Eukaryota > Metazoa > Arthropoda > Insecta > Lepidoptera > Adelidae > Nematopogon > Nematopogon swammerdamellus. The sequence continues at coordinate 9,436,281 of OX336348.1, read as the reverse complement.
GACCTTTCCGTGTGTAGATGTCAATGAGTAAAAGAGCTACTGTTTTACATCGAAGATCTCGAAATTATCAGCAATGTTGATAAGTTCTTCGTGGTCGAAAAAGAAAACGTCTCTGCGATCTGCGACCGCACCACTGAGCTACCGAGGCTGACCTCATTATAATATTATTAATATAAGTACATAAGTCTATAATATGAAAATATTCTAATAACTTTCATTTACTCTTAGTTGATGACAGTAAAAGCAGCAGCAGTAGCGACTCGGAATAATCAGACAACGATGCTGAAATGAGTGATATTGAATAGCTGGAGTAGAATAACAAGTTTTGTATGTATCTCTGTGTGATTCTGTGTTCTTCAAATAAATATTTATTTAAAAGTTATTAATTATTCTCTTTCTAATTTGCTTATTTTTTTCGAATCGTATATTTCCTTTTTCGCGCACCATACGGAAGTTTTACTGAAGTGAAGGCAGTTTGACGTTTGTCCCGTCAGTTTGACAGTTCGTAGAATAATATTTTTATTTGAATCGTGTTGTATGCAAGTTTTGAACTAACCGTCTGATTGGAGAAACTTTTAGTTGAGCTTGGGAAAGAAGAATGCTTATGAATGCGTGAATGGGACTCACCAACATTTGAAATTCGCGTCGAAGGACTAGTTTCTGTGTCAAAACCTTACACCTACGTGTTCGTAAAGAGTCTAAACTATTATACTAGCCTACTCTCAAAACAGAGTTTAGTTGCTATTCCGATGTCCGTTTTGCAACCCCCAGTCTTGTTACCAAGTAGACCTAAAATTTCGAACGAATAAATCGTAGGCAAAAGTAAGTTGCATGATCTTACATGCAGGACAAATTGGTAATATGGTTGAACACCGCTATCATGGACGAAAATCCGCTACATATCATAGTAGGTATGCAAGTTGTGAACTAACCGTCTGATTGGAGAAACTTTTAGTTGAGCTTGGGAAAGAAGAATGCTTATGATCAACGACATTCTACTTTACTTACTTTTTTTAATTCGGTGTTATGAACATTGGTTATGAATGCGTGAATGGGACTCACCAACATTTGAAATTCCTGGACCCTTTAGTATAGCCAGCATACCTTTATTCGGTGCTCGCTTGACTTTACATACACCATATCGCAACATTTTAAAAATATTTTGAATTTATATTTGTCAATATCCTACCTAGTTATTATGAAATTTACTTTAAATTTTGGTCCGTCATGTTTGACTGTTGCAGATAAAGAGAACAAGAACCGTCAATTATTCGAAATTTGAATTTGGTGCTTTATATTTTTACAAAAATTGTGTTCAAACTACATGTTTAATTAGAAATATAGTTGCAATATATACAAAAGTTCAAGAAGAAGACAAGAGGACTATGTTGGTTCAGCTTGCTCGGTGGTCCTGATTTGGCCCCGATAAATCAAGACCTTCACTCTCCTAGCACTTGGCCAAACCACACTGTACTTTAAAGCTGGCGATAGAATGTAATATTTCGATTGAGGCACTGAATTTCGGTAAAGACACCAACAAAAGGACCCCTCAAGAAAGGATCAGGCCGGTAGATGTGACCAAAACCTACATAGTATTAAAAGCCTGACCAGGAATATATGAGGGGCCGTCATATTGCGGAATTTCGTTGGAACTAATTTCTTACACTGGCCACAATGATGTTTAATGCTTGATAATCTGTTGTCAATGTCAATATTTCATAATCTCTTGATATTATGTTTTTGCGTTATACTATAAAATAACACTATAAAAAAATTGGTTGTCTGTAAAGTCGGTTTACGGACGATAGTTTTACGTGATGACGTCATAAAGCATATAAAGTGCGAAGTCAGATACAAAATCAGTTCCGGCGGATATTTACCGTTTTTATTTAGATTTTTATTAATTTTGAGTATTTTTATAAGTTTTTGTAGAATACAAAATATGTAAAATTAATTTAAGTACATGATAAAGATGTGATAATAACTAATAAAAAATATGAGAAAATAACGACTATAATTTTTGTTTATTTTATATTTAAAAAACCTAAAAAGCCAATAATGTTAATTATCAATATAAACATCGTGTTGGAACTCAAACCTACATAACGCCATCTACATGTACAACGTTGCAACAACTACCTAACTGCGAAATCAAGTAAATAGGTACCGCTGAAGTATTTCATTTACTATTGACGCTAGATGTGGACGCTAGATGTCGCTCCATGAAATCTTCACATACTGTTGAGCAAATTTGCTCCGATAGGTACATCATCGATTAGCCCGGGTGGTTAAAACGTCTGGTCGGTGATGGTGGCAGGGACCGCGGGTTCGAGGCTCGCAAAAGACGGACAAATATATTTTGTATTTCCTACTATTGTATATGCCTCTCTATCGCGCTCTCGCTTGCACACACAGGTTTAGATGGAACGTGACACTTTTTCGTGAGTGCAGCCGATGTTCATAAATTTATAAGACGTGACGTCATCACGTCAAAAATCGGGGTGTGGCTGTGTCGCGGACACGGCCGTGTGTTTTGCGTGAATACGTACGTACGTTAACGGATAATACTTTCCTTGAACGTATTATATGTATGTCTAAGCAGCGGTACATAAGTGTTTTTCCTTTGGTGGCTTCAATGAGCGCAGAAACCATCGACGGTCATACACATCCATCACACATACGTCCGAATGGATTGTTGACAAACGTAGTAGTGTAACGTGCACTAGCTGCTGCCCAATGTGTCTTCATAACATCGTGTTATTATTACAGTAAACATAGATATAAAAATAGAAGTCGTAGATTATAATATAATGGTATTTTCCATAGTGTAGACATGTTTATTACAAAGTTAGGTAGCTTTAAGAGTGTTTAACTTTGTCACAGAATACTTAATACTTTGTGCACACAAATAAATTTTGTTCTAGGTTCTTAAAATTTAATTAATTACCTTTTTATTATTCCACTTCTTTTTTTTTTATTAAGTACGTGGGCTGTTCCGAAAATTGTTAGCCACAGAATAAATAAAATTTTTTTTTTCCTGAAACTATTTTGATTTGACGGCTAATTTAAATACAAATCTCCTTGATGGAAATTATTGGCCACCTATGTGTAGTTCTTTTTTTAAATATTTTTAACGGTTATCCGTCACTCATATTTTATTTGCAACAATGGACGTCTCGCGAGAAGCTTTTCGTGTTATGATTTTCTATGCTTATAAACTAGGGTTAACCTTCAAGGAATCTCACGAAAATTTGCAAGCAGCTTTTGGGGAGTCTGTTCCTGCGTTAGCAACAGTTACTTATTGGTTTCGTGAATTTAAACGTGGTCGAGAGAACCTAAACGATGACCCCAGACCCGGCCGACCATCAACTGCAGTCACTCATGAAAACGTCATCAGGGTAGAGTGGCTATTGCGGGAGAATAGACACATTACACATCGGGAGATTCAGGCTGAACTGAAGATTGCTATTGCGAAGTTTGTCTGCCTCAAGCTTTCGGGGAGTTGATTAGCGAGAGCCCAAGGAGCGGCGTCCGTGGCATTCTTTTTCACCAAGATAACGCGCCCGCTCACACACCGGTAGAAACATGGACTATTTGACAGCTTCGGAAGTACAAAGGTTGTCACATCCTCCGTACAGCCCAGATTTAGCTCCATGCGATTTTTTTTTATTTCCCACGGTAAAAAAAATGCTTCGCGGGCGAAAATTCAACACTGCAGACGAGGCCGTCGAAGAATTTCGGCGGTTATTTTTCGACCTCCCGCAAGATACGTTTTTTAAATGTTTTGAAACCTGGTTCACCCGAATGCATAAGTGTATAGGGATTGGAAGGAAATATTTTGAAAAGCTGTAAATAATTTTTTTTCATATTCTAACTATTTTTCATTTCACTAACAATTTTCGGAACAGCCTATGTACTAGTGTTGAAAACATCTTTTGCAGTTTTGCCCAATGTGAAAACTTTACTGGTTTATGTTTATTTGATTTATGATATTTATAACTGTAGATACGTTTCATTAATATAAATATATAAATAATCGGTGATCGCACATGATCGATGTCTATACAGTCCGGCGTTGATATAGAAGCGATTACATCATTCACTTGCATAGGCTCGGCTGCCCCAGCTGCAAATTAAATAAAATGCAGCTAAAATTAAATAAAAAGGAAATTTTCAAATGAATTTTTTTTTCAAAAAAAAAATTATTTCTTTCAAAATCTGTATGATTATTATTTATTTAAAAATTATTTTAAAGAGGCTAACTAATCTAATATTTAATTACTTATGTAAAATGTAATTAAGGCTTACATATAAAACATATTAAAAAAATATCATAAATGCCTTGCGTCGGAGCTATAATGTAGTTTGATAGCGTTAACCGCGATTCGTTCTGAACTACATAAATGAAACATTTTACGTATTTTGCCTAGTTTGATATTATTTTCATACAAAACGAAGACACCAAATTTGTTTTTGATATAAAATGTAAAGTTTTCGTAGAAAAAATCTAAAAATTTGTTAAAAATATATAGGTAACAAACATTTCCTTAATCTTGAATTTTTTTTTCGTACTGTGGTATTACTCTACGATTAAAAATGTGTTTTAAAATATAAAATATTACATAATTCATTCCGATAATTTTTTTTTTTTTTTTTTTGTAAAACGATTTTTTCTGCTGTAATTAAGGATGGTACTCGAGCCAGTCCTGAAAAACTATATTACCTTATATAGGATTTAGTATATTGCAGAAACTACCTTTGTAGGTACAGTTACATAGAGAACATAGAGACACTTGTTGCATTGTTACCGAACCCTTTAGACAAATCAATAAAAATACTATGGCTTATTATCTATCATACATAATATCATACCTATCACACATTTTTATGACGAACTTCTGGATTACAGCCATCGCATCGTTTATGCCTATCCCTCCATGGTCATCAAAGCCATCAGTGATCATTCCATGCCTCGCCAAGCTTTCCATGCCTCGAATGCGTTCCTTTTCCCTCTCCCACTGAACAAGAATACCGTGTCACATCCGGTAAATGCATGAAAAAGAGACAGCAATACCGCTTGGTCTGAGAGTAAGACGAAAACCTTTGTCATGATAAATATTTGAAAAAATACCTTATACCTATTTCTATGTTGGGCAAATTCTGCACAGTGGCTACCGCCAGGACGACCGCGTCAGTATCCACACAACGTATCATTATCCTTATATGTCCTCGTGGCACAGCGTCAGCGACCATAATTCTCGTGACTGCTTCTTCGTGGTCGCACGGTTCTAGAGAGTCTTGGAGGTCTCGAGAAACGTTTGTTAGACCCATCCGTAACATAGACGATTCTACGTCCACGAATAGAACCGACTACCTAAGATATGGATAGCTCCTGCTTGTTTAACTCGTCGCGGAGGATGTCGGCCCAATCTCTGGGGATTCTCGTAGAAGAGTTTACTTTGGTGCTTTAGCCAGACCCGCGCTTCATTCTGGTATTATGTTTTAAGCTGTCGCTATCGTATCTATCCCAAACAAGATCCACTCTTACCACGTTATTCAAATCTCTGTTCAAGAACGGCGTGAATACTGCGACGGCGTAGTCGCCAAAGGTTTTGCAGTGGCCGGGGTTCAGCATGTGAACAAGTGCTGGACTATCAATAAAGTTTGCTGATACAACTGGCGAAGTGGCGAGTTTGGAAAACATGTAACATTATTGTCTAAAAGGCATTTTATGAGATCGGCTTTCGTTCCGGATCTCATGTAGTTTGCTGCAGACAGCGTTGGATGGAGGACTATTTTGATTTTCGCGGGCGAAAAACCCTTCAATGTAATGTTTACATTCAAACCTGATCCTAAATCACCTATTATGCAGTATGGATATATATGTTTCATTAAAATAAATATATAAATAATCGGTGATCGCACATGATCGATGTCTATAATAGTCTAGGCAAAATTTTTAAAAAAGGCTTCCGTTCTGAGTTTTAGAAGCAAATCATATAACTTTTTGGTAAACGGTGTTTTCTTACTATTCGACCCTGCTGAATCCAAAAATGCCGTTTGCCCTCCCCCCCCCCCCCTCCCCCCCTTCCCCCCTATTTTCCCTCCGAAGTGTCCCTAGCCGTAGTTTTTTTTATTTTACAGAAAAACGGTTACAGATAGGAGCAAATTTTCGAAGAAGAACTTAATCTATATTAAATTTCCTAAACATAAGTGCTAAATTTACATCGATACAATAAGTAGTTTTTGAGATACAGCCTTCGACATTCGATCAAAAAGTAAAAAAAAATATTTTTTTTTTATTTCTTCTCAATTTGTAGGAAAGTGGCAGCAGTTATGAGAAAATTATCTAAAGATGTTTTATAGCTTATGCATTTATCTTGAAAATAACATCTAATTCATATTCATGTGAACAATGGTTCTCGAACCACAGTTTATCGCGTCGAGGTATTCCCGCGCGCATCGTACACTCTCATGGATCACCACTAGAAGCATGGAATATTACTTTTGAGCAAAAGGTCATTTCCCCCTATATTGACCCTGCTAAATCCGAATATGTCGGTTGCCTGAGTGAAGTACCGACCGGAAGTGAGATATTCAAGATGGCGGCCAATATGGTTCTGAAATTCGATATTGTCGCTGTAAAGCCCCCCCTTTGACACAGGAACACGTTCATAATGTGTAGTTGTATGTTTTTGTGCATAAGGAATTAACAAATACACGTTTAAAAACATTGGTTATGTTTATTAAAAAACTTAGAGGCAATCAAACATATTACTGTGTCTCTCCAGAATTAAAACAGGTACGTTTGCAGGGAGTACACAGTTTTAAACAAGGGGCGTTTGCTTTCCTACAACCACAGTTCTTTGAGTTGCAAAGTCCTTTACAGTGGCAAACAATAACTTCTGGGCACGTCTTAGGAATGGGATCAAGCATCATAAAACGTGGAACTACTTGCTCGCCATCTATGGTCCAGCCGCAGTCTTCCAGCAATGGAAGAGATGGCTTGGGAAGGTGAGCATTCTCCCTTACACATACCTGCCAATTAATAAATAGATTAAAGAACGTTTTTACAGTCTTTTATGTTTTTTATTCTGATGGTTTCAGGCCAACTTACTTGGTAGTGGCACCTTTTGATGTGAAGCCGAAGTGCATCTGTTGTAGGTGGGAGAGATTCTGGTTTTCTCACAGCTCCAAATAAAATACTGCGGGCATCATCTGCACATGAAACGCCAGGATCAACCTGTATGCAAAATTTAAGTGTTTGTTTAATTTATTAAACGAATAAATAATTTTTTTATTTATTGATTGCGTGAACTCAACTTGAAAACGTATGCCTAACGTACCTTATATAATTTGACGACGAACGCCTCTACATTCTTGAGAACGTCCTCACTAAGTGGACAGCATCCAAGTCCACTCAGAAGCTCGCAGTTTTCTCCACAGAAAACTTTCCAGCCGCCTATCTTCGTTATGGATGCAAGTTTGGACGTCGAGTCACAACCAGTGATTGCATGGATGATGCAAGTAACTTATCTGCTTGCTTTCCATGCAATCACTGGTTGTGACTCGAAACGTCAAACGTGTATTTGTTAATTCCTTATGCACAAAAACATACAACTACACATTTTGAACGTGTTCCTGTGTCAAAGGGGGGCTTTACAGCGACAATATCGAATTTCAGCACCATATTGGCCGCCATCTTGAATATCTCACTTCCGGTCGGTACTTCGCTCAGGCAACCGACATATTCGGATTCAGCAGGGTCAATATACTCAATATAGGGGGAAATGACCTTTTGCTCAAAAGTAATATTCCATGCTTCTAGTGGTGATCCATGAGAGTGTACGATGCGCGCGGGAATACCTCGAGGCGATAAACTGTGGTTCTAGAACCATTGTTCACATGAATATGAATTAGATGTTATTTTCAAGATAAATGCATATGCTATAAAACGTCCTTAGATAATTTTCTCATAACTGCTGTCACTTTCCTACAAATTGAGAAGAAATACAAAAAAAAATTTGTTTTTACTTTTTCATCGAATGTCGAAGGCTGTATCTCAAAAACTACTTATCGTATCGATATAAATTTAGCACTTATGTTTACGAAATTTAATATAGATTAAGTTCTTTTTCGAAAATTTGCTCCTATCTGTAACCGTTTTTCTGTAAAATAAAAAAAATTACGGCTAGGGACACTTCGGAGAGGAAATGGGGGGGAAGGGGGGGAGGGGGGGGAGGGCAAACGGCATTTTTGGATTCAGCAGGGTCGAATTAGTAAGAAAACACCGTTTACCAAAAAGTTATATGATTTGCTTCTAAAACTTCGATTTTCAGAAAATTTGACTAGACTATAAGTCCGGCGTTGATATAGAAGCGATTACATCATTCACGTGCATAGGCTCGGCCGCCCCAGCTGCAGATGTACTGGCGCGGCGCCGTTCGTTGATCCGCTCGGACGCCTTAATTCCTTTACGTTCCCGGCACCGCTTTACTTTGAATATATATATATATATATGTATATATATATATCAAACTGGTCGCGCGGTGGACTCTATCAAACTACACAAAGCTTTACGCGCCACGATTTTCTAAGTACATTTCTAATATGCAAGCAATGAATTAAGGTAGGTTTTTTTATGGAAACTGAAACGATTGGCTACATCACCTACAACATGCGTGATGTCAGCCCATAACACCGGGTGAACTAGGTGCCATGTCAGTGCACTCTTCAGTCGTGCCGGCTACACTGAACTGGACGGAAAACACAAACTGTTTACATTGCGTTTCGACCGACGTTTAATTCAGTACGGTCGTACCAAACCGAGTAAGGTAAGAAGGGAAGGGACCTAAAGTTTTACGTGAAATCCGAACCACGGTCAGCATCCAACAGTCGAGCGGTCACCCATCCAAGTACTGACCGGCCCAGCGTTGCTTAACAATATTTTATATTTTAATTTAATAGCGCTATTTAAAACAGATTCTTAATCGTAGGTAATACCACAGAAATGTTTTGTTTATATTTTTACCAAATTTTTCGATTCATCTATGAAAACTTTACATTTTATATCAAAGCCAAGTTCGATATCTTCGTTTTATGTGAAAATCATAGCAAAATAGAAAAGAAATGATTTATGTAGTTCAGAACGAATCGTGGTTAACACTATAAAATTACATATAGCTCCGACGCAAGGAATTTATGATTTTTTTTTCATATTTTTTATATAAAAGCCATGCTTAAATTTCACATAATTAAATATTAGATTAGTTAATCTCTTTAAAAAAAATTTTAGTAAATAAAAATCATACAGATTTTGAAAGAAATTAATTTTTTTAGAAACAAAAATCATGGGAATTTTTACATTTTATTTAATTTCTCAATTTTTTTCTATAAAAACTTCTAAATTTTATATCAGAATTGAATTCTACGTCCTCGATTTATATGAAAACGATACCAAACTTGACCTAGTAGGTAAACTTTTTGATTTATTTAGCTCAGATTGACGCGCGGCGGACGCTATGAAACCCCCCTCCCCCCCGCTACCAGCGGGGGGCTCGGCGGTGGCTACCGGGCTTAATCAGCTCAGATGGACCCAAGGTATACTTGAGCGAAAGGAATTGCTTTAATCATTCAGCGCAAGGTACCTCCCACTAATCCCCCTACTATAACTCCGCCCGCGCTTCCGGACATCGCGCCTCACGCTACACCCGCTGGCCCCCGCTCAGTAGCTTTACTTCGTGTAGTATTATATTCTTTGGTTAGTATCGCTGTCGCGTAGAGAGCGTTCCAACCACAGAACTCCTATTAATAGTTAAACTTCTCTGATCTGTGGTTCCAACTAAAAGTTCCCTTCGCCGTTATGTTGGCTCCACTGTCGGTGTCACTGTCAGTGCTTAAATTCGTGCTGCCAGATTGTGAAGATTTTATTACCTAATAATGTAATCGGTATTTACCAAGGTACCGTAAAAAAAATACGGTAAATACTGATAATTACGGGTAAATCTGTACACATAGCAACCCTCAACGCTGTTTTGACAGATAGACAGTGGAGCCAACATAACGGCGAAGGGAACTTTTTGTTGGAACGCTCTTTAGTCGCTATTTAAAAATTATTGCAATATACCATTCCATGTGCACAAACACATCTCATTTATTAGTATTATATAATATAACCCCATCACAACTGCACATTCGCATTTGAGTGAACTCACAAAACTCTAAAACAGCTCTCACTAAAAAATTTATAACTTATTAATTTTTCATTTTTTCCAAAACTTAAAAAAAAGGTCTCCACATATCGAGTCAATCTCAAAGATAAAAATATAAAACTTATAGATTTTTAATAATAAGTTTGCCAAAAAGTGCCCTTTCTAAACCCTATAAAAATGGCCATTTTTTGCAATTTTTTCGATTTTTTCAAAAACTATAGAAGTTTTTCGAAATTTATTTTCACCATTATGTAGCCGCACCAATACGCACCTTTTGACACCCTAATTATTCACGTAGCTTCAAAACTCACGACACCAGGGCAATGTCGAACTTTCGCTGGAAATGGGGCCTATACCGAAGCGATCGAATAAACATTTTCAATGTTAAAAAAGGAAAAGAAATATGACTATGACGTGTGAGCTAGCTTCACTAGTCATGTCACTTATTTATGTAGAATTATTATTACTTACATGGTAGTACATATTACATCTCTGCCTGAAATACGAAGTACCTAACGACGGTTCAGTTTAACACCTGGTGACGCGGGACGGGAGCATTCGTCTATCCGAGTTTTTTGTTGACGGTACCGATAGCTGTTACGTCATACCATACGTAACCATCAGCGCTGGAACTCTGGAAACAATGAAGTCAATCGGTGCGATCGTCCATGCCCAGCTTAATACGTTGCTAGGCGACGTCTTTCAAAACACGGCTTGTTTGAAAATGACATCTCCATGACAGCTATTGCCTATTAGGTTATTCTGAATGTTCGCTCCATTTGAAGGATAACATCATAAAAAAATCATATTTACTTGTATTAATTTCCCTTATTAGTCTGTGATTATTCCTATCCAAGTACTTAGATCACATGAAAGTAATTTGTTCTGTATTCTACCTACTATAACTCAGCAAAATACTCAACTAATTGTCGGCGTACCTATGCAGAGAACGCGGAGAATTTGAAGATCAATCGATCTTAGCGGGGACTTGTCAAATATTACTCTATGATGAGAGGTGAGAATATTTTTTATATCTAATGTCATCTGTATTAATAATTTCGTGCAGGGGTACGGTAGACTCGATTGAATGAAAGGTATCTCAAATTACCTATAGCATAAAAAAATATTGATACGATTTTGAGTCGATAACATAACTATAGTCGGAAAGTTCGTATAGGCACGCTATTACCTACATAAATAAAAACGATTTTTCGTGTCAACAAAAGGCAGAGACTAATTTGGTTATTTCTAATGATTGCACTAAAATCCATATCCATCCATCCATACTCCATACTAATATTATAAATTCGAAAGTAACTCTGTTGTCTGTCTGTCTGTCTGTTACCTGTTCACGCCTAAGCCACTGAACAGATTTCGATAAAATTTTGCACGGAGTTGCATTGCATCCTGAGGAAGGACATAGGCTACCCTTTGTCTCAAAAAAACAACCTTTAAGTAAGGGGGTGAAATAGGGGATGAAAGTTTCTATGGGGAACCCAGCATTTCTCAAGTTAGGGATATGACAATTCATATTTAGGCTTTTGTTATGAAATAAAGAATTACGTGTTTCAGCGTTTTTGCTAAATGAACCCTTAAATTAAAATAGGGGATGATTTCAAAATTAGATTTTAGGATTTTATAAAATTTTGTACGGAGATGAATTGCATCCTGAGGAAGGACATAGGCTACCTTTTGTCTCAATTATTTAAAAAATAAAAAAACCCGACTGCGTAAAAAATTAACTTTAAATAAAAACTGAAAAGAAAAAAACAAGTCCAGTAGTCTAGAACTCTGTTATGTAATATTGAATAACTACACCATTGAAATAGTTTCATGATCGATACACACATATAAAACAAATAATAAACTCTAAATGCGGAACATAGCGTCTTTAACAGTCGGGACCCATTATTGGGAAAATTATTGGGAAAATTATAATGGGTCCCGACTGTTAAAGACGCTATGTTCCGCATTTAGAGTTTATTATTTGTTTTATATGTGTGTATCGATCATGAAACTATTTCAATGGTGTAGTTATTCAATATTACATAACAGAGTTCTAGACTACTGGACTTGTTTTTTTCTTTTCAGTTTTTATTTAAAGTTAATTTTTTACGCAGTCGGGTTTTTTTATTTTTTAAATAAACTTTTTTTATTTTACACTTTTTAGTTAGGATTATGACGGTAAATTTCGCAATCTTGTCCTTACATTGAGGGAGTTAATATCGTGGGGATAATTAAGTAGCTTGCTGGTATACTGATTAATAATCCATCTAGAGACCTAACCCGGCTCAAGGCTACATTAACTTAAATCAACCACAGCTCGGTCCAAAGTAGTTCTTTTTTTTTTATGGAAACTGACTCGGTTGGCTACATCACCTACAGCGTCCGTGATGTCAGCCCATAACACCGGGTGAACTAGGTGCCATGTCAGTGCTTCCCCCTTTGATCGTGCCGGCTACACAGAACTGGTCGGAAAACACATACCTACTAATTTACATAGCCGTTTCGACCGACGTTTCATTCAGTGCGGTGGTATCAACCCGGGCGGGTTGATACCACCGCACTGAATTATGTACAGTAACAGTCCTTGTAACTTATGTACAGTAACACCCCAGCACAATATCAATGGCAAAATTTTTCGTTCTATACTGCCCTGTCCACGAAGTGCATCGAAGCCTGTCGTCGATGGTTCGATTCTGACACCTACTCCATGGACATCTGGGGGCACGGCAGTGCCGCCGCCAAGTCGAGCAAACACGGCCGTACCATCCTTTTCTCGAAGCAACTCAGGGTACTTTTGGCCTCCCTGTATCTTTGTTGTGGATAGAGATAAACACCTGAAGTTTTAATTATCAAGAGTACTTACCAAACCTAGCTATACGCCCAAATTATAAGTTTGTACGTGTTATAGTTTGCGAGATATCGCCAGTCAAAGTTCCGGTTTTTAGTGACTCACTCACTCACCGATCATCAAAAATCTAAGGTACTTCCAGCATACCTTGACCTTCCAGCATACCGCAAACGGACAGCTAAAATATTATAACAATAATATGAACGAACCTAATACCAGTTTGTTGTAAACTGAAAAGGAATCTTTACGAAGCGATCTGTTTGTGCTGTCCGATTGCCAAGTCAAGGTGTTTTTTTTTATTTATAGAAATGAAGATGTTAAATATAAGAGGAGTAACTAAATATTGATTATTATTAAGTAGAAAATATAAATTTATGGCAAGATTGTTGAATTCGGGCTTCAATGATATGAAAAGACTTGGCTCTGCATGGGATCTTACAACTTTTTTTTACGGTGGAAAGGTTGCGTGCGAGACTTGGCATCTTTTTTACTATATTTATGTTTTTGGTGGGATTGTTTTGACGTGGAATCATATGACATGTCTTGCACGCACATAATGCGCGGTCGTCGCTGGAATTTGAATGTGAAAGATGTAACGCAAAAATAGTGACCCACTAGAACCGTTAATCTCCGAGTGTATAATACCTAGGTAGGAGTGTTTGAAACACCATACTGTAGATGAATAAATTTTTGAGATTGTACATATTATTGTCGTTCTTTCAAAGCAGTAAAATTCTGGGTTTGTCATTCAATTTTGAGAATTATATTATGAAAATTATTTTTCACCGATTATACAGGGAGTTCGGCACATCGGCCGACAATTTTTTTTGTAGGTAAGTGGGGTCATTTGCAATGTTTTGACCCATGATACCTTTATCAGGTGTCACGTGGTATCGAGATACGATTTTTTTTCTTCATTTTTGAAAATTACCAAAATCCCAGCTTTGAACCTACAAGCTCTTTGTTTGAACCCTTGTAACTTTTTTTTTTATTGTTGTATCAGCACGAAATAAAATTTATTGCATTTTACAATGTATCCTTCTTCTAGAAAAAATATCATTTAATGAAGTTAATACCATGGAAAGGGCTTATGACCTCCCAAAGTCCCGAGAACGAGTAAAAATATGACAGAATTTTAATTTATTAATTCATTAAAAAACAAACTGACAGCAACTAAGAGCTTCGTTATCTTTTAAATAGTTTGCTAGGTTACGCCCTTTCCGACGGTATACCACATGTCATACAAATAATTCACTATGTGGTCAAAATTAGGGACAGAGACCAGAATAGAACGACAATTTTAGTAATTTTCAAAAATAAAGAAAAAAAAAATCGTATCTCGATACCACCTGACACCTGACAAAAGGTATAATTAGTCAAAACGTTGCAAATGACCCCACCTACCTACAAAAAAAATTGTCGGTCGATGTGCCGAACACACTGTATAATAAGAACTTTATCACAGCTCTATTATAAGTTAAGTGAGAATGGATGCTAACCAACTTTAAATCGTTATAGATCCTAAATGGTCATTCCAAATGAATAATGGTAAGAGAAACCTAAAGATGATTTTCAAATACCTATTCAACGATACCCCACTTAACATAGTTAGTCAACTTTCATTTTTTTCTTTTTCACAATATGGCATCTAGTTGTCACCGTATTGAATTTTGATTACTGTCATGCCTTTAGTGACACTCGCAAGATTAAGACAAATCGATTGACGTAAGAATCATCAAAATCGGCCCACGCGTTTGGTCTCTAGAGTGCCACAAAGGAACAAACATACATACATACATAGGCTGATAAACACATTACCCTCCTTTGCGTCGCGCAGTCGGGTAAAAAACAACCATTAAGGGGGTGAAATAGGGGATGAACGTTTGTGTGGGGAACCCGGCATTTCTCAAGTTAGGGATATGACAATCCATATTTGGGCTTTTGTTATGAAATAAAGAATTACGTGTTTCAGCGTTTTTGCTAAATTAACCCTTAAATTAAAATAGGGGATCATTTCAAAATTAGATATTAGGTTTTTAAATTATTTTAAATAATTTTATTCATACTGGGGGTGGCTTTGAAGAGGGGGGTTGAGGTAGGGGGGTGGTGTCCGCGGGGAGAGGGGAAGTGAGGATAATTTAATCTCTATCTTCTTTTCTCTATCTCTATCTCTACTTCTAATAAAAGGAAACATCTGTTTGAATGTATGTATGTATGTATGTCTCGGCGATTTGTTAAGTTGTATTGCCCGCGGCTTCGCTCGCGGTAAACTCGGTTTAATAGCAAATCCGATTTAAACTCAAATCAATATTATACGAGTACCTACTAATGTTCAATACTTATAAAACTGTTTGCCCTGACTTATCTATCAACGCACAGCCAAAACTACTAAGTCTAGAAAGCTGAAATTTTGAACATAGGTTTATTTTATACGTAATCATAAGCTAAGAAAGGATTTTTGGAAATTTCGACTTTAAGGGGGGGGAAATAGGGGAGGGAGACGACTTTGTATGAAAGTCTTCGTTCTTTAAAGTTACAAACATGAAAATTTGAATTACATCTACTGAGAATATAAATCAATAATGAAGGAACATCGGTTTTTTTAAAGGTAGGAAGTTGAAAATCATAATTCTAGCTACTCATCATAAATAAATAACGACATGTTTCAGGGTTTTTGGATTTTCACATTTTAAGTGGAGTAAAGGGGGGGTTAAAAATTGTTTTTTTTGTTTTTTTTTTTAATGGAAACTGACACGGTTGGCTATATCACCTACAACGTCCGTGATGTCAGCCCATAACACCGGGTGAACTAGGTGCCATGTCAATGCTTCCCCCTTTGATCGTGCCGGCTACACTGAACTGGTCGGAAAACACAAACTATTTACATAGCCATTTTTATTAGAAAAATGCAAAGCGAAAAAGATTGCAAAAAAATACATCCCGGCCAGGATGTGTTTTTTCCAATGTTTTTCGCTTTGCATTTTTCTAATAAAAAATATATATGTATAAAGCTAGTACGTGCTTAGTACTAACATATAAACATAAAATAATATTTACATAGCCGTTTGGACCGACGTTTCATTCAGTGCGGTGGTACCAACTCGGGCGGGTTGTATAGGAGTATCGGTTTTTTTAAAGGTAGGACCTTGAAAATCATAATTCTAGCTACTCATCATAATAAATAATAAAGTGTTTCAGGGTTTTTGGATTTCACATTTAAAGAGGTGGGGGGGATTTGGGGTGAGAGTGGCCTTGCCCTTAGTTGCGTTCTTTCGTTACTTTGTTACTTACTTTCATCGAGAAGGTTTTTCCTCTTCCTGAACGCAGCTCGGCCTTCGGCCTCACCCATAGTTTATACTTACTATCACAGAGAAGGTTTATAATCTTCCTGAACGCATCTCGGCCTTCGACCTCGCCCTCAGTTACTTACTTTCTTTGAGAAGGTTTATCGTTTTCCTGAACTTAGCTCGGCCTTCGGCCTCGCCCTCAGTTACTTACTTCTTCAAGAAAGTTTATCGTCTTCCTGAACGCGGCTCGGCCTTCGGCCTCGCCCTTTGTTACTTACTTTCTTCGAGAAGGTTTATAGTCTTCCTGAACGCAGCTCGGCCTTCGGCCTCGCCCTCAGTTACTTACTTTTTTTGAGAAGGTTTATGGTTTTCCTGAACGTAGCTCGGCCTTCGGCCTCGCCCTTATTTACTTACTTTCTTCGAGAAGGTTTATCGCCTTCCTGGACGAGGCTCGGCCTTCGGCCTCGCCCTCAGTTACTTACTTTCTTCGAGAAGGTTTATCGTCTTCCTGAACGCAGCTCGGCCTTCGGCCTCGCCCTTTGTTACTTAATTTCTTCGAGAAGATTTATATTCTTACTAAACGCAGTTCGGCCTTCGGGCTCGCCCTTTGTTACTTACTTTCTTCGAGAAGGTTTATAGTCTTCCTGAACGTAGCTCGGCTTTCGGCTCGCCCTTTGTTACTTAAATTCTTCGAGAAGGTTTATAGTATTCCTAAACGCCGCTCGGCCTTCGGTCTCGCCCTTTGTTACCTACTTTCTTCGAGAAGGTTTATAGTCTTCCTGAACGTAGCTCGGCCTTCGGCCTCGCCCTCAGTTCCTTACTTTCTTCGAGAAGGTTTATCATATTCCTGAACGGAGCTCGGCCTTCGGCCTCGCCCTTTGTTACTTACTTTCTCCAAGAAGGTTTATAGTCTTCCTGAACGGAGCGCGGCCTTCGGCCTCGCCCTCAGTTACTTACTTTGTTCGAGAAGGTTTATCCTCTTCCTGGACGCAGCTCGGTCTTCGGCTTCGCCTATAGTTACTTACTGTCTTGCAGTATTTTTATCGTCTTCCTGAGAGCAGCTCGGCCTTCGGCCTCGCCCCTTGTTCCTTACTTTCTTCGAGAAGGTTTATAGTATTTCTGAACGCAGGTCGGCCTTCGGCCTCGCCCTCAGTTGCTTACTTTCATCGAGAAGGTTTATGGTCTTCCTGAATGTAGCTCGGCCTTCGGCCTCGCCCTTAAACTTACTTTCTTAGATAAGATTTATCGTCTTCCTGAACGCAGCTCGGTCTTCGGCCTCGCCCTTAGTTACTTACTTTCTTCGAGAAGGTTTGTAGTCTTCCTGGACGTAGCTCGGCCTTCGGCCTCGCTCTCAGTTACCTACTGTCTTCGAGAAGATTGATGGTCTTCCTGAACGCAGCTCAGCCTTCGGCCTCGCCCTTAGTTACTTACTTTCTTCGAGAAGGTTTATGGTCTTCCAGAACGCAACTCGCCCTTCGGCCTCGCCCTTAATTACTTAGTTTTTTAGAGAAGGTTTATAAACTTCCTGAACGCAGCTCGGCCTTCGGCCTCGCTCTCAGTTACTTACTTTCTTCGAGAAGGTTTATTTTCTTTCTAGAATGCAGCTCAGCCTGAAGCCTCGCCGTTAGTTAATTAATTAATTTGAGAAGGTTTATCGTTTACCTTAACGCAGCTTGGCCTTCGGCCTCGACCTTTAATTACTTACTTTCTTAGAGATGGTTTATCGACTTCCTGAACGCAGCTCGGCCTTCGGCCTCGCCCATGGTTACTTACTGTCTTCTTTGAAATACGAATTTCACGCGAGCGGAGCCGCGGGCTCAGCTAGTAGGCTATATACAGTAAACGTTAGGGTTGAGCAGTATCAAATAAAGTATAGTATGAACGGAATTTAGTGTCGAATGTCGTAAAAGATGGCGTTAGCAATCTGTCGCGTTGCATGCGTTGGTGCAGATAGATGCTTTTGGTAGAAGTGATGTTAGATTTTGAAGAGAAAATTGTACGAGTATTTCATTCATTTTCTCTGTTGTATAATAAAGTGTGATTAATATTAATGAACAATAAGACGAGTTGTTTATTTATATTTTCTTATGCAATACGCGTTAAGTACATACATAGTGCCACGCCTGTTTCCCGGTGGGATGGGGTAGGCAGAGACAACGTGCCACGATCCTGACACACCTCTGCCGCCTCTTTCACTCCCATAATGTTCTTCATGCATGCTCGTCGGTTACGTACGGGTACTACGCACTTGCCCCTTTTTGAGCACATGCCCGATCTGGTCCAGGTACGTGCGTCTAGGGCGACCCTTCCCGACTCTTCCACTCACATTTGCTTCATAAATTTCTTTCGTTAGTCTCCTATCATCCATTCTTCCAACATGACCGAACCACCGAAGCATCCCTTTCTCAATCCTTTTCACTATATCTTCTTTCAGCCCACAGCGCTCTCGCACTACACTATTTCTCAATCTATCTCTCCAAGATATCTTTTATTGTAACTCCACACATACTCCTCAACGCGCGCATTTCCACAGCATTAATCCTGCTTTCATGCTTCGTCTGCCATGCCCAACTTTCACTCCCGTACATAAGCGTATGCCGTAGGGGCCAGCCCTCCACCATGGACAGCCAAACGTGCCCTAGTTGACATGCTTTGGCTGCTCTAAGAGTGTGCCACGCCCCATTCACTTGGTTGCCGGCTTTCACTCTCTTTTCTACATCTCCTTCACATTTTCCATCCCGCGTGAACATATTCCCCAGTTATACGAATTCGTTCACTTGCTCCAGTCTCTCATTCCCAATCCTTACATCGCATTCGGGCACTATTTCATTCCTCTCCAGTACCATTACTTTCGTCTTGTTTACATTCACTTTCATTCCCTTCCTTTTAAATGCTTCAACCAACAGTTACCATGTCCAAGTAATGCCATAAAAGTGCCTAAAAATATAGCGGTCATAGTGACCGCACTCGGGTACTCACGTTATGAAAATTTCACCTGGGTACTTAAGACTTAATTGAAAAGAGTTATTTATTATTATATAAGGTGTTTCGCTGACCATGTCATTAACTTCGGGAGGGTTACATACACACTGAAATAAACACTTTACGTTAGGAAAAAACATATGTTTATAGGAGCATTTTTTCTCCTAACAAAAAAATTAAATCAAATAAGTAGCTGTAAAAACCAATCATAGTGACCTTGTGACTTACTTACAACAAACAGCTGTTCTGCGTTTGAACATAGTACGGTCATTGACCCCGTACAATGCAAGTTACCTACTGTTACACACAGGTTAATGTTTAGGTAGCTAACATGTTTTGTTAAATTTCTCGAAAAGTAATACTATAAACATATATATTTTTTTGCGTAACGTGTTTATTTGAGTGTCTATGTAACCCTCCCGAAGTTAATGACATGGTCAACGTAACACCCTATATAACAACAAATAATAAAAATAGGAAAAAGTAAAAAATTCACAGGGGTTCCCATAGATGAAACTAAAAAGTGTATGCGCGCACCATCTACCAAAAAGAGTACCTATAAACATTTTAACTAGTCATGAATAAAATTAAGCATTTCATAAACACGCCATAGATGGCGTGAGTGGGGCTGACCATGACATGGCGATACGGAACCCTCGGTTCGCGAGTTCGACTCGCACTTGGCCGGTTTTTTTTGTTGCCTAAACGTTACCCCTTTACTTCCTACTCTGAGTACTTCACCGTGAATGCGAGCATGTTGAACTCGCTTCATCTTGATATCCGTCTATCGCAGTCTGTATTTATTTTAAAAATTGTATTCTGTTTCACTTTCTGGAACCATAAACTCACTATAAATGGATTAGAGTGTAATGTTAGTTTTCTCTGTATATTTTATTCGAGTATATAATTGTATGTATTTATATATTTTTATCTATCTATTTATATTTATGTCGTATAAGTTATTGAAATTGTAAATCTACCTACATCATTCTTATTTATTCTCTGCTACTCCACACTCATTCATGATAACCCAAAGGTTGGCTGGAGGAGAACGCCTACGGCGTTTAGCTGTTCCTTTTGCAATTTTTTAAAAGTGTAATAAACATATTTTGATTTTGATTTGATTAAATTTTTATGAAAATATTGACATTGTATGTTCTTTCCTTATTCCCTTCATATGTCATCGATTGGCGTAATTAGTAACGCGTTGGCGGCTCAAGCCAGAGTTTTCCATTAAAAAGTTCAAGACTATCATCCGTGAACGTATGGGGTTTACGTAACCCGTTTACGTATGGGAACGTAAATGTGTCAGTGCAACTTAACTGTTAAACATTTCAGATCTACAAGATGAGTAATCCAAGAAAAACTACCACCGGGAGCACAAGAAAAATTAAAGAAAAACTTCCGACAGATGAAAATTCAAGCTCTAAAGAAAAAGAAAAGTCCGCTTCGATCGCCACACCGCAAAACTACCTCACACGAAACGCAAGTGCTACTGATATTTACTCACACGCAAAGAAACTAAGAGATACAATAGGACCAACCTGCGTTACAGATAAAAATGGCCCTAAGATCACAGCTAGAGACATCTCTACGTCTTTATCGAAAGATAAAAAAGTCCCAAGCAAAACAAAAGCATTGTTGAAACTAACGCCGGTGTCTAGCAAAAGTAAATCTACATCAAAAACCAAAACTTTAAAGAGTACAAAATCGACCGAAGACTCAAAAGCTACCGATCATGTCAAAGATGAGAAAAACTTGCAACGAGTAAGTTCTTCTAGTGAAATAACATCAAAATCTACAAAAAGATCGACAGATGTTAAGCAAAAAGCTAGCCAGTCGAAATTGATCAGAATTACAAAGTCAGAAACCAATATTAAAAAGGCAGGAACTCCACGATTGGCCAAAGATTTACCCTTTGTTGGACTTTTAGTAAATTCACCGCCATCGCAACGAAAGAATATAAAAGATTCCACATCTGACTCGACGAAGAAAGAAAAATCTTCGAATGAAAGACCAGAAAAGCAATACGAAAAAGATGATAGACAAAGAAGTAAAACTCGTACCCTTAATGATAATGAAATAAAAGTTTTAAACAAAGAAGTTGACAATAACGTTGAAATGAAGAATCTGTCCAAAAAATTAACAGCTAAACCTAAAGCTTTCTTTGTGGATTTAGATGATAAACCAAAAACAAAAGATCTTAGTGATGGTGATTACAGCTATGAAGACGATTTTGAAAGCTACGAATCTGACTTTGAATCTTATCAATCTGAAAATACTAATGATCCACAAGGTTCAAGTCAGTCTGGCATAGCTAGTGACAGAGAAAGTACTGACCAAAATGAAGCCGATGAGACAGTGCCAAAAATACAAAAGAATTCAGAAAATGATAAACATAATGATAATTGTAAGGAACCGTCTCAAAAAGATATACAGTCTAATTCTCAAAATGGAAATTATGCTGAACCTACTGTAGAGTCATATTCTCAAAAGTCTCAAAAACCTCAACCATCTAACTCACGAGATGGAAATGTTACCCAGGATTCGTATTCTCAAAAAAGGAGTATTCAAAGTGATGAAGAGAAAATGCTGGATTCTGGAAGTTTCGATCTGCGCGATGTCCAAAGATCTGGCAACAAGGTTAAACCTTTCATGGACGATATCCAAGAAGCGGCAGAGTCAAGTCTCGCTGAAGACTCCAAGAAGCAGTCTTCGCTCACTGATGAAGGTTTTCTGGACATGTCAAGTTCGAGTGCCATTTCTAGTATGAGAACTTTGGACAAAAGTGACAGCTTGGATAAGTAAGAAATCTAAATGTAACCTTGTCACACTCAATTTTTTATGGAACCTGCAAAATCCTGCAATGGTTATTTGCCTATATCATACACTAATGTTGTCAGAACATTGGATAATTTTCCTCATAGAAATTAATGCCAGTCTTTCTTTTTGATCATGTCGGCTATAATAAACTGGATTTGAAAACATTATTTTTCATACCTGTTATGACCGACCGTCGTTCAGTGCGGTGATACCAGTCATGATATGAGATGTAAAGGCAGGTTTATCCTTTAAAAAGAAATTTCTTCCAATCTATACCGCCTTATTTATGGCCTAGCCTACAATTTATGTGTTTATCTTGAATGTTTTTGAATGAAAATACACTAAGCTTCATTCACACAGCGCTGTTTTGTATTTCAGACCAGCCTTCATAGACTTTTCTCGATCAAAAGAAAACAAGAAGCGTCGTCTCATTTGTGAACGACAAAAACAACGCGCCCAAGACCTTCTAAGCATGATAACACTTCATCAAGTGTCGTATATTCTGTTTGACATGAAACCAATACCGTATGACAATTTCATGTCTATTTACGGGAATGATAATGCGAATCAAGTCGCTTGTCAAACTTTTGATGATGGAATCAATGAGGAAATTCAAACTGAAGAAATATTCTCGGAAAATAAATGGACACAACATCCGATTGACTTTTCTATCAATGAAATACACACGAATGAAAAGGAATTGAAGAAAGACGACTTTGTGAATACATTTAAGTTTCTTTATGGCCCGTACACTCAGGAACGGGAGATAAGTGACGATTATAGAATGAATCCATTGAGAGTTTATTTAGAACAGAAAAATGGCGTTGGATCTGATACAATAATGCCATATGAAATTTATGAAGGAATGAAAACGAAAACTCGATTTAATAATGACAAACTGGGTAGATTTTTAGCTAAAACTGAAAAGAAAATAACTAGAATTTTATGTAAGAGCTACCACGAGGATCAACATGACAAAAAATCCAAATGGCCGTTCAGTAAAGGATACACAACTTTATTTGAGAACATTGATAGTGATTCAAAACTGTTTTGCCTCCACAAGAAGACAGTTTCACATGTTGTTTTCTCTGAAACTTCAACTAAACTCATTCTGACAGTTCATGAAAAGATTGATCTGTCATCTGATGAACTGGAAATGAGTTCGTATGATGAAATAATGTTGAAGAAATGTTTGATATGTCTGTGGGATCTGAGTGTTGCCAGTAATAAGACATACAGACCGACAAAGGTGTTGGCAGCGGTGGACAATGTTGCCGTTTGTAGATATCGAGGAGACACAGATGGTTTAGTTGCTGCAGCATTGTATGATGGGCAAGTGATGAAAATGTTTTCTGTTTATTTTATGGAATAGGACGCGGGTTCGCTTGGTTACTGACAACTACATCAAATCATGTTAGCCAATTATGTTATTTTGTTGTCACTAAGTGCCATGCCAGTAATTCCCCTTTCTTGTGAAGACTACACTAATTAACTAAATACATACCGTGTGGGGCCAGTACTTAAAAATAATATCTCCACTGCATCTCTACCCGTGAATGTCGTAAAAAGCGACTAAGGCCGTTTTTAGAGTTGCGCTGGTGGCCGGCCGGTCGCACGCGCGCGTGTTGCCAAACTTGAATTTTGTAGATATATTTTAGAGTGACGCGTGTACCAGCGCGCTGCTGGCAAGCGCACGCGGCGCGTAGCAAGATCGCACGCTCGAGCCCTCGCGCCTCGCCGGCGCGGCGCCGCCGGGGCGCGCGAGCGCTATACACGGTGAACAAAAAACCTGTCGACACCCGAAGGCCAGAAGTACAGTTTCAGATACTGAATCGGATAGGTTAGTTTTTTTTTTCAAAATTCTAATGAAAATATGCCCTTTTTCAATATTCCTAAAGTATCAAGATGTATTTAAACAACTAAATTATGTCTGCATGCCATCATAACAGTGAGGTGAAGTTAAACCCTACTACCATATGTCTTAAGCACGTGATAGCAGTTTTCTAGGTAATATTGTAAAACTTATTAGGTATACAAAATAATAGTTTGTTGCACACTAACTGACCTCAAAGCACTTACCGACTTTATTTTCAGCACAGAAGACAAAAATAATCCAAATCGCCAAATTATTTTACAAAGAATATCATTAAAGTGTTTCCGTTTTTCCAAATTTATATTAAGTATATGCAGACGATATGAAAATCTATTTGCCCGTAAAAGATAATTCCGACTGTACCAAACTGCAGAGCTATTTAGATAGGGTCAGTGAATATTGCAACTTGAATCTTCTCGACCTAAATGTAGGTAAATGCCAAGTCATATCGTTTACTCGTAATAAAAATGTGATACATTATGATTACAGCATCAAGAGCTCTAGTGTGCTGCGGACGAGCGTCGTGCGGGACCTGGGTGTTCTGCTGGACTCCAAATTACTTTACGACAAACACTACGACCAAATCGTCGCGAAGTCCTACAGGACCCTAGGTTTCGTTCGACGCATATGCGTGCCATTTAAGAGGATATCCACGCATTAAGTAATCTGTGTCCACGCTCAAAACTCTTTATTACGCTTATGTCCGCAGTACACTGGAGTTCGCTTCTCCTATATGGTCACCGCAGTATAATGTGCACATTAATCGGTTGGAGCGAATCCAAAACAAATTTGTCAGGCACTTAAACTATAGGGAGCGAGTCACATTCCCCAGCTACGAGGAGGCGTTGAGGCACCACAAGCTAATGTCTCTCGAGAGCAGACGCGCGGTGGCTGACGCTAGCCTGCTGCACAAAATACTGAACGGCGGCGCGGACTGTCCTGAGCTGGTAGCGAGACGAGAGTGCCTCTGCACTGCAGCGCCGCTAGGACGCGCCGCCCGAATCTCTTTCATGTGGGACTCTGTCGAACGAATAATGCCAAGTGGTCGACTCTAAATCGGTGCATGGCAGCCTATAACGACTGCTTCAGAGAAATAGACATTTTTAATATGAATCATAAACCTTTTTTGAGAATAGTTAAAAACACTCTGGAGCAGTCCGAATAGGTGGGTGCCCCGCCACCCCCCCCCCCCCCCCCCCCGCCCCCCAATCACCACAACACACACACACACAAAAACACACACACCCTCCTTCACCCTCACACACACATGAGGTTAGCTATTAAAAAATATATTATGTTTTAAATATTCATAAGTTGACGTTGTTTTGTAGGAATTTTATAATGTGAAACCTTGTCATTGGCTTGATAATTTTGTGAATTGTTGATTTATAAAATATGTGTTCGTAAAGCTGTTAAGTTTCCCCTAGTAAAAAAATTGGTTGTCTGTAAAGTCGGTTTACGGACGATAGTTTTACGTGATGACGTGGAATAATCGTAGTACTAAGAGCAAAGATCAGTAATTCTATTTCCAGTAGAAAGATTAATCATCTTGTGATCCATCAATAAACTTCTGTTGTCTGATCTTGACAGTTTTACTTCTTAAGACGTTTCCATGGTAACTTTGACTATACCGATTGTGCCTCTCTATCGCTTGTTACGCGCTCTCGCTTGCACACACAGGCTCAGATGGAACGTGACACTTTTTCGTGTGTGCAGCCGGTATTCATCAATTTATAAGACGTGACGTCATCACGTCAAAAGCCCCAGTTGCACTCCGGGAGTGCCGGCAGAAATGAAAACTTTTTGTATTTCCGAAAATAATTCTTAGGTGGTTAAAAAAAAATAAACACCCTAAAAAATTTAAACACCGTAACATTGCTTAAAAAAGAAAAAAAAAGAAAAAAACAAAACAAAATTTGAGGGATTCAAACCCATTGTCAAAAAATACAAATCCTACACTCTTACCACTCTTACAAGCTCAATGGCTGACAAAACATGAAAATGTTTATTGGAAAAATTATGAAAACCTAAAAATGCACTATTTCGAAATTTCAACATAATATAAAATAATCTTAAAATTTAACTATGCTGTTCCCACTTAGCACCGTTCTATAATTAGCAGATTTAAAAATATAATTATTATTTAATTCAAATACGATACTCCTGGCGCCATCTTAGGACTTAAATGAAGACTAATTTCATGTTACCTTTAAAACGTCGCTGACGGTACATCTGACTCCCCCTATAAAATCAATGCCTCTCCATAACCTGGTTATTTTAATCTCTTTGATTTAAGTACATGACTGAAGTGCTAGATGTCGCTCCATGAAATATTCACCAACTGTTGCCAAATTCGCCTCATAAGTACACGACCGATTAGCCGTGTGGTTTAAGACGTCGGTCACAATATATTGGGGGCAGGGACCGCGGGTTCTAGGCTCGCAAAAGACGGAGAAATATATTTTGTATTTCCTATTATTGTATATGCCTCTCTATCGCGCTCTCGCTTGCACACACAGGTCTCTATCGCGCTCTCGCTTGCACACACAGGTTTAGATGGAACGTGACACTTCTTCGTGCGTGCAGCCGGTGTTCATCAATTCATAAGACGTGACGTCATCACGTCAATAAATAAATAAATAAATAAAAGACATAAAAAACGCTATCTGTCTTCACTTCAATGCCGCCTCAAGATAATTTATTACACCGGCGCGGTGGGCGCTTTGAGTTGCTCGCCGCCGCGCCGCGCCGCCGCCGCCGCCGCCGCCTAGAGTAAAGAATTTTGCATAGAAGTTGCGGCAATTAGATTTTTAATTGAAACATTTTGTCCGAATTAAAAAAAAAACTAGCTTATCCGATTCAGTATCTGAAACTGTACTTCCTGCCTTCGGGTGTTCGACAGGTTTTTTGTTCACCGTGTTTATTTGTATACTAGCACTGGCTTGTATAATACAAGCCAGTGCGTGCTCTACTGTTGCGCTGGTGACACGCGTCGCGGGTACATTAATGATGTCTCTAGTTGAGCATGTAGTTCATTGAACGATGCCACGGACATCCTAAAGTAGGTAATTGAAGAATTTTACACCATCGTCTCTCAACACTGAGAACGTAGCTATGAATGCTCCATGGAGTAATCTGGTTGCTACTAAAAGGTGTACGTACATTCTTTTACTTTCACGTCACACCTCTTTAATAAAAAGTAGCACAGGAGAATCGTTAGCAATTTATTTCGCCTATTGTATCAACGCAAGCGCGTCAACCGTCAGCCTCACACTAAAAACAAGCAGCGACTGGCGCCAGGAGGCTGGCACACGCGCCATGATCAGCGCGCGTGCGACCGGCGGCCACCAGCGCTACACTAAAAACGGCCTAAGGGATAAGTAAGACAAGATGCCATGCTAAATGGCGACTGGATAGCCACCTCTCACCTTGGAACGGTGTTTCCACCGAGTCATGCAGCCGGTGGGCCTTCATGCCTTACTTGCTGCCTGATCTGAGTTATCTTGTCCGAATACTTTGCTA
Organism: Nematopogon swammerdamellus; assembly: GCA_946902875.1. Classification (NCBI taxonomy): domain Eukaryota; kingdom Metazoa; phylum Arthropoda; class Insecta; order Lepidoptera; family Adelidae; genus Nematopogon; species Nematopogon swammerdamellus. Next base: position 9,408,729 of record OX336348.1, on the reverse strand, counting down.
AACGTGGTGGTCGGTGGTGTTGTGCTGTAAATTTACAAGAGTACCTGCGGCACAGCTCCGATTACTCTTATCACCCCAATTGTCGGGATACAGCGTGCGGTATGTATGTATATACTACACTGACCACGTCACGCACGACCGCTCCATTCAGTGTGTTGGTAGCAAACCGAACGTGCTAGGTCCTTCCACCTATTGTAACGTAAGGAAAAGTTTAAAATTACACACATAATTGTGTTTCTAGGTCTATACACATCTGGGACCTGTCAGAAGCGTCGAGCTGGCATACCGAGTTGTTCAGACCTACACGAGAGAGGGAACATGCTGAACAGAACGATAAAGATGTAAGCTCTTCTATCTATCTTTTACGAGATCTTTTAATTTTCACAGATAGTTTCACGATGACAGCATAGTTTACATTTCTGTTAATGTTTAGGTTTCCGTATCCCGTACGGAAGCCTATTACTGAACCTACGCCGTCTCTGTCCGTCCGTCCGTCCGTCCGTCCGTCTGACTCTCTGTATCTTTGGAACCGTAATAGGTAATCGGTTGAAATTTTCACAGAATATGTGTTATTTATTATGGCGGACATAACAACAAATAATAAACAATAGAAAAAGTAAAAAATTAAGGCGGGGTTCCCATACAAGAAACGTGTTTTTTTTCAATGTGTTTTTTTTTGTGCGGAAACCTCGGTGCGCGACTCCAACTCGCACTTGGCCGGTTTTTTATAATTTCTCTTTAACCCATGAAGAAGTGCCGGCAAGAAACTTCGCAGAGGTTTTTTTGTTTTAGTTTTTATAAATATTGCTACAAGTGTTTTATATTCTTTACTAGCTTTTGCCCGCTGCTCCGCTCGCGTGAAATTCGTATGCTCTACGCCGTCGTCAGGCGCCGCTCCGCGCCGCACCTCACCGCGCCGCTCCGCACCGTGCCGTCCCGCGCCGCACCGCGCCGTCCCGCGCCGCCCCGCGCCGACCCGCGCATTTCCGCGTCGCTCCACGCCGTCCAGCGCCGCTCCACACCGTCCCGCGCCGCTCCGCGCCGTCCCGCGCCGCTCCGCGCCGAACCGCGCCGCAACGCGCCGTCCCGCGCCGACCCGCGCCTTTCCGCACCGCTCCACGCCGTCTCGCGCCGCTCCACGCCGTCTCGCGCCGCTCCCTCCGCACCGCGCCGCCCCGCGCCGTCCCGCGCCGAAATGCGCCGCCCCGCGCTGTGCCGCGCCGTCCCGCCCCGCGCCGCCCCGCCCCGCGCCGCGCCGCTCCACTCCTGACTTTACTGCGAGCGAAGCCGCGGGTAAAAGCTAGTTATATAATATATAAACCTTCCGTGAAAAATTATCTAACTGATGGTGAAAACCGCATGAAAATCCGTTGCGTGGTTTAGGAGTTAGTGGATATACAGACAGAGGCGGAAAGCGACTTTATTTTATTATAACAATAATATATATATATATATAACTTTATTCTTCCGCATTTTTCGGAGTCGTCCGTCACCATTTGTACTCGCCGGTCTGCCACCCGTCCTCGCTCGAGTGCCTCCCAAGATAGAAGACGGGCTCACCGATCAATCTTGAGTTATTATTAATTATTATCTATTGATCATCATCACTGTCAGGTGGTAAAATTCCAGTTAGAAATTTCGGCATTATTTTTGTAGTTTCAATTGCAGCCTGTTGTTGGAGTATTTCTAAATTTATACCAGCGCAGCGTCTAAATTTTTTATATGTTTCTCTGCAGTTTTATTTATTATTCCAGTAGTGCCTATAACTATTGGGACAATTTCTTGTATTTCACAATCTTTGGACCTCAATTTTTAGTGCCTAGTATTTAGTAAGTTTTTCATTTTCCTTCCTAGTGAGGTTATAATCGGACGGTACTGTGATATCGATTAGGTAAGTTCTGTTTTTATTTTTGTCTACATATATGAGGTCTGGTCGATTGTTAGGTAACGCATAATCTGTGGTGACAGCAATCTCCCATATTAGTTTAAATGCTTCATTTTCCACCACATGAGGTTCACTTAACGGGTATTTCCACCAAAATTTAGTTGTTTCGAACTTGTGTTTCTTGAGTAAATTCCAGTAAACGTATTTGACTAGTTGATTATGTCTTTTTAGGTATAGTGGCTGTACTAATATTTTGCCGGATATATATATATATATATATATATATATATATACCCAAATACGGATACTGAAAAATCTTTCTCTTGGCAAAAAAAACAACCTACTACTCCCCAAATGGAATCTAAAATTTTTGTAATACAAGAACAATCGGTCAGAACAAAACAGTTTGAACGTGATATTTTAAAACTTGATACAGATGGACGATGCCGATTATGTCACGAAAAGGATGAAACAGTCAGGCATATCATCTCAGGATGTAAAATATTAGTACAGCCACTATATCTAAAGAGACATAATCAATTAGTCAAATACGTTTATTGGAATTTACTCAAGAAACACAAGTCCGAAACCACAAAATTTTGGTGGAAATGCCCGTTAAATGAACCACATGTGGTGGAAAATGAAGAATTTAAACTAATATGGGAAATTGCTGTCACCACTGATTATGCGTTACCTAACAACCGACCAGACCTCATATATGTAGACAAAAATAAAAACAGAACTTACCTTATCGATGTCACAGTGCCATCCGACTATAACCTCACTAGGAAGGAAAATGAAAAACTTACTAAATACTACGCACTAAAAATTGAGGTCCAAAGATTGTGGAATACAAGAGTCGAAATCGTCCCAATAGTTATAGGCACTACAGGAATTATAAATAAATCAACAGAGAAACACATAAAAAATTTAGACGCTGGTATAAAATTAGAAATACTCCAACAACAGGCTGCAATTGAAACCACAAAAATAATGACCAAATTTCTGAGTGGAAATCTACCTCCGGACAGTGAAGACAATAATATTATGTAACTCAAGACTGATCGGTGGGCCCGTCTTCTATCTTGGGAGGCACTCGAGCGAGGACGGGTGGCAGACCGGCGAGTACAATCGCCGACGACTCCGAAAAAATCCGGAAGAATAAAATTATATATATATATATATATTTAGAAAACGATAGTATTAGAACTAAGTGCAGACGAAACGTAAAAATCTTCGTGGTTGTAATCGACCGGATAGAACAAATTGTGACAAGTTCGAGTGCAGTGTTACTGCCACATGAGCTGTAAACTTTTGGGAGATCACAAATAGATCTTCCTAGGTCGCAGTGACAACAGGGTCCAGGGGCCCTAACTCTTAACACTTTAAATCATAATTACACACACACACACACATAACCAGGGGCGCCGACTTTTAGAAATCCTCGTGGGTGCTCATGCAATTTTTTTTTTATTGAACAATCATCATCATCATCAACGTGTTGCCGTCCACTGCTGGACATATGCTTCTCCAATTTTTCACTAATTCTCCCGGCACCCGGCAGCATGGGTTCGCAAAACGTTCGCACAATATTTTGCATTTGCCGCATTTACACGATGAACCTACGCATGTAGTGTCCCTATATTCTATTGCATGGTATAGAATAATATAGGAGTACTATAACATTCGCTATTCGTCGCCCCACTAGTGCGAATGTGTAAATGTGGCCGCTCAAAGGCTTGTAAGTAAATAAGGCACTTTTATCGTAGCTCAAATCCTATTACTGATCAGTTTTTATATATATCGTCGTGGGTGCTCCGCACCCACTACTCACCCCTCGTGGGTGCTGGAGCCCCCGAGCACCCACGTAGTCGGCGCCTATGCACATAACAAAAATTGAATGTGTGATTCCAGGAGCGAACAACAATCCGCTCTTGTGCCTACACCAACAGTGCGCTCGCCTTGGATGACACCGCACTGCGCGAAGCGGGCGGTCAAGTGACGGGGCTGCAGTTCGTGTCCCGGGAGGATAACGGCGGCTATGGGGAGGCGAAACACCTTGGACAGGTTATTCAGTAATTTATTACATAAACCTACAAAAAGTTCATTTAAAAAAGTTGGGTTTAAACCCAACTTTTTTAACTGTGCACTTCGAGCTGTCAAAGTCGTTATGTTGGCTGGCAGGACTGAATTCACCTCCCGCTTACTTCCTCACCTCTCCGGCGACGCCTGTCAGTAAGGGCACACACAGCAAGGGCGTGTGTGTGTGTGTGTGTGTGTGTGTGACCACAATACAATTGATCGTTTTCCCTCGGTGTTACGTTAGTCATTAATTTCGGGAGGGTTACCTACATACTACATACACACTCAAATAAACACGTTACGCAAAAAAAAAAAAAATTTAGCATTACTGTTCGAGAAATTTAACGAAACATGTTTGCTACTTGCTACCTACACTTAACATGTGTAACAGTAGGTAACTTGCATTCTACGGGGTCAATGACCGTACTATATTCAACCGCAGAACAGCTGTTTGTTATAAGTAAGTCACAAGGTCACTATGATTGGTTTTTACAGCTATCTACTTATTTGATTTTATGTTTTTGTTAGGAGAAAAAATGCTCCTATAAACATATGTTTTTTTCTTACGTAAAGTGTTTATTTGAGTGTGTATGTAACCCTCTCGAAATTAATGACATGACTAAGGTAACACCTTATATTGATTTTTTTTTAGTTGTGTTCACTACATCATCATGGCCTTCTCAGCTTTTGGACAATCGTACAAGACAGACGAAGCAATGAAAGCTCCCCATCAGATGTCGGTAAAGCATATTGGTCCAAAATTCGACTTATAAAGAGCCATTTCGTCAACTTGGCAGAGAGCATCGACATGCCTTTGCCAGAAATGTCGGACAAATCTGTCAACTTCAATCTCGCAGCGGCTAAGAGACGAATTTCTGCAAAAAGACAGCAGAAATATGCCAACACAAACGTTGGCAAGTCGAAAAGGCCACCGTCGACAAACTTGGACTTCGACGAATTTGGAGATAAAAATGACAAGGCAGCTTCAGTGTCGCCAGTGACACGCAATCACGGCTGGGAAGGTGGTGTAGTGTGTACGGATTTGAAGATTATGTCTCAAGAAAAAAGGGAGAAGTATTTGATAGCTCGGAATTGTGGGGAAGTTATATGCTGCGACAGAGTTAATGGTATTGTCAAAGTGAACAGGTTCAAAATTGCATGTGAGTATTAATTTCGTGCATACATTTGTACCGTGTGGGCCGGTACTTTAAAACAATAGCCCCACTGCATCTCTCCCGGTGTATGTCGTAAAAAGTGACTAAGGGATATGACTCCCTTCTTATATTAGGTACTAGGTTGGTAGGGTTTAACCCGCCCGGGCTGGTACCACCGCAATTTTTAGCGAGTTGCCCATCACTAATTTAATGTCCTCACGTCTATTCCACTCCACCCACTAGTGTGGATTGCCCGCTGCACGCTCCGCTCCGCAAAACGCTGCACGCAACGCTGCACCCAGGACGCAAGCGAATTGTTCCGCGCGCCGAAATAAAGCTACGATAGCGGGCTTATTTACTTTCTCAATTTAACGCGAGCGAAGCCGCGAGCAAAAGCTATAGTTCTTTATAAAATACATAAAATTTTGAGCGACTCTTTTTCTGTGTAAACGACGACTACGGCACTTTGGGCGGCACTCATCGAGCAGTGCGCCACCGGCTCTAGCCGTCTTATTCCGCAGGCGATGCGACAACAATCACTTGCGTGGAGGCCTCGCGCACGCTGCCGCTGTTGCTAGCCGGCAGCAGCGCGGGCCTCGTGCACATGTACTCGCTGACGGAGGCGCGCACACTACTCACTCTGGACTGCGCAAGCCGGCAGCAAGCGGCACGCGTGCCTGCGGTGACGGTGAAGGAGAGCTTCGTTGAGGTTAGTGTATGTTGTTGGTTGTGAACAAGAACGTTAGATGTATCGACGTCGGACCATTCCCCGCGCCAGCGTAACACGATATTTGTTGTTTTACAAATATCGTGTTACACTAGCGTACTAGATAAATCACTCGGCCAACTAACATGTTCCAACGAGTTGCGGTTCACGATCCTCAAGTCTCTTAGTCGAGTGCGAGAGGCCGCAGCGCGCAGTCGTCGCCTGCCTGCTGCGATCGCGCCTCGCCTACTTTAATTAAACTAATACATTTACACATCTTCGTCGATGCGAAGGTGCGATGGCGAATCTGACGATGAAGTGTTAGAATGAAAAGACAATATGCACACCGACGCACGCGTGCGATCGTTCTCCCTACCCCTTGCCTCTCTCCCGCATGCTTCCCGCCCCGCGCGAGCCCCCACACCGGCCGCCAGACCGTCTCCCGCACGCTTCCCGCCCCGCGCGCGCTCCCCTCTTCCGCTCGACTCTGCGCTCCGCCTCCCCACTATCTTACCCCATACCTCAGCCGCTGGAACACCGCTTATCTGTATATTTCTTCGGAGCGATAACTCTATATAAGGTGTTTCGTTAGTCATCTCAAAAATTTCGGGAGGGTTACATACACGCTCAAATAAACACGTTACGCAAAAAAAATGTTTCTAGCATTACTTTTCGAGAAATTTGACAAAACATGTTTGCTACCTAATCATTAACCTGTGTGTAACAGTAGGTAACTTCAACTTGCATTGTACGGAGTCAATGACCGTACTATGTTCAAACGCAGAACAGCTGTTTGTTGTAAGTAAGTCACAAGGTCACTATGATTGGTTTTTACAGCTACTTATTTAATTATATTTTTTTGTTAGGAGAAAAAATTGTCCTATAAATATATGGTTTTTTTTTTTGCGTAAAGTGTTTATTTGGGTGCATATGTAACCCTCCTGAAGTTAATGACATGACTAACGAAACACCTTATATAATATTTCCTCAAAGTTCGTTACCAACCAATCAGAGCGCGATACGACCCGATACCACCCAATCAGAGCGCGCGCCGTCCTCTCCGCTACCTGCGGAGCTCGGCGACGCGTTTCTCATATAAGCATTGAACAGTCCGACGTCCAAAATCTTCTAAATGCTCTTTCTTGTGAGGTCTGTACTTCTCCAAAAGCACATTCAGCGAGGTACCATACATATACCACCAGACTTGCGGAGTTTTGTAGGGCTGTCCGTCCAGGTTTTGTTGTTACGACGACGTTGGAAACGGGAGAATCCACTCACCGTCAGTCAATTTCACACCCTAGTGGTGCGACCGAGAAACGACTTTGAGAAAATAAGAAGCTCGATGATGTCAACACGAAAAGGATGTTAAGCTCCTCTGCAACAGCGGTGGGCCTGTTTCTTTGTTTTTTTATTGCTTCCGAACTGCGTGGCTCTGCCCGAGGTCGAAGCCTCAGGCGCAGCCAATTTCACCGCCGAGGAGGTGCAAGTCCGGCTTGGAGGTGGACTAATGTCGCTGGGGTAAGGCTATTAACACGCGATTTGAAGATCCGTGGATTGCAGGAGTTTTTGAAGGTTTGCTCTTAGACTTTTTGTCCCCCTCACATTGTCATGTCCTTTTATATCGTAGATTATATTTAGTCTATATTAAGTCGCAGGTGAGGTCATGCGCGGAGTATTGCTCGCATCTTTGGGCTTGGGCTGCTCAGTATCGACTTAGCTTGTTAGACTCGATCCAAAGACGTGCAGTTCGCCAAGTTAACGACTTTAACGACTTTGAAGTGTCCTGCAAACTTGAACCTTTGCAGCTCCGTAGAGACCGAAATCGAGAGCCGGGGTGAAGCCATCACTGCCACTGGAGTCCGCAACCTGTCCAACAACAGCCTGTGCCCAGGGCCTCGAGCCCCCGACTTCCGTCGGGGGCTCCCTCGAGTGGACGGCTGGTGGCTCGGATCGGCTGGGGAAAGGCTTCAGCCTGTGTTTCCCATGGGATTATTTCGGAAGAACGGTACAGCTATGGGGCCTGGATCTGGGATACATACATGATCATTGTACACTCAAGAGTGCAGGGATAGACGTCTGGATTTTGTAGCCGGAAGGCTGGGTATTTCTGGACGACTATAAACAAAACTTAAGCGCTCAAAATATGATAGTAAAGAAGCTCCGTAGAGACATACCTAGGTTCACTAAGTGTGTTCTATCGACTGTTTAACTCAACAAAATCAAACTCTTTATGTAGGTACCAAATTTAACTTTTTTCGTTCAGTCAGTAGACTCGAAGATAAATTATGCTGTAACAGACGGACAGACAGACAGACACGAGAGTGATCCTATAAGGGTTCCGTTTTTTTTCCTCTTGACGTACGGAACCTACTTTTAAAAACGAAGTTACTACGAAAATATGGAATGCCTTACTTACTTGCTGCTTGATAGTTATCTATCATGCCCGAATACTTTGCGAAGCGTGGTGGTCGGTCTTGTGCTGTAATTTACTCGAGTATATGCAGCACAACAACGATTACTCTGCTCAGTGTGACCAGATTCAGTATTTCATACTTTTTCAGTAGGTATTATTTTGACGATTTTTTTGATCATATAATTATTTTTATAAGTATACATATTACTGAAGGTTAGTATTTTTTTTTTATAATTTAATCCTTCGAAAAGAATGTTGAAGTACAATTCGAACATTTATAATGATGATGATGATTAAAACATTTTATGAAAATCGGTATTTTTATTTGTATATTTGTCATAGAATAGAAAGTATATTTTCAGTATTTCTTCAAGGTATTCGTATTCATTTATTGTCCATAATAACCATGCACTGGTATGACAAACATTTTATAAATTATTTGCATAAGCACAAACATTCAATTCCCTAAAATTTCCAAATTCATTACATAGGCACTCAACTAATAAAATAATCATGTACATTATATATAATCTCTAATTGAAGTAAACATTTCTTTTTTCCTTTTTCCTTTTAGCGCACACTAAACATTAAAGCATCTATTATATCTATAAATATATTTTTTTTTTTTATTGAATCTGACACGCTTGGCTACGTCACCTACAACATCCGTGATGTCAGCCCATAACACCGGGTGAACTTGGTGCCACGTCAGCCTTCCCTTCGGTCGTGCCGGCTACACTGAACTGGACGGAAAACACAAACTATTTACATAGCCGTTTCCACCGACCTTTCATTCAGTGCGGTGGTACCAACCCGGGCGGGTTAAACCCTACCACCTAGTAATATAAGGGAGTCATATCCCTTAGTCGCCTTTTACGACATACACGGGGAGAGATGCAGTGGGGCTATTCTTTTAAAGTACCGGCCCCACACGGTACAAACGTACAATATACACACGGTACAATATCGTCTCCATAAAGCAGTACAATTAAATCATGTCAATTCAATAAGGCATGTATTTAAAAAAAATAATACATAAATAAAACCTTATAATAAAACTGAAACAGCCATAAAATAGTCAATATTACAATTAAAATAGTCATAGGATTATAAAATCAATGAAATAGAATAGTTAATATTTTACAATACAATAAATTTTTAAAACACTTTTAACACCGTGGTGGAGGTGGCAACGGTATTTTCGTAAATTTTAATCTGCGGGTCTACCGGCGCGCGGCGTTAACTCACTCGCTAACTATAGATCGTTCACAGTTTTTTTATTTTTTTTATGTAAACCAGCATGGGTGGCTGTGCCGAGGGACCAATGGTGCAGTCGACAGAGCCAAAATCACCTCTCCTAGCGAAACCACGCTCAGTTAGGTGCCATGCCAGCAGATCTGCGGACTGTTGCTAGGCTGTCTAGCCCGTTAATACGACGCTTGAAAAAACCCAGGTTAAAGGATTCAGGAAATACACTCGCCGGAAGACAGTTCCACACTCTAGCGGTGCGACAAAGAAACGATTTAGAAAACCGATGGGTTCTCAAAAGTCCAATGTCAACAACAAAAGGGTGCTGAGTCTCTCTGCGACGAGTCATGCGGAGATAGGACGGGTGGCAGGGAATAAGGGATGCTAGTTCCGCAGAGCAGCGTCCGTGATAGTATCTGTAAAACAGACTGAACAAACCCACAAATCGTCTGTGACTCAGGGACTCCAGAGCATCTGTAAGTTTCGGGTCACCAACAAGACGGATGGCTCGGCGCTGTATCGAGTCCAAGGATGCTAGCAGATAATGGGTACTACCCTCCCAGATGTGACTGCAGTACTCCGTCACCGGCCATCACCGGCCTAATCTGTGTTTTCTACAACAGGAATAGTTGTGCCGGTGAGAAGAACCGCCGATTGCGGAAAAGTATTCCCAATTTTCTGGATGCAGTTTTGGCCTTAGACTCGATTAGTTGCCGGAAACCCACGTCTTTGGAAATAGTGGTGCCCAGGAGGTCCAGGTGTTCCGAAAGAGGTACGACGCTGCCTTGGAAACTAGCTTGGAAAGGAAAGGGATCGACCTTAGCAGATAATGCGCAGCACTGAGTCTTGCTAACGTTGAAGGCGACAAGGTTCTCCTGGCCCCATATAGCTACTTTTCCGAGAACGTTATCGACCTTATCAACAACTGAGCGTTGAGCCTCCCTGTGCCGCGAATCTCTACTCTTCCAGTCCTTAACATAGCCCTCGTGCTCCGTGCTGTCGTCTGCATAGCTGTGTATCATGCCCAAGGACAGTAGATCGTTTATAAAGATTAAGAAAAGCTTAGGCGACAGCACAGAGCCCTGCGGAACACCAGCGTTAATTGGAAAGTCGTCCGATTTCGAGCCATCGATGGTAACGAAGATAGAACGACCCGCCAAAAAGCTGGCGATCCAGGTACAGACTTTGGGTGGAATGCCGAAGGACGGAAGCTTGCCTAGAAGGCCTCGGTGCCAAACGCGGTCGAAACCCTTGGAAATATCCAGGGCGACTGCCAGCGACCCCCCAAAATTGTCCAATCTTTCGGCCCATATATGCGTAACGTACGTTAGAAGATCTCCTGTTGACCGCGCTTTCCGGAATCCGTACTGCTTGTCATCCAGGAGTTTATTTGCTTCTAAGTACGTTAGGAGCTGGGTGTTAATAAGGCGCTCCATAACTTTACATAATAGTGAAGTCATCGCAATGGGCCGATAGTTGGAGGGGTTCGCGGAGTCTCCCTTCTTTGGAACCGGCTGGACCGAGGCTCTTTTCCAGCAAGAGGGTACAATCCCACGGGCGAAGGAGAGACGGAAAAGGCGGGAGATGATTGGTGTCAACTCAGGGGCACAAATCTTGAGCACTATGGCTGGAATGCCATCAGGACCACTACTCTTCGAAGTGTCCAACGTCTTCAGGCACTTGTAGACCTGTCCAGGGTGCATCCTTGGCTCCAACATCGAAATCCCACAGTGTGGTATCGAGGGAGGGGTTGCACCCTGGTCATCCATATTTGAGTTGGACGCGAAAAGGCGAGCAAAAATGTTCGCCTTCTCCTTCGCGAGGATAGCGAGTGATCCATCAGGACGTTCCAGCGGTGGTGTAGCAGAGCGACAGAAGTTTCGACCAATAGAGTTGGCGAGAGACCAGAATGCTCGGCTGCCGGTTGGACAGGGAACTAGCCTCTCGCCAATTTTATGGTCGTGCTTGTACTTGGCCACATTGAGCGTTCGCTTGCAAGACCTGGAGCAGGCATTAAGTGTGCGTCTTGCCTCAGCAGTACGGGCGCACAGCCATTGCCTGAAGGCCTGTTTTCTTGGCCTCTACCGCAAGGCGGCATTGGTGGTTGAACCAGGGCTTGTGTCTACCGCCCACCGGCACAACAGAAGACGGAACAAAATATTCCATACCCTGTTGTATCAGCTCGGCAATAGACACGGCGCACTTTGATGGGTCCGCTGAGGCAAAGCATACCTCCCTCCAAGGGAAAGTTCCAAGAAAAGATCGGAATTCCTCCCATTGCGCCGACTTGTAGTGCCAGACTGTGCGTGTACTAGGCTCGCGTGATTCCGCGTAGTACACAGTCGGCACATTACAGGACACGAGGCAGTGATCAGAGCTCCCAAGGGGAGCCCTGACACTAACTCTGTATCCTGTAGGTTCAGAAGTCAGCACAAGGTTCAACAAGCTGGGCTTATGCGCAGGATTGTCAGGTATACGCGTATATCCTGAAACCAACTGTGTCAATCCGTGAGCTATGGCCAAGTTGTAAGCTTCCCGGCCGGAGTGATCGGTGACGGGGGACCCAAGCCATTCCTTGTGTTTGACATTGAAGTCGCCCACCATCACAATTTCGGCCGTTGGAAGCTCACCAAGCAACTTGTCCGTCACACTGCTAAGGTGCTCAAAGAATGAGGTCGATTCGTTGACACCCAGGTTAGGCGAGCGATATAGGCCCGCATAAATTCTAACCACATGTGGAAGATTCACACGGACCCATATCACAGGGAAGCGAGAGTCTTCAACATGGCAAAGTCTCTTGACGGAGACGTCAGATCGACCATACAAGCAGACACCGCTCTTGGGTATAAAACGTTGGAACAGAGTGTACCCAGGAATGTTGAGGTCGGTGGAGTCCGCAGGCTGGCAGATTTGAGTCTCCGTCAAGAACAGTAAATGGGGTTTTGCCGACTCCAGATGATGGGAGACGGCAACCAAGTTTGTGCGGAGACCTCGAATGTTGGCGAGGTCAACGCGGAAAAATTTTGGGGGATTGTTACAACCCGCAGTGGAACGTTTTGTTTTAGTTTTTCGTGCCATGATATTATTATGAGGGTTGTAATTAAGTGGCGTAGAGGAAAGAAAAGATCGGATGTGCAGTTATGCCGTCGCACATTCACATGAGCTTGACTGTACGACAGTCGCGGAGCACGGAAGGGCCCCCAGACCCCTACCTCAGGTTATCAGCGGTATCCCCCCCGTGTACCACACGGACCGCTGAGACCATCAGCAGACTATTCGCCGGTTGGCCCGGGGCAGCTTCCCCGCGATGGTTAGTCGCGAGGTTCGGGCCCCCTACTGACGCGACTAGAGCTAAGCTAGTCTCGGCGGGCAGGCTGCGGTACCCTGTTTCTCTGGGTCTCCCTGACCTCCGCGACTCCCGGACAGTAGATGTGTGCTCAGAAAAGTGAGTGAGCACAGCATCTACGACTCCGACCCGTCGATCCTCTACGCAAGTCCACCTGACCGGCTAGGTGTCGGCTGACCTCCAAGTGCAGCAAGCTGCATCAGGAGTGTTTACACAAACACCTTGCGGTACCCACCCGGACGACACGGTGGAATACCTGTCTACCACAAAGTATTTTGTTGTTCATTTGGTACCACCGAGGAGGCACGTGTGACTTAAGGACCTTAAGGTGTCACGGACGCGAACAACGCTAACCCCCAAACAGTTATTTTACCTCTGACATGTGTCACTTTATTTTCCCGCTACGTTGGCATTATGTGCTAAATCGTGAAAAATGTTACCTGCTATTTATATATTCCCGTAGCAGTGGAAAATAAAATTATATATAATGTGCTTCTTTATTAGGACAAAGGCTCGAAAAGCAATGCGAAAATGTGTGCCACTTTGAAGATAGGTTTTGTGAAACGGATCGATGTATGGATGGACGCGGCACTTGACAAGTTTATTATAGAATTGAATGACATGTCTGATACAGAATCTGACAGCAATTTTGATGATTCATGTTCATCAGATAGTGATTTTTCACAATTAGATATCCGCCTGGATCACTCGTGTTCAAAATAAATAAAATTATATGTAAAATAATCTGTAGTTTTTTTTTATACTTTTAGCTTAGAGTAAACTTTAACAATAAAGTTCACAGAACTTAGGCATTACAAATGCATAGAATATTTACAGGGAAATCGCATCAATCGAATATGGCGACACAGAGCTCAGGTTAGCCAACTTTATAGCCAGAGGTAAAATAACTGTGAAAGGTCTGTACTCGCATGTTTCAACCAATAGCCGGGCCGGATGCCTCACTGAACGCCTTCTGATTGGTTGAGTGGGAGCGTTTCTCATACTCACATCGGCGAGTGAGTAACGCCGGCCGGTATAGGGGCTGGTCACACTGATTCCTGGTATCCCTTCAGGAGTTCCACAAGGTTCACATTTGGGGCCACTGTTATATGTAGTATACTTATATGATATATATACATGTTTTAAAAACTCTAGGCACTGGTTGTACGCTGATGACAAAAAAATTTCGATTAAAATAAACGATCGCTCAGACTGTCATCTGCTACAAAACGACTTAGCTCGACTATCTGAGTACTATTCAAGGAATCGAATTTCTGTAAATATAGCCAAGTGTCAAGGCATAACTTTTACAAGACGTAAAGCACCAATTCAATTTACATATTCCTTGAATGGTACTAAGATTGATAAAACTGACACGGTCCGGGACCTTGGAGTACTGTTGGACCGCAAGCTAACATTTATAGAACACAATGATTTTATTGTCGGCAGGGCTTACAGGAGTCTCGGATTCGTGTTGAGAGTATGTAAACCTTTTAACAGTGTCACATGTCTAAGAACAGTTTACTGCGCTTACGTTCGAAGTATCTTAGAATACGCTAGCTGTATCTGGTCCCCTAGATATGAAAATCACAAGAAACGGATCGAACGCATACAAAAAATTTTCTTGAGGCACATTAACTCTATCACTTGTGCGACACCAGGTGACTACATCACGAACTGTAGACGCTTCAAGCTATTGACCCTGGAAGAAAGACGGACGTTAGCGGATCTGATGCTCCTATTTGATGTGGTGCGAGGGCGCTTGGGCAGCGCGGAATTGCTGGGAGAGGTGGCGCTGAATGTTCCGCTCCGCCGCACTCGCCACACGGCGCTCTTTCATGTGCCCATGCACCTCACCAATTACGCTCAGAACAATGTTCTTACCAGAGTAGCACGCACCTACAACAACTCATTCGCGGATGTTGATATATTTCAACTCTCCAGGTCTGCATTTAAAAAAACAATCACCCAAAGTATTTTTACGAGCGAATGAAAATCCTCTCTTTTTATTTATTTATTTTATTTTTCTCTTCTCTTCTTTACAATGCCCCACTCACTCACACACTCACCCTCACACACCCTCAAACACTACACTCACACTCACTTACACGTACACACACACATCCGCACTTTTGCGTTGATATTGTTCATAGTATAATATATGTATGGTATAAGGATCCTGGATGAATATTTATGTAAATGAAATTATTAGCTTTTAAGGAAAATCTGTAATTGGCGACAACATCAGATTTTAGTTTAATTAATTTATAAGTATACTAAGCTGTAGATTTTCTCAACAAATAAAAAAAAATAAAAAATAAAAAATTCTGCATGTAAATGGTCTCACTCACACACAGCAGAGTCGTAATATATTCTTTGCTCACAGACAGCTGCTGTGCGGCACATGCAGTGGTTGTCGCGCGAGCCCTGCGCGCTGCTAGTGTTGTCGCGCGGCGGGCGGCTCTGCGCGTGGGAGCTGGCGCGCGGCGACGTCGCGCCCGCGTGGAGCGCGCCCGGGGCCGCGCGCGGCCTGCACGCCGACGCCGGCACTGGCGACAGGGACAGGGCGGTAAGTCTGCAGGGGGGCACATTCATTTATTATTATTACGTAACGCAAAATTTTACCGGTAGGTACCTAACGGTTAAATTGGGACCCGCGCGGGTCCCAATTCTTTTTAGGCCCCCTCGCTACCACAGGGCCCGCGCGGGCCCCGAATTAAAAAAACCGGCCAAGTTCAAGTACTTTTCAATTTTTTATTATTTGTTGTTATATCCGCTATAATAACACATATTCTGTGAACATTTCAACCGGCTACCTCTTACGGTTCCAAAGATACAGCAGTAGGACAGACAGACAGACAGACGGCGTAGGCTTAGTAATAGCATAATAATAGGCATCCGTACGGGATACGGAAACCTAAAACAAATTTCTAGTAATTTTTTTTAAATATCTGTACTTCTAAACCAGTGATCTCTCATGTGCTTCATTGTTTTCTATGTAATTACATTGCATATAAGGTACAAAATAGTTCATTGATCTTGCTTAATTATTTTACGAAACGTGACGTGACGTGCGTGACACATCAACATCACACAGGATAAACTAAATAAAATTCAATTCGCCGAGCCGACCACCCGACCACGACCAAAAAAGAACGTGGTGGTTGGTGGTCGGTCCGACATAATTATTATTAATACTTGTTGGACGTGGTCGGCTCGCTTGCGCATCCGACCAGCCGACCGTCCAACCAAGTCGGCACATCTGGAGGTTTCGCCCGACTTAAGCCCGCCATGGACGATGGCGCCAATTGACTTCATTACAACTGGCGTGACGACAAATGGCGTGGTTCCAAAATATTAGCCCACGAACGATCGCTCCAAATTGTGGTCAGTCTTCTGATTAGGATTTCCATTCGTCCCGGTACACCGGGACTTGTCACCGGTTTATAATCTCAGTCCCGGCGTCCCGCCTGACCAGCAAATGTCCCAGTCTGGAACCAGAAGTCAGTTAGTTTTATCCATACTAATATTAGTAGTAGTAGTATATAAAAAAAATCTTCAAAGGGCTTAGTGTTTCATCTTATTTTCTAACAATCATTCATTACAGAGCGTTTCAGGCATTATAAGTCCGTAGATTTCATTCGCAGATGTCAATTATGTGTATACATAGACAACGAACGTTCATTGGAGACTTTTGGCTAACTATCTGTGAGTTTACAGAGCTCCGTGAATCGTTCTGAATCGGACAATTTTCTGTGGCCTATAATTTATTGGTTATGGACATTCAAAACCATTACCTGCCTAATTATCTAATAGAATTTATGCATAATCTAGGTTTTGATATAGTTTCCCGGTCAGTACCTGTGCCTTTATGGCAACCCTACCCTAGGCGCACGCACGTGCAATCGTACCGCTCCGATCTACGAACTGAGCCGAAATGGATGTGAGTTCGCACATGCACGAGCGGACGGCGTGAAGCCATGGCATGACGCCACGATGGATTATGGTGCGCCCGGAAAATCCGTGGGTCGGCGTCACGCCAAATATTCGCTCACGGATTTGACACGCACGGTCAGTTTTTGGACTGACGTGGTTCCAACTGACGCGATGGCGCTATCGTCCATGGCTAGCTTTAGTTAGTACTTATGCGGTGCGACAGCTGAAAGACATTGGGGCTCCTTTCGGTTACTTTCGTTCTGTGCTTTGTTACAGCGGACGGGGGCTGCGCTCCCTCCGCGCCTCCGGCTCATAAAAAACACTCTAGGTAATAGCCATACACAGGTTATGTCGCGGCGACGTTTAGGTTTACGTTTCGTTTCGATTCTAGCCGGCGGCAGCCGAGTGTTCACGAAAGGAGCCGCGATGTCTTTCGGGTGTCGTTTCCGTACTTATGCGGCCGAGAGTCGAGACTTCAAACGGCGAACCTCCTAACCATTTCTTATGCCCTGGTACTTCGCTAAGCCGGTTGGATGTAGCAATCAATGTCCCACGTCGGCCCTGACATGGTCGGCTCGTGGTCGGGTCCAACCAAATCGGAACGTCTGTTAATAGCTTAAGATGTTGCTCTCCTGCCACGTGTCTCCTGCAGACCGAATTGTTCCGCGCGCCGAAGTAAAGGTACCTAGGTACCTACTACGGTGGCGGGCTTACTTATTTCTTCTTCTTTTTAAATGCGAATTCCACGCGAGCGAAGCCGCGGGCAAAAGCTAGTTTGTTTTATATTATAACGATATTTTGTTCTCTCTCGGCAGGCGGTGATGACGGGGAGCGGCGCGGTGGAGGTGCACGAGCTCGGCTGGAGCTCTAGCTCGCGCGCGCAGCAGGAGCGGCTGTTCGCGAGCTATGTGGCATTACTTTAGTAAAAATTGTAAATTAAGAAGGCTCTCTCGAGCGCTTTTCTTGAAATAATTACGTACGCTGCCCCGCGCGCCGAGCCACTACTCCCAACAGTCCCAACTCACACACAACACCAACACGATGCACACAGACTGCGACAACGCGGAGCTAGGTATTCTCTTACTATTATATGTAGCTTAGGTAGATACAAATCATGCAGCGGCACATGTGAGTTACTCAATGAGAGCGGGCCGGCCTTGCTTGACTTGCGCCCGCCGCCGCGCCCGTCGAGCGAGGCGAGACCCGGTCAGGGGCCTTATTCCGAATGCTAACGCCTAATCGATCTCGCTTAGGCGAGAGCGAATATCGCTTAGCTCCTCTTTCGTATGAAAAGAACGCCACTATGACGTATCGTCGATCGCCGAGAGAGCGAGAGTCGATACCGACTCGGCGGCAGCCAAGACCCTCCCGCCAGACGTCTCTCGTCACGGACGATATCTCGACACTCTCATGTCGTTGCGTATTAGTTTGCGTGCGTACGAAATACGAATTGTCATACAAAAGAGGAGCTAAGCGATATTCGCTCTCGCCTAAGCGAGATCGATTAGGCGTTAGCATTCGGAATAAGCCCCCAGACAGTAAGTAGTGGTTGCGTACGGACGGACAGCAGCGGCGGCGGAGGCGGCGCGGCGGCGCTGGCGCGCACGCGCTTGTGTGAGTGCAAAATCGTAGCGCTAGTATGGAGATGGTATACTCTCCTTATTTTACTATGGTAACGTTCCCATATCACGTGACCGATTTGGGGAGGAGGAGGGGTTTATAACAATACCACGCCGTCACAGGCACGAGTAACAGGGGGGAGGGGGGATATTCACCCTGTCACGTGGTATTTCAATATTACTAATTGCAAAAAAAAAACACTTCATTCAAAATAACATTTCAATATTCATTTTGTTTCATTCTCGCTCATTTTCCCACCCCGCGGAACGAAACAGGTTAAAATACACATTCGTTGCAGGATAAGTCAATTATAAAACCGTAATCCAAATAAATACATTGAAAAACAGTATTTTTTTAAATACCACGTGAAAACGGTTTGTTAGTCCAGCCAGATACCACACATGGTTACAGTGGGGGAGGGGGGTCCAAAAGTGGCCTAAAATCGGTCACGTGGTACGGGAACGTTCCCTAAATATGCTTTAGTTCATTCTGTACTCTCGCTCGTCTCGCCCGACTGGACCTCCATGACAGCTATTAGGTAGGTATCAGTGTCGGTCAGTCTCCTTCGCGAGGTCTCGGCTGCTCGCTTGCGCCGCACGCGCCCCATCCGTCAGTCAGTCGGTGTATATGCGTCCACTGCCGGACATACGCCTCTCAAATTTCTCTATCCAGTCCTCCCGGCCTTCAGCGGTAGAGAACCACACTGCTTTCCGCCGACATACTCGATGTCATCGTCCCACCCAGGCGGGTGGTCTTCCCACTCTATTTTCCTGTCCACGGCCGCCAGTTTAGGACACGATTACTCCAACGGTCGTCGTCTCTTCGGTTAACGCGCCCCGTATAGAATTGAAATCAATAAAAATAATAATTGAGACTGCATAAGGAACACGGTGGACAACAAAACGGAGTGTGTGAAGACCACTCGCCAGGTAGGACGACGACATCAAGTACGTCGGCGGAAAGCAGTGGTTCCGTACCGCGGAGGACTGACTGGAGGGAAATTGGAGAGGCGTATGTCCAGCAGTGAACGCTTACACGCTGACTGACTGACTGAAGGGACACGGAGGCTCTTAGCGGCCGCCAATCTGTTTCCGCGCGTCGCTCGAGCATTTTGGTAGTCTGTGGCCGTTTTATGAGGAAATAAAAAGTTATAAGGACAGAAAGTTCTATTTTTTCTGGCCTGAAATACTATAGGGCAAGTATTTTCTCTGAGGTTTTTTTATGTAATCCTGTATGGGTGGCTAAGTCAGAGGAGCCAAAGTGCATGCTCCGACCAGCCAATATCACCTACGAGAAGGTACCATGTCGCAGACTTACCTTTGGATTGCTGGCTATACTGGAATAGAGGAGAACACAGCCAAGGCTGCTATGCGGCCATCTTGCATCCAGTACAGTGGTACATACATACAAGTATCATAAATAATATGCAGAAGAGCGCCATCTACCGAATTATTCGAACATTTTAACTACAAAAGTGCGAACGTACACCGATAGATGGCGCGATACGCGAGATACATGCGAATGCCGAACTGGCGCACGCTCGCTATCGTACAAGAAGGAACATATAGCTACAGAACCCTCTGTGTGTGAACAACATTCTCACTTAACAGCTTTTTTTAATAATCATTAGGCAAAATTACAAAATTCAAACAGTACCTATAGACAAAAAAAAACTAATACCCACCCACGTCCAGCCCACGTCGCCCTCGTCGTAGTCCTCGTCGCGTTTGCGCTGCACGTGCGGCGGCGGCGGCGCGGAGCGGAGCGCGCGGCATGGTATGGTGGAGCCGGGTGGTAGGGTGGAGCCGGGTGGCAGCCAACGACACTTTCTGGAGAGGCCCTCGTTATATATTTTACCGGTAGAACGAGAATCTCTCTCACAGATGCACACTAAGCTAAAATGTATATTAGACTAAAATAAGACGTGCAGATGCAAACGCCGTGAACGGAAAAGGGATAGTGAGATTGGAGTTCTTCTATATATTGCCAATATTTAAAACAGCGTAAGTGCGCGAGCGCCTCATACATCACGTTACGTTTCCGCTCTGTGAACGTCGATAGAGTAAGACGGTTAAATGGCAATACGTATAAGGGAGACAACGATTGGACATTCCAAATTAGAATCCGAACTTTGTACGTCGTCGCGGCTTGCGCGTGTCCGTCTATAATCATATAAAGATTTGTGCCATGCGTTACAAGATAGGTTTAGAACCCTGCATGTCGCCACTGCATGTTCTCTCTCAGTGACTGACACTCGTATGCTCTCGTCTCGAACCGAGTAACGTATAGCTATCCTGTTCACGCTTATATTTTGTGTATGTGAATGCATGATATTCTATCTCTCTCTTTTACGGACGGACGGATACAAAAACGTGACCTGCCTAAGCGGCGCAGTGCGGCGGACTGACTGCTCGCGAAAGAGGGTGCGCTGTATGCTCACTTCCCGATACCTTTTAATTCGTTGGTGGCAGCGTGGAGCCGGGTGGCAGCGTGGAGCCGAGTGGCAGGGTGGAGCCGGGTGGTAGGGTAGACGTTTCGTGGGCGACGAACGGCCGCTCGTTGTGTCGAACGACACCGGGCGCGCGCTGGGAGTAAATTTTAATGTATAATGTAAAACTACTTCAGTATTGTAATTTGGGGGGTACAGTTGTTCGCGTCCGTGACACCTTATGGTCCTAAGTCACGCGTGCCTCCTGGGTGGTGCCAAATGAACAGCAAAATACTTTGTGGTAGACAGGTCTTCCACCGTGTCGTCCGGGTGGGTACCAGTGGCGGCTGGCCCTTAAGTGCGTTCGTGCGCCGCACTACCACCAAACAGCGCCTTCACCCGAAAGAAATAAATAAATTAAAATATTAAAAATTCTCCATGAATCTCGCCGATCGAAGTAAAAATATCAAACTGAATTCGTTCCTATTTCCTAGACAACAAGGCACGATTTTGCTGTACGTAATACGTACTACTTACTACGTATCGCCGCCGAGCTCGCCGCCGTGTGCATCACAAAACACCGCGAACGTGTTACTATGAAAAAAATTTTAACGCCGCTGCCCCGCCGTGTGAAACAAAACACTCTTCATACGATTATGTGTGGAACAAGGATGCATTCTGCGTGTGACACACGACGGAAAAAGAAGGACAGCATATTGTGGATAGACGCGCGTGCGACACGTCGCGACCGAGCCAGCCGACGATGAGCCGATGTAAGCCGAGATCGTAAACCCGACCGCAGGCAGGCGCGGGCGGGGGGCGCGGGCGCGGCGGGAGCGATCTAAACTCTGCGTCTCGTCGCGCCGCGCCATCTCTCTCAGTTCGGGGCGAGGCCCATCGTCGTCGCGTCGACCGATAATGGCCGCTCCGCGCCGCGGCGCCGTTTAGATGAAATATTGTACGTAATATAGATGAAATATTGAACGTAATGTATCTTTGCCGCGCCGGGATGTTTTGCAAATCAGTTTTTTAGCAGTTTGAACGACTTTTCGTCAGTTAACAGTACATTGTGAAGTTTTCTTCATTGCCCGGCGCGGCAAGGCTGGCCGGCGGGCGGGGGCGCGCGCGCCGGCCACGCCTCGCGCGCGGCGGCGCCCCGGCGGCCGCGGCTCAGTGGCCGGCCACTGCGCAGTGAAGCGTCGCTTTGGTTCTTCGAGCAATTAGGACTCTGGTTGTGTTTCTAGTGCGTGACAAAAAAGTGATAGAAATATTTGCGCAGGATAAAACCCGACGAATAGACTTACATTATAAATAGAACAATATTAGACCTACCCAATCAAACTGTAGTGTGTGTGGTGTGTGTGTGTATGTGACTGATTTCTTCATAATTTTCATAAATTCGCTGGCGTGTTCTTCAAAACACCATACCTACATATTTCAATCTAAAAGTGAGTACATTTTTATTACATATATTTTAATAATTTTATCACTTATATCCTTACCTTATTTTGTCTTTCAACTATGTATCTGTTGAGTGAGAATACTTTTACATTTTTTATTTTTTTTTATGGATACTGGCACGGTTGGCTACATCACCTACAACATCCGTGATGTCAGCCCATAACACCGGATGAACTTGGTGCCACGTCAGTGCTTCCCTTCGGTCGTACATAATTTGGGCAATTAACTCAGACATGAAAATAAAATAAAAAATCACGTCTCGGTATCCATTAGATTCACGTTTGGGTTTAGTACTACGAGTAAGTTAGCGCACATCGTGCGCTAGGTACCTATGGGACTGGGTGTGCTGTGCGCCGCACACCCAGTCCCATAGGTCACCAGCCGCCACTGGTGGGTACCACAGGGTACCACAGGCGTAAACACTCCTGATGCAGCTTGCTGCACTTGGAGGTCAGCTGACACCTAGCCGGTCAGGTGGACTTGCGTAGAGGATCGACGGGTCGGATTCGTGGATGCTGTGCTTACTCGCTCATCTGAGCACACAGTTACTGTCCGGGAGTCGCGGAGGTCAGGGAGACCCAGAGAAACAGGGTACCGCAGCCTGCCCGCCGTGACTAGCTTAGCCCTAGTCGTGTCAGTAGGGGGCCCGAACCTCGCGGCTAACAAAAAACAAAAACCAAAACAAGCTAATTATTATTAAAAAAAAATCACGAAACAATACAATAAAATTAATCAAATGTCAAAAATAAATAAATAAAAAATGGGAAAATTTTTATTCATTCTAGTAACAACCCTAGCCCATAGCGAATAACTCCTGTAACTTCTTAAACCCATGGAATTAGGCGTCGGTTTTTTTTTTTAACGGACAGAGGAAATAGTGAACTATTTTTAACCGACTTCCAAAAAAGGAGGAGGTTCTCAATTCGTCTGTATGTTTTTTTTTTTTTTTTTTTTTTGTATGTTTGTTACGCGATTTCTCCGTCAATTGAGGGCCGATTTAGAAAATTCTTTTTTTGTTAGTTAGGTCATACTTCCGAGGTGGTCCCATTTCAATTTTATCGAAATTGGTTGAGTGGTTTTCGAAAAATCAGCATAATACTATGGTGTGTGGTTACCTTCAGCAAAACTTGTGATGTGGTCGTATTCGGCAATTTTCAGTTTGATAAATTAGTGTGGTGTGTGGTTACCTTCAGCAAAACTTTTGTGATGTGGACTTATTCAGCAATTTGCAGTCTGACACATATGGCGAATAATTCTGTACCACTTCAATCGATTTCGATTATTCGATTTCGATTATTCTTATTTATGTAATATTACTAAAAAGAATGAAATAAAAACTGTTTTAAAAAATATTAAACCGATTTCAAAAAAACAAAAAAACAAAAAGAACTAAAAAGTATTAAATACCTAATATTTTGAAATTTTCTCTGTCCTGTTGAAATACATGAATCGATATTTACTAGTGATACATATTCGGACCCTTGTTTCATGAATATTCTAAATTTGAAATTTTTTATCTTTTCCGACCGGCCAGGTGCGCTTAATTTATTATGGTACCTGACCGGTACCTACTGTACCGAGTACCATCGAGCTGGTCTGATGATGGAGACAGAAGGTGGCCATAGGAACTCCTAAACTACACATGATAAACCCATCGTGTTTGGGCTCGTTGCATTTGTCTTCACGAGAAATTTACTTTAGACCTAAGAGATTCTCAATTCGACAGTATGTTTTCTTTTTTTTTATGTTTGTTACGCGATTACTCCGTCAATTGTGGGCCGATTTTGAAAATTCTTTTTTTTTTTTATTTGAAAGGGGATAACCCTGAGGTTTTTGAAGTGAAAACTTCTTTAGCGGCGCTTGGCACTTTTTTAGGTGGGTAAAAAATGTATAACTCGCGACATCGCGTCAGCGTCATTTTTAAAATGAAACCTTAAGTCATTGCATTAAGGGTTAAGTTAGAGTGGCACGGGATCTGCCGGCACTCCCGGAGTGCAACTGTTAAGTAGGGTTCGGTAACACGTTTATGTCTGTCCATTCTACTAAGTTCTGCAAAATGAATGTAGGGTTCCGTAACAAATGCATGTCTGTCTGTTCTACTAAATTTAACATTTATTTCAAAATGAATGTAGGGTTCCGTAACAAATGCATGTCTATCCGTTCTACTAAATTTTACAATTTTCAACCAAGGTCCTCCGACGGTTATTTTATATTAAAAGTAGGGTTCCGTAACACGTTTATGTCTGTCCATTCTACTAAGTTCTGCAAGATGAATGTAGGGTTCCGTAACAAATGCATGTCTGTCCGTTCTACAAAATTTAACATTTATTTCAAAATGAATGTAGGGTTCCGTAACAAATGTATGTCTGTCCGTTCTACTAAATTTTACAATTTTCAACCAAGGCCCTCCGACGGTTATTTTATAATAAAATTAGGGTTCCGTAACAAATGTATGTCTGTCCGTTCTACTAAATTTCACAATTTTCAACCAAGGTCCTCCGACGGTTATTTTATAATAAAAGTAGGGTTCCGTAACATGTTTATGTCTGTCCATTCTACTAAGTTCTGCAACATCACCTACAACGTCCGTGATGTCAGCCCATAACACCGGGTAAACTAAGTGCCATGTCAGTACTTCCCCCTTTGATCGTACTGACTACACTGAACTGGTCGGAAAACACAAACTATTTACATAGCTGTTTCGACTGACGTTTAATTCAGTGCGGTGGTACCAACCCGGTCAGGTTAAACCCTACCACCAAGTAAGATTAGGAGGGAAGGGACCTACAGTTTTACGAGGAATCCGAACCTCGGTCAGCCTCCAACGGTCAGCGGTCACCCATCCAAGTACTGACCGCACCCAGCGTTGCTTAACATTCAATAGCGACAGTTGACTGTCTGCACCACTGAGCTATCGAAGCTGACGTGGTCCTATTTTAATTGGGTCAAGATCGGATTGGAAAGCGAGGCGGAATCGCGAGGCCGAAGGCCGAGCGATTCCGCCGAGTACATTAATAGCAAAAATTACTAAAAAAAACTGTGAAATAAAAAAAAAGTTTTAAAAAACATAAAACCGACTTCCTAAAAAAAGGAAAACTAAAAAACTATTTAAAATAAAAATATAAAAACCGCCTTCAAAAATATATGAAATAAAAACCTAAAAAAAAAAACGAACCCTAGAGTTGAAGGCGGTGCTAAAGCAAGCAAAAATGATGCATGAAAGAAAACATGAGTGGATGATAATATCCTTTGTGATTTGTGTAGCCTTTTTAGCACCGCCTTCAACTCTAGGGCTCGTTTTTTTTTTTTAGGTTTTTATTTCATATATTTTTGAAGGCGGTTTTTATATTTTTATTTTAAATAGTTTTTCAGTATAAATATCTCCGCCTACTACTGCGGGATCTAGGAGAAAAAAAAATAAAATTAAAAAAAATAAAAATATATATAATTCGATTTCTGTAAACTTTCACAGCCTCGAATAACTTTTAAAATGTGGATATTCGAAAGGGTCTTTGATAAGGCTGAGTGAAATTTAAATAAGTAGCTTAGTTTTAATTGTAGAATTATTTTTTGTTTTTTTAAAAGAAAATGAAGCACTCAATTGCTAATATTTGATGCTTATATTATTATAGTTACTATATATATTATAGTACTAAGCACGTACTCGCTTTATATATATTGTTAATTAGAAAAATGCAAATCGAAAATCTTTGGAAAAAATACATCCCGACCAGGATTTGAACCTGGGTATCTGGCTTGAGCCGCCAACGCGATAACCAACTACACCACCGGGCCGTTACATATTAATTCCAAATTTTCGATCTCTTGCCACTGCACCTTCTTCTCTGCACTTGATGAATGATGTCGCATAATTTTTGCGATCAGTCAACTTGCACGGTTCTATATTGAACCTTAACGCGTTATCGCGTTGGCGGCTCAAGCCAGAGACCCAGGTTCAAATCCTGGTCGGGATGTATTTTTTCCAATGATTTTCGATTTGCATTTTTCTAATTAACAATACACTCAATTGCTGTTAGTTATTTTTAAATGAATAAAGAAATTAAGATTCTGTCACATTTTTACTCGTTCTCGGGACTTTTGGAGGTCATAAAACCTTTTCATGGTATTCACTTCATCAAATAATATTTTTTCTAGAACACGGATACATCGTAAAATTCAATAAATTTTATGTCGTGCTGATAACATCATAAACAAAAAATTTACAAGGGTTTATAGCTGGGATTTTGATAGTTTTCAAAAATAGAGAAAAAAAAAATCGTATCTCGATACCACGTGACATCTGACAAAAGGTATCATGGGTCAAAACGTTGCAAATGACCCCACTTACCTACAAAAAAAATTTGTCGGTCGATGTGCCGAACAACCTGTATACAATTGTTTTTGTCGAATTCAACCTGCCTGCCACACAATTATAGAATTTTGAGTATCGGTACCCCTCTAGGCCGAAATACAGAACGACTCAACAGGAACACTCGAACCTTATTGAGTTGAGCCGATCCCAATTTCGTCAGAACACCCCCCATGTGGAAGCTATAAATACGTCCCTGGTAGTCCGCATTATCTGCTTGCGTCCTTGGACTCGATACAGCGCCGAGCCATCCGTCTTGTTGGTGACCCGAAACTTACAGATGGTCTGGAGTCTCTGAGTCACAGGCGATTTGTGGGTTCGCTTAGTCTGTTTTACAGATACTATCACGGAACTAGCATCCCTTATTCCGTGCCACCCGTCCTACCTCCGCATGACTCGTCGCAGAGAGACTCAGCACCCTTTTGTTGTTGACATTGGGCTTTTGAGAACCCATCGGTTCTCTAAATCGTTTCTTTGTCGCACCGCTAGAGTGTGGAACTGTCTTCCGGCGAGTGTATTTCCTTAATCCTTTAACCTGGGTGTCTTCAAGAGTCCGCAAATCTGCTGGCATGGCACCTAACTGAGCGTGGTTTCGCGAGGAGAGGTGATTTTGGCTCTGTCGACTGCACCATTGGTCTCTCGGCACAGCCACCCATGCTGGTTTAAATAAAAAAAAAATAATAATTATAATAATATTTGTAAGTGCAGGTAAGTAGCTAATTGTAGGGGTTGCCGCTTAGTTCCATGTCGTGGATATTGCACGGGTTTCTTACAACCTTTATTTTATATTTCCTTTATCACGACGCGCATACACTAGCATCGCTTCGGCAGCCTATCAGATAGTGTTTGGAGCATTGGCGTATATAGAGGGGCGGGTGGGCGCGGCCCACCCCAGAAAGTGTCTCGTGCCGGTCGTGCCCACCCCAGGATGTTGGGTTGCCAACCCAAAACTCTAGGGTGGGCACTTAATCTTCAATAAATAATCTACAGCTGAGGAATCAATATTAAATTCCAATTGGTTAATTTTGAAGTCCCTAAATTAATAGATCCGCAATATTATTATATCGACATGCAAGGTAGCCACAATGTAAAAAGCCACGTGCACGCCATTGGCTGAAGGAGCGCCGCTTAGTATTGAATAACCGACCATATTTCAATATTATGTTTTTATTTTTATTTTTTATATATAGCTTGTACTCGCTTTTTATAGTTCTTTATTAGATAAATGCAAAGCCAAAAATGAAGAGAAAAAATTCATCCCGACTTGACCAAGATTCGAACATGGAACTCCGGTTTGAGTACAAGCCGGATTTCCATTGAGTTCAAGAAAATAAATTTAAGTTAAATAAAATACTCCATTTTTTTTTTGCCGAGAAAAGTCGAAAATTAAAGTTGGTTGGTAATCAAAATAAACACTTTTTACGAAAAACTGTTTTTTGGGGAATTTTATTTAGTTAAGTAATGATGAGAATTTATTATAATGATCTGTGAATGACTAAAATAAAATCAATGAATGTTCTCCGACCTTCTAAAAAAAAAAAAAGTAATGAAACATTCCGAGATCAATGGCCGAATTTAACGGCTCAACATACAAGTTTACATTACTTTTTTAGGTAAGTATAACGGGCTTCTGCTTCATCGGCCATCGCTTATTTTCCATATGGTTTGGAGCAAGCTCTGTAGAACGATTACACTTGTATTTTTCATATTGAAACAGATGAACCTTCACCAGTGCATTTATAGCGCTCAGAGGGATGGATGGAGAGGCAGGGGGGGGGGGGGGGTCGCTGGAAAAACGTACCTATTTATTGATATTCCATGGTACCTATGTGAAAGATATAGAATACCTTATATCACTCAATAATAATAAATAAATGAAATTTATTTATTTCAGACAAACGACATATAACAGTGCTCTAGCGGTCGATATCGACCGCTCCACAGTCAACGGGTTAAAATACACACAACCTATAAAACGTAGCGCGTTAAGTAGTAGGTATGTATGTGTGGAGTTACAATGTAAGATAGATTGAGAAATAGTCTAGTGCGAGAGCGTTGTGGACTGAGAGAAGATACTTATAGTGGCAAGGTGAGAAAAGAATGCTGCGGTGGTTCGGCCATGTTGGAAGTATGCATGACTAACGAAAGAGATTTATGGATCGAATGTGAGCGGAAGAGTCGGGAAGTGTCGCCCTAGACGCGCGTAACTGGCTGGACAAGATCGGGCGTTCGCTCAGAACGGGCCAAGTGCGTAGTACCCGTAACCGACGAGCATGTATGAAGAACCAAAGATTTAAATAGTTTGAAGAACATATTATGAGAGTGGAATAGGCGACAGAGGTCTTAATCGCACTTTGAAATTGTCACAACTTGCAGAGCTTTCGTAGTTAATACGGGATAAGAGTCATATTTGAATGTTTGCTTGCAGTCATTGTAATGTTTTGTAGCATTCACTTAGTTATTTTAATACATTAAGTTCTAGTCGCTATGTACTTTTACAAATAAATTATTTTTTTTAAGTATATGAACTGTTTTTTTTTTCATCCTAAAGCAAGATATGCAAATGGTTGACCGGAACAAATCACTTAAAAGTTTCTGTGTGAAGTTTATTGTTAATTTCTATTGCTCTTCTGTATGTTATATTCGGTCTTGTGTACCTATTCTGTTATACTCAAATCAAAACAAACGTGCAGTTCGCATAATAAAGTTTTATGGCTTAGTGAAGGGAATCTCCCTTTACTAAGCCATAAAATTTTGTTGTGCGAGCTGCACGTCTGTTTTGATTTGAGAATAGTGTTGCTGTGTGCAATAAATCATTTCTATTCTATTCTATGCGGGTGGCCGAGTAGGTCCCTACCCTCAAGGTGGTAGGATCAAATTCTAGCCGTCTGGGTTTATACCACCGCACTGGATGTAAGATGGCCGCATAGCAGCCTCGGTTGTGTTCATGGTTGTGTGACATATGTCACCTTAACCGACAAATAACTATTGGACGAGACATAACCGAAAGTGATGAAAATGGCCACAAATGAGCCAATAAGATTTTAGCAAGGAATTTTAATAAAAGGTGCCTAGATGATTCAACACAATTCTTTTTATTGCTTCCGAACTGGGTGATTGTGCCCGAGGTCGAAGCCTCAGGCGCAGCCAATTTCACCCGCGAGGAGGTGCCAGTCCCGCTTAGAGGCGGACTAACGTCGCCGGTGAGAGGCTATTAATCCCGCGATTTGAAGATCCGTGGGTTGTAGAAGTGGGGAAAGATATTCCCCGGGAGCCCGTTCCACACCTTTGCAGTGCAGTGCGGCACAAGAGAGAATCGTGCAGTTCGAAGGAGTCTTCTGTCGACTACAAAGTGCTGTTCCGCTAGCTAGAGTATTGCGGGTTTGGCGAAGGCGAACAGGAGGAGGAGGGATAAGGGAAGCAAGTTCGTCAGAGCAGCGGCCACAATAAAAATAAAACAAAAAACATACTTTGTACATAATTTATTAATGTTGCATTAAAAGTAATACAATTTAGTAATACAGGCTGCCAGCACAGATATCAAGAAACCACTTAAACGTAATAATAATATTGACTCTACAACGTATTAGTTTTCATTTGAAAAAAAGAACCTAGGACTTCGTACTTGTGATACGCGACACGCACGTTGAGACGATTACTAATTCCAATGTTGATATGCTTACTTTTCTTTAGTCTATTTTCAAAAAGTAGGCATTTTGCTACTAAGTATGAATTATTATGAATTATTTACTACATAGGTTTTTTGCATTGTAGGTATTGACTGCCTGACCCAGTGTACCTACATACACTTCAGTGCAGAAGGCGGATTTAATGCAAAATGTGATGTTTTTCAGTGAACCCTGTATACACACACAACAAAGCAAATTGTCAGTGTACAGATACCGAGTGTACATCCAATTTGAAAAAAAAAAGAATTCAAAATGGCCGATGCTTAGAATATCAGTTCTATAGATTTTAGCAACTGTCAAGTTTGGTACAGACATACTTTCTCATACATTTTGTATACTTTTCTATGGTTTAGTGTCACACAGAGTTTTAAAAAATATAACCAGGTGTTAGAGCGGGCATTGGGAACAATTTCATACAAAAACTTTGATATTGAACGTCATATAACGCCTCACATACGGACGTGTCAAACTCATATATGGAGAGAGCCTCGAAAGCATCACTGAAGGCATCTTACAGAATGTGGATCCTACATCTCGACCTGAGAGCGGAACTGGCGGTTCGTCATCGCAGGCTAGCCGACGAGGGCTTGCCACGAGTATTATGGATGGATGTAAGATGGCCGCATAGCAGCCTCGGTTGTGTTCTCCTCTAGTCCAGTATAGCCAGCAATCCAGGGAAGTCTCCGGTATGGCACCTACCTTCTCGGAGATGATATTGGCTAGTCAGAGCATGTGCTTTGGCCCCTCTGACTCAGCCACCCATACCGGATTACATAAAAAAAATATATATATCTTTTTTGGATAAATCTCTCATTTCTTATTTTTCATTTTTTGCTTAGATTAAATTACCATAATGGAAGTTGAGTATGTAAAAAAAAAAACAGTTTAGTACGTAAGTTATGTTTAAAAAAAAATCAATAATGTGTCTCGCCTGCTTCTTCCGTATAGTTTGCATTACTGAACGGGACAAGACATAAACGTACGTCTCAATGTAACATTTTGAACGTCGTGTGCGGCAGAGTACGGCGAAATCTGTTATCATTAGCCGCGTACTGACTGAGAGCGGCTGCCGCGCGCGGCAGCCTCGGCTCGCAAGCCTCGGTCAGTCAGGACGCGCCTCGCCCGAGACAGCGCACGCGCGGCCTCGGGCGAGCGTTGCCTCGACCGCTTCGCCCGCTGTCGGTTTTTTGTCGCGCTCAAAGGAGCCTCAGTCCATTTGCCGCGCGCACTCAAGACGGACGCTATGTGCCTCGCTCGCCTCGCTCGTTCGCGACATGGATAAGGAGCTATAAACTTATTTGAATTATGGATCGGCTTTCCCTGGCGAGGCAGCCTCGCGACAATTGGTTTTGTAGCGAGGCAGCCTCGCGCGCCAAATCTTCGCGCGGCATACGGCCGAGGCAGCCTCGCCGTATGCCGCGCTGACTCAGTACGCGGCTATTGACCTCCTTCCTTTAGCGAATTTAACTGCAGTTATTACGTTGTGCATCGATGCGTTCGAATCGAAATACGAATAGCACGTACGCGTTAGAATGTGTGACGCGACCGAAGTGAAGTGCGGACATGCCCTGCGCGGCGGGTGACTGCCTCGGCGTACGGTTCCACAGATAGCAGGTGACATTGTGGTCGGAGGTAAACTAATGTTCGGTTCAGTGGCGACTTTTTATCGGTGTCAGCGTATAAATATATGAGAGTAGGTGCGGTGCCCGCGTGCTAAGTATTCTAATGAGTGGAGAAATAAGTTAAACTTATTTATAAATAATCTTCTTTACTCGTCGGCCCTGCGGTTAGATGCCTGCGAGGATGGAGGTCGGATCCTCTACTCCCTGTTTGATTTTTCTCAGGAACATTACGGCCTCGCGGCCGTCGATGAGTCTGTGGTCGTACGTGAGCGCGATGTACATCATCGGCCGGATGACGACCTGGCCGTTGAGCGCGATCGGCCGCTCGAATGTGCCGTGCATGCCGAGAATGGCCGACTGCGGCGGATTGATGATCGGCGTACCCATCAACGACCCGAAGACGCCACCGTTACTAATGGTAAACGTACCGCCGTCCATCTCTTCGATCGTTAGCTTTCCCGATTTTGCTTTTTCGCCGAGCCCCGCTATGGTCAATTCAATATCGGCGTACGTCATATGTTGAACGTTACGCAGCACCGGTACGACTAAGCCTTTCGGCGTTGCCACTGCAACAGATATATCCACATAATCTCTATAGACAACCTCGTTCTCATCTATGACGGCGTTGACGACCGGTTGATCGAGAAGGGCGCTCGCGGCGGCCTTCACGAACGGCGACATGAAGCCCAGCTTCACCCCGTACTTCTTGGTGAACGCGTCGAGATTCTTCTTGCGGAACGCGATGATGCCGGACATGTCTATCTCGTTGAACGTCGTCAGCATCGCGTTGATGTTCTGCGCGTCCTTCAGCCGCTGCGCGATGCGTTGGCGCATGCGGTTCATCTTGACGCGTTGCTCGGTGCGCGTGCCCGAGATCTCCTTGCTGTAGTCGGCCGGCGGCACTTTGACGGAGGCCGTGTCGATGGCTTGAGCGTGCCGGATAGCCGCTACAGGTATTGAGGAGATGGGTGCGGGTGACGGCGGAGGCGCGGCGCGTGCTTGCGGCTGTTGTGGGGGCGGGGCTGCCGCCGGGGGCGGCGGGGCTGCCGCTGGGGGCGGCGGGGCGGGCGCCTGAGGCGGAGGTGATGGCGGAGCCGCCTTAGGTGCTTCCGGAGTCGGCGCGGAGGCCCTCGCGGGAGCCTCACCGGTGATGTCCATGCGGAAGAGCTTCGTGCCCGGCTTGACGGTGTCCCCGTCCTTGACGTACAGCTCCTTGATGACGCCGCTGCCGGGCGCCATCACCGGGATGGAAGTCTTGTCCGTTTCGATCTCGAGCACGACCTCGTCCGCCGCCACTTGGTCACCCACCTGCACATTTAGAAGTACGTTAATGACAAGGCTTGTATTACATTATAGTTTTTCGATGCATGAGTTGGATTTATTCCAGCCAACAACTTTGTGTATGATGTTCAAAGTTACAATGTGCTCTGCACAACTTATGTAGTTGCAATGCTTTCCTTGGGTCTATTTCAATAAAGACAACAACCACCATTAGACAAAATTATAATTCAACAAACATATCCTTTTTTTTATCTTTATCAAAATCACTTGCATACCAATAATGTGTTTCAAAATAATTTTTGGGTTTTTAAATAAGTAACAGCATGTTAAAAGTGTCAAAAGTTACTAACTATAAAATACCAATACCAGGATAATTTTTCAAATACCAGAATTCCTGGGAATTTTTCAGAATTCCCGAAAGAGGTTTTTTTAACCACTCCATGTTATGTCTTCTCGCCAACTTTGGTTTTTTTTTTTATGGAATCTGACACGGTTGGTTACATCACCTACAACATCCGTGATGTCAGCCCATAACATGTCAGTGCTTCCCTTCGGTCGCGCCGGCTACATTGAACTGGACGGAAAACACAAACTATTTACATAGCCGTTTCGACCGACGTTTCATTCAGTGCGGTGGTACCAACCCGAGCGGGATAAACCCTACCACCAAGTAAGGTAAGAAGGGAAGGGACCTACAGTTTTTTGTGGAATTCGAACTACATTCAGCCTTCAATGGTCGAGCCGTCACCCATCCAAGTACTGACCGCGACCAGCGATGCTTAACAATCGATAGCAACAGTCGACTGTCTGCACCAAAGAGCTATCGAGGCTGACAATATATGTGTATCCGATCCCTGCGTACATAAACAGTGAGGAGTGACTTTTCAAATCCTGTCATATCCACTTCAGGACCGAAAATGTTTTTTTTTTTAATTCTGCTTAACAAGGCTTAAATACATATGATTCTGCAATAAAACCTGACCAAATCTCGTTAAATCTATAAGAAAAATTTATGTAAAAGTGGGATGTTTGATGGAATACCATCATATCCACAAACTCTGACACAAATTAATTTTAGACATAGAACTGTTTCATCAAAAGCCGTCATATTTGTATGGATTTGGAATCAGTAGATTAGACGTAGACTTCTAAGTCGTACATATACACTTAGTTCTAGCATTCATTTGCCTGTAGACCAGTGGCGATTCCTTTAAATTGGCTAGGTTTGCGCCGCCAAATCAAATAAAATGAATGCCAGCATTAATATCGAAGTATTAAGCAAAAATAATTGTGAAAAAATATCGGGGTTATATTATTTATTATATAACCCACGATGAATAAGATAAAATGTCAATCCCGTTACATAATTTGAAATTTCGCGCGCGTCAAACGCGGGCGACGAATGACGACACATGAAGGCATCGTATTCCATACAAGCGGCCGATTTCACCCCGTACCGCGCGTACCCGCTGATCAGCCTTTCGAGTTGGCGCAGCGGGGAGCGCATCGAATAGCGAGCTAGGTGTGTTGTGTGTGCTTGTGTGTGCGCGCCCGAAATTTCAAAGACAATGAATACACTCTATATACATGGATGGCTGGCTGTGAAAATAAATCGAAGCTGTTCTGTTGGCCTTGTTTTACTTTTTCGCGAGTTGTTTCCTTAGCCAGAGCCAACCCAATACTCAGCACCAGGAATCGCCACTGCTGTAGACCGAGGGCATTATAAGGTTTGTTCAATGACGCCAAACAACTTTCACTCCTTTACTGCAATGATATTATAAGTTAAAAGGAGGTAGATAGGGTATCTGAGCTCCCAAGCGGCACATTAAATACAAGACCACAGTCCTGTCTGAAGTTAGTCGCCCACCAACTACGCACGCGTTCAGACCGCTAACCACGAGCCGCTAACACATCGAAAATGCCGTCGTGCGTGTGTAATAATGAGATTCTGCACTAATAATATCACTTTATAGTTCTTCCTCTCAACTTTTCAAGGACGTGCCATGTGTGAGCACTGAATGTCATATAGATAACCTATCTTTCCTAAAATATCATTGCCTCTACTATTATTGGGTTGTCCGAGGCGGTGCGAGGTTCAAGGTGGGCTGGCTGCCCGCAACGCTCCACGTGCTGGCTGTAAGCAGGCAGACTAGGCAGCAGACGTACCTTCTTGTCCAGCTTGACGTCACCCTCGGACACTGAGTCCGGGAAGCCCGGCGTCATCACGTCCTGCTCGGCTTGGAGCGCGCGAGTGAGGTGCAGCGAGGCGGCCGGCTGCCGCGCGAGCGCGCCACGCGACGACGCGCGCAGCGCCCCGCCGCCGCATACCTACGCGTCACATATTGTTGTTGTTTATTATTTATTTCATCCAGAGGCGGCGCAAGGCGTGGGCGACGTGGGCTACCGCCCACGGCCTCGCGGCCCGAGAGGCCTCGCGCCTCGAAAGTTCATGCAGCTTTGATTCATGAAAAACATTCAGCTAGATCTATTAAAAGAGACCCCGACTAAACATGCTTAGACTTAATCAAAGGCAAACTAAACCTTACTATAAAGACTTTATCCGACACAAGATGGG
This sequence comes from Nematopogon swammerdamellus, assembly GCA_946902875.1. Taxonomy (NCBI): domain Eukaryota; kingdom Metazoa; phylum Arthropoda; class Insecta; order Lepidoptera; family Adelidae; genus Nematopogon; species Nematopogon swammerdamellus. Next base: position 9,372,914 of record OX336348.1, on the reverse strand, counting down.
AAAGTAGTGAATATTGCAATAATACTGTGGCTGTATTATTGCGATTTGACGATGTTGTTGAATGTATTGAGTAATAGCAAAGTTGAGACGGCCTCGCAAAATTTATCTTGCCCACATCAAATTAAGTCCATGCCCCGCCACTGATTTCATCCATCATTCATACGGCAGTTAGACTCCACTCGAACTTGCCACAATAATGTTCTATCCGGTTCGATTACACCCACGAAGAAGAGCCGACAAGAAACTTCGCAGGGTTCTTTTTTTTTTTCATACATATTAATACAAGTATTTTAAGTGGTACCGTGTGGGGACGGTACTTAAAAAGAATAGCCCCACTGCATCTCTCCCCATGCATGTCGTAAAAGGCGACTAAGGGATTATGGCAAGATGCCGTGCTAAAGGATGACAGGCTCGCCACCTCTCACCTTGGCACGGTACTTACACCGAGTCATGCAGCAGGTGGGTCTTCGTGCCTTACTTACTGCTTGATCGATTGAATCTTGTTCGAATACTTTGCGAAACGTGGTGGTCGGTGTTGTGCTGTAATTTACCAAAGTTCTTGCAGCACAACACCGATTACTCTGCTTACCCCGATTGTCGGGATTCAGCGTGTGTAATATTATTATTATTATTATTTATTTATATACACTAGCAGCTTGCAGCTGATGCGTGTACTTCACGTATTGAGTGCACTGTTTTATGATGATAGATCTTATTTATATTTTTTATTTAATATTTTTTTTTTATTATTATTTTTTTATTATTTTATATCCTTTATTTCACATATTGAAACTTTTACATTAATTTTATATATATTATACAAAAAAGTAATAAAAAGCGGCCAAGTGCGTGTCGGGCCACGCGCAGTGTAGGGTTCCGTAGTTGCGGATCCCTATCAAAATAAATTATTTGATTATTTGTATAATTTTGTAGGGGAAATAAATGAATGTTAATTTGAAAAAGTTCTTCAACAGTGAAATGATGGCTGTCGTCCGTACATTTTATAAGTTGGTCGACTATTACTAGTCAACCTGTACAGCCTACTTAGCTGTGATAGTTTTCCTTTTAACTTGGATATATATACTATTGATGTGAATTTTTTCACATATCTAATAACAACCGTTTAGCTGGCAGGGGGGGGGGACACTTGACTCTAACAAAAATTAGCACTTAAAAGCTTAATAATTCGCAAACGGATCCCTAAATCGAAAAATGCTTTTGACAAACCCGCAATATTTTCAAAAGACCTATCCAACCACACCCCACACGATGGGGTAGACGTGAAAAAGAAAATTCATCCCCACTTTACGTGTACGGGAGGGACCCTCAAAAAAAAATATTTCAAAATTTTTATTTTACCACTTTGTCGGCGTTATTAATATCTATGCCCATACCAACTTACAACTTTCTAGTACTAAGGGTCTCTGAGCTAAGCCGCGGACAGACAGACGGACGGACAGACGGACAGACGGACGGACATGGCGAAACTATAAGGGTTCCTTGTTGACTACGGAACCCTAAAAATACACAAAATTAATATAAAAATTAAATACGGTAATACCGCCGGCGGCGGGAGACAAGCCTCCAAGCACGCCGGCGGGTGCAGGCCGTGGCTACGGAGCTCTCCGGGACGACGCGAGGCAAGCTACGAGCGATAGGTGGTGGTACTAGACACGTAGGCCACCACCACCCCCATCTCGGAGAGCTCCGTATCCACCGGACTGCAAGGCGACGTCGTCGCGCAGCTCTTTGAAGTCTTAATCTTCGCGCGCGCGTCGCCTCATGGTCGCACGCACCACCGGTAGCGGGGGCACTAGACGGGACGTGAGGTCCCGATGACCCCAAGCTTGCCGATGGTGGACGTCGTCCTCACCGTAGATGTTGTGGCTCGGCCGACGTCAACGCTCCATCTTCTTCGTCGATGAATGCACCGGCGGCGTGGAGCTGGGTGGTGGGGTGTGCGTGTGGTGTTTATTATATTATTAGTGTTTGTTTTTATTTTTTGTTTATATTTAACAAATGTTTGTCAAGTAGATTTTTAAAACCATTCACTGAGATAGCACTTATCACTTCTTGTGGCAGCTTGTTCCAAGAAAGAGTCGTCTACTCGGTTAGTTAGAAAGTACTTTCTTGGGTTGGAGTTGGAAGTGTTTCGGTTTAATTTTAAAGAGTGACCACGGAGTTTCTCGTTGGTGTTCATTGTGTACATTGAATTAAGGTTGGCTACATCGTAATGACCATTGAAAATTTTGAATGTTTCGATGAGGTCCCCTCTTTGTCTTCTTTGCTCTAGTGTAGTAATACCAAGTGCGTCGAAGCGGATTTCGTAAGACTTGTTCCTCAGGGATGGAACCATCTTGGTTGCCCGCCTATGCACTCTCTCCAGAAGTTCAATGTCCTTGATGAAGTAAGGGTTCCACACTTGGTAAGAGTATTCAAGGAGAGGACGGACATACGTTTTGTAGAGTAGAACAAGTCTGGATTTATGTAGGAGAAAGCTTTTCTGATCATGTAAAGAAGTGAGTTTGCTCTTTTTACAACTTCTACTATATGTGGTTTTCATTTGAGGTCATGTGACACAGTTACTCCGAGATCTTTCTGTGCGTTGACTGGATGTACAAGGATTCCCTCGATCGTGTATTTGTGTCGCGGATTCTTGGGACCTATATGCAGTACGGTGCATTTCGCTGCGTTTAGTGTAAGAAGCCAATCCTTGGTCCATTGCACGATGTGGTCGACGTTGCCTTGAATTAATTGATGGCTTATAACAGGATCTCCGAAGAATTTAGTATCGTCAGCAAAAAGTGCAAAGGGTAGTGTTCCATTATCGCTTTGAGGTCCGTCAGAAAGATACCAAACGCATATGTATGTATGTATGTATTTTAATGACTAACTACATAATAACACCGCCTACAGTCTATCGAAAACACAGCTTGAGAGCAAGATTAATAATTTTGCTGAGAGCTCTGACTACAAAGACTTATTAATTAAGTGTTTCAGGTGCCTTTGTCAAACTTTGATACATAATTTGTATCAACTTAACTATGTTAGTAAATATAAGGACATAGGACTTGATATGCATGTCTACACTGGAGGAAACCTTGTTTTTTTATGTATGGTATGGTTGGCTGAGTCAAAGGGACCAGAACACGTGCTCCGACCGGCCAATATCATCTCCGAGAAAGTAGGTGCCATACCATACCAGAGACTTCCCCTTGAATTGCTGGCCATACTGGACTAGAGAACACAGGCGATGCAGCTATGCGGCTATTTTACGTCCGGTACGGTGGTATCAACCCTGTCGGCTGCAACTGGTGCCCACCACCTAGTAAGGGGCATGGCAAGGGACCTAACAGTTTTGCAACGGTTCACAAAAAGTGGTTTATTCCCAGTAGTTCCGTGGTACAGTTCCGTGGCGGAACTACTGGGAGATTTTTTCCCATTTGTTCCGCGGAACAAATGATACATATAATTTAGTCCCATTAGTTCAGTTGATCGAGAGTACAGTCCTATAGTAAAATAAAAAAAATATAAAAAAATAAAAAATATGGTCAGATTTGCAATTCGTCAGAATTTCAAATGGTCAGAGAATTACCTCTTGTACCTTGTACCGTGTGGGGCCGGTACTTTAAAAGAATAGCCCCACTGCATCTCTCCCCTCCCTCACGCCATCTATGGCGAGTTTTATGAAATGCTTCATATTAGTTAAAATTCATGATTAGTTAAAATGCTTCATACTCATTTCGGTAGATGGCGCGCATACACTTTTTAGTTTCTTGTATGGGAACCCCCGCGAATTTTTTACTTTTACTATACAAGAGATACAGCCCTCGGACAGACAGCGTAGGCTTAGTAATAGGGTCCCGTACGACGGATACGAAACCCTAATAATAAGGAAGATATGCGCTACTTGAGTGTGATTCGAACTCGCGCAGAGAGGGCTCCGTACCATTCGGTTTCCCGTGAGAACTTTAAGACTTAGGATTTTCGTTTAGGTTTTCCTGTAAAATATAAGAGAGGGCATTTTTTTTTTATTTAATAATCAGTAGTTTCGGAAATAAGAGGGGATCCTTGATTTGTGTATATTTTCTTTAATTTATTTTACTGTGCTTTTAATAACTGTGCATTTTAAAATTATAAAAAATATAGGTATACATATTTGTATTCCTTATAATGAGCACTTTTCATTGATATGTCACATGACACACAGCACACTTGGGAAAAAAACTAGTATTGTATCCCTACAATCGAGGTACGCAGAGAAATTTGTGTGTTGTGCTGCAAGTACTCTTGTAAATTACAGCACAACATCGATCACCACTTTTAGCAAAATATTCGGACAAGATAACTATCAAGGAGCAAGTAAGGCACGAAGACCCACCCGCTGTATAACTCAGTGTAAGGACCGTTCCAAGGTGAGAGGTGGCTACCCTGTCGCCCTTCAGCACGTCATCGTGTCCTTACCCCTCAGCCGCCTTTTACTACATGCACAGGGAGAGAGATGCAGTGGGGTTATTATTTTTAAGTAACGTAAGCGTGTGTTATGTATGTATGTATGTATGTATGTAAGAAATCTCTCTAAGGGATAAGTCCGCCTTTGCACCTTATGTACACTCACAGGCACGGAATGTGGCCCAAACATAAATTTGGATTTTAAGCCATCAGCAAAATAGGCAGCTAGATGATTTCGAAAGATCTGGTTGCACGTTTGATCTTACAGCTGTTCACGGTTCAGGTTTCGAATAAAACAACTGACAATTTTAGATTTACCAAGAAACACATTTCAGGAAAGAAATGCTTCATTGAAAAAATAAACAAATTGAAAAAAAAATACAGGAACAGAACAAACCAAACTTAAAATTAATAACGGGTGTTGCCTCCCCTGGCTCTAATGACGGCTTGCATGCGGTCTGGCATACCATGAATGAGATTTTTTACCTCTACCTGAGGGATTTCTTCCCAGGCGGCCAAAAGTGCTGCTTTTAGTCCAGGAAGAGCCTGTGGATAGTCTCGATTAGCCCTAACTTTCCTTTTGAGCATGTCCCACACATGTTCGATCGGGTTCATGTCTGGACAGCGCGCTGGCCATTGCATTTTTCGAATATCAACTTCCTCAAGGTAGGCAATTACACACTGAGCGGTGTGAGGACGGGCATTATCTTGCATGAGCAAAAAATCCTCGCGACCGATGAAGTCCACATAAGGTAGCACATGTTCTTGAAGAACCTCCTCAATGTACCGCACCGCATTTAGACGTCCATCGATGATGACCAGCTCAGTGCGAGCATCCGAACTTATCCCTCCCCAAACCATAACAGACCCTCTGTGAAAACTGACAGTTTGTCTGGTTGTGATGGGCAGAAATCGCTCGCCGCTTCTTCTGTACACTCGTTCTCGGCCGTCTGGTGCTCGTAGAGCGACTCTGCTTTCATCGGAGAACAAAACCTTGCTCCACTGCTCGACGGTCCAGCCAACGTGTTCGCGGGCAAACTGTAGCCGAGCTACCCGATGATTTCTGAGGAGTTCTGGCCCTCGTGCCGGCCTTCGAGCACGCAAATCCCTCTCCTTCATTCGTCTTCTTACTGTCCGCTCAGTGACAATCACGCCGCGTACCCGCTGGAGTCGCCGCCTAATTTCAACTGCAGTAAGGAACCGATTTCGTAACACCGCCAGTATGATAAAGCGGTCATCACGAAAGGATATGCACCTTATTCCGCCACTTCCAGGTCTTCTCGTGTAGAGGCTTGTCTCCCGGTACCGTCTGAGTGCATACCTCAATGTTGTGCGTGGCACATCAAGAATGGCAGCCACCTCACGCTGGGTTTGTCCTTGGTCTGTGAGTAACACAGCTTGAGCAACTTGAGCAGCAGTAAGCGGCATTTTGAACTGATACCTAATTTAAGCTTAACCAAAGATTAATAAACAGAAACAAAAAATATCAAATGCCACACATTTTATAAGGAAAAAAAAATTACTTACCATTAACGGTTGGGCGGTAGTACTGTTCTGGTGACAAATTTACCAAAATTTTAATTAACAACCGCTATTCATCACAAATTTAACTGACAAATTACGAAAGAGTTCTGTTTCGACCTACCCTCACATAAATTTCCGATGTGGTAATACTTTGACACTTTTTAATGTCGTTTTTATGTTTGGGCCACATTCCGTGCCTGTGAGTATATTTTCTAACGTACTTGTTACTGTTGAATGTTTATTGAAGGAATAAAGCATTTTTTTTTTATGGAAACTGACACGGTTGTCGTCCGCTATGTCAGCCCATAACACCGGGTGAACTTGGTGCCACGTCAGTGCTTCCCTTCGGTCTTGCCCCTTACTAGGTGGTAGGCTCAAATTGTAGCCGACTGGGTTGGTACCACCGTACTGGATGTAAGATGGACGCATAGAAGCCTCAGTTGTGTTCTCCTCTAGTCCAGTATAGACAGCAATCCAGGGAAGTCTCCGGTATGGCACCTACCTTCTCGGAGGTGATATTGGCTGGTTGGAGCATGCGCTTTAACCCCTCCAACTCAGCCACCCATAACGGATTACTTAAAAAAAAAGTGCTTCCCTTCGGTCGTACCGGCTACACTGAATTGGACGGAAAACACAAACTATTTACATAGCCGTTTCGACCGACCTATCATTCATTGCGGGGTATCAACCCGGGCGGGTTAAACCCTACCAACCTAGTAATCTATGAAGGGAGTCATATCACTTAGTCGCCTTTTACGACATACACAGGGAGAGATGCAGTGGGGCTATTCTTTTAAAGTACCGGCCCCACACGGTACAAGTACCGGCCCCACACGGTACAGGTACCGGCCCCACACGGTACAAGTACCGGTCCCACACGGTACAAGTACCGGCCCCACACGGTACAGGCACCGGCCCCACACGGTACACCTATCGACCCCACACGGTACAGGTATCGACCCCACACGGTACAAGTACCGGCCCAACCCAGTACAAGTACCGGGTCCACACGGTACAGGTACCGGCCCCACACGGTACAAGTACCAGCCCCACACGGTACAAGTACCGGCCAAACCCAGTACAAGTACCGGCCCCACACGGTACAAGTACCGGCCCAACCCAGTACAAGTACCGGCCCCACACGGTACAGGTACCGGCCCAACCCAGTACAAGTACCGGCCCCACACGGTACAGGTACCGGCCCCACACGGTACAAGTACCGGCCCCACACGGTACAGGTACCGTCCCCACACGGTACAAGTACCGGCCGAACCTAGTACAAGTACCGGCCCCACACGGTACAGGTACCGGCCCCACACGGTACAGGTACCGGCCCCACACGGTACAGGTACCGGCCCCACACGGTACAAGTACCGGCCCAACCCAGTACAAGTACCGGGCCCACACGGTACAGGTACCGGCCTCACACGGTACAAGTTCCGGTCCCACACGGTACAGGTACCGGCCCCACACGGTACAAGTACCGGCCCCACATGATTTTCTATCTATCTAAACATATACCTGAGGCGTAGGCGTCGCGGTGAGCCTGGGCGCGTGGTCCGATCGGAGGCGCGCGTGGCCCTGGCGCCGGTACAGGGCCTGCAGGTGCTTAGTGCAGCGCCGGAGCATGGCGACTCAGCTCACAACTGTAAGAGACACGCTCCATGTCATATTTTCACCACATCAGTCCGCCGCAAGAGTTTCATCGCGGGCACCGACGCGCGCGTATGTAAGCTCCTTCAATATTATGTAAAGATACGTAAAAATCGTAAAAAAAATTTGATATGGGAACGTGATCAATATCTGATACACATACAGCCCTTAGCGTATCGTTACCTACTAATGAAAGATCTTATATATCAGGAGACGAGGGAAAAGCGTGCAGGGAGTGGGAGACCCCTTCGCTCTCCCACTGTTTGACAGCATCTGTTGTGAGGGCTTACTGCCCGACGATATTTATTCATTTCATTTTAATAAGAAACTTACCAGCTATTTACATGCATGTATACAACTTAAAATAAAAATATAAACCATTGAATCAAAGAGATTGCATTACGTCGTAGGAGCGCAGCGACGTAATACAGTCTCATTGCTATTAATGAATCAATCAATACTAATAATAAAACTGTAAGGGATGGTCATGGAGTAAGTTACTTTGTTTTATGGGATATTGCGTTTGTAGACTCTATGTATGATAATAAAACTAAATTGATGATTTTTAGAAATATTTTCTGTATGTATATATGTATGTTCCTCCATAACTCTTAAACCGATCATCCGAATTTGATGGAACTTAGTACAAACACATTTTACTATACGGGACACAGGATAGGCTAAATAAAATTCAGTTCCGGTTACGCTAAGATGTGGCTCTCATACAAACCGAATTGTTCCACGCGCCGAAATGAAGGTACGGTAGCGGGCTTACTTACTTTCTTCCTTTTAAATATCCAACGTTTTTCCCCCGAAGGGATAAAAACGATTATTTCAGATCTTGCCTAGGCTTGACCTTACGAGACTACACCCCCTCCCCTCCCAGTGCATTACCACCCCGCGTGCGGGGCGGGCACTCCCCCCTGCGTCCCGCGCCGCGCGCCCCTTCCTCAGTACCTTTTTAATTGTCGTCAAGAGAATACTCCGGTCAAGCCTAGGCAAGATCTGAAATAATCGTTTTTATCCCTTCGAGGGAAAAACGTTGGATATTTCATATCTGTGCCGTCGGCTTGACCTTATGAGAGGTGTTTGGGGTCTGACGACGCAGGGGGGAGCGTACTGTGATCTAAGTGTCTGCGTATATAGAATGTTTATACAAATAAAACATTAAATAGAACATAAAATATCGTGTATTAGAGAACAGGGTGTACAGGTTGTTGACAGAAATAATACTTTTTCAATTACACAGGCATAAATCTGGTCAGAAGAATGTCATTGCTTTCTTCCGGATTTACTGGGGACCTATCTATTTCCTTAAAATAATGTTTAAAGAAATTCTGCTCGCCTTTCCAATTTCCGTTCTTTAGGATAATGTCCAAAGACACTTCATTTTCCCATCTTAAGGAGGCTACTGCGGCCCTAATACTTCCAGGGGATGAGTCAATGCCGGCGGCCGTTAAAGCAGTTCTGACCCAACCAGCTATGATTGATCTAGATGCAGGGCCCACTCTACCCCGAGAGGTGATAAATAGGTGATCGATGTCCCTTCCGGCTTGTCGTCTAGCTTTTGAGATCGTAATCAGGTGCCGAATCCACGAGACCGGGTCTACGTTATCATCCGGACCTCTGAGCAGCTTCCAGCCAGACTGTCTGGATGACGGCCTGTCAGTCTTTGAGCCAAATTCAGGCCAGAATAATGCAAAGTCATTTTCCATTGTCAGTTTATTACTGCTTATCTTCAGTAGCGTCAAATCGTGTATCCTACGGCCGGAGGCGAGGAGGAGGATTAGGGCTAATCTTCGCGAAACTTGGAATATGCTTTCTCTGTCTATTACCTCACTCCTCATCCACCTGATGAGCCTGCTTACATCCCAGATCTTGTTTTGTATGGTTATCGGTTTGCTGATCTCTATTGCTTTTACCATGTGTCTTACTAGTGGATGGGAGGATATCGTCTCTCCTTTAGTGGGATTCGCCAAGGTTGCAATAACTGACTTATGAAGTTTTATAGTGGCCACTGCCAATTTCTTCACTCTATGGAGGAAACCTAAGTATTGGGCTACCTCCGCCGGGTCTGGATCCTCTGGTTTGATCTTTTTCTCTTCTGCCCACCTTAGCCATGCCCGCCACGGTGCCGAGAAGGTCTTCAGGGTAGATGTCCGCCGCGACTGCGCTAGGAGGTTTTTATCTTCTGCGGCCCAGTCCGCGGTAGACTTGGCCCACCCTGTATTCTCCAAGCCTCCAAATTAAACTCCCGCGCCCTCTGGAGGGGCAAGCCTGCTTGTCCGTCCACTAGGTGGTGGTGGAGGTTCCTGATGTGAAATGGCCGGGCTAAAGCCCGTAGCTTGATGTCGGCTCTCCAGAATACCTTCTCCCATCTGGGAACCACGAGAATGTAGATTCCGCTAGCTGTATTCAGGTGATGCAGGATTCTTGGTACTAGTGGTGGAGGAGGGAATATCCAAGCCAGTGAAAAGTTCCACTGACGGCTGAAAGCATCCGTAAATAAGGCTTCTCTGTCTCGTGCATCCCTTGAGACGTATCTGGGGGCCACCTTTGTGTGGGCTGATGCGAATAGATCTACTTCTGGAGTACCCCACTTCTGGAATATTCGCTCGGTTGCCTTCCCGGTGAGATGCCAATCCGTCAGGGATAGGTTGCGGGACCGACTGTCCGCAATGTCGTTGTAAATACCTGGTATGTGGTGAACAGAGATCGATATTTTCGCATTGTGGGCTATGTTCCAGATCTGTTCTGTAAAGTCCTGGAGTTGGGGTGATCTGGTCCCTCCTTGATTCCTTATGTATGCAACGACAGATCGATTGTCCGATTGGATCATGATTGATTGACCGCTCAGCCAGTCCAGTTGTGTACGGATTACTTCCAGAACAGCATATAGTTCTTTTCTGTTTATATGCCATTTCATCTGAAGGGTCGACCAGCGTCCCTTTATCGCTACGTCTCCGACTTGGGCGCCCCATCCTATGTTGGAGGCATCGGTCGTTATAAAGATCTCTGGACTCTTCTTGAACAGAGGAGATGTTTCGTTCAGGTGGTCTAACCACCATCTGACTTCCTGAACTATGGCAACAGGAGCTGGGAATGTTCTTTCCGGCAGATGCTCCGGGAGATGGTTGCTGGCCTTTTGGATTCTTCTGGAATGTAGCCTCCCAAGAGGGATCACGAAGGATGCAAAGTTCAACTTGCCGGGAATTTTCTTGGACGATCTCCAGCTCCACACACGATTCTTGGCTATCTCTTGCAGATCCTTTTTTATGGAGATAATCTTTTTCCTTGGGAGGGAAATCGTGCACCTCTTCGTGTCCCACAGGATACCTAGGTATTCCAGCTTCTGGCATGGCACCCCTTGCGACTTTTCCCGTTTGATTATCCAACCTAACTCCTGTAGAAAGCTCACGGCTTCTTTTAAGTTCGCTTGCAAGCATTCCGAACTCTGGCTGGCTATGAGAAAATCGTCTAAGTACACCAGTGTTCTGATGCCTCTTTCTCTTAACTGACTTACCAGCCAGTTCGATACCCTGGCGTATGCCAGGGGAGCGCTGGACAGTTCGAAGGGAAGACAGGTCATCTGGTATACTCTGCCTGCATGCCGGACTGACAGGAGACGCCGATGTTCCTCTTTTACTGGGATATGGAAATATGCCTGTGTGATATCGATCTTGGCCATGAAATCGCCCTTTTGGAGGAAGTCCGGAACTTTGAAATGATTCGTCAACCTGAACTTCTTGGGTAGTATGAATCGGTTTAGGCCCTTCAGATTGTGTGATAGGTCGTTGACTGCCGTCCGACTTTGGAACGGTAAACATACGTGATAGGAAGCCGGTGGTACAGCTTGATTTCTCTAGTACTTTCTGGTTGAGCATGGAGTTTATCTCTTCTCTCATTCCTGGCGTGGTGAAATGAGTCAGCGTGTTGCACGACAGGGGGACTATAGGCGGCTTCATAAAAAATGGGATAGTGTACCCTTTGATTGAACTTAATACTGCCCTGGGGGCACCGTGCCTTTCCCAAATTTCTGCGAACTGGAGAAGCCTTCCGCCCTTGAACGCTGAAGTTTTCCAGTAGTCATTGCTTTCTGCCCCGCCCCTGGGGGTGCATGGGCTTCTTGTAGGGCTTACCGGCGGAGGTGTCACGCCGGTTTTTTCTTCCGCTTGCTGGTGGAGCTTTCCAGGTTTCCCCAGACGTGGTCGCTTTGCTTGGTGGCTTATATCCCTGCTTTGAGAGCTTCTGGGTACCGCCGGTTTTGGGGAAGCCTGTCTGTTTAAAGGATGCTTGCTCGCGGTTGTGCGTTGCGGGCCGAAAAAACCCCCTATTCTGCTTGAGGAGCTCTGCCAGTTGATCTTCCAGGAACAAGTGAGACGTTGAAGGCGGGATCGCCTCCAAGAGCGTAGCGACGTGCTCATTTTTTGGCTTGTAGAGGTTCCTTCTTTGCTCGATTATCTCGGCCCTTCGGTCGCATACGTAAATCGACGCCGGGACGACCGAAGGAAAGCACTACTAGGCATCTAGTTCAGCAAGGTGTTATAGGTAATGAATGGAGACAAAAATAACAGTATCCATTAAAATCCGTCTGAGTCACAGACGATTTATGGGTTCGCTTAGTCTGTTTTACAGATACTATCACGGACGCTGCTCTGTGGAACTAGCATCCCTTATTCCCTGCCACCCGTCCTATCTCCGCATGACTCGTCGCAGAGAGACTCAGCACCCTTTTGTTGTTGACATTGGGCTTTTGAGAACCCATCGGTTCTCTAAATCGTTTCTTTGTCGCACCGCTAGAGTGTGGAACTGTCTTCCGGCGAGTGTGTATCCTTAATCCTTTAACCTGGGTGTCTTCAAGCGTCATATTAACGGGCTAGACAGCCTAGCAACAGTCCGCAAATCTGCTGGCATGGCACCTAACTGAGCGTGGTTTCGCGAGAAGAGGTGATTTTGGCTCTGTCGACTGCACCATTGGTCTCTCGGCACAGTCACCCATGCTGGTTTACATAATTTTTTTTAATAATAATTTACATTAAAAAATTAAAGATACAATACTAGCTTTTGGGGGGGTTTGTTTTGTTACTTGTTTTATTTCAGAAACCATCCCCGGCGCATACGCATACAACCACCAAAGTTTCACTGTAATCGGATGAACGGTTTACGAAACGCATAGAAGACGAACGACGAACAAACAAATATTGTACCGTGTGGGGCCGGTAATTTAAAAGAATAGCCCCACTGCATCTCTTCCCGTGTATGTCGTAAAAGGCGACTAAGGGATATGACTCCCTTCTTATATTACTAGGTGGTAGGGTTTAAACCACCCGGGTTGGTACCACCGCAGTGAATCAAAGGTCGGTCGAAACGGCTAATGTAAATAGTTTTCCGTCCAGTTCAGTGTAGCCTGCGCGACCGAAGGGAAGCACTGATGTGGCACCAAGTTCACCCGGTGTTACGGGCTGACATCACGGATGTTGTAGGTGATGTAGCCAACCGTGTCAGATTTCATAAAAAAAAAATGATCACAAGATAACTGGGACAATAGACATGTACAATCCGTAGAAAATCATAGTATAATCCTCCTTCCGGCATTGAGCATGAAAAATTATGGCAAGCCTGTGCATAGAAGAGATTATACATTTCCGAAAGATAATCTTCAGGTCAGAGGATTATCTAGCTACGCACAATTTGAACTATATTTATTGCTCGAAGCAAATACCACATAATTAGTAGGCTGGGATGAAATTTTAATAACCTGGCCTAAAATAACTAAAGCATAAGATAGAGAAAAAAGTTTGGCAGAAGTTCAAAACAAACTCTTTGACATCTGACAAGGGAAATCTTAACGCAAGGGAAATAGTTATATGAAGAAGTAATTTTACAAAACGAGTCAAAATGATTGATACCAGTGGAAGACCGGGAGTCCTGCAGTCCTCCCGTCGGCAAGCTATCTCATCGAAAATCTGTGAGTTTTATCACACTTACAATAGGATCTCATTCATTTACTTACTAGTTGTACTTATTCCCTTCTTACCTTACTAGGTGGTAGGGTTTATCCCGGCCGGGTTTGTACCACCGCACTGAGCGAAACTTCGGTCGAAACGGCTATGTAAATAGTACGTGTTTTCAGTCCAGTTCAGTGTAGCCGACATGAAATGAAGGGAAGCACTGACACGGCGCCTAGTTCACCCGGTGTTATGGGGCTGACATCACGGATGTTGTAGGTGATGTAGCCAACCGTGTCAGTTTCCATAAAAAATCGAGGGAGTCTGCATGTACACATGCAGCCGTCAAACTTAGTTCGTGAATTTGATGTTTGCACAGTTTGAAACAATTTTTTCGTAAGAAAAAATTTCAACTTTTGTAGCCCATATTGCCCAACCTAGGCATCATACAAGGTTTTGTTTGAAGTATCGAATAAAGTTAAAACGTTTGTCTGTTCGTTAGTGTTTGTCTCGATTATGCAGCGTTAACGACTAAAGCGCGAGAGGTGTTTGACGTTTGCGTGTTTTCGCATTTTTCAAAACATGCCAACTTGAAGGGCTGATTTGGGCCAGAAGGGATGGAATGACAAAATAAAAATGTATTACATATTTGAAGTTGTCAGATGGATCTGTCATCCGACATATTTAGAATTGTTTTACCTAGTCTGGTTGCTGAGTACTAAGTACAAAAGTTGCAAAGTACAAAAAAAAGTCTTACTTTTTTTTAGTCGCACCCCCTTACCCGAGCCCAAAGATGTTTCATCAAATTCACGTCAAAAAATGTTTACATAAATAAGAGAACGAAAGAGGTGTAACATGATGGTGTAGCACGTGGAGATCCGTTGTCACTGCCCACCCCACTGGGAAACTGGTGTGGCACTATGTATGTACAATGTACTTAAGTATATGCAAGTAGATATTAGAAATGTTATAAAATAGATCACCAAAGAATATATACACATACAAATATAATTTACATATAAAGAAAAAATCAAAAATCTTAATCAAACGTCAACTTATTAGAAAATCACAAAATAACAATGAAAAAAAAAAACCTAAAACTAAAATTAACACCTATTAAATAAAAAAAATTTCATCCATCTCCGCCGATCACCAATATAAAAATATCAAAGCAAAGATTTGGGTTCACTAGTTTGCAAAGTATTTCAAAAAACCAGGATTACCAAGGAGTGTCACACCCCTTGGGTGGGAGTTAGTATAGCGCGGCATTCTTAGAAGTTTTCTGGTAGCTGGGACTGGTAGGCGAGGGTCTAAGGAGCTATTAGCAAAAAAAATGTTTGTGCGGAGACTTGTACTTATGGAGAAAAACATTTTTGAAAAAAATATTTTTCATACAAAATTAATTTTCGATTTTTTATTTTGTTTTTTTAAATGCACCAAAACATTTATTTTCAATAGGAATTTATGCAAAAACGACATGCGCCGCCTCAACATTAGGGGAGGGTTAATTATTTATAGAAGATGCGTGCGTCGGCGACGCATCTTCTATAAATTAACTTTTAGCAAAAAAAATAAATTTGTGCGGAGACTTGTACTTTCAGAGAAACATTTTTTTGAAAAAATATTTTTCTTACAAAATAAATTTTTCATACAAAATAATTTTTTTTTTTAAGGCACATAACATTGGTTTTGAATATAATAATGTATGTAAAAACAAGGGAAGTGGTATGGGTGAATCCCATACCATTTTGTATGAAAAATTTATTTTGTAAGAAAAATATTTTTTCAAAAAAAAATTTCTCCCAAACTACAAGTCTCCGCACAAAATTTTTTTTTGCTAATAACTCCTTAGACCCTCGCCTACCAGTCCCAGCTACCAGAAATCTTCTAAGAATGCCGCGCTATACTAACTCCCAACCCACCCCTTCACATAATAAGATGGCGGGTGGCCGAGTGGTTTGGGCATCGGCTTCTCATGCGGGAGGTCCGAGGTTCGAATCCGGTCGGCGTGTACCAATGAGTTTTTTCTGACGAAAAAATTTACGTGCATACCTACACCCGCTGCTTCACCGTTCGGAACCGGTGTAAAACTGTAGGTCCCTTCCCTTGCCCCTTACTAGGTGGTAGGCTCAAATTGTAGCCGACTGGGTTGGTACCACCGTACTGGATGTAAGATGGCCGCAAGCAACCTCGGTTGTGTTCTCCTCTAGTCCAGTATAGCCAGCAATCCAGGGAAGTCTCCGGTATGGCACCTACCTTCTCGGAGGTGATATTGGCTGATCGGAGCATGTGCTTTGGCCCCTCCGACTCAGCCACCCATACCGGATTACATAAAAAAAAAAAAAAAACCTCTAAGATGACACCTAAGATGACGCCTCTCTCTCATCTCCTCGTAACAGATGGCATATATATACTATAAAAAAAATTATTGCAAACAATAATAGGTACTTATGATAAAGGTAATACATAATAGGAGGTTATCTTACGTGCATAGTCCAAACCGAATCGCTCAATTATCTACAAATCATTAAATATTCATATTTTCCAAATTATCGAAAAGAATTTACTTTTGCACTTGCACTTACAGTATTGCCTAACCTTTGACGGCAGATCAATACGATTCGATTCGGCGCGCATAAAATAAATCTTTTAGGTCGTCTGGAAATGTCCAAATAAAAACCTACCGTTATCTCGGACCGACGAGATACCTCTCACCTCACCTGACAACCGACGCGGTCCCAGCTATTACATAACAGTACCCAGTACCCACTCACACACAGAACGAAAGAGAGCGATAGCGCAGGCGATAGAAGACAAGCGATTAGATACGACAGTACGACTAACACAGATTGCCGGAGAATACTTTACTTGCACTTGCAGAGTTGCTTGCGCAGAACGGCGCGAAATATCTCCACCCACGAGCTCAATCGAAGCTGTCACATCACAACTGTCTGCCTACTGACACGCGGTGTGTTCATCACCGAGCTGTTCAGTTCAGCTATTTGCCCTGCCTGCCTGTCGTCTTCTTGCCCACGCACTGTCTGTCTGTCTGTTTCTGTAGTGCCTGCCTCTGCCTTGCTGCCTTGCACCAGACAAGTTCGTTCAACATCCAGCTGGCACTGGCAGCCAGCAGCTGGTCAATTATGAATGCGGCTCATGTGCTGTTTCGCTTAGTGCAAAATGAATGTTGGCAGCCATGAATTCAGTACTGCCAGGTGTATGTTAAGGTTTACCCAGTTTTCTCTGGGGTTGAGTTAATACCTGCTTGTTAGTTGATTAAATCTAGAAGTATCACACATATCATCATCATAATATAATTATTATCTCTTTCTCTTCTTCAGAATAGCCCCTCTACCGGCATTACTCGCTCGCCGATGTGAGTATGAGAAACGATCTCACTCAACCAATCAGAAGGCGTTGGGTGAGGTATACGGCCCGGCTATTGGTTGAAATATGCGAGTATTTGTGTGAGTTAGCGAGTGAGACGAAGGTAGAACCCCGGTAGACCCCAAGATCTGGTCTTCAATAAAGCGTGTTCCATCCAAGAAGATTGCGTTTTCATAATGCACCAATATCGAGGTTTATGTTGTAAACTAGCAATACATTAAGATTGCCATATTGATAAAACCATAGTACCGTGTGGGGCCGGTACTTAAAAAGAATAGCCCCACTGCATCTCTCCCCGCGCATGTCGTAAGAGGCGACTAAGGGATAAGGACAAGATACTGCGCTAAAGGGCGACAGGCTAGCCACTTCTCACCTTGGCGCAGTCCTTCCACCTAGCCATGCAGCAGGTGGGTTCTTCGTGTCTTACTTGCTGCTTGATAGTTGTCTTGTCCGTATACTGTGCTAAACGTGGTGGTCGGTGTTGTGCTGTAATTTACCAGAGTCCTTATAGCACAACACCGATTACTCTGCTTACCCTGATTGTCGGGATACAGCGTGTGTTATGTATGTATGTATGTATAAAACCATATTCCCCGCTTTGGCCACAGCGTAATATTTCCGGTACGACACCTGAAAGCCTTTTTTAATCCTGCGAATCCCTCAATCCTGCAATCCTACTCCTCCTGGAGCGAACCAACTGAAGCCAATATTCGTTTGGTCGTTTATGTAATTTGGTCCCTCAAAATGTTGTTTTCTTTTGTTTTTTTTAAGCAATGTTAGGGTGTCCAATTTTTTTTTAGGGTGTTTAGTTTTTTTTTATAACCACCTAAAAGCTTTATTTTCGGAAATATAAACGTAATGACACGGACGGCCCGGGTCAGCTGCCATCCGGCCAATAAAAGTTTGAGAATCGGTGGTAGCTTGAGTGACAAAAAAAATAAAACCGGGAAGGATGGTCAAATAAAAAAACTAGATTAAATTGTTAATAGAATTTAATTGATACCTTCGTGGCCTCAGTCGTGATGGAAAATTGGCGCTAATTCAGCTTAAATTAATTCAACTGCTACCACAATAATCTTAGTAAGCTAAGGTAAAACAACAAATATTAATGCATGAACATGCGCGGTAAGCAAGCTAAGCGCGACGTTGCTTGCTTGCTGCCACGATCGCCACATCAACTTAGCAACACAAATAAAGTTTACACACAAACATCTCCACGCACGTGTTACAGTATGATTAGTCTTAATTTAACTTAGCTAAATTCATAATAACGAATCCGGCCGGTGTTGTGGACGATGAAGGAACTGCTATCGGAGTGCATGCGCTGTTTCCCCGCAACTGACATAAAGGCTGGGTCTATTCGAGCGAGGTGGAGAAGACGTAAGGGACTAGTATATTGTGGCGGTCCTGTTGCAAAATCTGGTGCGCAGCTGATACTCGTGGTTGCTGCGGCAAACGCTCACCAAATCGTCGGCTGACTGGCTCAACCACACAATGTTTTCGGTCAAGCAGTGGATACCGACGTCGGGGCACCCAACTAGCATAAACGTCTAGCCTGCCTGCAGCGAGCGGAGCTGCTCTAATAGATTGCAGTATACTCTACATATAGAGCAAATTATTCAAATCCTTTTCTTCACCACCACTCCCTTTTCTTTCAAAACCCCAAAAATTCCTGTCGCTGTCAAAAATTTTTGACAACCTAATTTTTTTCATTTTCTAACATTTAAAACTAATATGGCCTGAAGCAATAATCTGCTTCGTCACAGTAACAAAAACGACATGCACCGCTTCAACATTAGGTTAGGGTTAATATATAGAAGATGCGTCGCGTAGCGAGCGACGCATCTGCTATATAATTATTAACCCTGGTTATTTTTTTTTTAAACCATCAAAACATCACTTATTTATCACTTGCCGAAGTCGAAACTAACATGCACCCACCGCCTACTAAAGCCTGACCAGGAATATATGAGAGCTGTCAAGATGGAGCCACTTTTTAGATTTATATAGCAACATTCAGTATAGTGAGCACATATTGAATTGGCCGATGTTTTTATTCAAAATGTACTTTTGCACGGAAATACACCATAAGATATACAAAATGTATTTTAATTTAATGCATCTTTTTATATATTTTGATGTCAATGTAAAAAGAACTAGCCTTGACATTTACATGTTCACAACATTTTTTCCATTTATCTGCAGATATGTCCTGAAGCAAAGTGTACAAATTATTAAAAAAATTATTAATCGACCTTGCTGAAATACTAAACTTTTTAATAAAAATTCTAGTTCTAAAATTCTAGTCTAAACTTAACCTAAGCTATTTTTATTCGAACGTTTCGTATTTCTGTAAAGTCAAAAAGTGTTTTTTGTTCAGAACGAATAATATTTACGTCCCTCTTTTGTTTGCTATTCGGTAAATAGATGCTGGAGATACACCTAGATAGAACAAAAAATAATTACTTATTTGTTAATTACGGCGGCCAATTCATGACAATCTCACTACAATGACATAACGTTTTACCTAAATGTCAGTTCAGAAGCAATTTTGACATTGACCACAGATTATCAAACATCAAACTTAGTTGTGACTTGTGGCCAGTCCAGTGTAAGAAATTAGTTCCAACGAAATTCCGCAATATGGCGGCCTGGCTTTACATGCAAGGAGCACAGTATTGGAGGGATTCGCAGGAATAGAAAAAGGCTTTCAGGTGGCGGACCAAGCAGATAAATTTGAATCAAGATACATAATCGACGAAAATCGAATAGATTAATTAGTCAGTTTTTAGTGTTCAGAGTGTACGAAACCTAGTAAAATAATTTTAAGATGGTTTATATCGAAAGCATCAAGCTTGTATTGTTAATGTGTTCTGTGTTAGTGAGATCAGCAGATGCTCTTGATGGCTCTGCTATAGTCGATTTCAACACAGCTCCATTCCATGTAAGTATTTTTTATAATTTTATAAATTTTTTTGACTGAGTCCTTTGTATATTTCCGGTTGAACCAGCCTTTCAAACACCTTCGAGAAAACCGTGGCGAGAGATGTATTTTGTTTGTACAAGATGTAGTTAGATACAAGAATTTTTTTACACAATACTTTCGAATTCTTTTATTTTTATATTTAGTTATAAATATGACAAATTTTATCGGTAATTATGTTTGTCTTTTATGAAAAAAAAAAGTAATACATACACCTACATACCACACCCCATATCCCGACAATCCCTTCAGCAGAGTCGGTGTTGTGCCGCAAGTACTCTGTAAATTACAACACCGACCACCAGTTTTGCAAAGTAGGTATTAGGACAAGATAGATACTATCAAGCATCAAGTAAAGCACGAAAACCCACCTGCTACAATACTCAGTAGAAGGACCGTGCCAAAGTGAGAGGTGTCTATCCTTTCGCCCTTTAGCACGGTTTCTTGTCCCTATCCCTTAGTCGCCTTTTACGACATGCACAGGGAGAGATGCAGTGGGGCTATTATTTTTAAGTAGGTACCGAACCCATACGGTAATCGTTATTATCGAAAAAATCTGTCAAGTGCGAGTTTTACTCGCGCGCGGAGGTTTCCGTATCTATCCGCTATCAATAATATCCGCCTATCCGCTCAGGTGGCATGGTCTTTGAATTTGAATTATCAGTTAGGTAGTTGTTACTTATGATATTATTATGACTTATGATGAGATGACAGGTCTCCATGTTTGACCACTGACAGCTGTTACCATAGTTACGTCACTTTATTTTTTTAAAGTGATATGTCAAACATCAAACTTCTGAAAATTATATTTTTGGAACGGCCAAAGATTAAGAAGCGGCTATCTACAATGCAATGTATAAAAGCCTGTTGCGGTTGCGCCATCTATTATTCAATAGTGTGACTAATCTATTTTAATGTAACGTTTCTTGTATGGGGCCCCCCTTAATTTTTAACTTTTTCTTATTTTTCTTATTTGTTGTTTCATCCGCCATAGTAACACATATTCTGCGAAAGTTTCAACCGGCTACCTATTACGGTTCAAGAGATACAGCCCTCGGACAGACGGACGGACGGACGGACAGACGGACGACGGAGGCTTAGTAATAGGCTTCCGTACGGGATACGGAAACCTAAAAAGTAGATAATCTGCGAAAAAAAATCTATGTGTAATGTTTACTCCACATGAGCTGGTGAATGATGCCCCGGTGAAAGGACCAATGGAACGCCTTTGTAAGTACAGTTGGTTTAGAAATCGGTGTATGGAGTGGAAAGCAGGTAAAAAAACCGGCCAAGTGCGATACGAACTCGCGCACCGAGGGTTCCGTATCGATCGCCATGTATTGCCAGCACCCACTCTCGCCATCTATGGCGTGTTTATGAAATGCTTCTTATTAGTTAAAATTAATGATTAGGTAGTTTAAAATGCTTCGTACTATTTTCGGTAGATGGCGCGCGCGCATCACTTTTTAGTTTCTTCTATGGGAACCCCGTGAAGTTTTTACTTTTTCATTTTTATTATTTGTTGTTATATCGGCCATAATGAATAACACATATTCTGTGTAAATTTCAACGGGCTACCTATTAGGGTGCAAGAGATACAGCCCTCGGACAGACGGACGGACAGACAGACAGACAGACGCCGTAGGCTTGGTAATAGGGTCCCGTACCGGATACGGAACCCTAATAAGGCAAAATTACAGAACATTCAAGCATAACCAATACTGGTTACAATAAGTTACAAGGACCACATAAGAAACAACCAGATAAACACTTACACATATGTAATCAATAAAATATTTATAAAATAAGAC
The DNA here is from genome assembly GCA_946902875.1 of Nematopogon swammerdamellus. Classification (NCBI taxonomy): domain Eukaryota; kingdom Metazoa; phylum Arthropoda; class Insecta; order Lepidoptera; family Adelidae; genus Nematopogon; species Nematopogon swammerdamellus. The sequence continues at coordinate 9,351,156 of OX336348.1, read as the reverse complement.
TATAATACATACATACATACATATCACACACGCTGAATCCCGACAATCGGGGTAAGCAGAGTAATCGGTGTTGTGCTGCAAGAACTCTGTTAAATTACAGCACAACAGCGACCACCACGTTTCGCAAAGTATTCGAACAAGATTTAATCGGTCAAGCGGCAAGTAAGGCACGAAGGCCCACCTGCTGCATGGAGTCGGTGGAAGTACCGTGCCAAGGTGAGAGGTGGCGATCCCGTCGCCCTTTAGCGCGGCATCTTGTCCTTATCCCTTAGTCGCCTTTTACGACATGCATGGGGGGAGATGCAGTGGGGCTATTCTTTTAAAGTACCGGCCCCACACGGTACTATAATTTAGCCTATAATATATTATTATAATATATATAGACTATAATAGCTATATATTATTTTAGAACCATGTCACAGTTACTAGTTCATGGAGTTTCGGCGCGCATTACAGTCTAGGTCCAACATTCATTCGTTCTACACACTTATCTAAACACAGTCATTTGTTTTGATTTGATAAGAGCAATTTTTGAATAGGTACAAATCTCAGTGCCAAATCACTGATTGTCGCTTTATATTGGCCGATCGGCGAAATCTTTTTCACGTGTAATAAAGTGTATGTATGTGAAAACAGCTGTTATTGTTTATTGATCATGATCATTCATTCATATGGCAGTAAGACTGCACTCGAACTTGTCAGAATACCTATGTTCTATCCGGTTCGATTACACCCTCGAAGAAGAACCGGCAAGAAACTTCGCAGGGATATTTTTTTTATAGGTACATATTAATACACAAGTATTTTAGTGACTAGCCACTTATTAACACCGCCTACAGTATATCGAAAACACAGCTTGAGAGCAAGATTAACAATTTTACTGACAGTTCTGACTACAGAGACTTATTAGGTACCTAATTTATGTGTGTCAGGTGTAAGAGCCTTTTCTCAAACTTTGATACCTACGTAATTTGTAACAATTAATTATGTTAGTCAGTCAGTCAGTCAGTCAGTCAGTCAGCGTGTAAGTGTCCACTGCTGGACATAGCCTCTCCAATTTTACTCCAGTCCTCCCGGCCTTCAGCGATACGGAACCACTGCTTTCCGCCGACGTACTTGATGTCGTCGTCCCACCTGGCGGGTGGTCTTCCCACACTCCGTTTTCCTGTCCACGGCCGCCAGTGTAGGACACGGTTACTCCAACGGTCATCGTCTCTTCGGCTAACGTGCCCAGCCCACTGCCACTTGAGCTTAGCCACCGCCGGTGTCCAATATCTACTACTTTGGTGCGTCGGCGGATTGCCTCGTTACGCACCAAATCACGTAGCGATATTCCCAGCATGGCTCGCTCCATTGCTCGCTGGGCAACTTTCGACCTTTGGACAAAAGTTAGTACATTAAACATACTACGACCATCGATGACTACGACTACGATGTAGTATAATTTAAAAAGATAAAAATAAAAAAATGGTAGGCGGCCTAACGGATGCTTCACTATTAGCGACAATTTTATTTCGTCTGCTGTGTTTCAGTTAAACCTCCGCATGAACACAACGCACATATGCGGGGTGACTCTTATCACAGAATCGTGGCTTCTCACAGCGGCACACTGTGTGCATCGGTAAGTTTTTTTTTTTTTATGGAAACTGACACGGCTGCCTACATCACCTACAATACAACATCCGTGTGATGCCAGCCCATAACACCGGGTGAACTAGGCTGCCGTGTCAGTGTATCCCTTTATTTCATGTCGGCTACACTGAACTGGACGGAAAACACGAACTATTTACATAGCCGTTTCGACCGAGACGTTTCGACGGTAAATATGGAAGTATAAAAGCATATTAAAGCAGCATTCATTCGTCGAGCAGGTGAAATCATTCATTTGTGTGTCAAAGACGATTCACAGAAATAGGTTTTTTTATGGATAGCGCCACATGTGGCAACTTTTCACCTACAAGTAGGTGTCTAACGATGCCCATGGACAATCTGTGATGCACTGAGATTTCGAATGCCATGCCGGCCTGACAGCAGCCTTTTCACGCCCCTGTTGAAAAACTCGAGAAAAAACCCCAGGCTGTACCAACTTGGGAGGAAATAGATGGGCACAGAGTTCGTTCCACATTTTCCTGGTTCTGTGAATAAAATACCTACAGAACCGGTTGGTGCGCGGTAGGTCGATTGAATAGGGGCATAATAGGGGTGCATCCCCTGTACAGTACGCGTAGTGCGGAGGTGGAATAGGGACGGCGGAATCGCGTTAAACAGCTCTACCAAACACTCCCAATGAAATAGACGATAGAACACACTTAGGGAGCCGACGACGTCCCTACGGAGTTGCAGTGGTTCTAAGTCGCGGGACACCACAGGGTCACTTTTATTAGGGTTCCGTATCCGGTACGGGACCCTATTACTAAGCCTACGCCGTCTGTCTGTCTGTCCGTCCTTCCGTCTGTCCGTCTGTCTGTCTGTCCGAGGGCTGTATCTCTTGAACCGTAATAGGTAGCCCGTTGAAATTTTCACAGAATATTATGTAACATAATAAAACAAATAAGAAAAAAAACCCACCAAGTGCGAGTTGGACTCGCGCACCGACGGTTCCGTACCATCACAAATATAGTTGTATTATGTATGTACCTATACAACATTATTGTGTTTTGGAAAATCACGAAACGCCTAAATAAAAACTACATGCAGCAATGGTTTTATTGTTAGGCACTCTCGTAGTTGAAATATACGATTTTTTTTTTATATTACAACTCCAAATTTACTATTTTAGTATTTATCTTTTTTTTTATATTACCTTGCTTCTTGCCAAATTTCATTATGCTAGCTTACTTATTTATTAATTTAAATGTTTAAGAGCTCACAGGAGCTGTACATTAAAGCAGGGGTTCTCAAACTTTTTTTTCACGTACCACTAAAACAATAATATTTTTGCCGGGCGTACCACCTTCACCTACAATGAGCTAATAATAATATTAATCTTCTGTATCTACATTCTTAAATTATCTTGGAGGTTAGCATCACACCAAAATTCAATTAATGATTTTCTTTTTCAATTTTCTCGAATGTAAGTGATCTCGGAAACGAATCTAAAAATGTATTTCTTATCGAATTTAGTTCTGAAAAATCTCATTTAAAATATTCCTCACTATGAGCATTTGACAGTGAGTTTTTATAATATCGCTAAGAACATCATAATTCAAATTATATTTATATTAATCAACAAAACTTTCTAAATTAGGATTATTTTTTGCCGCTTATTAAATTTTGTAGAGCATAATGTTAAATTTTTTCTCGAACCATTTCGAAGCATTCCGCGTACCATTGGTGGTACGCGTACCATAGATTGAGAACCGCTGCATTAAAGTGTTATAATAACAATACAAATACATTATTACATCATCATCATCATCATCATCAGCCTGTATCGGTCCTCTGCTGGACATAGGCCTCTCCCAAGGCACGCCACCACACGCGGTCTTCCGCTCTTCTCATCCATCCACTCCCGGCTACCTTTTTTAGGTCATCTGTCCACCTAGCCGGGGGGCGTCCCACACCTATTACATACCTACATTAATTTTAAAAATTATAACAATATAATTATTTAAACATTTCTTTCATTCTAAACACTTAATACAAACTATAATTACAATTAAAATTATTAAAAAATTCTTCTAAATTATAAAAAGGCCGACTGAGTAAATAAATTTTTAATTCTTTTTGAAATTCTACAATTGTATTGCAATTCTTAATATTATCATTTAAATTATTATATAATTTGATCGGTAAATAATTCGGTGAATTTTTGAACAGCGCACATTTAGGACCTGGTGGCCGAATATTATCTTTATTTCGCAAGTTATATCCAAACTCCCTAACAGTGTCGAATTGATTTTTGTTTTTATAAACTCCAATGCAAGTTACATATATAACATATACAGTGATATAATAGTCATTATTTTTAAATTAACAAATAAAGGTCGACAAGTGTCATCATATTTTGCATTAGAAATAATTCTTATTGCTTTTTTTTGTAATATTAGAATGCTATGTTTTACATTGGCGTTATTGCCCCAGACTCCAAGTCCATACCGAAGAATGGATTCGATATAACTGAAGTATACTGTTCTAAGTGTGCTTAGTCAACGGGAAGTACCCTATAGGTATAGGTTTTGATTTGATTTGAGTGAGTTTGCGAGTATTAAAATTTGACATACACGTCCGTATCTTTTGATCGCGTTGATTTAGAAGCTTGCATTTTCTATACCTCGAAGGGATCGCAGACCGATAAAAAACCAGCCAAGTGCGAGTCGAACTCGCGCACCAAGGGTCCCGTATCGCCAATGTCACGGCTGGCGCTACTCACGCCATCTAGATGGCGTGTTATGAAATGCTTCATATTAGTTAATGTCATGCTTCATAATCTATTCGGTAGATGGCGCGCGCGCATACACTTTTTGGTTTCTTCTAGGGGAACCCCCGTGAATTTTTTACTTTTTCTTATTTTTATTATTGTTATATCGGCCATAATAAAACATTTTTTGTGAAAATTTCAACAGGAGGGTACCTATTACGGTTCAAGAGATACAGCCCTCGGACAGACGGACGGACGGACGGACAGACAGACAGACAGACAGACGGCGTAGGCTTAGTAATAGTGTCCCGTACCTGATACGGAACCCTACAAAAGTAAAAAATTCACGGGGGTTCCCATAGAAGAAACTAAAAAGTGTATGCGCGCCACGCCATCTACCGAAAAGCGTATGAAGCATTTTAACTAATCATGAATTTTAACAAATATGAAGCATTTCATAAACACGCCATCTATGGCGTGAGTGGCGCTAACCATGACATGGCGATGCGGACGGAACCCTCGGTGCGCGAGTTCGACTCGCACTGGGCCGGTTTTTTTTTTGCGAATAAGTTAAAAAATAATGTTTTATTGCAGGGTAGAAGATTCAACGCTGACGGTGCAGGCTATGGTCACGCAAGTGGCGTCGCGGCAAGTCGCCGAGGTGATCCAGCACCCGGACTACGATGAGTTCAGTCTAAACAACGACGTGGCTCTCGTAAGGGTTAGTAATACAATCCGGCTCAAAGGACCATATTCATAATTATTTAGTTAGAACGGTTTCAATGAGGGCACTAGCTTTTTCCCGCTGCTTCACTCGCGTGAAATTCGTATTTAAGAAGAAGAAAGTAAATAAGAAAGAAGGTCGAGTCAGGTAAACAATAAACCTTCTCGATTAAATTAATTAACTAAGGGCGAGGCCCGCTACCGTACCTTTATTTCGGCGCGCGAAACAATTCGGTTTGTATGGGAGCCACATTTTAGCGTAACCGGAACTGAATTTTATTTAGCCTATCCGTTATAGAATTTTGAAGAAAATTTCATTGGATTTTCAATGGAAAGGCGTTTTTACAATTATTGGCAAGATTTTTGAATAAGTTTGATTGGTATCGAATTGCGGCCCAGACCACTAACACATTCACACAATGGCGTCATATTCGTATACTCGGCATGACGTGACGTACGTAAGTGTAACCACCAACCGTCGCCAATCTGGTCGGCGTGTACAGTCGTAACGAGTTTTTTATCTTATCATAATGTTAGCCTGTATTGTATAATATGTCTTTTAGTTAGTAGAGGTTCACTGCTGGAAATATGCCTCTACCATTTTTTTTTATTTTAAAAATTAGTAAAAAAATTCGAATATAATTATCATACAATTGATAAACGATTTTTTTACGTATTTTTAAAATAAACACATGTTAGAAGCATATTTCCAGCAGCAGACGTTCTACAGGCTAACATTTCCATAAAGATAAAAAATACTTCCTTCACAATTTAAAAAAATTCGTAAACAATATTTTTTTTACTTTTTTTTTAAATAAAAAACTTGTGGGGAGAAGCATACGCCCAGTAGTCCAGATTTCAGATACATCTCAAATCAGTAGACGTCTACTAACTGAGATGTATCTGAAATCTGAATTTTTACTCATACATATTATAAATTAAGATATTGAAATAGGTACTGAAATTTAAAAGTTTTTAAGTTAGTTTTTAAGCATTTAAGTTATCATTAAAGTATTTATGTATAAATATTTTTTACTTGTTAAAAGTTAAAACTTAACCATTAGATAGGGCCCCAATTTTTTTTTGCACCTGGGCCCTTGGTTACCTAGGTAGGTACGCCACTGATGGATGAAAAGTAAGCGGTGTTGGCAACAGGTGGCGCCAGCATACAACTGGACTACGGAGCCGGTGCGTCCCCTGCAGCTGGTCGAGGAGGGGTACGGCTTCGCACCGAGCACGCTGGCCAACCTCACGGGATACGGACCGGTGCGGACGCCACGCCATCTATTATATTCTTTGATCTTAGTTTTATAACGCCCTATTCTCAAATCAAAACAAACGTGCAGTTCGCATAATAAAGTTTTATAGCTTAGTGAAGGGAATCTCCCTTCACTAAGCCATAAAATTTTGTTGTGCGAGCTGCACGTTTGTTTTGATTTGACTATAGTAGTATTATATTCTTTGGTTTTGTGTTTCAAACCTTGAACTTGGGCTAACGAAACAAAAATAAATAAAAAAAAAACCAGCCAAGTGTGAGTCGGACTCGCGCGCAGAGGGCTCCGTACCACCACTTAATTGGTTCATTTTTATTATTTGTTGTTATATTATCTACTTTAGAGTTCGCAGTAGGTATAATCACACCAAGTTTGACGCTTGTAGGTATGTATTACTTACCGTTTTTACAATAGAGCAAAAAAAATGCATAAAAAAACACATTTCATTCTATACACTTCTTATTTTGAATTTTTAATTGTTTTTTTTATTATTATTTGTTAAGATATCGTAAGGATACCCTAGGATATCCGCCATAGTTACTTAATAACAAATATTCTGTAAAAATTTCAACCGGCTACATTATCACGGTACAAATGTACAGACAGCCCTTTAAAAGTAGACTGTAGTAATAGACGGACGAACCGACAGACAGAGAGACATGTAGGTGGCTGAATAAATAACTCAAATCAGCCCCTCGTGACTATAAGCTCTGTCTGCTCTTGGTATTTTCATCGACATCAACCTATCACACAGAAACGGATTGCCGCCATTTTGTTAACATTCTGGATGGTGCGTTCAGGCGAGCCTGTGGCCGGCGCTGCGCGGAGCGAACGCAACCCTCATGTCTCACGACGAGTGCGAGCTGCAGTACTATCAGACTGGACTCACTGACAGGTATACTTACAGTTTTCTAGCAGTTACGCCACTAGGCCAATTATCTTAACCTTCCTATACCCGCGCCAATTTTTGTAACACCTGTAACCGCGCACGGTCTCGTAGACCGAAAGTTCGGACAACTACAATAATTTTTTTTTACTAAAAACCTATATAGATATTATTTTTTCTTAAAACTAAAGGATATAATGAAACAATAAATATCATTTAATGACTTTATTATTATTTATTTTACTATCACTCTATTACAAAACAGCCTTCAAAATTAAGGTTTTTATCTTAGGTAGTTACTACAAAAACAGAACTAAAACAATATTTTCTTATAAAAAAAAAAAAACTTCTTCATCGTCATTTTCTTGCTCCATATTGTATGTTTCCCCTTGTGTTTCGACAAAATCGTCCACCTCGCTCTCATTATCGTTTTCATAGCTAGAGGCCAAATTTTCTTCCTCCAACAGCAATCTGATTTTGATCATCATCCATTTTGGTGTCAAATATAAACTGTGAAATATAAAATGAGTCAATATATATATATATAAACACATAGCGAATAAAGCAAAAAATACCAATACACAATCAATTTAATACATTTTATACTTACAACTTACACAAACAGTTGCACCTATACCCGCGTCGGTCTCAAGGACCGATTGGCGCCAAATGCGACCACACGTGTGTAACCCACGAATTCGCGGTATGCACTAAAGTAAAGCTAGCAACAAATCCGGCAGCTAGCAAAAGACTCAATTTTCCAGCATTATTGCTGAGAAAAGAAATAAATACGAAAAAGTGTTTCGTCGGTCTCTCAGACCAACGCGCGGGTATAGGAAGGTTAACTAGATATGTATCTGTGTATGTATTATATATAATACTTTATTGAACGCCAATTTAGAACGCCAAGCTTAATGCCGTGCTCACTAAGTAACCTTTAGGATGTGGGAGAAGTATATGCAGGCGAACAAGAATAGTTTGTGGCAATAAGCAGTAAAACAATAATATGGTAAACTACAAACTAATCTACATAAAATACTTTACGCATATATATGTTTAAAATGTTTTATAAATTATTAGGGAGTGCGCAGACGACCGACTGTCCAACGACTTGATTATTATTTGAGTCAGGCATAGTCGTTGAGGTGCGCACACGGACGATTATCCACGATTATTCTCTCTCTCACTCTGCAGGTAGTGCGCGCTCAGGAACAAAGGAGAAAAAAAAGTCGGCGGCGAATTGAGTTGAGTCGGAGAATCATTGTTAGTAGTTGAACAGTTTTTTCTAAAATTTGGGGGGCGTGGTCCCAGCTTAAAAACCCTCTCTGTAGTTGGGACCGACCGCCGACTTCTTCGCCTACAGCGGCCGTCGGTTTTAGTTGGCCAACTCGTTTTCTTCTCCTTTGATCCTGACTGCGCCGCTACCTGCAGAGTGAGAGAAAGAATAATCGTTTGTGTCGTCACACGGCATTCTTGAAGGACTATGCTTCCCCAAATATGTTGTTTGTTAGTTTGGGGGATCCTTTATTTCGTGTAAGTTAAATACTCGTAACTAATTGTACCCCAATAATGGCGACAGAGAAATAAAAATTTAGATGCTGGAGAAATGTTCACAGTACCTACTTATATATAATCATAACTCTATACAACCTGATAGAAGACACACATTCATTATTACAGAGCCATAGATTATTGTATCTACTAACTACCTGGTTATTTCGAGAAAGGCATTGTTTAGGGCGGATTTCCTAATTGCCTCTCGCTCACGCAGTATTGCCGTCTATAGAAAATAAAACAATTGTTCCAAGACAAATATTTGCGAATAAAAAAATATAATATGCAAAAAAAATTTGCATGCCGACTGTACAGCTGTAAAACGCCGCCACCTTCAGTCCCTTTCTATAAACAAGGATTTTTTTTATTGACAGCGCGACATATGGCTCCTTGCCATCCATAAGGTGTCTAACGACGCCCATGGACATTCGGTCGTATGTGGGGGTTGCGAATGCCATGCCGACCTGGCAGGTGCCCATTCACGCCCCACTTGAAGGACCCGAAACTGTACTTGGGGGGAAATATATGGGCAGGGAGAGCGTTCCAGAGTTTACCGGTTCTGTAGAGGAAAGATCACCCAGAATCGATTGGTTTGCATCCGCGATAAGTCCAGTGTGTAGGGATGCAATCCCTGCCCAGTGCGCGTGGTGCGAAGGTGGAAAGGGGACGGCGGGATCGCCATGGAATAAGCGATAGAACACACTTAGGGAGCCGACATCCCTACGGAGTTGCAGTGGCAGGTTATTCTGTACAGTCAGTCAGTCAGTGTGTATGCGTCCACTGCTGGACATATCCTCTCCAATCTTCCTCCAGTCCTCCCGGCCTTAAGCTTTAGTCGTTACGGTACCACTGCTTTCCGCCGATGTACGATGTCGTCGTCCCACCTGGCGGGCAGCGGTCTTCCTATACTCCGTTTTCTCTCCATGGCAGTCAGTGTAGGACACATTACTCCAAAGGACGTCGTCTCTTCGGCTGACGTGCCCACCCAGCCCACTGCCGCTTGAGCGTAGCCATCCGATGTCCTATATCGACTGCTTTTGTGCGTCGGCGGCGAATTTCCGTTACGCACCATATCACGCAGCGATGTACTGTACGCACCGTTCTGAATTGCTCGATTACATATAATTACATGTCTATGGTCATGCAGCATGCTCTGCGCACGAGTCGAAGGCGCGCGATTGGAGGCGGGAGACGGGGGAGGGGCGCTGGTGGCGCGCGCGCGCGGCGTCGGCATCGCCTCGCACCAACTCGCGCGCCGTCCGGCCGTCTTCACGCGGCTCGCACTCCCGCGCGTGCGCTCCTTCATACAGCAGCACGCGGCAGTGTAGAGTGACTTTGAAAACCATAGACGCGACCTGTCATCTAGCTTTGTCTATGGTTAGCAATCTCGGCACTCGTAAATGTGTTGAATAAAGTACACTCTACTATGGCTTTCTTTCATTTAAACCTTGCAATAATTTGCAAACATCAAAGGTATTGTCCGTAATATGTGGCCTGAAATAACAACTGTCTTTGTCTTCTTTTTTTTAAATATTGGCCACCTTACAAATATGAAATTCGTTTGTTACTGCCAGTATCCAATAACAACTGTCAAAGTGTGTCTAATAAAACAATGCTAATTTTGTTACCTACCCTAAATGATGACCAAATCAATGGTGTTTTGCATAGCCACCTAAATTACTTAATATAATAATGGACTAACAGGATATAAAAAAAAACAAGAAATGTTTGATTATTTTTAATTAGTTATTATTAGTATTAATTCAATATGAATTATTCGAGGCACTTTTGACAGCTGTCATTATAACCGACCTATATTTATTTACTTTGCATTTTCCACACAGTCTAACTTCGAGGAAAAAATAGAAACTGGGTTACATACATACTCATACATATATACATCACAAATACATTAAAGGGGGGGTACTATTGCCCAACCGGACACGAGGTTTTGATAATACTTTAGCTAAACATCACATCGTATTATCCTAACCATAGCCATATTTCAATTTATATGCTTATAGTTAGGTAAAGATTCAAGGTATAATGTAAATACATTATTTATTGTAATTTAATCTTCTAAATTCTCTGAAAAATAAGTAAGTCTCATGGGTCCTGATTCGTTCCAACTCGTACACTGTCCACCTATCATGACCTGTTCCTTTCCTTGTCTCTCTGTCACCAAATTTTCTCCATTATTTTTACCTAACCTCAAATCGGCAGCATGCCTCACTTTAGATTTTTCACAACTATGAGGGTAACTTTCAATACTTCAATTCCAAGATCGACCTAGAGGTGACTGCATCGTTTTTCACCCCATCACCAAAGAATAACATTGAATGGATATATTTTACGACTGCAGCAGCTAACCCAGTGCGCAATACTAGAATAGTCCTGCCTGGATCAAAGGATTTCGGGAAGGAGCCTCGCCATCCATATTTACAGTCCACTCAGCAAATCACACCGCACCGCTCCGCCGCATCACCAGGTGAGCTGTCGGTTCCTTTTTTATCCATCCCCAACACCTCGTCCTACAGCTGGATGAAGTTGGCACAAGTACTATAGATTAGCGACAAGAGCTATACAAATAAAATACAATTCTCGCATTAAAATCATGTATATAATTGCCTAGTAAGTAATACTTAATCAAAGGTATTTTGGTAAAACGCATTTGGATATGTTCCGTAATCGTTACTATAATTACTTAAAAAATATCTTTATAGCAGAAACTTACATTAAATACAGCAAAAACAATCGGAGTGGACATAAAATACTGACAGATACATCCGTACCAACTGATCTGTAATATATGGTTCCTGTCCGCGCGTGAGCTCCGAGGAATCGGGGGCTGGGGAAGCGGGCGGGTGTGCCCCCCTCCCGACCGTCGCTTCACACCCCGCGCGCTCCCAGTACGGGTGTTGGCCTTGACGCGAGAGCATGCACGATGCCGTATTCGTAATATTACGTAATATGCCGTACGCGTGTTAGGCAATCGCGTGTTAATTCGTTACTCTTTAAGTAATCAAGCGACTTGTGTACAAATAGCAATTTAATATGGATGAAGAAATTGCGAGCACGAGCAATGAGAACAGGGAGAAAAAAATTGATGATTTCGTAATTAATTAATATCGATAATGTAATATCGACTGAATCACTGCACTAGGTCATTACGTCAACATTCCTTAAACTTAAGGGGGCAGACTTAAAACCAGCCGCGACTACCTACTTGTTAGGTTTCGCATCGTGCTGTCTGTTCCCTTTCAGCTAAAAAATTTTTTAGATTTTTATAATCTTGTTTTGGTGTTATATAGTTTTAGCTGAATGAACGTTTTTCTTTCTTTGTTTCTTTAACTTCCTCGGAGCTCGCGCGCGGTCTGCACATTTTGCTTAACATGGTCGGTCATTTTGGCTGACGCTTCAGACAGCACGCGCCGCCAGTCCGAAACGTCAGCTAAAATGACCAAGAGAGTCCGGCATTATGATAGTGCCGATAGCCCGGTGCTAGAACATGGAGCATCATAGAATTATAACCTTTGTATTTAATATCACTATTTTTCAATCTTTTTTTGTACGGATAAATTGGTCAGATGATAGTTTTTGTACTGTTAATAAAATAATATTCTTAAATATTGCAGTAAATAGCAGCCATTTTGCACAATAATGGAATCATAACTATTCTAATTACATACATAAAAATGTGATGCACCAGACATTTATACAAACTCATTCAAATAGTCAACACACACACACACACACAGTCATAATAAAATTATACAAAAAATTATATTTCTTGCCTTAAACTTACACATTGGACAAAACATTTATAAAGTCATTTGTAATACAACGACGAGAAAAAAATCATTGGAATATAGCCTCTTCGAATGTCCAAAATTTATTAAGAGTGGACGAAAAGATCATAAATTACTTATTCCTTCATAATAATAGCGTGTATGTTCCTACTTCTAGCGGTGGATAAGAAGACAACACAAGATTGTCACACCCACTTGTAAAGTATCCAACTACTGCCCTTAACCGTTTTGTTTAGATGTAGTTTACAAAGCAAGACGGTTTGTTTACATCTTCTTCTCCAGCAGTATGTCTTCTTTACTTAGATGTAGTTTACAAAGCAAGACGGTTTGTTTACATCTTCTTCTCCAGCAGTATGTCTTCTTTACTTAGATGTAGTTTACAAAGCAAGACGGTTTGTTTACATCTTCTTCTCCAGCAGTATGTCTTCTTTACTTAGATGTAGTTTACAAAGCAAGACGGTTTGTTCTCCTGCAGTATGTCTTCTTTACTTAGATGTAGTTTACAAAGCAAGACGGTTTGTTTACATCTTCTTCTCCAGCAGTATGTCTTCTTTACTTAGATGTAGTTTACAAAGCAAGACGGTTTGTTCTCCTGCAGTATGTCTTCTTTACTTAGATGTAGTTTACAAAGCAAGACGGTTTGTTTACATCTTCTTCTCCAGCAGTATGTCTTCTTTACTTAGATGTAGTTTACAAAGCAAGACGGTTTGTTCTCCTGCAGTATGTCTTCTTTACTTAGATGTAGTTTACAAAGCAAGACGGTTTGTTTACATCTTCTTCTCCAGCAGTATGTCTTCTTTACTTAGATGTAGTTTACAAAGCAAGACGGTTTGTTCTCCTGCAGTATGTCTTCTTTACTTAGATGTAGTTTACAAAGCAAGACGGTTTGTTCTCCAGCAGTATGTCTTCTTTACTTAGATGTAGTTTACAAAGCAAGACGGTTTGTTGGCATCTTCTTCTCCTGCAGTATGTCTTGTTAAGATGTACCTAGTTTTAAAGCAAGACGGTTTGTTTACATCTTCTTCTCCTGCAGTATGTCGTTGGTCGGTTTAGTCCCGTTCAGGTGACGGAAGTCCTTAGCTGTTGAGTTGGTGAGACTGGCTGACTCGGGCGTAGTCGATTTTCTATCCTGAAATATGAAAACGTATAACATGATTAAATAATCAAATAAAGAAAATATGCTACAAAAGAAAGGAATGATTATACAATATCATCATTAAAGCATAAGATACATACATGAAATGACATATAACTAATAGGTACCTAATATTACAGTGTCTGCTCATTGAAACTATTAGCAGAACATTAACTGGAGGCATAAGTGATACACTAATATTTTATAGAGGTACAGTTTGTAAGTTTGGATGTAAAAGGTAATCTCCGAAAATAATTATGCGATTTAAAAAAAAAATTTTTTATTTTATATATTATTATTATATTATTTTATATTATATTATATTATTTTATATATTTTATTTTTTTATATCATTTACAATGGACCTTCAAGATGGACATAGGCTATGGCTATGCGAGCGAAGCCCCGGGCAAAAGCTAGTGATTCAAATAAAAATGTACCGAGCTATGTTCTAATATTTCGGCAGCTGTTAAATTGTATGATTTGTTATCCGACTCTGCAAGTTTTCATTACATGCGTACCGCACGCTGTGTCTCGACAATCGGGGTGAGCAGAGAAATCGTTGTTGAACCGACCATCACGTTTGGCAAAGTATTCGAAAAAGAAAACTATCAAGCAGCCAGTAAGGCACGAAGACCCACCTGCTGCATGACTCGGTGGAAGGTCCGTGCCAAGGTGAGAGGTCGCTAGCCTTTCACCCTTCAGCACGGCATCTTGTCAGTATCCTTTAGTTGCCTTTTACGACGTGCACGGTTAGTGATGCAGTATGGCTATTCTTTTTTAAGTACCGGCTCCACACAAGTGAAGAACGAAGGTGTCGAACTCAGCTTGCGATGGCTTCACCGAACATATCCGGGCCCATTGGCAGTAGAGGAGGGTGTCAATCGAGGTCGGGACTAGCGAGCGGCCGCTCTGTGTAGTTCTCTAGCGTGCGTTACATTTCGGCTCGCATCAAGCCCTCGTCAGCTAGTCTGCGATGACTAGGACGCGGAGAATCTCGACCTATACATATTCTGTAGGATGCCTCCAGTGACGTTGTCGAAGCTCTCTCCATGTATGAGCTTAGCGTCGATCTTGGCAGCCCTAGATTCTTGATTGATTCTTTACTGATTCACCTATTACCGGTTTTTTTATGGGTAGCACGACATATGGCGCGCGCCAGACTAACGCAGAGGTGTAGTCCGACGGCGCCCGCGGGCATTCAGATATTTACAGGGGCTGCGAATACCATGTCGGCCGGCTAGGTGCACCTTCACATTATGTTTGGAGGACCCCAGACTGGACATTAGAGGAAAGGATGGAGGTGGGAGTGAATTTCACACATTGGCAACCATGTAAATATAAAGGATTTACAGGATCCATTTGTCCTAAGTGGGGGATTTTTTTTTTTATGGAATCTGACATGATTGGCCTACAAGACCAAGATCCGTGATGCCAGCCCATAACACCGGGCGAACTAGGTGCCATGTCAGTGCTTCCCTTCGGTCGTGCCGGCTACACTGAACTGGACGGAAAACACAAACTATTTACATAGCGGTTTCGACCGACGTTTCATTCAGTGCTGTGGTACCAACCCGGGCGGGTTGAACCCTACCACCTAGTAAGGTAAGAAGGTAAAGGACCTACAGTTTAACGTGGAATCCGAACCACGGTCAGCCTCCAACGGTCGAGCGGTCACCCATCCAAGTACTGACCGCGACCATCGTTGCTTAAGCATCAATAGCGACAGTCGACTGCACCACTGAGCTATCGAGGCTGACAAAATATCGACATTACGTGGATGCATTCCCAACCTGTTGCGCGTGGAACGATGGTGGAATGGGGATGGAGGGATCGCATCGTGCAGCTCCTTAGAACACTCTCCGTGGTACAGGCGATAGAACACACACAATGATCCAACAAGGGTCGCAAGAAACAACCTAATAATACATCTGTAAGGGATGACCATGGAGTAAGTTACTTTGTGTTATGAGATACTGCTTCGGTAGACTCTATGTATGATATTAAAACTAAATTGACGATTTTTAGAAATCTTTTCTGTATGTATGTATGTTCCTCCATCACTCTTAAACCGATCATCCGAATTCGATGAAACTTAGTTCAAGCACATTTGATTATACGTGACACAGGATAGGCTAAATACAATTGAGTTCCGGTTATGCCAAGATCTGGCTCTCATACAAACCGAATTGTTCCGCGCGCCGAAATAAAGGCACCGGCAGCGGGCTTACTTACTTTCTTCTTTTTAAATACGAACTTCACGCGAGCGAAGCCGCGGGCAAAAGCTAGTAGGTAAATAATAAATAAAAATAACCTGCGAGGGCTCCCCAACGAGAGTATCGGAGAGGTAGGCGGCACCGAGCACACCGCGCCAGTACAGCTTCTCCAGCGGCCGGTTCACCGACCAGCCGATAGTCCTCACGCCGCGAGAGCTCCAGTATGCGACCTCTCTCCTGTCAGAGAAAAAACGAGAGTATCGGAGAGGTAGGCGGCACCGAGCACACCGCGCCAGTACAGCTTCTCCAGCGGCCGGTTCACCGACCAGCCGATAGTCCTCACGCCGCGAGAGCTCCAGTATGCGACCTCTCTCCTGTCAGAGAAAAAACGAGAGTATCGGAGAGGTAGGCGGCACCGAGCACACCGCGCCAGTACAGCTTCTCCAGCGGCCGGTTCACCGACCAGCCGATAGTTCTCACGCCGCGAGAGCTCCAGTATGCGACCTCTCTCCTGTCAGAGAACAAACGAGAGTATCGGAGAGGTAGGCGACACCGAGCACACCGCGCCAGTACAGCTTCTCCAGCGGCCGGTTCACCGACCAGCCGATAGTCCTCACGCCGCGAGAGCTCCAGTATGCGACCTCTCTCCTGTCAGAGAACAAACGAGAGTATCGGAGAGGTAGGCGACACCGAGCACACCGCGCCAGTACAGCTTCTCCAGCGGCCGGTTCACCGACCAGCCGATAGTCCTCACGTCGCGAGAGCTCCAGTATGCGACCTCTCTCCTGTCAGAGAACACTTTTTTTTTATGCAAACTGTTGTTGTATTTGTGTGTGGTGTTGATGTATTTGTGTGCGATGGTGTTGATGTATTTGTGTGTGGTGATGCTGATGTGTTTGGTGTTGTTGATGTGTTTGTGTGTGATTTGTGTTGATGTGTTTGTTTGTAGTGTTGTTGATATATTTGTGTGAGGTGTTGATGTGTGTGCGAGTGATGTGTTGGTGTTGTTATTAGTGTTGTGTGGGATCATTGATAGTTGTGCAGAGGTGGTGGTTCTGTGATTTCGATCATTGCCTCTTCACTCTTCTTCTAAAACAGCGAGAGAGCAGCCCAGTGTCTTGTCGATAGCTGAAAATGCTTCAAGCTCATTTGGAAAGTTTACTCTTAGAATGGGGCCTATGCGTCCGAGATTTTTACTTAGAATCGCTCACTTCTCAATTTTTACCTCCACTATGGGTTGATTCAACTTCCGAAGCCACTGGAGTGGTATCTCCGGGTGATCTTATGGGGCCAGATTGTGATTCAGATGTTGTCCGCGCTTCTGGTCTTCACACGATGACCGCCCACTTCTCCAAAGTGCAGACTGAGGAGGTACCCAGTCGCGCGCGACTTCAGTTCTTTCTGTCAGCAGGAAGAATCCTTCTGCGCCCAAGCCCGAATTAAGAAATCTGACTCGTTCTCTCGATGGAAACGTTGACTGAAATAGCAATAGGCCAAAACGAACGCGACCATTGAATAAAAAACATTGCTTGGGACCGATCGGCCCTTATGGGAGTTGACGGACTAATATAATTTTGGTGGTTAAGGATGATTGGAGGTATCAAAACTCACAAATGTTTGTATGACAATTGGTTATAACCAGTGGCGGCTGGCCCTTAAGTGCACTCGTGCGCCGCACTACCACAAAACAGCGCCTTCACCCGAAAGAAATAAACAAATTAAAATATTAAACATTTCCATGAATATCACCGATCGAAGTAAAAATATCAAACTGAATTCGTTCCTATTTCCTAGACAACAAGGCACGATTTTGCTGTACGTAAGACGTACTACATACTACGTATCGCCGCCGAGCTCGCCGCCGCCGAGTGCATTAGAAAACACCGCGAACGTCTCTTGTATTGATACTATGAGAAAATGTCTAACGCCGCTGCCCCGCCGCGTGAAACAAAACACTCTTCATACGATTATGTGTGGAACAAGGTTGCGTTCTGCGTGTGACACACGACGGAAAAAGAAGGACAGTATATTGTGGATAGACGCGCGTGCGACACGTCGCGACCGAGCCAGCCGACGATGAGCCGAAGTAAGCCGAGATCGTGAACCCGACCGCGGGCGGGCACGTGCGGGCGGGAGCGCGCGGGCGCGGCGGGGGCGATCCAAACTCTGGGTCGAAGATACACACAAGCGCTAAGTACCTACATGTATGTACGCTGTTGCACGACTCGACAGGCGAGTCCATTTTTGGAATATGGGTTGTTTCTTATACACGGTGAACAAAAAACCTGTCGAACACCCGAAGGCAGGAAGTACAGTTTCAGATACTGAATCGGATAGGCTAGTTTTTTTTCGAAATTTATATGAAAATATGCCCTTTTTCAATTATTCCTAAGTATCAAGATGCCTTTAAATAACTAAATTATGTCTGAATGCCATCATAACAGTGATGTGAAGTTAAACCCTACTACCATATGTCTTAAGCACGTGATATCAGTTTTCTAGGTACCTACCTAGGTAATATTCTACAACTTATTAGTTATACAAAATAATAGTTTGTTGCACACTAACAGACCTCAAAGCACTTACCGACTTCATTTTCAGTACAGAAGAAAAAAAAATATTAAAATCGGCAAATTATTTTACAAAGAATTTCACTAAAGACATAAGAACACGCTGTCTGCCTTCACTTCAATGCCGGATCAAGATAATAATTTATGAAATTATGACACTAGCGGCGAGCCGCGCCGCCGCTCCGCCGCGCCGCCGCCGCCGCGCCTCCTAGAGAATTTTGCATTAGAATTAAAAGGTCGTGATACTAATTATATTTTTTTATTGAAAAATTTTGTCCGAATTAAAAAACAAAAACTAGCCTATCCGATTCAGTATCTGAAACTGTACTTCCTGCCTTCGGGTGTTCGACAGGTTTTTTGTTCACCGTGTATATAACAGATCGAGTTTGCAATTGAATATTTGAATTATTCGAATATCGATTTGATACATATTCGAATGGTAATTTATAAAATATTCGAATGTTACGACAAACATTAATGCGTTACGAAAATATTTCGCTATTTTAGTTAAAAGTCAAAAAATGGAATCACCCAAAGAGCTAGGCAGGCGTTGTTTGGCGCGCCGCGCCTTCTCAGTTCGGGGCGAGACCCGTCGTCGCGTGACGCGTCGGTCGACCGACAATCGCCGCGCCGCCGCGCCGGGATGTTTTGCAAATCCGTTTTTTAGCAGTTTGAACGACTTTTCGTCAGTTAACATGTACATTGTGAAGTTTTCTTCATTGCCCGGCGCGGCAAGGACGCGACACCGACGCGACACAAACATTAATATCAGTACCGCACGCTTTCTGGCCGGGCGGGCGCGGGCGCGCGCGCCGCGCCGGGCACGCCTCGCGCGCGGGTGCGCGCGAGGCGCGGCTCGCTCGTGGCCACTGCGCGGGCGCGCGTAGTGAAGTGTCACTTTGGTTCTTCGAGCAATTAGGACGCTGGGTGAGTACATAATTTTTGCAAATAAGTCAAGACCGCGGTATCCATTAGATTCACGTTTGGGTATAGTACTAAGTAGCTAGCGCACACCCAGTCCCATAGGTCACCAGCCGCCACTGGTTATAACTTCTACACATTTTTATGTTCTGTGCATGGACCATTCTCACTCAGTCACTCTCAAAGGACGTCTTGCTAGTGACGAATTTATTGGCTTAGTCTTGCGGGCGACAAATTGATTCACTACGTCTTGCTAGTGACGAATTTATTAACTACGTCTTGCTAGTGACGAATTTATTCACTACGTCTTGCTAGTGACGAAAATATTAACATGTCTTACTGGTGACAAAATATGTATTCACTACGTCTCGTTAGTGACGTATTTATTAACTACGTCTTGCTAGTGACGTATTTATTAACGTCTTGCTGGTGACGAATTTATTCACCACGTATAGAGTACACGATTTGCTTCGTGTGACTGAAACTTTACATGGGGCATACTAACGGGCTGACAATGTCCTTGTGTAGCAGCACGGCGCTGGCTCGAGACCAGCGCGCGGACGCTCGCCACAGCACGCCGTGCAGCATGTCCGCCGCGCGCAACGCGGTCTGCCTCACGCTGCCCGGTGCGAACCTGCAAGTCACACACACTCTCGTACGGGAGACACACAAGTTACACACGCAAGAAGCCGTATTCATGGGGGTTATATTATCCGGTTTGATTACACCCGCGGAGACGAACCGACAAGAAACTTCGCAGGGTATTTTTTTTTTGTACATATTTTTACAAGTATTCAGTGACTAAGCCACATAATAACACCGTCCATAGGCTATCGAAAACAAAGCTTGAGAGCAAGATTAAGAATTTTGCTGAGAGTTCTGACTACAAAGACTTATTAATTAAGAGCCTATAGAGTATGTAGAAAGAATATATGTTTTTTTTTAATGGATCAGTTTGTGTGGCTGTGCCCAACAGCTCAAAAGAAGATTAGACACAGCCAATAACACCACTCCTCGTCAAACGACGCTCAGAGAGGCGCCATGCCAGCTACAAGGCGGACAAAAAGGTTGTTGTCTAATTTATTAACATGCCTTTTAAAGACCCCCACATTATACTCTCTCCCTGCTCACATATAAGGTCTTTCATTAGTAGGTAACGATACGCTAAGGGGGTGTATCAGATACTGATCACGGTCCAATTTTTTTTTTTAAGATATAAAAAAAATACTTATTATCGAGAAATACGCGCACTTCGCGTATTAAATTTGAGGAGTGAGTAGGTTTTTTATATCGTAAAAATATATTGGTATGGGTACGTCATCACCTCAGAGTAAAAATACTACTACAGAGTGCTATAACGCGGGTGTGAACAGTAGGCACGGGTCAGAACGTCGTTGAGATGCATTCTCAAGTGCGAACAGTCACGACCGAGTTCGAGCGGTGATCGTTAGTCGCAGTTTACGGAGTGTTATTGTACAATTATCATCTGTTAAAATGGTCAAATGTGCAGTGGAAAGTTGCAAAAACGACTCTCGGAAACATACGAAACTGAAATCTAGTATTACATTTCACCGGTAAGCAAATTTCTAATACTTTTAGAGTGATTTAAAATTATTCGTTGCGGGGGTGAAGGAAGAACAAGAGGCGCGGTTGCGATTCCCCGTCCCGCTACCCCGCTGCCGCCTCGCACATGGCGACAGTCAATAGGGATGTGCCTGGTCAAAGTGCAAGTCGATATTTTTGCATACCTTACTTTCATGAGTTTACTTGGAGGCATACATTTGAACTTACTTTACACGAATTTGAAATTTAAATTTACAGGATATAAAGTGCCCGAAAATAAATAAATGTATTTATTATTACTTATACTATATACATGTTGTTGCACGCATAGAAAAAAAATTGTTTTTGTTTGAAAAATGTTTTTCTGTCCTTTCACATATCGAATAACCCCCTCATGATAGTTAAAAATATTGCGTGGCAATTGCAACACCGTGCATTTCTTCCATTTCAGTGTGTACATATTTATATTAATTCTATAGATACAATTATAAAAGAAATATTACATATTACTTAAAAATAATTTTTACGGTAATTTAAAATCAAACTTTATTTATTTATTTTGATAAACTCTTGGTGAACTGGGTGCCATGTCAGTACTTCCCTTTGGTCGTGCCGGCTACACTGAAAATGAATATGTATAATAAATACACTGAAATTATAACACGAACTATTTACATAGCAACTATTTTACCGATTAAAAAATAAACGGATATATCGCAAATTATTGTATATTATTTATTACAGGTTTCCGAAACACCAAAATATGATAAAAAAATGGACCGACGCTCTAAGAAGACCCGATTGGGAGCCTAACGTTTGGAGTCAAGTCTGCTCCCTGCATTTCTCAGATTCATCTAAGTATGAAACTAAAAGTGGACTTCGTAGGCTAGTACAAGACGCTGTACCTTCGGTACTTCTTGAACAGTCTTCATATCCCGACCATGCAGAAGAGATAAGTATTGATTCTCCTCCTAATATACCCGAAACCCTGCCCGACACGCCAAGAAAGCGAAAGCTAAAGAACCAAATCATTCAGTTATGTAATAATTAATTGTTATGAATAATTAGATATAGTTTGGTTTATATAAATAATTAATAATGACAATATTTTGATTTCCGATTTTTTTTAAATAAATAAATAAAAGCATGTTGATTTTCTTTATACACCTGATACCTTAACTCTTCCTCTCTAAACATACCAAATTTCATAAAGATCTATCGAGAAATGACGAAGTTACAGATTTAAGGCCATCGAAGGTCAAAATTGCCCCATAGTGCCCCGCCGCCCCGCGCCAGCAGCTCTGTTTATCGATAATGCGCGCGGGCTTCCCTATTTACAATGTATATGCACATGTGCGTCGCTATAGAACATCTGCCTACGCTCCGCAACAAGGCGACAGAGCCATAGGCTTGCTCTATACTTTAGTATTTTTACTCTGAGGTCATCACTCATCAGTATCTGATACACATACACCCCTTAGCGTATCGTTACCTACTAATGAAAGACCATATATTTCCCCCCAAGTACCCATATATACCGGAGACTTCCCTGGATTGCGGGCTATACTGGACTAGAGGAGAACACAACCGAGGCTGCTATGCGGCCATCTTACATCCAGTACGGTGGTATCAACCCAGTCGGCTACAATTTGAGCCTACCACCTAGTAAGGGGTAAGGGAAGGGACCTACAGTTTTACACGCGGTTCCGAACGGTGAAGCAGGAAGTGTAGGTGTGCACGTAAATTTTTTTTCGTGAGAAAAAACTCATTTGTACACGCCGACCGGATTCGATCCTCGGAGCTCTCGCATGAGAAGCGGATGCCCAAACCAGTCGGCCACCTGCCGCTTTAGTTTTTAAAAGTTATTGTGTGAAGACGGGCCGCACTCGTTGCCTTTTCTG
Source organism: Nematopogon swammerdamellus (assembly GCA_946902875.1). Classification (NCBI taxonomy): domain Eukaryota; kingdom Metazoa; phylum Arthropoda; class Insecta; order Lepidoptera; family Adelidae; genus Nematopogon; species Nematopogon swammerdamellus. Next base: position 9,328,244 of record OX336348.1, on the reverse strand, counting down.
GAGAAGGGGGAGGGAGCTGCTGAGGCCTGGGAGATCGGACCCCGGCTGTGGAGTCTGAACAGTCGACCAACGTGTGGGAGCGAGTTTCGTGCCTCTCTATCTTTTCCCTCCAAAATAGCTGCACGAAGTGCCCGTTACATTTGTATCGTGTGAGGCCGGTAATTTAAAAGAATAGCCCCACTGCATCTCTCCCCGTGTATATCGTAAAAGACGACTAAGGGATATGACTCCCTTCTTATATTACTAGGTGGTAGGGTTTAACCCGCCCGGGTTGGTACCACCGCACTGAATGAAAGGTCGGTCGAAACGGATATGTAAATCCGCTCCGCTCCGCTCCGCTCCTCACACACGCTCCGCTCCGCTACGCTACGCTACGCTACACTACACTACACTAAGCTACACTACACTAAGCTACACTACACTACACTACACTACACTAAGCTACACTACACTACACTACACTACACTAAACTACACTAAGCTACACTACACTACACTACACTAAGCTACACTACACTACACTACACTACACTACACTACACTACACTACACTAAGCTACACTACACTACACTACACTACACCACACAACATAACACAACACTACACCACATTGACACTCACTACACACACACATGTTGATCCCACTAAACTATAGCCTAATCAGGGAAACAAAATGTGGCCAGACGTCAATGTATGTACAACTTATGCTTTATCTGTTTGTCATTCATTAGGCTGTTTTCTAATAAATAAATAAATAAACTCTAGGGTTTGATTTTTTTTATTTCATACATTTTTGAAGGCGGCTTTTATATTTTTTTAAATAGTTTTTTATTTCACAGTTTTTTTTTTGTAATTTTTTGCTATTAATGTACTCGGCGGAATCGCTTTGCAATCCGATCTTGACCAAATTGAAATGGGACGCACCAGCTTTTAAATAAAATAACAATTTTCAAAATCGGTTCACCCAGTCGACAGTTCTGAGGTAACAAACATAAAAAAAAAAAACAACAAAAAATACAGTTGAATTGAGAACCACCTCCTTTTTTTGAAGTCGGTTAAAAACAAATAGCACACCTGGGCTGTGTGGCGCCGCGCTCGGCGCTGTAGCCCGCGTGGCTGATGCAGTGCGGCCGGTAGCTGAGCGCTCCCACGATGCGCTCGTCCCGCCGCCTGATCTTGTAGAGCACCAGCGGGTTGAACACAGTGACCGCGGCGCGAGTGTATAAATTAGGTCGAGATGCGAACGCTTGTACCACCCCGGAGATCACCTGTAAATATAATTATCATTTAAGTACATGTATGTATTATGTATTAATAAGCATTCTCATTTCTTTATTCGATAAAATGCAAAGCCGAAAATGAAGAGAGAAAAAAAATGTCCCGACCAGGATTTGAACCTGGAACTCCGGCGGGCGTCGCAGACTTCTAGCGGTCTATTTGTTACGAAACATTTGGCAGTACTGGTTGTTGAGGCCTGTGAGATTCGTTGCGGAAAGAACAACTCACATGTTTGTCTTGCCCCTTGACGTCGATGATCACTTTCATGTCGCGCTCGGTGAGGAAGTCGAGAGCTTCGTCCAGACGGCACAGGCTCGTACGTCCGAACCTATCCCTGCGGACACACGCCATCATATCCATTAATCCATCCACTTAGCGGCGGGTGGCCGAGTGGTTTGGGCATGGGCTTCATGACAAGCCGATTGTATATTTAAAAAAAAAAAAAAATTGGTTGTCTGTAAAGTCGGTTTACGGACGATAGTTTTACGTGATAACGTCATACAACCCTTGTTTCATGAATATTCTAAATTTGAAATATTTTCCGACCGGCCAGATATTATGGTAACCTCGTTTTAATTTCTGCGGCCCTGGTACTTTTACAAGCCGACGCTTGGGCCGATTGTGCCTCTCTATCGCTTGTTACGCGCTCTCGCTTGCACACACAGGCTCAGATGGAACGTGACGTGATATTCGTGCGTGCAGCCGGTGTTCATCAATTTATAAGACGTTATCTATCACGTCAAAAATAGCATGACGTGCGTTGCCAATAGCAACGATATAACAGAACTGTCATTCAGTAATGGATACAATAAATCTTACATAAAACATAATAGCCACGAGCGGCGGGTGGCCGAGTGGTTTGGGCATCGGCTTCTCATGCGAGAGGTCCGAAATTCGAATCCGGTCGTTGTGTAACAATGAGTTTTTTTTCTGAGGAAACAATTTACGTGCATACCTGCACCTGCTGCTTCACCGTTCGGAACCAGTGTAAAACTGTAGGTCCCTTTCCCTTGCTCCTTACTAGGTGGTAGGCTCAAATTGTAGCCGACTGGGTTGATACCACCGTACTGGATGTAAGATGGCCGCACAGCAGCCTCTGTTGTGTTCTCCTCTAGTCCAGTAAAGCCAGCAATCCAGGGAGGTCTCCAGTATGGCACCTTGTTAAGCACACACATTGTTAAGCAACCCTGAGCGCGGTCAGTACTTGGATGGGTGACCGCTCGACCGTTGGAGGCTGACCGTGGTTCGGATTTCACGTTAAACTGTAGCTCCCTTCCCTTCTTATCTTACTAGGTGGTAGGATTTATCCCGCCCGGGTTGATACCACCGCACCGCCCTCAATGAAACGTTGAACGAACGAATGCAATGAAGGGAAGCACTGACCTGGCACCTAGTTCACCCGGTGTTATGGGCTCACGGATGTTGTAGGTGATGTAGCCAACCGTGTCAATTTCCATTAAAAAAATTAATTAATTAAGTTTTCATTATAATGAATGTAATAGTCATAATTTGTCGGAAACTGGCAACACTACAAACGTCACTTCCCTCCGTCTTAAAAAAAAGTACTCGTACTCGACTTTAGCAATTACTCGTAATATAACTCAGGGGAGGGGCAAGTATAAATCTGGTCAACCCCTGCTGCAGCCCGGTGGTTACAGGTAGAATAGAGTGCGTATAGGTCGTTTGTTCTAATCTGAGGTTGTACAAAATTAGTATTTGTACTACAAATACATTCACGCATGACGGTGAGCATTAAATTTTGCGAGTGTAGTAGTGCTCAGGCCATGTATAGGTGCATGTCAAGCATTTGTATTAGAGAAATCCATTTGTGTGCGTACGTGCGTTCGCCTCAGGTTAGGCCTTCCATGCTATACCTGTTAGGATGAGTTGCCGCGACGTCTAGGCGGCTGAGAGTCTCCCAGTCAGCGCCGGCCACGGCCGCTCCGCTCGAGCCCGTCAACCGGCCCGTGTCCGCGTCGTGCGACACCACAATGCTGCCGTCCGCGCACGAACGCACGTCCAACTCGACGAAGTTGCATCCGTTCTCCGCGCACTGCAACAGTAGCTTGAGTTAATAACATTTCGGAGAACTTTTATGACAAGTGATCGCCGTAGGCAGTGCCATTTGGGGTCAATGAACATGAATGATGATGTTTATATGGACATCTTCCGGGATTCCGGGATTGATGATCCCGGGATCCGGTGCACTTTAGTTCACCCGGTGTTATGGGCTGACATCGCGGATGTTGTAGGCGATGTAGCCAACCGTGTCAGTTTCCATAAAAGAAATCCTTTTTTATTATAATAATAATTTGATAAATATGAAGATCATTAAATAATGAAGATAAAACACAAAAAATATTCAAAACACAGCAATATTTATTCGCAGATATTGAAAATCAACAACATTTGTTCACAGAAACCAAACCTAAGGTGGACTAGGTAACTTACGTTAAGGAATATCTATGTTGAGATAACGGTCACCAAATCCCGGGAATAGCACTACCTACGACGATCACATATTCTTGACGACTTGTGCGCGCCGAATAATCAAAGCCTCTTTCTCACTTTTTGCCGACGATACCAAGTTTTTTGCCCATCCAATCGTCGCCCACCATGAAATTCCGGATACACATGATAAAATCTTTGAATGGACGAAAACGTGGCTACTATCGCTGAACGTCACAAAATGCACTGTACTACATGTTGGAGCTAAGAACCCACACTGGCAATATTTCATTGATGGAAATATGCTGCAGCCAGTAACACCTTAAAACATAATCATTCATTATCTGAAAAAAAAAGACTGATATGAACACATCAGCTAGAACTGCTTGTTCATTAAAAAAAAAAACACTGCGGGACCTCGGACCATTTCGGAGGACTTGAAGTGGGAAAACTACTTTCAACATAGGGAGAGTTGTCAAGAGAGCCAACACGTTCCTCTTCTTGATAAGGGAGGCGTTCTCCTATATCAGTTCAGACCTGTTTCACAGGCTCTACAAAACGTGCGTTCGTCCCCTCCGGAGAGTATTACTACTCCGGGACTAGGAAGTATCCCTCCTAGTCCCGGAGTAGCAACCCATTACCAGATTTGGAGTCCGTACTTCAGGAAGGACATTGACCTACTAGATAGTGCAACGACGGACTACCGAGGTGGTACCGGCCCTAAGAAATAGATCCCATTAAGATCCCTTAGAAGTACTCGACCTGAACACACTTGAGTAGCGAAGAGAAAGTGGAGATCTCATCGAAACTTTTAAATGATGCCCACCTATGACGTGCCTAAACTTAAATCGGTGTACACAATGAACACATTATGAGACTTTGTGGTCACCCGCAAAACTCAACCAAACCAGTTTCAATTCAAACCCCATGAAGTACTTGCTTTCGGCGAAAAGCATTGGCTCTGTACCGCTGAAGGCCGGGAGGACTAGAGGAAAACTGGAGAGGCCCATGCCCGGGCAGTGGACGCTTACACACTGACCGACTGACCGACATTGAAGATTTATACATTGCTCTTTCGTAAGGTGCCGGACAGTTTTACATAATGTCTAAATACATGAGAGTTACGCTTTGTTCTAAAATCTGCACTCGGCGTCTAAATATGAATTTGGCTCAGTGCTAAGATTTTCGCTAGAAGAAATGTAGACATTAATCACAAATCAATAATTATTCTGCCCGCTCTTGCTCCATAATTAGCGCAATTTAGTGCTTATTACGACATAGTCTAGACTAGACTATCAATGCTGTGTTAATAATAAACCAGAACGCAACAGATGCACAGCAAAGGTGACCCATATTAAAAATAGACTGAATTTTTTTATTAAAAATAGCATTTGAACTTCTGTATTAAAAATAGACTTTTGCCTGTAAAATTAAAAATAAATAATACATTATTGAATTATGTATACGGTTGCATTGAAAATGTATAAACACACTAAATTCACAATTTGCCACAATATGTGTATGTTAGTTCGCCGATTAGGTACTCTAGGACAACTCAACAGATTTACATGCAGTTTTAACCAATAGATGTGACAATATTTTTATGGAATCTGATAAGGTTGGCTAGATCACCCATGATGTCAGTTAAATAAACTTCAATAAAATTAACACATTAGTAAGCTAGTTGCCATGTCAGTGCATATTTCGGGTACACTGAATGTCGGGCCGGTACTTAAGAATAGCCTCACTGCATCTCTCCCCGTGCATGTCTTAAAAGGTGACTAACGGATAAGGACAAGATGCCGTGCATAAGTGTGACAGGCTAGCAACCTCTCACCTTGGCACGGTCTTTCCACCTAGTCATGCAGCAGGTGGGTTTTCGTGCCTTACTTGCTGCCTGATAGTTATCTTGTCCGAATACTTTGCTAAACATGGTGGTCGGTGTTGTGCTGTAATTTACCAGAGTACTTCAATAATCAAAATCACGAAATATTATTAATGAAACTAGAGCATTATGGTATAAGAGACAATGAATTGCGTATATTCCAATCATATTTAGAAAATACAGCTCAAATATGTGACGTCAATGGCTCAAAATCGAATGTAGAATCAATTACAATGGGTGTGCCGCAGGGTTCCATCCTGGGACCATTATTGTTTCTAATATATGTTAACGACATCTCGAGCTGCATAACAGGCGATATAGAGATGGTAATGTTTGCAGATGATATCTCTGTTGTACTGAAAAACAATTATATAGATAAACTAAGAGAATCCTTTTTAACTGTACTAGAATCTCTAAAATCTTGGTTTGAGTGCAATAATCTATTACTAAATGTTAAACTAAACAAAACTAATATTATGCATCGTGTGGGGTCGGTACTTTGTATCGTGTGGGGTCGGTACTTAAAAAGAATAGCCCCACTGCATCTCTCCCCGTCGCATGTCGTAAAAGTCGACTAAGGGATAAGAAAATTCGTCAGCCTCGGTAGCTCAGTGGCGCGGTTGGTTAGTCAACTGTTATTAAGCAACGCTGAGCGCGGTCAGTGATTGGATGGGTGACCGCTCGACCGTTGGAGGCTGACCGTGGTTCGGATTCCACGTTAAACTGTAGGTCCCTTCCCTTCTTACCTTACTAGGTGGTAGGGTTTATCCCGGCCGGGTTGGTACCACCGCACTGAACGAAACGTCGGTCGAAACGGCTATGTAAATAGTTCGTGTTTTCCGTCCAGTTTAGTGTAGCCGACATGAAATGAAGGGAAGCACTGACATGGCACCTAGTTCACCCTGTGTTATGGGCTGACATCACGGATGTTTAGGTGATGTAGCCAACCGTGTCAGGTTCCATAAAAAAAAAAAAAATGCACTTTGCTCTTGGGACTCATAGACGTAATAACAATGATGGCATATTAAAAACTGCAGAAAACTTGTCATTAAACCTTGCCAATGAACTAACTTTTCTTGGGGTAATATTTGATAAAAGTTTTACTTGGAAAGCCCACATAAACTCTTTAGCTGGTAAGCTGAGTTCCGCTTGTTATGCTATCAAAAAAATTAAAGAACTAGGCGGAACTCATGCTGCAAAAACGGTTTATCATGCTTATTTTGAGAGCATCATGTCATATGGCCTTATGTTTTGGGGAAATGCAGCAGATTCAAATAGAATATTTTTATTACAGAAGAGGGCCTTGCGGTACATCTTGAATATGAAAACTAGAGATACTTGTAGGACAGCGTTCGGGGAGTTAGGAATCATGACATTACCAAGTGCATATGTTTACCAGAACATATGCTATGCCAGAAAATATATTCATGATTCCTCTATTAATTCCGACAATCATAACTATGATACACGGTGTAAGAATAATGTACAAATAATAAGACATAGATTATCTAAAACCTCAAAAAGCTTTATTTGTAATAGTGTTAGATTTTACAATAAACTGTCTTCTAACATAAAACAATTAGAAGATAATAATTTTAAACGAAGAATTAAACAAATGTTAATTGAAAAGAGTTATTACACTATTAAGGATGCTTTAGCTGACCATAATTTTATCTGAGAATCTGACTACTGTTTTTCCCACTAAATAACTTGACAATTGGATACACTTTGTATCTTTAGATTTTTAACATGACTTATTTATTACATTGCTTTGTAATAAACTTTTACTAATATTTGTTGAATTGACTTGATATATTTAAGTATCAAATTGACGATGGCACTATACACCAGATATAGGTAATTTAAATAGGCAGAGTGGTCAGATTCTTCAGTATTCGTGTTTATGCTGTAAATATGAATGCTCTTGTGAGCGGTAGTATGGGTTAATTATTTATAAGTTACTATAATATAATACTTATAAGGTACTAACAAAACATTGTGACTTGCGAAGTTTGGTTGTCAGTTCTTCTTCGCATTGAATTTAGAACTGGCGGAATTTTCGACATGTCCAAGCGTAGGTTACCTACCTGTGGATGAAATTATACAATAAACAATAAACAATAAACTTACAGCGCAGCAACGATTACTCTGCTTACCCCGATTGTCGGAATACGGCGTGTGATGTGTGTATGTGTACGTATACACGTACACACAATAGATAGGTGCTATTTACATAGGTGCTTCGACCGACCCTTCATTTTGTGCGGTGGTACAAATGCAGGCGGGTTGAACACTATCTCCTAGTAAGGTGATGGAAGGGACCTTTTTTTTATTGCTACCGAACTGGGTGGCTCTATCCGAGGTCGAAGCCTCAGGCGCAGCCAATTTCACCACCGAGGTGGTGCCAGTCCGGATTGGAGGTGGACTAATGTCGCTGGGGAAAGGCCCCAGTTTTAGTATTAAACCTGTTTTAGTATAAAACCGCAATTTGAAGATCCGTGGATTGCAGGAGTGTGGAAAGATATTACCCGGAAGCCCGTTCCACACCTTTGCAGTGCGGCATAAGAACATTAGAGAATCGTGCAGTTCGAAGAACTCTTCCGACTTCTGTCGACTACAAAGGGGTGTTCTTCATGAATATGGCGGGTTCGGCGAAAGCGAACAGGAAGAGGAGGGATAAGGAAAGCAAGTTCGTCAGAGCAGCGACTATAGTAGTACTGATAAAACAGGGTGAAAGACTTAATCAACCTACAGCTTAACGTGAAATATGAACCGCGGTCAGAACGTTATCGGTCGAATGGTCACCCATACAAGTTTTGACAGCGCCCGGATGTGCTTCATCTCTGAGCTACAAAGACTGAAATTTTTTTTTTATGCAATCTGACATGGTTGGCTACATCACCTACAACATCCGTGATGTAAGCCCATAAAACCGGGTGAACTTGGTGCCATGTCAGTGCTTCCCTTTGGTCGTGCCGGTTACACTCAACTGGACGGAAAACACAAACTATTTACATAGCCGTTTCGACCGACCTTTCATTCAGTGCGGTGGTATCAACCCGGACGGGTTAAACCCTAGGTACCACCTAGTAATTTAAGAAGGGAGTCATATCACTTAGTCGCCTTTTACGACATACACGGGGAGAGATGCAGTGGGGCTATTATTTAAAGTACCGGTACATGTGAGATGCTCGCGATCGTAAAAATGTGGCACATCTCGACACAGAACGTGTCGAATCATTATAACTTGCTTTGATTGAAATACTTACATATTTAAAAGCGGCAATCGTGTTTTCCGGCGCGTCCAAACCGGCACCTCTATGCGCGATGCACCTGGCCTCGCCAAACACCGCGGCCACATCCTGTGGGGACGCCTGCCGCAGTCTCGTCCCGTAGTACAGGGCAACGAACGCTCCAGCCGCTTCCAGCCACCAAGGCAAAACCGTGTGGAGCACCCCCATTAGCCAGAAAGCGAAGCGCGCGCCGCTGTAGACGACAGACACGAGCGTTACGAACATGCCGGAGGCTTTTGTTTGTTAGTAAATATAGATATGATTCACATTATGTCGATCGATAGCGAGCGAGACGGACCAAAGAATATAATACTACTAGGGCTACTAGTACTAGACGGACGAATGAATACTGTCTGCTGTCTGATTGATTGATTAGCGAATAGCGATGCGCGCATTTGCGCGCGGGTGAGGTTATGTATTTATACTAGACTTGGCAAATATGCACTGGAACAGATGAATCGCACCAGTGCGGCTGTGTCAGTCCGCGGAATGCGTACAGCTTCAATGTTACAGTCAGTGCTCAGTTAGTAGGTTGATATAGATATGCAACAATGAGCTCTATGTCTTTCGCACAAGGTTGGTTTTTGCATTTACTGACGCAACCATACTAGCCCTGCGCTGCCCGTAGTCAATTTTGTCATTCAAAAATGAGCTTTACTACTTCGTCACTGGGTTGAATTTTGCACGGTGCGAAATGCGCACTGAATGCAAACCCTGTTACCGCACTGACTGCTGCTAGATATTGACATGCAAAAACGAGCTCTACGTATGGGCAGCTGGGTTGATTTTTGTAGGCGCGGGTTAGTACTGACTGAATGTACCGAATTATTGCATGTTTCCGATACTGGTTTGTCTGCAGTCCAGTGCGACGAATCAGTCAGTCTTTCAATCATTGCAGCGTATGCATTCAGTTGGCAGTGCAATGCACTGACTTCAATGAAGTACTGCGAACTTCAAGTTTCGTGGGCGCGTGCCTGTGTGCAAGCGTGCGAGTCATTTAATCGTACGTTTTTTGTGGAATAACTACATATGTATTTAGATTTAGTGTTTTTAGTGCCTACCTAAGTATTCTGACATTACAAATGTTTTTAAAGTTTCGTGGAAATGGACACTTCACCTTTAATTTAACATGTAAATAGGCACCTGGGTGAACTGGGTGATATGTCGGTGCTTCCCTTCGGTCGTGCCGGCTATACTGAACTATCGCGAAGTTTCTTGTCGATTCTTCTTCATGGGTGTAATTGAACCGGATATAACAAATTGTGGCAAGTTCGAGTGCAGTCAATGCGGTATGCCATATGAATGATCAATAATACGATATACGAATACAATTTACAGAGCCGTTTCAAACCGACCTTTCATTCAGTGTGGTGGCATCAACCGAGCGGGAGGTAAGAAGGGAAGGGTGCTACAGTTTAACGTGGAATCCGAACCACAGTCCGCCTCCAACGGTCGAACGGTCACTCGTCCAAGTACTGACCGCGCCCAGGTGTGCTTATGATCACGACCGATAGGCGACCGATCGCACCACTGAGCTACCGAGGCTGACATTTTATTCTTCCAAGAATCTATGTTGGTTGAATAACATTTCCAAAATATCTTATCTCATTGTGTTCACTGCACAGTGCACACCTGACTGCCATAAAACAAATTACTTACTACCCATTTTTATGATTCATTGGAAAAACAGAATGAAATTTTATTCTTTTGTTTGAATTATGAATGCAGTAAAAGCAACAAGGTACAGGGTGGTCAGCTCAGAATAGTCATTGTTATTTAACAGCTTATCTTACTCTTTTGTTGTTGCAAGTTGCAAATTACTGTTAACTATAAAACTCAGGATTTTCTCTTCAATATTTGCACTGATACCCACTGGACTGGTTATTGCAGACCTTTGTCAGTGTGTATGACGTATTATGTCTTCACTTTTATAGGGTCATTGATTCAGTACTTTGTAACAGATATTTGTAATCAGTCTTTTCGTGTACTGACACTGATACTGATCAGTTCGGACTTTGGTCAGTATTTCCCAACTCTAATTTATACGTACGCCCTCCCTGGGCGAGCGAGCGAGGAGCGCCGCAGTGTTGCCAACTCAAAATTTGAAATTCTCCTAGATTGACTTCGAAAATCTCCTAAAAATCTCCTAGAAAATTTTCGTCCTCCTAAAAAATTCTCCTGTTATTCAAATTATAAAAATTTCACCACATTTTTAGTGTTCCTTATACGTACGGGACCATATTACTAAGCCTAGGCCGTCTGTCCGTCCGTCTGTTTGTCTTACCTGTAAAGATCTGTATGTTTTGCACCCTGAAAACCGGTCAAGTGCGAGTCGAACTCGCGCACCGAGGGTTCTCTGTCAGTCAGTCATGTAAGTCAGCGTCTAAGCGTCTACTGCTGGACATACGCCTTCAATTTTCCTCCAGTCTCTCGGCCTTCAGCGGTACGGACCACTGCTTTCCACCGACATACTTCATGTCGGCGTCCCACCTGACGGGTGGTCTTCCACACTCCGTTTTCCTGTCCACGGCCGCCAATGTAGTACATGGTTACTCCAACGGTCGTCGTCCGTTCGGCTAACGTGCCCAGCCCACTGCCATTTTAGCTTATCCACCTGGTTTCCAATATCGATGACTTTGGTGCGTCGGCGGATTGCCTCATTCATTGGTCATTACGCGCCATTTCGCTTAGCTATACTCCCAGGCCAGCCCAGCATGGCTAGTTCCAACGCTCGCTGGGCAACTTTGGTAAACTACCATAGTCAGAGCTCACGTTTCACACCCGTACGCACGAGTCAGTAAGCCTGGATGCGCTATACATAGGAGGACAGGGGTAGCCGCGCACCGGCGCAAACGCGCCAGCGCGTCAGTCTAGCGCCGGCGACCGATCTTAGTCTCCGTCCGCCGCTCAGGCGGAGCGAATGTGCGCGTCTGTCACAAAATGTCTCATTGTGCAGTGCTTTGGTGCAAAAAGTCGTCGAAAAATTCAAACTTGAACACAGATGGAGTCACCTTTCACGAGTAAGTACTTTCATTCAATTTGATAGCATTTTTCGCTTGAATTTCAGTAACAAACATCTGCGTAAATATGTATGGAGAGCTCTTTTCTGCTTACCCACCATAGGTCGACTATCGTGTTGGATGCAGTTAGCTCTTGTAATTTTTTTTGTTTATTGATAAATATGTATGTTAAATGTATACAGATATTTCATGCATTCTGCCTTATTGCAAAAGGACATTTCTTCTAGTCAACCTCAGCAGGTTTCCTCGTTCAATATTCGTTTATCGCGCTTTTTTTATTCAACCAGTACCTACCGGTTTGTACTTTTGAGCGACTCTAAGGAGAAAGGAATTAATTTCTTTAGGTCATGCGTCTACCGGGAATATCAGATCGCGGATATTAAGGAGAATTAAAAATAATTGACGTAATAGTTTAAACGTTTGCCTTTAATGTCAGAGATTCAGAATGTATAGAACGTATATAAATGTACAGGATGTATATGTAGATGGTAGGGTTAAACCGGCCCGTGTTGGTACCACTGCACTAAATAAACGTCGGTCGAAGTCACTATGAAAAGTAGTACCTACGTGTTTTCCATCCAATTCAGTATAGCCGGATCGATTAGGGGGAATCGGCGACAAGGCACGTACCTAATTCACCTAGGTATATTTATTTATTTTAGACAGGCAGCCTTGGCTGATGTGTCTAAATCCGGTTTTTCTTCATATTTTTTATTTTATTTGGTTTGTTTGATTTTTTTTTTTTTATGTATTTATGGATCTTGATTATTTTTATTATTTTAGTTTATTGTAGTTTTATTTTAGTATTTATATATTGGGCTCCCATCATCACTGGTACCAAACTGAAGCATTATTACGATGATGGAGCCATCCGTATCAGTTTCCTAAAAAAAGTTAATCTTTATGCTTAACTATTTTCGCATACATTTTGATAATTTTTATTATGGAATACACAATTGTCCATCAATCATTATCATCATCATCATAGTGTCACATTTATAATAAATAATACATTGTACAAATGTATATGTATTTATATTAAAATTTTACCGTAAAAAAATTAAATATCGAGGTGGGTACTCATAATTTTTTTATGGTACGGTAGATTTTCGCGAATTTTTCGCGAAGTCATATTGCAATATAATTTGTCATATCGTTGGCTAAGTAATTAGCAAATATTTGTTAAAATTTAAATTTATTTTTTTTTGGTTACTAAACTTTTTGACTTTCTAACATTCTTTTTTTAATTTTGGAAAATTCCAATAACAAATACTCCAATAAAATAATACCAATGTACGAGGTCTTACATGTCATTGTTTTGGAAATTTTATGTAGATTTATAATAAAGTATCCGAGGTATCTCAGAACTTAGAACTATGATCGTGTTTATGCGAAAATCTGCAAATTCGCAAAATTGTGAAAGGGGCGTTGCCTTTGTTCATTTAAGAGAAAGTTATATTATTCCCTTGATGTAAAGAAGGGTTAAATATTGTTAAATCCGTTTCATCTTTTCATCGCGAATCGACATAATGAGCGACTTATTGTATGAATCCCGTTCAAATGTATGGAAGACTGGCGTCACTTGGCTACCTACTCGCTCGGCCAATCACGGCGTTCCATGCGCCGCTCCCGCCTCAGACTTCACACCCCTTTAGCGGCTACCTCGGTTCTCATACAAACGATGCCGTATTTCGTATCCAGGCTTACTGACTCGTGACCGCAACTAGGTGGAACATGTGAGCTAGCCGAGTGATTGATCTAGTACTTAATATATCTTTGTTTGTTACTAGTAAATATATGTTTCTCACTCCTAAATCTTCTCCTGTAATGATTATCTTTCTCCTAGATTTTCTCCTACTCTCCTGACAGGCAAAAACTTCTCCTAACACCGCTGAAATTCTCCTGAATCTAGGAGAAAATCTCCTAAGATGGCAACACTGGAGCGCCGCCCCGCGCCGAGCGAGCGAGCTAGCCTGTCTGTTGTCATTCATTTATAAAGTTCCCTTCGCTGTTATGTTGGCTCCACTGCCCATGTCACTGTCAGTGCTTAAATTCCTGTTGCCAGATTGTGAAGATTATATTACCTAATAATTTCATCGGTATTTACCGTACAAAAAATACTGTAAATACTGATAATTACGGGTAAATCATACAATAGCAACCCTCAACGCTGTTTTGACAGATAGACAGTGGAGCCAACATAACGGCGAAGTGAACTTTTATATGGAACGCTCTCTACTCCTGCTGGCTGTCAAGTTCTTTTTCTGTCTTTCATCGTAGTTAGACAGAGATAACTCTTGAACGTCATTGAAACTCATGTGCTGTGCACTGCAACGCTAGCTAGCGCGCAGGCGCGCAGCGCGCGCAGCGCACCGCACGCAGCAGTATCAATATCATACATACCATACATATCACTAATAACTTCTTTGTTATTGTTGCCAGTGTTGCCGCTTAGGAAAAAAGAAAGTCACCAAACTATTGCCATAAAGTCACTAGAATTATGGAAAAAATTACTTCAAAGAGTCACTAGAAGTCACTAAATATTTTTATCAGAGCTCCATTTATAATTTTTAAAAATATTTTTTTTTTTAAATTATATTAAAATAAAACGTGAAAATGTTTATATACCTACAATGTTTATACTTATATAATTAAAATTTCAATTAATTGAATAATTTCATCTTCTTCCGGCACAGGGAAGGTGGATCGTTCTGTAGAAGTTGTAGCTGTTGATTCTGTTTCTCTATTTAAGGTTCTCGTAGTTTTCGTAATTTTTGACAGGACTTCGGGAGGTTTAATGTAAGTGTGGCAGCTTTCTTTCACAAGTTTTAGTTAGTTGCATCAAAATTATTGAATTGAGAGTTTTGGTGGCTAGTCTATTTCGTAGTTTAGTTTTTACAATGTTCATTGTACTGAAAATTAGCTTGAACAGGCAAAGATATATACAGCCAAAGCGATTGTTTTGATTAATTCGTTCAAGTTCATAGCGTCGATGATGATTAATATATGATGTGATGAAGAACATGTAAAATCTATGAGGGTATACAGCCAAGTCAATGTTCGTGCTTAAAATTTTATCACTATATTAAAATTCACTAAAGGTCACTAGATTTTTTTTAGTGACATAATCTTTAAAAAATGTCACCAAAGACGCCAAAAACTCACTAGATCTAGTGACAAAGTCACTAAAACGGCAACACTGATTGTTGCTGTTGTTGTTTTCGCCATAAATAGGCAGGCAAAGATCATTTGACCATACAGCCAACTTCTTTGTTAGTGTGATGTGACAAATTGACGGGTTTTTGACGGACACCTGAAAGCTCTGGCGGCTTCTGCGAATCCTGCGGATCCTACGGATCCTGCGTCTCCTACGGCTCGGGCTGACTCGGCTCGACGAAACACTCGGCTTGAAACGAAGCGTAACAAAAAACGACATGCACCGCCTCAACATTAGGTTAGGGTTAATATAGAGAAGATGCATCGCGTAGCGAGCGACGCATCTTCCTATATTAACCCTGGTTATTTTTTTTTCAGCGTCTGGCGCGTTTTGTTTGAGCGTCAGCGTCAAAATCTATGACTTGTGAAGTTGTGTGTGATACGCGGTGTGCTTGTGGAATAAAGTCAGTGACTTCGGAGGAACTGGTTACCCACTTTTAATTAAATTAAATCCTCCGGCGCGGAATATGTCGACCAACTGGCCGTACACCTCTTTAGCTCGTTCTTCCGATTCAACTGAGCCGATAAAATCATCCATGTATAAGTTCCGCAAGAAAGAGAAGGCGAGTGGATATCTGTCCTTCTCATCCTGTGCTAACTGACGAACTACGCGAAGCGCGAGGAACGGTGATGGATGACTTCATCCCGAATGAGACTTTATGAACTGGTAAACTTGAATCGGATCATTGCTACTGAACCGATACAAAATATATTGGTACTTGCGGTTTTTTTCAGACAAATCTATTTGGGAGAACATCTTCTCAATATCTGCAGACAATGCCACAGGAAATAACCGAAAGGAACCAGGAGGTCGAATATATTTGCCTGTAAATTCTCACCACTGTGCAATATATCATTGATTGACTTTCCACTTGAGGACTTGCAGCTAGCATTAATCACTACTCTAATTTTCGAGGTAGCTTTGTCTTCGCGGTAAACAGCATGATGTGATGAGGCATAAGAAGTTATTTTCCACCTGCGCTTCGTTCACAGGGGAAAGAAAACCTTTGTCTAGGTATTCGCGGATTGTAGCATTATAACCTTCTCTAAGCGCGGGGTGACTATCAAGTCGTTTTTCTAAACATATACCTACGTAAAGCGATTCGTTCAGGATTACCCATCTCGGTACGCGGGTCAGCGCTGAAAGGTAGCTGAACCTTATATCGGCCGGTTTCGTCGCGCGAGTGCGTTTCAACGAACACTCTTTCGCACTCCTCTTCGTCTGGACTTAACCGGGACGCGTTCGGTACATTTTCAATTTCCCAAAATTTCTGTATAACTGACTCGAGCGAGGGTTCCGAGACCGTGCATAAAGAGCTCGAGCTGCTTATCGCTTCGTCTACTTTAGCTCGGCCCATCACTACATAGCCGAGAGTAGTTTCCATGGCTACAACTGAGGTATGTGGTAAAGACATTTTCTTCGAACCTATAATATAGGGAAATGTATCAACTCCAATCAGCCCGTCGATCGGGTTTGGAAAATGAAAATTTACATCTGCCAATGGCAAGATCTTGTCTTGAGAAGACAACTTTACAGTTGGTAAATCTTTCGTAATTGTATCCATAACTAGCGCATTAATTGAATATGTATCGCGGGGATTGAGGTGTGACATAAAGTCGAATTGACAATAGCCCTTGACGAGTCGCGAGTCTCCTCCAATGCCTGTAACGCTGGAAAGAGCGCGCGTCACTTTTATGCCTACGCGGTTACAGCAGTCTTCAGTAATAAAATTACTCATGGAACCACTATCCAGTAGCATTCGCACTGTATGCGTAACTCCTGCATCGTTAACGACGGATACTAAAGCGGTCGGCAAAATAGTAACTGAATTTACCATTGTATGTACCTGCGGAACTAACTCCAGAGACGGAGCCAGTGTGATTTATATAGTTCGTTCGCCAGCTCTGCTGTAGAAGCGCGCGGTGGCGCTGGCGCCACTGAATCGTATCCCTGAATAGCGCGGGCGGCAGACCCGACCGGCCGAGCCGCTGAAACCGAGACATCGGCGGGTGAGGCGACTGGGCGGTGCCAATTCGTCTCTAAATGTATGAAAGTGTCATGTCTACCTTTGCACTTCATGCATGTGCCTTGTGATTTGCAATACTGAGCCTTATGATTGCCTATGCAATTCGTGCAATAATTGTTACTTTTTACAAAATTAAAGCGTTGCGGATTTGTCATTTCTCGGAATTTCTCGCACCTGTCTGTAGGTACAGCTGATGACGAGCGCCCTTGCATAGGCTGCATTGAGACGACTGCATCACAGCAGAGCTGCTTGTATCTTCAGATACAGGATCGTTCACGAGAAATGATTGCGGTTGATTTTTATTTATTCGCGGGAGGAGCGGTTTTTTGTTTTGCTGTCAATGTAGTTGTAGGCGGCTTCTTGTTTGCGCGGGCAAGAATTTTGGACTGTTGCCGCACAAATTCTTGTAAAGAAGTGAAAGTAGGTATTTCTGCCTTGGACGATTGTTCGAAGTATCGGATCGTGTCTACATCGAGCTTGCTTAAAGCGACATGCATTATTATAAAATCTGAAAGATCGGAAATATTTAAATGTTTTAAGGCCGCTACGGCTGCACATAATTTTTCAGAAAAGGCGTCAAGAGCGCCGAGCGAAGCGAGTGAGAGTGGTTTAAATTGTAGCATTTGGGCCAGATAGGTGCACGCTAACTGTCTCTTGTCTTGGTACTTCTCGACCAAAGCTTTCCAAATAATTTCGTAATTTTCAGCGGTAGGTGTAATTCCGGCGCATACCGATAGCGCCTTTTGCGATAAATGTCCGATTAAATATTGAACTTTCTGCGCGTCAGAAAGGTTCGCGTTCTCGTGGATGAGCGATTTAAATTTTCGAAAAAGACGCTCCAGTTGTTAGGCTCACCGTTGAACGTCTGAATTCGAAGCGGAGGTAGCTCCACTTTTGGGTAAACCCGTGTAGAAGAGGACACAGCAGCGGATGCGTCGCGTTTACTTACGTCCTTCTTGTCTCGAATCTGCCTCTCCTTAGACCTAATTTCGCAGTAAAGATCATTAAATACTTCGAGCGCGTTAAAATCAGGCGCAAACTCATCGCTCTGCAGAATGCACTCGTAATTCAAATCTTCCACCACCTGAGAGAACTTTCCTTTTGTATCTTCGAGTGATTCTAAGCTCGCTAAAAATAAAGGTATATGTTCCGGATCCTCGTTCTTAATCAGGTCGTAGCATTTCTGAACCACTCTAAATAAAGATTGTCTTTTTGCTTCTAAAACGAGAATGCGAGCGGGATTACCCTTCACTGGTGGAGCCATTTCGGAAACGTCCTAAGAAACCTTTGTACCGTGTGGGGTCGGTACTTAAAAAGAATAGCCCCACTGCATCTCTCCCCGTCGCATGTCGTAAAAGTCGACTAAGGGATAAGAAAATTCGTCAGCCTCGGTAGCTCAGCGGCGCGGTTGGTTAGTCAACTGTTATTAAGCAACGCTGAGCGCGGTCAGTAATTGGATGGGTGACCGCTCGACCGTTGGAGGCTGACCGTGGTTCGGATTCCACGTTAAACTGTAGGTCCCTTCCCTTCTTACCTTACTAGGTGGTAGGGTTTATCCCGGCCGGGTTGGTACCACCGCACTGAACGAAACGTCGGTCGAAACGGCTATGTAAATAGTTCGTGTTTTCCGTCCAGTTTAGTGTAGCCGACATGAAATGAAGGGAAGCACTGACATGGCACCTAGTTCACCCTGTGTTATGGGCTGGCATCACGGATGTTGTAGGTGATGTAGCCAACCGTGTCAAGTTCCATAAAAAAAAAAAAAAAAAAAACTGAATAGCGCTGTTTGTTTACATATTTCTAATTCTTTGCGCAGTCGCGGCGCGGCGCGGTCGCGGCAGTCGCAAACATGCGGAAGCGAAATAGAAAACAAATGAATCGCAATGTTTCTAGAATGTTCGAGAGAATTGATATAAAATAAAAATAAAGTAAATCGAAAAATTGGAAATTACTTTTAAGAGTAAATAAATTTCAACTTCATGCATGAGCAATAAAGTTTGCAATGTAAACCTCAGATGTAAACAAAAACACGGTTCTAAAATAATTTGTAGTTTGCGGTAAAACGGTAAAACGGCGGTAAACTACGAATAAATAATTTATTCGTAGGCTGTGAACTAGCGGAACTAGGGATGTAAGGGGTTAGTGTTCGTGAAGACCAAATGTCAACCTTACCTGCACGTGGTGCATCCTGCTGAATTAACAAAGAAGGCTCTGGCGACCGACTAATGGCGGTATAACCATTCCAATATTGCTAGGTCCAAATGCTTAGATCCGGTGACGGGCAGCAGCGTAACTGGGGAGGAAACCTAGCACTGCGATCACCAACCCGCCTGCCCAGAGTGGTGATTAAGGGCATAACCTCCCATGGACAACGCCAAAACAAAACGGCCCCCAGTTCCCGGTAGTCCTACTATTCCTGGCTACGGTAGCGGTCACGGTTACGGTAGGACGGGGGGTGCTAAGAATCCCCGGGTTACGGAAGGCTACCAAACCCAACGATTATACCTGGCGAATTATAACACACGGACATTGAGAACGGATGATAATTTGGAAGAGCTGGAGGTGGAATTGAGCAAAATAAGGTGGCACGTCTTGGGGCTATCGGAAGTCCGTAGACAGGGGGAGGACACGATAACCCTAGAATCTGGCCATATGCTCTATTTTCGAGAAGGAGACCAGCCTTCCCAAGATGGTGTCGGGTTTCTCATCAACAAAGTCCTCACTAACAACGTCGTGGAAATCGTGGGTGTGTCAACGCGGGTAGCATACCTAATACTGAAACTCACAGAAAAGTACTCGCTGAAGATTATACAGGTATATGCGCCCACGTCTACACACACAGACGAAGAGGTGGAAGCCGTGTATGATGACATCTCTAAGACGATTCATAACACGGCTAAAACTCAATTCACCGTTGTTATGGGGGACTTCAACGCCAAAGTGGGAGTACAAATATGCAACGAATCTAAGGTGGGACCAAATGGCTACGGAAGCAGAAACCATCGTGGACAAATGTTGGCAAACTTCCTAGAAATGGAAGGGCTCTTCTTGATGAATTCCTTCTTCAAGAAGAGGCCCCAACGGAAGTCGACCTGGGAAAGTCCCGATGGTGGGACGAAAAATGAGATTGACTTCATACTGGCGGACAAGAAGCGAATATTTGGAGATGTCTCAGTGCTAAACCGGTTTAAGACTGGAAGCGATCACAGACTTGTACGAGGCACTCTAAATATTAACTACAAGCTTGAACGGTCCCGTCTGATGAAGTCAACTCTCCGGCCAACTCTGCTCCAAGTCTCACAGAGCTCTGACAGCTTCGAGCTAGAGCTTAAAAATAGATTCGATATGCTGGAAACCACAACGGACGTTGATGAGATGACCAACAATCTGGTGCAGGTCGTTCGAGAAGTGGGCTGCAAACATTTTAGACATCAGCACAACGGTAAACAGTCGAAACTTTCGAGTGAGACACTGGAAGCGATCAGACAGAGACGCGAGGCAATAGTTGATTCGTCAGGGCTTCGGGCTCAAAATGCCAAAATAAAAAAGCTGATACGACGCGACCTTCGCCTGCACAATACACGCCGTGTGTATTAGGCGATAGAGCAGAATAAGGGCTCCAAAGTGTTCGTGCAGCAACTGGGCAGAAGCCACCTGACGAAACTTAAAACTGCAGATGGTCGAACTGTCTCATCGAAGCCAGAACTACTCACAGAAGTCGAAAAGTTTTACGAACGGCTATACGACTCACGAGCTGCTGCTCCTACAGTCCCCGACAAAGACGACCGACGAGCCAGATTAACCCGCCACTACACGGAGGATATCCTAGACGTCAACATGGGCGAGATCAGGATTGCTCTAGAGCAGCTTAAAAATAACAAGGCGCCTGGTGAAAACGGAGTTACTACAGAGCTTCTCAGAGCCGGGGGGACAACGGTCCTCAAGGAACTACAGAGGCTCTTCAATACTTCGACTCTGTCATACACGGTGGCCTTACGCCAGAGTCGTGGAACAGGAGTATGGTCGTATTGTTCTTCAAGAAAGGAGACAAAGCCTTGTTGAAGAACTATAGGCCCATCTCGCTCCTGAGCCACGTATATAAGCTGTTCTCGAGAGTCCTCACCAATCGTCTCGCCCGAAGGTTTGACGACCACCAGCCGCCAGAGCAGGCCGGGTTTCGGAGGGGTTACAGTACCGTAGACCACATCCACACCTTACGGCAGATTATACAAAAGTCCGAAGAGTATAATCGGCCACTGTGTCTCGCTTTTGTGGACTACGAGAAAGCCTTTGACTCTATCGAAACCTGGGCTGTTATGGAATCCTTACAGCGATGCCAAACCGATTGGCGATACATTGAGGTGCTGAAATGTCTCTATAGTGCCGCGACAATGACCGTACAAATACAGGACCAGCAGACGAAACCTATCCAATTGCATCGTGGAGTCAGACAGGGAGATGTTATATCTCCGAAACTGTTTACGAATGCATTGGAAGATATATTCAAGCTGCTGGATTGGGAAAAGCACGGCATTAATATTAACGGCGAGTACATTTCACACCTACGTTTCGCAGATGACATAGTCGTGATGGGCGAGTCGCTGGAGGAGCTGAATCACTTGCTGAACGGCCTCAATGTCGCCTCCCGCCGAGTCGGCCTCGGGATGAATTTGGACAAGACGAAAGTCATGTTCAACGAACACGTCGTCCCGGGGCACGTAACAGTTGGAGAGGCGACCCTCGAAGTTGTGCAGAATTATGTCTATCTTGGGCAAACCATCCAACTAGGGAAGCACAACTTTGATAAGGAGGCCAACAGAAGGATTCAGCTAGGCTGGGCGGCATTTGGGAAACTCCGCCACATCTTTTCATCCTCCATCCCACAGTCATTGAAGACGAAGGTTTTCAATCAGTGCGTTCTGCCAGTAATGACGTACGGAGCGGAAACGTGGACCCTGACGATGGGCCTGGTCCACAAATTTAAAGTCGCTCAGCGAGCTATGGAAAGAGCAATGCTCGGCATTTCTTTGACCGATAAAATCCGTAACGACGTGATACGTCAAAGAACTAAGGTAGTCGACATTGCTAAGAAAATAAGCAAGCTGAAGTGGCAGTGGGCTGGGCACATCTGTCGTAGACCCGACCAACCGATGGGGTAGACGGGTGCTCGAATGGAGGCCACGTACAAGCAAACGTAGCGTGGGACGCCCCCCGGCTAGGTGGACAGATGACCTAAAAAAGGTAGCCGGGAGTGGATGGATGAGAAGAGCGGAAGACCGCGTGTGGTGGCGTGCCTTGGGAGAGGCCTATGTCCAGCAGTGGACCGATACAGGCTGATGATGATGATGATGAACTAGCGGTAAATCTATGAAAATATAGTATATTTAAATATAATAACTAAATATATCGGTTGCATATTGCGGTAATATCTGACGAGACAGATCTAAGATGAGTGCCGAATTTTAATTTCTAAATTTTGCATAGGTGGAACTAACCAAATAAAACGCGAATAAATGTGTGATGACTGATGATGTAAGTTTTCTGTCTGAGGGAGCTATCCGGCTCGAAGGACCAAATATTGTGGTGGGAAAACTAAAAGGAAATCTGACCTCGGTGCCTTCGACAGCAGGTGGAGCAACGGGACTGTAGGCGCTGCTTCTGTAGACTCCTCTCAGAATATCACAAAACTTTAATGGATTTTCGGACTTGCGAAATTGTTCACAGTTCGAGCACACAATTACTCTTCACGTTTCACTCGCGGCCCCGGTCTTCTTTTAATAACGTGGGAAAGTTCAAAGAGATCATCTGATCTGCGAGAGTTCCAATTCGACACTAATTTTCTTGTAAAAGTTTTGGTAAAAGTCTAATAATTTTCTTCCTTCATCTTGATTTAATGTCAGTGAGGTGAGGAGTGGCGTTTGTGTGGAACCTAGGTGGAGCACGGACCCAGACCCCAAATATCGTTTATTTTTATTTAAATTTGAAAATAGACAAACAGAACGAAATGACTCAACCACTTTGAAATACCTAAAAGCCCTTGAAACGATATATTATTATGTAAATTGCTTTTTTTGCTGATTGTTTTATTTTTAAATAAAAGATTGTGCTTTCTATTACGACTTTTTCAATTCAGTTCCGGAGAGTGTAGTTAGGTAGTTATGCATAATCGAGAGGTATTAGTCGGGAATAGTAAGATCTACGGGACCAAAAAGATCAGTTTCTCTCTATTACCGTTGGACTTTGTGTACCGTACCAAGAAGTACCAGTTTTTGGTCGTCTTCGTTCGTACAAGGATTTCAATTTAGACTTCTGGCATCGCTGGTGGTTATTATTCTCTTGGTAGCGACTAGCGATCAAGGGGCCTACGACTAGGAGAGAATAGACATTTTTTTCAACCCTACCATTGCCCTACCACAGAACATCGATCGGCTACGGTCTTTCCCACCTTCGTCCTGAGGTCTTCCCGACTATCCCGACCCGATCCGGTAACCAAAAACTTGGTGTTAACTTATGGATAGGATGTTGTGTTTCCACGTTCTCTGTTAGTGCGTGTGACAAAGTTCTAACTGGATCTGATTTGATGCGCTATTCCTTCCCCTACTTGAATATAAATTGTATTGTATGTACTTACCTTATTTTGAGCGGCGGGTGGTCGGAGCAGTCTTGGCTTGGACCTTAATCTCAAGGTCCGAGGTTTAATTCCGGCCGACATAAGTATTGCCGACATGCGCCAATGAGCTTTTTCTGATGGAACATTTTACTTACCTACACCGTACTGCTTCACCGTTCGGAACCGGTGGAAAACTGTAGGTCCCCTCCCTTGTCCCTTACTAGGTGGTAGGCTCGAATTGTAGCCTAATCTGTTGGTACCACCGCACCGTACTGGATGTAATATGGCAGCATAGCAGCTTCGGCTGTGTTCTCACCTAGTCCTATACTTAGCCAGCAACCCAAACGGAAAATCTCCGGTATGGCACCTACCTTCTCAGAGGTGATATTAGCTGGTCGGAGCACGTGCTTTCGCCCCTCTGACTCAGCCACCTACACCAGGTTAAATAAAAATACCCTAAAATTTACTTCACACTATAGGTACCTACCTACAAATCGTCTGTGACTGAGAGATTCTAGATCATCAGTCAGTTTCGGGCCTCCCACCAGGCGGACGGCTCGGCGCTGTATTGAATCCAAGGACGCCAACAGATTCTGGGGGCTGCTTTCCCAAATGTGGCTACAGTATTCCATCACCGGCCTAATCTGCGATTTTGTACAACATAAGTAGTTGTGCCGGTGAGAACTTGAGAGGAACCTCCTATTTCGGTAGATATAGGATCCCCAGTTTTTTTATGCGGTTTTGGCCTTGGACTCAATAAACTCAATAAATTCTTGGCCTCGGAGCGCACAGCGCGCGCGGACGCGGCCGGCCTGGCGAGTCTATGACCTCAAATAATCAGCTGTTTAGGTACCTAGTGGTACGTTTTAGTCTTAACATGTTTTGTAAAATTTCTCAAAAAGTAATTCTAAAATTTAAAAACATAAATGTTTTTTTTTTTGCGTAACGTGTTTATTAGTGTGGTTATGTACCCGTCCCAAAGTATGTTCAGCTAATAAAGATTATGTAGCATATGAGACGACCAGCTGTCGCCTACCGCGCCTGAGCCGCCGATAGACAAAGCTCATCAGCTTCACAAGCGCCAGGTACACGAAGAACATTATCTCGAACAGCGTCAGGACACTCGCGCCGACGAATAGCGCCATGGTACCACCGAGGGAAGCTGCGAAACAAGATGGCGTTAGTGACGCACCACAGATTATGAAATAGAGTGACACGTTACTGTGCGCGTGCGTATCTACAGGATGTTATTGCATAAAGGATAAGCCTAGACCGTGAGAGATAGCGAGGTCCCGTTTTTTGCAAATTGTAGCCCAACTCAATACCCCGAGGGCTTTTTTAATTTTTTCGATATCGTTTTTCGTTTTCGAGAAATCGCCGATTCAATGAGAGAAGACACCAAAAAATCACGTGATTTCTCGAAATTTTTTTATTTTTTAAAAAAAGTTTTTGACTTTTCCTAAATTTTTTAAGCCATATTGTAGCCCTCGCCGAGACGCATCTTTTGACACCCCAATCATCCACGTAGCTGTAAAATTCACGACACCAGGGCGATGTCGCACTTTTCCTTGAAATGGGTGCCCTACCAACGCGATCGAAAAAACATTTTCAATGTTAAAAATTAGACGTTTAAAAAAGATTTTAGAATATTAAATAGCTTTATTAGCCCTTTTCAACGATAAGCAACATAATGACATAATGCACATAAAAAAATTTTTTTTCTAATTTGTCCCCCAAAATCGAAATTACACTTTTGAGGTCCTAAAAAAAACAGAACAGGCAGAACTGCTCACCAAGCAGATCCTGAAAGCTGAAGATGACGTCACGGTGCAGCCTGAACTTGGGCGGCTTCAGATTGAGCCGCAGCGCCACCACTCGGTCGCCATTCTCGTCCGTTTCCGTTTCATTGCTACGCGTCCACAACAATGAAAATTAAATGTAAACAAGACGAAAGAGGTATTAAATAGTGTCCGAATGCGTTGGCCATGTCGTGATTGGTGATGGATGATAGGCTGGAGACTTTTTTGCCACACGAATTACGCCATAATACAATATTTTTGTCACACGAATTACGCCGTACAATATTTTTACCACACGAATTTCGCCACATTATTTTTGCCACACAAATACGGGTTTGACACCTGAAAGCTTTGGCGGATCCTGCGGCTCCTTTCGGAAACACGGCTCGAAAGCGAACCAACTGAATCCGATATTCGTTTGGTCGTTTATGTAATTTGATGGCTCAGTGGTAAGAGTGTAGGGTTTTAATTCCCTACCTCGACCATGGGTTCGTGTCCCTTTTGTCAAAATTTGTTTTGTTTTGTTTTTTTTAAGCAATGTTAGGGTGTTAAAATTAGGTTATGGTTATTTTTTTTATAACCACCTAAGAAAGCTTTATTTTCGGAAATACAAACGTAACAAAAACGACATGCGCCGCCTCACATTAGGTTAGGGTTAATATAGAGAAGATGCGCGGTTATTATTTTTTTTAACCACCAAAACATCGCTCATACCACACAACATCACTCATACCACATATTCCTTCGAGTCGAAGTTTGCCGAAAGATGTAAAGGAGCCGTAGTAGGATCAACTAGCTCTTTCAGGTGGCGGACCGCACAAATACCTACTGTTAGCGCGCACGTTCGTGGCCTCTGCGGGCGGAGACCGATAGATCTTTAAACGATTATCCCTGTTTTGTCTTCGTACTTCAACCAGGCAATAAAACCTCATTAGATAAATAATTTAATGCCATAAATAAAAAAGAGGTTTCGTAAACGTCGCGACTTTCAGAGATTGATTCACAACACTATACATTCCATTCTCGCTTTCCTGCCGGAGGCCACGAACGTACGCTCTGACTGTACATGTGTTTGCCATTTGCCTACGGAACGCTAATAAAAAAAGAGAAGGCGCCTCTCTCCGAGCGCGGTTTCGCCCGAGTATGGTGCTAATGTCCGATCTTCCAATGAACTTTTCGGCACAGCCACCCATGCCGGCTGTCTGTAAAGAAAAATACAAAGAAGAATGCCAACCGAATGAGTAGTTTAGTGCTATGTGAGTAGTAGTTGAGCTCCGTACACTGCGGCAGACAAGAGCAGCGAGCCAAGTTCTTCGGCAGGTTGATTAGTATCTCAGCGTTGCGTCCGATGCATGCCATGCCGTGCGCGTCGCACACCGCGCCCTCTGCGCAATCAACAATTCAATCAATCAATCAATCATTCATTCATCAGCCCGCACTGCCGGACATTCTATTAATATCATTTTATCCTCGACTTAATATTTTTAGGTTTCCGTATCCGGTACGGGACCCTTATTACTAAGCCTACGCCGTGTATCTGTCTGTCCGTCCGTCTGACCGAGGGCTGTACTGTATCTCTTGAACCGTAATAGCCCGTTGAAGTTTTCACAGAATATGTGTTATATTAAGTATGGCCGATATAACAACAGATCGAAGGGAAGCACTGACATGGCACCTAGCTCACCCGGTGTTATGGGCTGACATCACGGATGTTGTAGGTGATGTAGCCAACCGTGTCAGTTTCCATAAAAAAAAAACAAATAATATAAATAAGAAAAAGTAAAAAATCACGGGGGTTCCCACTTCCCATAGTAGAAACCAAAAAGTCTATGCGCGCGCGCCATCTACCGAAAGCATTTTAGCTAATCATGACATTTAACTAATATGAAGCATTTCATAACACGCCATAGATGGCGTGAGTACCGCTAACCATGACATGGCGATACGGAACCCTCGGTGCGCGAGTTCGACTCGCACTTGTTTATTTTTTCCTAATCACTGACATGGCACCTAGTTCACACGGTGTCATGGGCTGACATCGGTTTTAGGTGATGTAGCCAACCGTGGCCGTGTCATAAAAAAAGAATGTGTTCAAAGTGACATATTTACATGCATGATGCATTGCGTGATTGCATGCATGAGTGAAATAAGTATTACGCCCTTCCCTTGCCCTATACCAGGTGGTAGGCTTACATTGTAGCCGACTGGGTTGGTACCACTGAACTGGATGTAAGGTGGCCTAATAGCAGCCTCAGTTGTGTTCTCCTCTATAGAGGAGAACACAACTGAGACTCCCCTGGATTGCTGGCTAATACTGGACTATATATAGTCCAGTATGGCACCTACCTCCTCGGAGGTGATATGGTATTGGTTGGTCGGAGCATATGCTCTATAGCCACTCCGACGCAGTCACCAATACAGGATTCAAAGAGTTCAAGTTGAAAAAACAAATTATTGACGTAAGTACTTATTCCCTTTTTCAGGGTCCCGTCATAAGGGACCCTTATGTGATCGCTCTGGTGTCTCTCTGTTTGACTGTCAAAACCGTTTTTTCTCAGGAACGGGTAGAGGTATCAATCTGAAATTAATATCAAATACTAATAGGTCTACACTACAGTTCCTTGGAGGCATCGGTGCACAAAATGTAAGCTTCTATGTCGACGCAATCACAAGATGCGGCCATTGATATCATATCACATATTTTGCTACTGGTTTTTTATCGGAAGCACGACATATGGCGCGTGCCAGACTAAAACGCAGAGAATAGAATAGAATATAATATAATAGAACAGAGCATAATAAAACAGAACAGAAAAGAACAGAACAGAAGAGAAAAACATTTATTTCCTCATTCACATCACTAAGTCACATCACTAGTCGCAGTATAAAAGGAGCACACGACGCCAAATGGAATAGTCAACAGCACACACACAATCTCACACACTTTACACACACACACACCCTTACATCTACATAACAAACCACATAATCCCCCTCCCCCTTCCCCATTTCCCCAGAGGCGGACTAGCAGCCTTAGCCGCCCTATGCCGTTTAGTACCAGCCGCCCCATTTCAATGAAGCCGCCCCTTTCAAGTTTACAGCATACATACATACAAATGTGAAGTTGAACGAAAATCAGTCTATCAACCTGCCAGAAATATATTATTTCTCGGTGTATTTTACACGTTACGTTATTTTTTCTACGTTATTATAATCTTAGATGTTTTAGTGGAAATATGTTTATAGGCGTAATACTTGACTTCATGTTTTTTGTAATGTTGTTTCGGCTAGGCTGTCTATTTCCCGAATAAAGTAAATAAATAAATAAATAAACTATATAGTACAGTGACTATAAATAAAAATACAACATGGGCTAGGAGTAAAAGGGAGCCAGCTCAGCTTATGTGCTTCGGGGCTCCCTCGCGATGAGAGCGCTGCAGCACTGATCTTCCGCTGCTCCGAAGTTCCCAACACACGTAAGCATAAAACAATGCAAAATAACTTCAGCCACTTAAAATCACACGCACATAAAGCACAAGAGAAATCAATTTCTAGTATGTACCGTGTGGGGCCGGTACTTTAAAAGAATAGCCCCACTGCATCTCTCCCCGTGTATGTCGTAAAAGGCGACTAAGGGATATGACTCCCTTCTTATATTACTAGGTGGTAGGGTTCAACCCGCCCGGGTTGGTACCACCGCACTGAATGAAAGGTCGGTCGAAACGGCTATGTAAATAGTTTGTGTTTTCCGTCCAGTTCAGTGTAGCCGGCACGACCGAAGGGAATCACTGACGTGGCACCAAGTTCATCCGGTGTTATGGGCTGACATCACGGATGTTGTAGGTGATGAAGCCAACCGCGTCAGCATCAATAAAAAAAAAATTAAAAAAAAATAGTAGGAATTAAAACATTAAAAAAAACATTTGGATTTACAAAATATACTTAGAACAAATTGTGACAAGTTCGAGTGCAGTCTAACTGCCATATGAATGATCAATAAACAATACAATACAATAAGGAAAACAACGAATACAACTATTAAAATTAATACATTAAAAAATTTTAAAAACACGATCCCGATCTGACTCGAGGGTTAGCCCGCTGCGACTCTAGAAGTCAAGCCTTGCACGCCCGCTTAAAACCAGGAATGCTGATCTGTTCTCTAATTGGCGGCGGAATGTTGTTCCGGCATTTGGTCGCGCTATATTTAAAGCAACCCTCAAAAGCTGACCGAGACGTGTCGCGGAAGCATTAGCAGGTACACACTTGCTCGAGTACGGTATGCGTGAATATGTCGGACAGCTAGGTCATGCTAGGTGCACCTTCACATTGAGTTTGAAGTACCCCAGACACATTGGAGTACATTGGGGGAAAGGTACCTCCGCGAATGTGGAAGAAGGGTCGGCAGCCGCAGAACATGATGGCCATTTTGGTGCGGCAGTGCATCTGACACAGTCCGTAGCTGTAAGCCTGCCGACAACCAGTCGACACATTATGGGTAACAAGGTTTAAACTCTTCGTTGCCGTTGTCACGCCTGTAAATGGTTCCATGAAGTGAGGTTGATTCTTCATTCAGGCATATGAGGAACCAAAGTCATTATCGGCATTGTCAGCCTCGGTAGCTCAGTGGTGCGGTCGGTCGACTGTTGTTAAGCACGCCTGAGCGCGGTCAGTGCATGGATGGGTGACAGCTCGACCTTTGGAGGCTGACCGTGGTTCGAGTTCCACGTTAAAACTGTAGGTCCCTTTCCTTATTAGGTGGTAGGTTTTATCCCGCCCGGGTTGGTACCACCGCACTGAATGAAACTTAGGTCGAAACGGATATGTAAATAGTTCGTGTTTTCCGTCCAGTTAGTTGTACAGTAACCGACATGAAATGAGGGTTAGCACTGATATGGCACCTAGTTTACTCGTTGTTATGGGCTGATATCACAGATGTTGTAGGTGATGTAGCCAATCGTGTCACTTTCCATAAAAATAAAAATAAACTGGACAAGTGACATCATCACATCACATTACAAACTCCGGTAATGTTTTCATGGATGAAGGCACGAGGGGTATGGTATGAGGTAGCAAGTGGCGTGAGACCGCGCGGAGCTCAGTAGGGAACGACTCGGTTCGACGGAGCGACGCGGAGACGTGTAGAACGTGTGTTGTGTACCGACCCGGCACCGAGTTCGTTCTATACTGAGCTTCGCGCGGTCGCCTCTCGCACCACTTCCTACCTCGTACCCCGCGTGCCTTCGTAAAATGAAAACCAGTGGCGGGGCCATGAACTTAATTTGATGTGGGCAAGATAAATTTTGCGAGGCCTATCAATTTTGCCAATACTCAATACATTCAACAACATCATCAAATCGCAATAATACAGCCACTGTATTATTGCAATATTCACTATGCCCCTGTCCTGCTTTCCCATCTGTTTCGGATAAAGGCCGTATAGTAAGGTTTAGTTTGCCTTTCATTAAGTCTAAACATGTTTACTCGGGGTCTCTTTTAATAGATCTAGCTGAATGTTTTTCATGAATCAAAGCTGCACGAACTTTCGAGGCGCGAGGCCCCTCGGGCCGCGAGGCCGTGGGCGGTCGCCCACGTCGCCCACGCCTTGCGCCGCATCTGATGAAAACATTCTGCAATCGCAGAATTCCCGGATGCCTTACCTGTATCTTGGCGGAGAGCACCTCGTCCGGATATCGACACTTGCGCTGGTCGAGATGGAGCGCGCGCACGGAAGGCCCCGCTTGCATCTCCAGCAGCGTGAAGTCCAGTACGGCCTCCGCCCCCGGCTCCAGTGCGCCCACAGGGTTCGACACCGCGTCCGGTATGTCGTACGGAGAATGCACGAAGAACTGCCCCGGCGAGGTGCATCAGTATTCATATTAAGCTTGTTATTTTATTTTTACATAGTTAATAAAGTTGTTTATCCATTTGTAGTAATTTGTTATTTATGGAACAAGAAAATAAGTACTTTACAACTCGTATACTTACACGGTGTTGCAGTTGCCCCCTTAATATTTTTAACTGACATAAGGGGGTTATTCTATATGTGAAACTAAACAACTTTTGCGAAGAAAAAAAATTTTTTGAAACAAAAAAAAATAATTTTTTTCCATACAAATTTTAATTTCCTACGTATTCTCAAAATATATGGAGAAAAAAAAATTTGTTTTCTTCAAATAAAAAAGTAGTAGAACAAAAGTTGTTCTATTTCACGTACAGAATCAACCCCTTTCGGGTTTTACGGTTGGGGTTGTAACACCGTGTATAACCTAGTAATAATAATAATTAAATAAAATTAACCTAATAAATAAATAAAACCTAAATACCTACAAAAATTTTTTTTTATGGAAACTGACACGTTTGGCTACATCACCTACAACATCCGTGAAGTCAGCCCTTAACACCGGGTGAGCTAGGTGCCACGTCAGTGCTTCCCTTCGGTCGTGCCGGCTACACTGAACTGGACGGAGAAGACAAACTATTTACATAGCCGTTTCGACCGACGACGTTTCATTCAGTGCGGTGGTACCAACCCGGGCGGGTTGAACCCTACCACCTAGCGTATTGGGTACTGTGGCGGAGTCGGAGGAGTTGGACGAAATTTTTTGCTTACAGTAAGTCTTACATTGTCAGCCTCGATAGCTCAGTGGTGCAGACAGTCGACTGTCGCTATTGATTGTTAAGCGCTGGGCCGATCTGTACTTGGATGGGTGACCGCTCGACCGTTAAAGGCTGACCGTGGTTTGGATTCCACGTAAAACTGTAGGTCCCTTCCCTTCTGACCTTACTAGGTG
The DNA here is from genome assembly GCA_946902875.1 of Nematopogon swammerdamellus. Taxonomy (NCBI): domain Eukaryota; kingdom Metazoa; phylum Arthropoda; class Insecta; order Lepidoptera; family Adelidae; genus Nematopogon; species Nematopogon swammerdamellus. The sequence continues at coordinate 9,295,873 of OX336348.1, read as the reverse complement.
GTAGGTTTTATCCCGCCCGGGTTGCTACCACCGCACTAAATGAAACCGAAACGGCTGTGTCAATAGTTCGTGTTTTCCGTGCAGTTCAGTGTAGCCGACATGAAATGAAGGGAAGCACTGACATGGCACCTAGTTCACCCGGTGTTATGGGCTGACATCGCGGATGTTGTAGGTGACGTAGCCAACCGTGTCAGTTTCTATAAAAAAAAAAATTATAATAAAAAAGGCCTAAAAGTGCACTCCCTAATGTTGGATACAGAATATAGAAGCAGCGTACCCTCACAGGCACGTTGACAGACTCGATCTTGACAAAGCATTGGAGACTGTTGAAATGACACTTGAAGAGCGGCGTGTGCTCGAGCTTGTCAGCGGAGGCGAACTGGTAAGTCGCGTAGGCCGAGTTGAACGTCTTGCAGAGGCCCATCTCTGTGATGACGGGCACCCACACCGCTGATTGGCCGTTGGGGACTGTCACTTTCAGCTGGATAACAATTCAGACAAATAGATTGGGTAACAGGGTTGCCAGTTCGTTTTTTATGTAATCCGGTATGGGCGGCTGAGTCGGAGGGGCCAAAGCTCCATGCTCCAACATCCAACACGCTTGGAGAACAAGAACGATTTAGAGAATCGTGCAGTTCGAAGAGCTCTTCTGTCGACTACAAAGGGGTGTTCCGCGAGATTATGGCGGGTTTGGCGAAGGTGAACAGGAGGAAGAGGGATGAAGGATTCTTTTAAAGTACCGTGTGGGGCCGGTACTTTAAAAGAATAGCCCCACTGCATCTCTCCCAGTGTATGTCCTAAAAGGCGACTAAGGGATATGGCTCCCTTCTTATATTACTAGGTGGTAGGGTTTAACCCGCCCGGGTTGGTACCACCGCACTGAATGAAAGGTCGGTCGAAACGGCTATGTAAATAGTTTGTGTTTTCCGTCCAGTTCAGTGTAGCCGGGACGACCGAAGGGAATCACTGACGTGGCACCAAGTTCACCCGGTGTTATGGGCTGACATCACGGACGTTGTAGGTGATGTAGCCAACCGTGTCAGTTTCAATAAAAAAAAAAAAAGGAAGCGAGTTCGTCAGAGCAGCTGCAATAGTAGAAACGCGGAACCGCGTAGGACCTTTGCGGTGTCGTGTAGCTCTACATTGCAGACTAAATGTATGGTCCATGTTGATGCGAGCACTCTTGACACAGCTGTAAGAGAACGGTGAACCTTTTCTGTCAAACATCGCATGGAAGAGTGCTGCTCACGAAGAAGATGGGTTTCACTTCTTTATCTATCACAGAAGTAGGAATAAGTATATAGGAAGAGCGAAATAACGAACAATTCCCGACAAACTGGGTAAGCAGAGTCCTCGGTGTTGTGCTGCAAGCATTCTGTAATTCATATGTATTTAATTTTTAGTTTTATGTATTTAATTCAATTTGCGATTTCTACGGCTAATTAACTAGTATGTACTTACATATATGTAGTGTATATTATAGTTTATCTGAGTTTATCATAGTTATTTTCCATTTTCTCTTATATATAAAAATGAATCGCTGAATTTGCTAACCGCAAATCTCGAGAACAGCTGTACCGATTTCGCTAATTCTTTTTTTAGAATATTCCTTGAATTACGAGGATGGTTCTTACGGCGAGAAAAATTAAAAAAATGCCTAAAAATTGGTAATTTTTGTATGAGAATCTTAGACCAACGCAGACCGTGTCGTTCGTAGCTGGCTGGCAACAGCCATCGCAATGGAACGCCAGAAAAAAACAATTGTGCAGGGCTGACCATGCGATTCCTCATGCATGTGGGACAAATGTTTTTATTTTGATTAAAATTTAAATTAGTAAAAAATGGTTTTATAGGGTGCCCATACTGCCCATACGATTCCTTACCAAATGTGGGGCAAAAAAAACACCATGCGATTCCTTAAATAATTTGAATAGGGTGACCATACGATTCCTTAACTAATTTGGGGCATTTTTTTTAAGTTAGTTGAGGGGTTACCACACGATTCCTTAAATAATGCGGGATAAAAAAATTATCGAACGCCAGAAAAAAATATTTGTGCAGGGCTGACCATGCGATTCCTCATGCATGTGGGACAAATGGTTTTATTTTGATAGGGTGACCATAAGATTAAAATTTTTAATTAGTAAAAAATGGTTTTATAGGGTGACCATACGATTCCTTACCTTTAGTAAAGGGTGACAATGCGATTCCTCATGTGGGGCAAATGGTTTTATTTTAATAGGGTAACCATACGATTCCTTCACTAATATGGAAAAAACATATTTTAGTAGAGGGGTGACCAAGCTATCCCCAAATGGATTTATTTTAATAGGGCGATCATACGATTTCTTAACTTATTTGGGGCATTTTTTTTAAGTTAATACGATTCCTTAAATAATGCGGGACAAAAAAAATTATGTTAGTAAAGGGGTGACCATGTGATTCCCAAATAGTTTTATTTGAATAGGGTGACCATACGATTCCTTACCCAATATGGGACAAAAAAAATTGTAGAGGGTATCCATGCGATTCCTCATGTGGGACTAATGGTTTTATTTTAATAGGGTGACCATACGATTCCTTCACTAATGTGGAAAACAAATTATTAGAGGGGTGACCATGCGATTCCAGATGTGGGACAAATGGTCTAATTCCTTAACTAATTTGGGGCATTTTTTTTAAGTTCTTTTAAAGACGATTACTTAAATAACGCGGGACAAAAAAAAATTATGTTAGTAGAGGGGTGACCATGTGATTCCCAAATAGTTTTATTTGAATAGGGTGACCATACGATTCCTTACCTAATATGGGACAAAATAAATTGTAGAGGGTGACCATGCGATTCCTCATGTGGGGACAAATGGTTTTATTTTAATAGGGTGACCATACGATTCCTTCACTAATGCGAAAAAAAAAAATATTAGAGGGGTGACCATGCGATTCCTTATGTGGAACAAATAGTCTAATTTTAATAGGGTGACCATACGATTCCTTCACTAAAGTGGGATAAAAAAAATTCAAGTTAGTAGATAAGTGACCAATGACCATGCGATTCCCAAATGGTTCTATTTGTATAGGGTGACCATACGATTCCTTACTTAATGTGGGACAAAAAAATCGTTAGTAGAGGGGTGACCATGCGATTCGACATGTGGGACAAATGGTTTTATTTTAATAAGGTGACCATACGAATTCTTACCTCACGTGCGACAGATGATTATTTTAATAGCGGGAGAGAAAAGGAGGAGTTGAGAGAGGGGCGAGGGAGAGGGGGAGTGATAGAGGGAGGGGATAGAGTCAAGGAGAGAGAGCGAGAGAGATAGAGATACCTGTGTTTACTTGAACGCAGCTCACCATTCGGACTCGCTTTAAGTACTTACTTCTTCTATACATTGCATCTATTACCTGTACGAAGGTCGGCCTTTGACATTTTCGAATTTCACTCAAGCGAAGCCGCGGGGAAAAGCTCAAAATATAGCTAGCTAACCCTGTGGTCTTCGGTCCGCCTTTATTACACTATAGCCTTATTCCGATTATTACATACATTTTATTTTTTATTATCTTTTAAAAAATTTACGAGATAGTTATGAAATTATGAAAAAAAAACAATTAGCCAGAGCCAACCCAATACTCAGCACCAGGAATCGCTACTGGTTGGTAAGCGCATCACTTGAAAACGCCTGGACCGATTCGGCAAATTTTTTATTATTTTTTAAGGCGGAACGAAGTCCGCCGGGTCAGCTAGTATATCATATTTTACATTCCCACACTCAAGTAATTTGCTACTACCTACTTTTATCTCACAACATACGACTCTCAACCATCCAAAGGTTGACTGGGAGAAATCCCTGTAAGGGGTCCGCCTTTGTCCCTAATGTAAATTACTTATCGTTTGTTACTGTTAAATGTTTTGGAGCAATAAACTATTTCTATCTATCTATCTTTCACTCTGGTAAATTACAGCACCAACACCAACCAACACCGACCGCCACGTTTCACAAAGTATTGACCTGCGTCATGACTCGGTGGAAGGAGCATGCCAAGGTGATCCCTAATAAATAAATAAATAAATAAATACATAAATTCATCAATCAATCAATAAAATAAAACTGGGTACCTACTCTACTAACTTAGGGTTACCATTCGCCCCGGTACACCGGGACTTGTCACCGGTTTAGAATCTCAGTCCCGGCCGTCTCGCCTGACAACCAATAAGTATTATCAAAACCTCGTGTCCGGTTAGGCAATAAAGTTATATGGCTTAGGGAAGCGAATCTGCGCACGGCGCAATGGCGGCGCAAAGCCATAAAACTGTATTGCCCAACCGGACAGGGGGTTTTGATAATAATATAGTTTTATCCATACTAATATTATAACAAAAATCTCAAAGGGTGTTTCTTTTTATTTCCTAACACTCCTTACAGAGCGTTTCAGGCATCATAATAAGTCTCTTATGTCGGCACGTCGGCTCGTACCGTGTGGGGCCGGTACTTTAAAAGAATAGCCCCACTGCATCTCTCCCCGTGTATGTCGTAAAAGGCGACTAAGGGATTTGAATCCCTTCTTATATTACTAGGTGGTAGGGTTTAACCCGCCCGGGTTGGTACCACCGCACTGAATGAAAGGTCGGTCGAAACGGCTATATAAATAGTTTGTGTTTTCCGTCCAGTTCAGTGTAGCCGGCGCGACGGAAGGGAAGCAATGACGTGGCACCAAGTTCACCCGGTCTTATGGGCTGACATCGCGGATGTTGTAGGTGATGTAGCCAACCGTGTCAGTTTCCATAAAACAAAAAGTGTCCCGGTCATCACCTGCAACTTTATGGCAACCCTATAACTAGCTCGGGAGTTGTCTAAGTCACATTTTTAGCGAAAATTAGCTTTAAATGCACGTTGATTCAACAGATTTTTCTGCATATTTCTGCATTTAAAGCTCATTTTCTCTAAAAATGTGACTTAGACAACTCCCGAACTGGAGCGACGTAATGTTAACGAGCCACACCTTGAACAGAGGATGCACATCGGTAGCAATGTCGAGGAGGCTGATGTTGACGACGCTCACGTCGTTCTGGTACTTCCAGAAGCTCTGTATGTTGCTCCGGAAGGACACGTCGCTCACCAGCTCGACGAGGCTGCGGTAGTACTGATACTTCTCCGGGTCTTGCTCGAATGTTACGTTCCACTGCCTGGGGAGAACAATATACTAAAGCCATATTTCCTTTATTACATACATACATACATACATAACACACGCTGTATCCCGACAAGCAGGGTAAGCAGAGTAATCGGTGTTGCGTTATAAGGACTCTGATAAATTACAGCACAACACCGACCACCACGTTTAGCACAGTACCTATACAGACAAGACAACTATCAAGCAGCAAGTAAGACACGAAGAACCCACCTGCTGCATGACTAGGTGGAAGGACTGCGCCCAGGTGAGAAGTGGCTATCCTGTCGCCCTTTAGCGCAGTATCTTGTCCTTATCCCTTAGTCGCCTCTTACGGCATGCACGGGGAGAGATGCAGTGGGGCTATTTTTAAGTACCGGCCCCACACGGTTTCCTTTATTATGCAATTTGTTTTCCGCCTTTTCCTAATTTGCAAGAGCAATTTATGGCGTCAAAACGCTATACACCGCGCAAATGGATTGCACAAACACGAATTTTCTTAAACTAAATTTGCACAATTAGTCACATTGGGAGGAGGATATTAACGCTGTCGCATGGTATTTAAACGCAGCGGCGGCGGTCTGAGACACACAAAACCAGCGAACTTTCTTGCCAGTTCTTCTTCGCTGCGATAATCGAACTGGCGGACTTGTCCCTTGCACCATAAGAGCACCATCGTCCTGCCTGGCGGACGCCGGGGACGATGTAGAGCAAGGAGGCGGTTCGACCGACATTCGCATTTCTCTTCATCACAGGCAGCTGCAGCAGTCGAGAGACTGAACGTGCCAGCTGCAGAAGCGACTTCGATGCCGCTCGCCCTTAGCAGCAGTCGGTCACTGCGACCGCCCTAACTTAGGGCGGCCACAGTGACCGCTCCTAGTCGCCAGCCGGCCGGCCACGGCGACTGCCCTATTTTACATATATAGGCAGCAGGACAAAGCGACGGCAGGCCTCGCTCGGTTTAAGGGGATATCAACTATTCACTGAACGTTCATTCGGAGTGAATGTTAATTTTTTGTTTCATTCCGTGTTCAGACGACACAGACAAGATGGCATAGAAATTAAAGTTCATTTTCCTCGAAGATGTCGTCGAACGAAGTCGCGCAACGGAATGACAGAGCTCCGAATGAATGTTCATTTCGGGTTCCGACGTTTCGTTCATTCCGTGAGTGAATGTTCATTCAGAATGAACCGATCCAACATTGTTGGACAGAACAGTCTGGTATCACCTTTACCGCGCAAAAAATACCGGTTGCGGTGTGTGTGTGGGAGTGGGATAGTCTTAGATGACTAATACCTTTTAGCCGTCGCAGATACCAGATACCATACCAGACACACTAAAACAATCCCTTCGGTCGGTGGTGTGGATTGACACGCTGCCGCAGAAATCATTCAATATTATTTTGTTCCATTCGCGCTAACTCGATAGGCACTCTTCAATTACACGACAAAGTAACTATTCGTCTGGTTCTTGGAGGTCTGGTTTCAGAGAAGTGAAAATACAACTATTAGAAATACCACGAGAGAACTGGGGGGGGGGGGGGGGGGGAGGGGGGAGGTGGAGGGGGGAGGGGGTTAGTACCCAAGACCTAGTAATATATATTCGGTGCCAAGACACTGCGCATGGTCATAGGGTACGTTCCCTAACTGTATAATGCGCCAACTCTTTGCACACACTTGATATGATTGCGTCGGATTTGCACCAACCGGTAATCTTGCGTGTATGGACGGGGGCGGAACTGCTTGCGCATACAAGTAGCTATCGTGTGAACTCCGCACATGTTTTTGCGCAAACTTTTGCACATACTGTTTGCGCATACACGTTCGCTGCGTCAGCTGCGTGCGGCCGGGCCTTGAGTAAGATTACCAGTACCCATGCCTATCTACCCTCTCTCCTGCACCTTCGGGCTTCTTCCTTTCGTCCCTACTTGTCACCTTCTGCCATCCATCCACCCATTTTCCATAACATACTCTCTTTACTTAATTCGGGGAAACTGCTCGCGGTAGTCACGCTTCATGGATACCACAAGCGGCTCGTCTCTACCCCGTACTCATCTGTCTATGAGCTCCTGCGCGGCGTCCTCGTCCATGCGGTTCACGACACAGGCGGTAACCGCGGGGAAGCTGCTCCACCAGCAGCGGTAGTCGCGCTTCATGGACACCAGGACCAGCACATCTTTTCACTCCAATTACCTGTCTATGAGCTCCTGCGCGGCGTCCTCGTGCATGCGGTTCACAACACAGGCGGTAACCGCGGGGAAGCTGCTCCACCAGCGGCAGTAGTCGCGCTTCATGGACACCAGGACCAGCTCATCTTTTCCCTCCAATTACCTGTCTATGAGCTCCTGCGCGGCGTCCTCGTGCATGCGGTTCACAACACAGGCGGTAACCGCGGGGAAGCTGCTCCACCAACGGCGGTAGTCGCGCTTCATGGACACCAGGACCAGCTCATCTTTTCCCTCCAAGTACCCTGTCTATGAGCTCCTGCGCGGCGTCCTCATCCATGCGGTTCACAACACAAGCGGTAACCGCGGGGAAGCTGCTCCACTAGTGGCGGTAGTCGCGCTTCATGGACACCAGGACCAGCTCATCTTTTCCCTCCAATTACCTGTCTATGAGCTCCTGCGCGGCGTCCTCGTGCATGCGGTTCACAACACAGGCGGTAACCGCGGGAAAGCTGCTCCACCAGCGGCGGTAGTCGCGCTTCATGGACACCAGGACCAGCTCATCTTTTCCCTCCAATTACCTGTCTATGAGCTCCTGCGCGGCGTCCTCGTGCATGCGGTTCACAACACAGGCGGTAACCGCGGGGAAGCTGCTCCACCAGCGGCAGTAGTCGCGCTTCATGGACACCAGGACCAGCTCATCTTTTCCCTCCAATTACCTGTCTATGAGCTCCTGCGCGGCGTCCTCGTGCATGCGGTTCACAACACAGGCGGTAACCGCGGGGAAGCTGCTCCACCAACGGCGGTAGTCGCGCTTCATGGACACCAGGACCAGCTCATCTTTTCCCTCCAAGTACCCTGTCTATGAGCTCCTGCGCGGCGTCCTCATCCATGCGGTTCACAACACAAGCGGTAACCGCGGGGAAGCTGCTCCACTAGTGGCGGTAGTCGCGCTTCATGGACACCAGGACCAGCTCATCTTTTCCCTCCAATTACCTGTCTATGAGCTCCTGCGCGGCGTCCTCGTGCATGCGGTTCACAACACAGGCGGTAACCGCGGGAAAGCTGCTCCACCAGCGGCGGTAGTCGCGCTTCATGGACACCAGGACCAGCTCATCTTTTCCCTCCAATTACCTGTCTATGAGCTCCTGCGCGGCGTCCTCGTGCATGCGGTTCACAATACAGGCGGTAACCGCGGGGAAGCTGCTCCACCAACGGTGGTAGTCGCGCTTCATGGACACCAGGACCAGCTCATCTTTCCCCTCCAATTACCTCTCTATGAGCTCCTGCGCGGCGTCCTCGTCCATGCGGTTCACGACACAGGCGGTAACCGCGGGGAAGCTGCTCCACCAGCGGCGGTAGTCGCGCTTCATGGACACCAGGACCAACTCATCTTTTCCCTCCAATTACCTCTCTATGAGCTCCTGTGCGACGTCCTCGTCCATGCGGTTCACGACACAAGCGGTAACCGCGGGGAAGCTGCTCCACCAGCGGCGGTAGTCGCGCTTCATGGACACCAGGACCAGCTCATCTTTTCCCTCCAATGACCTCTCTATGAGCTCCTGCGCGGCGTCCTCGTCCATGCGGTTCACGACACAAGCGGTAACCGCGGGGAAGCTGCTCCACCGGCGGCGGTAGTCGCGCTTCATGGACACCAGGACCAGCTCATCTTTTCCCTCCAATTACCTCTCTATGAGCTCCTGCGCGGCGTCCTCGTCTATGCGGTTCACGACACAGGCGGTAACCGCGGGGAAGCTGCTCCACCAGCGGCGGTAGTCGCGCTTCATGGACACCAGGACCAGCTCATCTTTTCCCTCCAATTACCTCTCTATGAGCTCCTGCGCGGCGTCCTCGTCCATGCGGTTCACGACACAGGCGGTAACCGCGGGGAAGCTGCTCCACCAGCGGCGGTAGTCGCGCTTCATGGACACCAGGACCAGCTCATCTTTTCCCTCCAATGACCTCTCTATGAGCTCCTGCGCGGCGTCCTCGTCCATGCGGTTCACGACACAAGCGGTAACCGCGGGGAAGCTGCTCCACCGGCGGCGGTAGTCGCGCTTCATGGACACCAGGACCAGCTCATCTTTTCCCTCCAATTACCTCTCTATGAGCTCCTGCGCGGCGTCCTCGTCTATGCGGTTCACGAGACAGGCGGTAACCGCGGGGAAGCTGCTCCACCAGCGGCGGTAGTCGCGCTTCATGGACACTATAATGTAACGGGCACTTAGCTTCGGCACATGAAGGAAAAAACACTGGTAGGTATTAGAGCTCACTCACCCGAGACGTCGATCTTCGGAATTTCACCTCCAGCATCCGAGCCTGCTGCTGCAGCCTGACCGTGCGCTCTGTTTGACGCCCGCGACGGTCTTCGTCTTATTGTCTAAAAACTCTCACTTTCACGCACACTAGTTCACAAATACCCTTCCCGAAGTTTCATAACGTCTCTGTCGTCTTACTACTTAACTATATTCCAAAATTTCCGTTCCGCACCAAAAACGATGTGCTCCTCTCACGCGCGCTCTAACGACTGCCCGTCCCCCCCTCGCTCCTCCGCCTTCAGCGTCGTCCCTCGATCTACCCTCATTGTGAGCAAGCTGTGGAATGTTGGTTAGGTATTTTGGCGGGAGAAAGGAATCTGCTAAGTGCCACGTTACAATCCCCCCCGCTTATCGCAACCAGTATGGTTTTATTAATGCGACATTGGTAGAGATTACTTTGTTTGACCCCGATTTTTGTAACGTGACTCTACCATCTTTAACTTCTTTTATTTGAAACGGCCCCAACCACCTAGGACAGAAGGATTTTGTGATTCCCTTGGCTCTATCACTGATGGGAAAGTTTTTCATGAGAACTAATTGTCCTGTCTTATAGTTATTTTCCCTTCGTCTAGTGTTATAATACTTAGCTCTTTTATCCCAAGCTTCCTTTAAATTGTTTGAAATTATGTCATTCGATGGTGGAATCAAATTGTTCGTGTCTAAATCTATATCAGTCACGGACCACAAATTTTCTAACGGCGTAGCTATTTCCCGACCTAAAAACAGATGAGCCGCTGTAGTTCTCGTGCTTTCATGTACCGCGGTGTTCAGGGCTAGTTGTAGACTCGGCAGGCACGCATCCCACATGTTATGTTCTTGTTGACAGTAAATTTTGAGCATTGAATTTATATTTCGGTTAACTCGCTCTACCATATTTGCTTGGGGATAGTGTCCACTAATGTTCACTCGTCTTATCCCCCATGCCGTACACATATCGTGAAAACTATTTCCTGTGAAGTGTGTGCCATTGTCTGAGATCACTGCCTTTGGCGGACCGTACCTAGACCATATAACGTTATTGAGTGTTTTTACTGAGTTTGTTACGGTAGCTTTTCGCGCAGGTAATAGCTCTACCCATTTTGAAAATGCATCAATAAGCACCAATACGTACTCGTTACCCGCTTTACTGCGCGGGAGTGGTCCCTTGTAATCGACGTACACTGTATCCCATACCCTTTGCGGGTTCGTAGACGACATAAACCCGGCCGGAAGCTGATTCGTCGGCTTTGCCATTTGACACTCCTTGCACGTTCGTACATGATTTCTCACATCGACATATATACCTTTCCACCAATAATATTTCGCTATTCGATTATACGTCTTGGATATTCCTAAGTGGCCGGCTATTTCCTGATCGTGATAATAATGTAACACCGATGAAACAATTTTTTTTGGAATCACGATTCGCCACTTATTACTTTTACCCTTTCCTATTCTTTTACAGAGATAGTCGTTTGCCAATTTGTAGTTCTTGACGTTCTCACCATTTACTAACGCTTCTATTATGGTATTCAGCTCGTAGTCGTTCCTTTGGTGCAGTTTGAGGGATAAATTAAAATCTGCGTAATCCACTAATGTAGAGCAGGTAGGGTTCTCATACATTCTACTTAGCGCGTCGGCGACATTGTTCTCGAACCCCCTAATATGCTTAATCTTAAATTTAAATCTTGATAAGTTTAAAACCCATCTTCCAAGTTTCCCTGTTTGTTTCGGATGTGAAAACAACCAGGATAGAGCAGCGTTATCTGTGTGCAATTCAAATTCTGCTATTTCTAAATAAGGTTTGAACTTGTTAACCCCGAACACGGCTGCAGCACATTCTAGCTCATATGTGCCTCGGCGTCGCTCTGCCTCGCTAAGTAATCTGCTTGCGTATGCTACTGGCGCTAAACTTCCGTCCACTTCCTGTTGTAGGACCGCCCCGACGGCATTTTTACTCGCGTCGACCTGAAGTATAAATTTCCTCTTGAAATTTGGAAATCTTAGGACCGGTGGTGTCACCAGAGCCTTCTTAATATTTTGGAAAGACTGCTGCTGCTCTCTACCCCACATAAAGGGCACATCTTTCCTTTTTAACCTATTCAGTGGCTCTGACATGTGGGCATAATTTTCAATAAATTTCGCGTAGAACCCTGACATACCCAAAAATTGTTTTATATGTTTTAGATTTCTTGGTGTTGGGTAATTAGCTATCACCTCAGTTCTCGTCGGGTCCACCTGAAGCCCCTTTCCGTTCACTATGTGGCCTAAAAATCGTACTTCCGATTTGAATATTTCGATTTTTTCAGGATTGATTGTGAGCCCTGCGTCCCGTAATCGCATTAGTACCTGTTCGAGATGTTGGAAGTGGCTCTCCACATCTTGTGAAAATACTATCAGATCATCAACGAATGGCATTAAAAATTTAAACTTAATATCTCCAAACACATGATCGATGACTCTACATAGAGCTTGAGGGCTTACGCAGAGACCAAATGGAACATATTTGTATTGAAAAAGTCCATTTGGCGTAATAAAGGCTGTCTTCTCTTTGTCTTCCTCTTTAAGAGGGATTTGGTGGAAAGCACTATTCAGATCAATTATCGTAAAAATCCTTGCTGAGCCTAATGCTTGAAATACTGTTTCTATAGCTGCCATTGGGTACGAGTCGTAAACTATTTTCTTGTTAAGTGCTCTATAGTCGCAACACAATCTTTTTTTCCCATTTTTCTTGTCTATTAGAAAGGCTGGAGCTGCGTACGGTGAAACAGATTTTTCTATTACACCTTTTTCTAAAAGTTCATCTGTATGTTTTCTCATTTCCTCTGCCTTCGGGGGCGACAGAGGATAAAATCGCAATCGCACGGGTTCATTATCTGTCAATTTTATACAATATTTTAATATATTAGTTTTACCGAGACGCTTAGTAATGACGTCATTAAAACTATTGAGCAATTTATCTAACCGATTTTTTTCCAAGTTTGTTAAGTTTACATCATTATCTACTGCTGTTATGTTAGCACATTTATGGTGATTGTAACTTTTTTGTTTTAATTCAATCTTTGTGTCTGAATTGAATTTAAATGTAATACCTTCCTCTCCTATCGGTAGCTGGAGCTGTGTGCGTTGAATAAAATCGTAGCCTAAAATTACAGGACTAACTAATTTTTCCACTACTATGAATTCGTGTCGCCATGTGAACTTGTTTATAGATATTAAGGCTGATATTTTTTTTGTGGACTTCAGTGGTCGTACATCAGCAGTAGTGTAAACTGTATTTATATCCGCTTTTCGTACTTTTTTTTCGAATTGGATTTTTTTAAATACTTCTTGTGTACAAAATGACTGGCTCGCCCCACTGTCGACGAGTGCCGAAGTTACGCAACTTTTACCAATAATGACACTAATAAGAGGTAAGCGCGACGCATTATTTAATTTTTTATTTATTTTCAAGCTAGCATTAAAAATATCCTTGTACTGAGCACCCTTGGTTCGCGCGATGTTCCGGTGATTTAAACATCGCGGCGCCCCCCATTTCCCTGGTTCGATTGTCTTCTATACCTATCCCTACGTACTTCGCAGAAGCGTGCTAAATGTCCTACCTCATTACATTCGTAACAGCGGGCCACTCCGACCTCATGTCTATCTGTCGGTGCGTTGTACACGTTCGGTTGATGATTTCTATTGGTTTGATTATATCTATAATCGCGTAACATTTCGTTACGTTGGTCCCGCGGTGGTCCGTCGTTTCCCTTAAGCCATGTCATCGGTGCGGTTTGCGCCGCCGCCGTCGTCGCCGCGACGAAGTGGGCTCCGCCGCCGCCCGCGCCGCCCGCGCCGCCCGCGCCGCCCGCGCCGCCCGCGCCGCTGCCACCACTGCCCCCTACACCGGTGCCAGCCGTCGTCGTTGCCCCCCTGTATTGCGTCTCTCGCAGTACGGCCCCTTCTATATCACTTCCGAGCTCGAGTAGGTATTCAATGCTGTCGATAGTTTTCACTGGACGTAAATAGGCAAAGGTTCTTGGTGAAATGTGCGATATTATATTGTTTACTAGTTCTTTTTCTGTACATTCACAATTTAGCGCTTTCGATGCTGACTCGACATTTTGAACGAATTCCCGTAATGATTCGTTCGGTTTTTGAAATCTGAAAATTAATTCACGCTTCAAGGCTTCCTTGTGTATTGGTGTTAAATAATTTAATAGCGTGCATTTTACTGTTTCCCAATTATTACACGTACCATCGACTTTACGAAAGAACCATGAGCTCAGCGGCTCTCTCAGTTTCAGCATTATAAGTGGAATCAATTTATCCTCAGCAATTAGTTTCAATTTAAAGACCCTCTCTAATTGAATGATGAAATCTAATAGTTTTTGGGCATCGTTTCCGTCGCAATTACACACTCCTTCGGTCATTTGCTTGGCTACTTTATACATTTCTTTATCCGAGCACTCTAACGACGAACCGCGCCCCGCGGCGCCGCCACCGCTAGCGCCACCGCCACCGGCAGCGTGCGCGGAGGCGGAGGGGGGAGCGTGCGACTGCGACCCCGCGGTCGTTTTGTGATCCGTGCCCGACTCATTCCGTTCATGTTTCGTTTCGAGTGCTGTAATTTTCGATTCCACCATCTTAAGACGTTCTAACATTTCACGCATAAGTTCTGTTTGATTTGACAACCTATTTGCAAAGAGTGACAGTGCTTGCTTGGTGTCACTTTCACTTTCAGTTCTACCCCCACCCGTCCGATTCGTTTCATTACTCGTCATTATGTTTTACTGTGGAATTTGGCGCCTCCACCAATTATAATGTAACGGGCACTTAGCTTCGGCACATGAAGGAAAAAACACTGGTAGGTATTAGAGCTCACTCACCCGAGACGTCGATCTTCGGAATTTCACCTCCAGCATCCGAGCCTGCTGCTGCAGCCTGACCGTGCGCTCTGTTTGACGCCCGCGACGGTCTTCGTCTTATTGTCTAAAAACTCTCACTTTCACGCACACTAGTTCACAAATACCCTTCCCGAAGTTTCATAACGTCTCTGTCGTCTTACTACTTAACTATATTCCAAAATTTCCGTTCCGCACCAAAAACGATGTGCTCCTCTCACGCGCGCTCTAACGACTGCCCGTCCCCCCCTCGCTCCTCCGCCTTCAGCGTCGTCCCTCGATCTACCCTCATTGTGAGCAAGCTGTGGAATGTTGGTTAGGTATTTTGGCGGGAGAAAGGAATCTGCTAAGTGCCACGTTACAACACCAGGACCAGCTCATCTTTTCCCTCCAATTACCTCTCTATGAGCTCCTGCGCGGCGTCCTCCTCCATGCGGTTCACGACACAGGCGGTAACCGCGGGGAAGCTGCTCCACCAGCGGCGGTAGTCGCGCTTCATGGACACCAGGACCAGCTCATCTTTTCCCTCCAATTACCTCTCTATGAGCTCCTGCGCGGCGTCCTCGTCCATGCGGTTCACGACACAAGCGGTAACCGCGGGGAAGCTGCTCCACCAGCGGCGGTAGTCGCGCTTCATGGACACCAGGACCAGCTCATCTTTTCCCTCCAATTACCTCTCTATGAGCTCCTGCGCGGCGTCCTCGTCCATGCGGTTCACGACACAGGCGGTAACCGCGGGGAAGCTGCTCCACCAGCGGCGGTAGTCGCGCTTCATGGACACCAGGACCAGCTCATCTTTTCCCTCCAATTACCTCTCTATGAGCTCCTGCGCGGCGTCCTCGTCCATGCGGTTCACGACACAGGCGGTAACCGCGGGGAAGCTGCTCCACCAGCGGCGGTAGTCGCGCTTCATGGACACCAGGACCAGCTCATCTTTTCCCTCCAATTACCTCTCTATGAGCTCCTGCGCGGCGTCCTCCTCCATGCGGTTCACGACACAGGCGGTAACCGCGGGGAAGCTGCTCCACCAGCGGCGGTAGTCGCGCTTCATGGACACCAGGACCAGCTCATCTTTTCCCTCCAATTACCTCTCTATGAGCTCCTGCGCGGCGTCCTCGTCCATGCGGTTCACGACACAAGCGGTAACCGCGGGGAAGCTGCTCCACCAGCGGCGGTAGTCGCGCTTCATGGACACCAGGACCAGCTCATCTTTTCCCTCCAATTACCTCTCTATGAGCTCCTGCGCGGCGTCCTCGTCCATGCGGTTCACGACACAGGCGGTAACCGCGGGGAAGCTGCTCCACCAGCGGCGGTAGTCGCGCTTCATGGACACCAGGACCAGCTCATCTTTTCCCTCCAATTACCTCTCTATGAGCTCCTGCGCGGCGTCCTCGTCCATGCGGTTCACGACACAGGCGGTAACCGCGGGGAAGCTGCTCCACCAGCGGCGGTAGTCGCGCTTCATGGACACCAGGACCAGCTCATCTTTTCCCTCCAATTACCTCTCTATGAGCTCCTGCGCGGCGTCCTCCTCCATGCGGTTCACGACACAGGCGGTAACCGCGGGGAAGCTGCTCCACCAGCGGCGGTAGTCGCGCTTCATGGACACCAGGACCAGCTCATCTTTTCCCTCCAATTACCTCTCTATGAGCTCCTGCGCGGCGTCCTCGTCCATGCGGTTCACGACACAGGCGGTAACCGCGGGGAAGCTGCTCCACCAGCGGCGGTAGTCGCGCTTCATGGACACCAGGACCAGCTCATCTTTTCCCTCCAATTACCTCTCTATGAGCTCCTGCGCGGCGTCCTCGTCCATGCGGTTCACGACACAGGCGGTAACCGCGGGGAAGCTGCTCCACCAGCGGCGGTAGTCGCGCTTCATGGACACCAGGACCAGCTCATCTTTTCCCTCCAATTACCTCTCTATGAGCTCCTGCGCGGCGTCCTCGTCCATGCGGTTCACGACACAGGCGGTAACCGCGGGGAAGCTGCTCCACCAGCGGCGGTAGTCGCGCTTCATGGACACCACGAGCGGCTCGTCGTTGTAGCGCGCGAGATGCGAGAGGCCGCATGCGCACGCGCCGTAGAATGCGGCACACACCAGGCCGAGCCAGATGATCCTGCGCGAACGGCGTCAAAGATATGGTGCATCTTATAGCCTGTCAGCCTCTGTAGCGCAGTGGTGCGATTGGTCGACTGTCGGTCGGATCATGAGCACACCTGGGCGCGGTCAGTGAACGTATGGGTGACCGATCGACCGTTTGGAGGCTGATCGTGATTCAGATTCCACGTAAAACTGCAGTCCCTTCCCTTCTTACCTTACTACCGTTTAACCCGCCCGGATTGGTACAATGGCAGTGAATAAAAGTTCGGTTGAAAACGGCTATGTAAATAGTTCCTTACCTGGATGGACAAGTATGTATGTATGTATATTTATTTGTATATAATATTCTATATATTTAGTAATTTATATGTATTAACACATGTATGGCTTATATTTTACTAGCATGTACTTATATGTATTGTTAATAAGTATTCTTATTATTATTTTTATCTTCAATTGTCACGCAACTCTTTTGCTACTACCTACTTACATTCCACTATATTATCGAATCTCAAACATCCAAAGGTTGACTGTAAGAAATCTCTGGAAGGGATAAGTCCGCCTTTGCACCTTATGTAAATTTTCCAATGTATTTGTTACTGTTTAATGTTACTGTTTAATGTTTACTGGAGCAATAAAGAATTTTCTATCTATCTATCTAAATCTATCGGTGAGACTCTCCAAGGGATTTTGGAACCTGTTTACTATTTCCTTAATATCGTAATTCTATCACTAAATACCTATACGATTGAAACTGTCTTTATACAGGGTGTCCCTGGACTGGTGTAGAGGCTACGCTTTGTAACAAACATCAATACTAATAATAAATCTGTAAGGGATGGTCATGGAGTAAGTTACTTTGTTTTAGGAAATATTGAGTTTGTAGCCTCTATGTATGATACTAAAGCTAAATTGACGATTTTTAGAAATCTTTTCTGTATGTATGTATGTATGTATGTATGTATGTATGTATGTTCCTCCATAACTCTTAAAGCCATCATCAGAATTTGATGAAACTTAGTACAAGCCCATTTTACTATACGGGACACAGGATAGGCTTACTAAAATTCACTTCCGGCTACGCTAAGATGTGGCTCCCATACAAATCGAATTGTTCGAAGCGCCGAAATAAACGGCGGCGCGGGGCGGCGGGGGTTAGTAGCGCGTCTCGCGGAGACTGGCAGCGCGGCGGAGGAGGCGCGGGGCGCGGGGCGCGGTCTGGAGGAGCGCGTTGTGTGTATGCATTGTCTCGGCAGAGTTTCTTATTTTAATTCGATTCATAATATTATGTAGGTTCCCCAACGAAGGTATCTATTTGATTAATTTTAGGCGCAAAAGTGTTGTTGCGAGTCGATGTTAGCTGAAGTTCCTATTTGATTTAAGTTAATTGATCGTATGTTTTGTTTATTATATTGTAGGTACGTAGTGTAGTATGCGCGGAATATTAGCGAAAAGATTCTTATTTTTACCCGACTACGGCGAAGCGAAAAGGAGAGTTATGTTTTTGACCGGTATGTATGTACATATGTATGTATGTTCATCTGTTCCCTCATAACTTCGAAACTACTTATCATAATATGACAAATGAGGTATCGTTGGATGCTTCTTGACCGTCCGCTGGTCGTCAAGACGCATCCAACGTCTATAGGCTATAGGATATGGTGCCCTCTAGAGGACATAAAGTAATGATCTAAAAAAAAATTCTTTTAATGATCCCGTGTTGGCTATCAAATGAAAGGGCTTAATTAGCACATTTCAAAAATTTATATATTGTTAGCTTTTGCTTAATAATTTCTAAAATCAAGCCTCACTCCAAACCTACCCAAAATAAATACTACTAATATCATAAACACGAAAGTTTGTGAATGAGTTGCGTTCAGGAAGACGATAGACCTACTCAAAGAAAGTAAGTAACTAAGGGCGAGGCCGAAGGCCGAGCTGCGTTCGGGAAGACCATACACCTTGAAGAAAGCAAGTAACAAAGGGCGAGGCCGAAGGCCGAGCTGCGTTCAGGAAGACGATAAATTCTCGAAGACAGTAAGTAACTATGGGCGAGGCCGAAGGCCGAGATGTGTTCAGGAAGAGGATAAACGTTTTTGATGAAAGTAACTAACAAAGAAGTTACTTTCTTCGAGAAGATTAATGGTCTTCCTGAACGCAGCTCGGCCTTTGGACTCGCCCTCTGTTACTTACATTCTTCGAAAAGGTTATCCTCTTCTTAAACGCAGCTCGGCCTTCGGCCTCGCCCTTTGTTACTTACTTTCTTAAAGACTAGCTTTTGCCCGCGGTTTCGCTCGCGTGAAATTCGTATTTCAAAGGAAGAAAGTAAGTAACTAAGGGCGAGCTGGATTCAGGTAAACGATAAACCGTCTCAAAGAAAGTGCGCAACTTTTTGAGGCCGAAGGCGGAGTTTCGTTCAGGAAGATGATAAACCTTCTCGAAGACAGTAAGTAACTATGGGCGAGGCCGAAGGCCGAGCTGCGTTCAGGAAGAGGATAAACCATCTTTAAGAAAGTAAGTAACAAAGGGCGAGGCCGAAGGCCGAGCTGCGTTCAGGAAGAGGATAACCTTTTCGAAGAAAGTAAGTAACTATGGGCGAGGCCGAAGGCCGAGCTTCGTTCGGGATGAGGGTAAACTTTTCGAAGAAAGTAACAGAGGGCGAGGCCGAAGGCCGAGCTGCGTTCAGGAAAACTGAACCTTCTCGAAGACAGTAAGTAACTATGGGCGAGGCCGAAGACCGAGTTGCGTTCAGGAAGAGGATAACCTTTTCTAAGAAAATAAGTAACAGAGGGCGAGGCCGAAGGCCGAGCTGCGTTCAGGAAGACGATAAACCTTTTCGAAGACAGTAACTAACTATGGGCGAGGCCGAAGGCCGAGCTGCGTTCAGGAAGATGATAAACCATCTTTAAGAAGTAAGTAACAAATGGCGAGGCCGAAGGCCGAGCTGCGTTCAGGAAGAGGATAACCTTTTCGAAGAATGAAAGTAACAGAGGGCGAGTCCGAAGGCCGAGCTGCGTTCAGGAAGACCATAAATCTTCTCGAAGAAAGTAACTTCTTTGTTACTTACTTTCTTCGAAAAGGTTTATCCTCTTCCTGAACACATCTCGGCCTTCGGCCTTGCCCATAGTTACTTACTGTCTTCGAGAATTTATCGTTTTCCTGAACTCAGCTCGGCCTTCGGCCTCGCCCTCTGTTACTTACTTTCTTCGAGAAGGTCATCCTCTTCCTGAGCGCAGCTCGGCCTTCGGCCTCGCCCATAGTTACTTACTGTCTTCGAGAAGGTTTATCGTTTTCCTGAACGCAGCTCGGGCTTCGGCCTCGCCCTCTGTTACTTACTTTCTTCGAAAAGTTTACCCTCATGCTGAACGCAGCTCGGCCTTCGGCCTCGCCCATAGTTACTTACTGTCTTCGAAAAGGTTTATCGTCTTCCTGAACGCAGCTCGGCCTTCGGCCTCGCCCTCTGTTACTTACTTTCTTCGAAAAGGTTATCCTCTTTCTGAACCTAGCTCGGCCTTCAGCCTCGCCCATAGTTACTTACTGTCTTCGAGAAGGTTTATCGTTTTCCTGAACGCAGCTCGGCCATCAGCCTCGCCCTCTGTTACTTATTTTCTTCGAAAAGTTTACCATCATCCTGAACGCAGCTCGGCCTTCGGCCTCGCCCATAGTTACTTACTTTCTTCGAAAAGGTTATCCTCTTCCTCAACGCAGCTCGGCCTTCGGCCTCACCCTTTGTTACTTACTTTCTTAAAGATGGTTTTTCCTCTTCCTGAACGCAGCTCGGCCTTCGGCCTCGCCCATAGTTTCTTACTGTCTTCGAGAAGGTTTATCGTCTTCCTGAATTAACGCAACTTCGCCTTCGTCCTCAAAAAGTTACTCACTTTCTTCGAGACAGTTTATCGTTTACCTGAATCCAGCTCGCCCTTAGTTACTTACTTTCTTCCTTTGAAATACGAATTTCACGCGAGCGAAGCCGCGGGCAAAAGCTAGTAATTAATAAGAGAAGAAGGGGCGCACCCACAGATTCATGCTCTGTGGGCGCACCGTTGCGGAGATATACATTTTTAATGCTCTAACCGCGCGCGCGGGCGCGGGGCAGCGGGCAGCGGGAATACGGACGGGACGCGGCGCGAGTGAAACCAAAAAGATAGCCCGCCCGCCCGCGTACCGCTCGCGCCCCGACCCGCGTCATTCCGAAGATATCCCCTTTCTAATAATAAGTAATCGAAATCGGTAAACGTGGTAGAGAATTATCGCAGCCTCGGTTGTGTTCTCCTCTAGTCCAGTATAGCCAGCAATCTAGGGAAGTCTTCGGTATGGCACCTACCTTCTCGGAGGTGATATTGGGTGGTCAGAGCATGTGTTTTGGCCCCTCCGACTCAGCCACCCATACCGGATTATATAAACACACGGATTACACAAAAAAAAAAGATTCCGACGAATTGAGAACCTTCCCTTTTTAGGTTTCCGTATCCCGTACGGAAGCCTATTACTAAGCCTACGCCGTCTGTCTGTCTGTCTGTCCGTCCGTCCGTCTGTCTGTCCGTCCGTCCGTCCGTCCATCTGTCTGTCCGAGGGCTGTATCTCCCTCTTGAACCGTAATAGGTAGCCCGTTAAAATTTTCACAGAATATGTGTTAACTATTTATTATGGCCGATATAACAACAAATAATAAAAATAAGAAAAAGTAAAAATTCACGGGGTTTCCCATAGAAGAAACCAAAAAGTGCATGCGCGCGCGCCATCTAATAGATTATGGAGCATAGCTAATATGAAGCATTTCACACACGCCATCTAGATGGCGTGTGTGACGCTAGCCATGGCATGGCGATACGGAACCCTCGGTGCGTGAGTTCGACTCGCACTTGACCGGTTTTTTTGGTTTCCGTATCCCGAACTATACTATTACTAAGCCTACGCCGCTGTCTGTCTGTCTGTCCTACTGCTGTATCTTTGGAACCGTAAGAGGTAGCCGGTTGAAATTTTCACAGAATATGTGTTATTACGGCGGATATAACAACAAATAATAAAAAATAGAAAAAGTAAAAAGGGGGGTTCCTTTACAAGAAACGTGTGTTTTTTTATCTATTTTTTTTTTGTGGTGCGGCAACCTCGGTGCGCGAGTCCGACTCGCACTTGGCCGTTTTTTTTTAAGTCGTTTAAAAAGAGGCTAACCTTTCAATGAAGTGGTGGTTCTTCCTCACGGTATGTTTCAATCCGTGTATCGTTGTCTCCGAACAGAACGCAACATACAGTTCGCAAATTATACTCCAAAACTGCCGTACGTCCCGCAACATGGTCCTAGCCCGGATGCATCTCTTTCTTATCTTCGTTGTGTCCTCGTGCTCTCTCACGCGCACCTTCTTCGTTTTACTCCTGTTGGGCTTTTCTGTTCTAATAACTGCGACTTGGTCAGCCGGTTTACGATCTGTAAAACATTGCAGTTCATAATTCATAGACTAAGACATAGACAAATCATTTAAATCTATTATAAAGAGAAAAAGAAATTTTATCATGTCATAAATTTATATTTACACATTGCATTTTTATCTTTTATTGAATTTGTCTATTTACACATTGCATTTTTATCTTTTATTGAATTTGTCTATTTACACATTGCATTTTTATCAGTAACTGGGTCCTGCTTGGAGCAGTACTCCAAGCAGGACCTAACCTGTGTTTTGTACAACGTCAGTTTTTGGCCCGGCGTGAAGTACCGTCGCACCTTGTTCAGTACGCCCATCTTTTTTGAAGCCAGCTGGGCTTTGCCCTCAATATGGCACCGGAAGATATTATAATAAACAATTGCTTCTCCTATATTCTCTCTCTCTCTATCCTGTCCATACTATAATTTCTTTGATACAGCTCAGCCCTATGGCTATTTAGCGTGATGGTATATAGCCTATAGTGAGCCTCAAGAACTACTCTTTCCATTGGTGCAAACCGCACCAAAATCTGTTCAGTGGTTCCAGATTTTACTTCAAACATACATACATACAGACAGACGTTCCCATTTATAAGATGTAGAGAGAGTAGAAATTTTTCTACGTTTCCTTTACCCCATCACCCAAAATACCAAACTTTATTTACGATTCTAGGTATTCCAAAGTCCAAACAAACGCCACAACTCCATCCATACAACAAACCGATTTGAAATGATTTGAACCTATGAATGATTTTTTGGCAATCGTCTTTTTAATGCATTCTGGCCACTGACACTCATGTAATTTGAGAATTTGACCCAAATATGGACGAACAAAACAAAAGAAACAACCGTCATGTCAACAAAAAAATTATTTATTTTCGTTGTTCCAATAATTTGGAAAGGCGAGCCCATACAGCAACCAAAGAAATGTCACGGCTTATTCATATATTTTTTTGTTTTCATACAATAGGCTACTTACGCTGGGATCTGCTGAACAGCAAATTGAACATTCTGCTGATGTCGAGATTGACCGACCGTGCTCTACTCACAAAGTAGCCGCGACCAGTGTTTCCACTTTAATTGTTTCAAGCCCTATCGATAGTGTTACTGCTTTTCGGCCTTCGGCCTCGCCCTTAATTACTTACATTCTTCTTTGGAATACGAATTTCACGCGAGCGAAGCCGCGGGCAACAGCTAGTAAGAAATAAAGTAATGTATCCTTATACCTTATACTAGGTCGGTCGAAACGGCTATGTAAATAGTTTGTGTTTTCCGTCCAGTTCAGTGTAGCCGACATTTAATGATGGGAAGCACTGACATGGCACCTATATAGTTGACCCGGTGTTATGGGCTGACATCACGGATGGTTGTAGGCTGTGCAGCCAACCGCGCCAGCATAATTTTTATTTTTTGTTTTTTTTTTTTTTTTGCCGGGATGGCGTTTTCGCAACCCCCGCGCGCGACCAAATATCAATGGGCGTTGTTAGACACCTTATGGGTGGCTCGTCAACAATTGTTGCGCTTGCTATAAAACAAAATAACTTAACAAATAAATGAATTGAAGATCACCTGAGTCTGCATTTTGAGTTTTTGCTTTCTTAACTTTTTGTTTTATCAGCGCTGGCTCTGGACACACTTTTACTCTTTTCGTCCGCTTTTGTTTTATTATTTTTATCATTTTATCTTTTCATAGAGAACCTAATTTGAATGTAGCACGTTAAATTATGTTATCAATTTAAATCTTTGGATGTTATATTATAATATCTTTATATTACATGATTGATTGATTAAATAAAGTCTACAAAAATTTATTTAAATTTAGGCTACTGTAAGTAAAAATATTTCGTTCAACTCAGCCGGATTGGCTCCTTTTCGAAAAATAATTCCCGAATGACTTACGTAGGTAGCTTTAAACCATGCAATGTATACATAGAGTTATGTTAAAACCAAAGAAGTTGAAACTGCAGAACTAATAGGTTCAGTTAATTTACCCATTTGGATCTGCCGTCCTTGTGCAAGGCCAGTTCTTTAACTACCAACATTTTTGTATACAGGGTGTTGTAACGGCCACCACATAAAATTTTTAAAATGATTATTGGGATCAATAGTAACAAAAAAGTCAAATAACTTTTTTTTGAATTCCCTTTAAATAAAAAGTTACAGTTTTCATGCAAACTAATTGATTTATTTAGTGTAATAATGTTCCGCACGAAGGTGGGAATGAAAGGCGCGCGGTGAGTGAGCGAGCAGGGATGAGTGCGCGGAGAGAGGAGATGCGCGGGGGCGGGGCGCGGCGTGAGTTTTTCGACCCCGACCGTGTTCCCGCGCCAGCACCCTCCCCCGCGCGCGCGTCAAATTACACTTGACGAAAACATAAATTTCAAAAAATGATATCTTGAAAACTAAACATTCAGATTCTCACGTCAGACAGATTAGAATTGTAATTCTCACTACTTAATATCATTGTTTGTATGTTCCAATTTCACGTATAAAAGGCTGAAGGCATTTGGATTTAATTTGGTAGGTTAGGTTACATTTAGGTTAGGTCTCCCTCCTCCCGGAAGAGAGGGGGAGGGAAAGAGGAAAAGAGATAATACAAGATAAGCTATAGTTCATTGACATAAATTATTTGTACTTAAATCGGATTTGCTGCTAAACCGAGTTTACCGCGAGTGAAGCCGCGGGCAAATAATATAATGTGCATTTATTTAACTTAGACCATGCAATTTATATGTATTCATATAAGTATAACTTAACTTAACTAGCATGTAATTACATAGCTAAGAAGTATCTCTTCTTCTATACCTACCTATTTATTTTCCATTCTCACACTCAAGTCTTTTGCACGAAGTAACTATTAAGTAATCTGTGCTTTTGCTAATATCTACTCACATTACACCGAGCATTACGCTACTATCAAACATCCAAAATTTGTCTGGAAGAAATATCTGCAAGGGATAAGTCCGCCTTTGCACCTCATGTAGGTAAATATGTTATATTGTTCTTGTTCCTGTAACATGTTTTTGGAGTGATAAAGTTTTTGTTAAAAATATATTCTCCAAACGAAATAAAATAATGCACTTAATGTGATATTGATGTGATGAATCAAAACGTAACCACAGAAATAATTAATTAATTAATTAATTAATTAATACGAAACATGCACTCACACACACACACACCCTCACACACACCGTCACACATCCTCACACTCTCTCACATCATCCATATACATTTTCACATACTTACACAAAATATCGATCAAAAAAATTCATAAAAAAATTATATTTATATAAAAAGCTACAACATATTACATACTTATAAAGCAATTGTACATAACGAGTAACCCAATATATTTTTTTTTAAATATTATAGTAAAAGTAAAAATGTATTTATTTCGGAAAAAGTCGCCCGCATATTAAAATATCTATCAACTGCCTATGACACAGCCTCCTGGTTAGTTTAGATGATAGGGCTTAGGAAAAGCAAGATTATGTTTGTACATACATATCGCACGCTATATCCCGACAATCGGGGTAAGCGGAGTAATCGGTGTTGTGCCGCAAGTACTCTTGTAAAATTACAGCGCAACACCGACCACAACGTCTCGCAGTATTCGGACAATATAACTACATCGAGCAGCAAGTGAGGCACGAAGACCCACCTGCTGCCATGACTCGGTGGACGGACCGTGATATGGTGAGAGGTGACTACCCTGTCGCCCTTTAGCACAGCATCTTGTCCTTATCCCTTAGTCGCCTTTGGAAGAGAGTCGTTTTTGAGAGAGATGCAGTGGGGCCCCACACGGTACACGGTAGTGTATTGTTTGTATTGTTTTTATTTTTAGATAAGTCTATCCCGCCCGGGTTGATACCACCGCACTGAATGAAAGGTCGGTCGAAACGGCTATGTAAATAGTTTGTGTTTTCCGTCCAGTTCAGTGTAGCCGGCACGACCGAAGGGAAGCACTGACGTGGCACCAAGTTCACCCGGTGTTATGGGCTGACATCAGGGATGTTGTAGGTGATGTAGCCAAGCGTGTCAGTTTCCATAAAAAATAAAAAAATAAAAAAAAAATTAAAAAATTTGTCCTAGTTTAACCTGTATAATTTTTTTTTATATGATAAACTATTTTTTTATTTTTTAATGACTATACATTATTAACAATGTTTGACAGAAGATAGGTTAGTGAGTAAGCAAGTCTAAAAGATATAGAAAGATTTGTAATTAATTATAGAAATTCCTATACGCTGGACATACCACGGATGCGTAGCGTACCAATCGGTTCTGCAGATCTTTCCTCCACAGAACTGGTAAACTCTGGAACGCTCTCCCTGCCCACATATTTCCCCCCAACTACACTCTCGGATCCTTCAAGATAGAGGCGTGAATTAGGCATCCGTCAGGCCGGCATGGCATTCGCAACCCCCGCTTACGACCGCATGTCCATGGGTGTTAGACACCTTATGGGCGCCATACGTCGCGCTTTCCATAAAACAAAAAAAAACAAAAAAAATAATAATAATTTGTGTGCACTTTTCTCTTACCTCCTCGCCAAATGAATGCCCTGTTCGTTCTGTTTGAAATCTTTCTTGTGGCATACAACTAAAATGGTAGCAGATCGTATCAGAATGCGGTTAATGGTATCATTGTGTTCGTGCTATTATCGAAAATATTGTAAATGTGTTCAGGAAGCCATTTTGGTAATTGACCTTAATTTTCAATGACTAGAGCCATATTCTTTGCACTAGCTTTTGCCCGCGGCTCCGCTCGCGTGAAATCCGTATTTAAAATGAAGAAAGTAAATAAACCTTTATTTCGGCGCGCGGAACAATTCGGTTTGTATGAGAGCCACATCTTAGCGTAACCGGAACTGAATTCTATTTAGCCTATCCTGTGTCCCGTATAATAAAATGTGCTTGTACTAAGTTTTATCGAATTCGGGTGATCGGTTTAAGAGTTACGGAGGAACATACATTCATACATACATACAGAAAATATTTCAAAAAAATCGTGAATTTAGTTTTAATATCCATACATAGAGTCTCGCATACGAAGTATCTCATAAAACAAAGTAACTTACTCCATGACCATCCCTTACAGATTTATTATTAGTAAGTAGGTATTGATTGATTGATTCATCATTCGTATGGTAGTAACACTTTGTCTGTTGTCTCTGTTTGAGGTTTATTACCTATTCGTATTTATTTTATTTTATTTATTTGGAAATTTAACAGCTTTAATAATGACTAGTTACAACATACATAGTTAAAACAATATTACAATATACAGTAAAACCAATATTAAAAAAAGTTCCGCTTTTTACAAATTTGAATTATATCTAGTCGACCGAGTTATAGAACATTGATAGGAAAAATATATCATTTCAATAAATAGTAGACGTACCAAAATAGCATATACACAAATATTAAATGTAAACGTAGATGTGCAGTACCCGGCAGTGAATAATGTATAAAGAGTGTTCCGGTTGTAGAGCGTCGTCTCTGTCGCGCGAACTCTGCTATATCTGTGCGACAAAGACGACGCTCTACAACCGGATCTTAACTTTCTAAAGACGCTCTACAACCGGATCTTAACTTTCTAAAGACGCTCTACAACCGGATCTTCACTTTATAAAGACGCTCTGCACCCGGATCTCCACTTTCTAAAGACGCTCTACAACCGGATCTCCACTTTCTAAGGACGCTCTATAACCGGATCTCCACTTTCTAAAGACGCTCTAGAACCGGATCTCCACTTTCTGAAGACGCTCTACAACCGGATCTCCACTTTCTGAAGACGCTCTACAACCGGATCTTCACTTTTTAAAGACGCTCTACAACCGGATCTCCACTTTCTAAAGACGCTCTACAACCGGATCTCCACTTTCTAAAGACGCTCTACAACCGGATCTCCACTTTCTGAAGACGCTCTACAACCGGATCTTCACTTTCTAAAGACGCTCTACAACCGGATCTCCACTTTCTAAAGACGCTCTACAACCGGATCTCCACTTTCTGAAGACGCTCTACAACCGGATCTTCACTTTCTAAAGACGCTCTACAACCGGATCTCCACTTTCTAAAGACGCTCTATAACCGGATCTCCACTTTCTAAAGACGCTCTAGAACCGGATCTTCACTTTCTAAAGACGCTCTACAACCAAATCTTCACTTTCTAAAGACGCTCTACAACCGGATCTCCACTTTCTAAAGATGCTCTACAACTGGATCTTCACTTTCTAAAGACGCTCTACAACCGGATCTTCACGTTCTAAAGACGCTCTACAACCGGATCTTCACTTTCTAAAGACGCTCTACAACCGGATCTCCACTTTCTAAAGATGTTCTACAACCGGATCTTCACTTTCTAAAGACGCTCTACAACCGGATCTTCACTTTCTAAAGACGCTCTACAATCGGATCTTCACTTTCTAAAGACGCTCTACAACCGGATCTTCACTTTCTAAAGACGCTCTACAACCGGATCTTCACTTTCTAAAGACGCTCTACAACCGGATCTTCACTTTCTAAAGACGCTCTACAACCGGATCTTCACTTTCTAAAGACGCTCTACAACCGGATCTTCACTTTCTAAAGACGCTCTACAATCGGATCTTCACTTTCTAAAGACGCTCTACAACCGGATCTTCACTTTCTAAAGACGCTCTACAATCGGATCTTCACTTTCTAAAGACGCTCTACAACCGGATCTTCACTTTCTAAAGACGCTCTACAACCGGATCTTCACTTTCTAAGGACGCTCTACAACCGGATCTTCACTTTCTAAAGACGCTCTACAACCGGATCTCCACTTTCTAAAGATGCTCTACAACTGGATCTTCACTTTCTAAAGACGCTCTACAACCGGATCTTCACTTTCTAAAGACGCTCTACAATCGGATCTTCACTTTCTAAAGACGCTCTACAACCGGATCTTCACTTTCTAAAGACGCTCTACAACCGGATCTTCACTTTCTAAAGACGCTCTACAACCGGATCTTCACTTTCTAAAAACGCTCTACAACCGGATCTTCACTTTCTAAAGACGCTCTACAACCGGATCTTCACTTTCTAAAGACGCTCTACAATCGGATCTTCACTTTCTAAAGACGCTCTACAACCGGATCTTCACTTTCTAAAGACGCTCTACAATCGGATCTTCACTTTCTAAAGACGCTCTACAACCGGATCTTCACTTTCTAAAGACGCTCTACAACCGGATCTTCACTTTCTAAAGACACTCTACAACCGGATCTTCACTTTCTAAAGACGCTCTACAATCGGATCTTCACTTTCTAAAGACGCTCTACAACCGGATCTTCACTTTCTAAAGACGCTCTACAATCGGATCTTCACTTTCTAAAGACGCTCTACAACCGGATCTTCACTTTCTAAAGACGCTCTACAACCAGATTTTCACTTTCTAAAGACGCTCTACAACCGGATCTTCACTTTCTAAAGTTCGATGTACATTATTTACTGCCGGGTACTGTAAGTTGGTAACTAAGTGAGTCCAATCCTGTCAACAAACTGTCACCCAGTTTAACAGAATATTATTAAATGTAACGTAAACATTGTGTGGTTTCTTGAAATAAACTAAAAAAAATATCAGAAAGGACTGATTGCCAAAAATATGGGTGCTTCACCAACGAATTAAATTATCGGGAAGTGGCATACAACGCACCGAATTGAGGCGCGCTATTGGTGAGCATTCAGCACCCTCTCCAATCGTTGTCTCTCCTTTATACGTATCAAATTAACCGTCTTACTCTATCGACGTTCACAGAGCGGAAACGTAACGTGATGTATGTATGAGGCGCTCGCGCACTTACGCTGTTTTAAATATTGGCAATATATAGAAGAACTTCAATCGCACCTTTCTACCGGTAACATGTATGACGAGGGCCCGTCCAGAAAGTAGAATGTCGTTGTGCTTCACGGGGAAACAGAATTGTCTATTCCAATGGAATCCATACACCGTGATGTTGATAAATGATAGTACATATGGAACTTAAAGAATCAAACAAAACACAATTTTATTTTTCTTATTTATTAAAAAATGTACATCCTTATTCTGTAAATCAGTTTACTTATATCTAAAAAGAATTTTGACAGCTGTCAATCGAAATCGTCCTTTCCACCATCGTGGTCGTAGCGTCCCATGGTTGGTTGTCTGTCCCGTGGGGTGATTATACTCGCAGTTGGGCAACACATTTGGGGCGAAATGCACGGACTGTGAACACAAAGAAACAATAAGTCAAATGTAGTTCAGTCAGGGGTTGGTTTGACACCGCTCTCTGGCAGCTCTGGCGGCTCCTGCGGACCCTGCGATCCTACGGCTCGGGCTGACTCGGCTCGAAACTAAACACTCGGCTTGAAACGAAACGTAACAAAAAACTACATGCACCGTCTCAACATTAGGTTAGGTTAGGTTAGGTGACCGAATGTGACCAAGCGAGTTCTTGATATCAAGGAAAAATTAGCGAGAATGGAAAAAATAAAATATTTTAAAATTAATATATTGAATTACCACGCGACAGGGTACGAATGACCAGCACCACGCTGGTCATTCGTTGTGCAAACCCAGTCACGTGGTATGGGTAAGTTCACTTATTTATATGCATGTATACCTACTTATATACTTCTTGGGTTATATATACCTACCTGATATAGTTTCTAGGCCGGTAGAGTCTCAGATCGATGTGGTCGGTGCTGTGAGTGCAGTAATCGATGCGAACGCACATTCCCGTCAGCCCATGTGGGTTGCGGCAATCAGTCCCTTTCGAAGCTGCCGACAGACACACAAACATGACTATAGACCCTCCATACTCAACCTGCGGCCCGCGGGCCGCAAGTGGCCCGCTAGCCTTTTCTGCGCGGCCCGAAGCCTAGTACAGTATTTTTAGATTAACAGTAGTATTTTATTGATAACGGTAAAAATAATGTTCTTCATTTATTCATTATTTCACTGGATCACTCTCATTCCTCACTCTTACCAACAAAAACTCTAACCAATACGAAGAATTCTGGAGATTAGTACCCGATAACTTTGAAACGCTCAAAAATTGCGCACACTTGCTCCTGAAGTTGTTTGCGTCAACATACCTGCGCGAATCCTCGTATTCAAAAATGAAATATGCGATAAATGTCTACAGATCTCGGCTTACTGATTCGCACCTAGACGACGTTTTGAGAGTAGCATGCAATTATTACGTGCCAGATTTATCAAAAATTGTCAAAAGTTTGTCTCAGTGCCAAAAATCACATTAATTTTTAAATAAATGCTTATTAATTTCAAATGTTGCGTTTTATTGTAGTTTATTATATTTTATGTAATACGCATACAGTGTCAGCTAGATTATTGCGGCCCGCAATGTGTTGAAGTAGCGACTATGTGGCCCAAGGGGAAAAAAGGTAGAGTATGGCTGCTATAGACAAAAGCTTGCGCCTCTGCACTCGATCCAGCGTCGAGCCATGCGACTAGTGAGGGTGACCCATGCATGACGTGTCTCGCGATCTAGAACCGCTGCAACTTCGTTCTTTATTCTTTATTCTTTATTCATCGTTCGTATGGTAGTACAATACGCTTGAATTGGTCCTTTACCCTTATCACGATATTAAACCTACACCGCGTACTACGCTACGCGCCGTGTTCTCCGCATCATTTTGTATGGAGAAACGAAGTTCGTAAATCTATCACTAGAGGCGCTGCTCCGTTTCTCCATACAAAATGATGCGGAGAACACGGCGTAGCGTAGTACGCGGTGTAGGTTAAATTTCGTGATATAAGGGTACTGTTTAGTTTTTTACAATTCGTAGGGATGTCTGTCGGCGCCCTAGGTGTGTTCTGTCGCTTATTCCACGGGGAGTACTCGGGAGTTTTCACTTCCGCACCACGTGCACCGAGTAAGGACTGCCCACATATTTTCCCCCAAGTACAGCCCCGGGCCATTCAAGAGAGGCGTGAAGAGGCACCTGTCAGGCCGGCATAGCATTCGCATCCCCCGCATGCGACCTAATGTGCATGGTCGTCGTTAGACACCTTATGGCTGGCTCGGCGCCACATGTCACGCTTACTATAAAAACATATTGTTAATCCTTATGAAAGAAAGGATGAAGGAAAGAAAACGTTTATTCAGCGAAAGAAATAAATTACAAAAATCTGTCATTTTTTATGTACACATATTTTAGTTAAAGTAAAAAAGCACATAACGCCGCCTAAGTATCAACACCGCGGAAGTCATTTTTAAACGGAAAAAACATTTTAATGTCATTGGATAGAGGATTCAAAGACGCATCTTCTAATTGGTTGCTCAAATGCCTAACGACCAATCAGATGCCGTAGAGGGCTAAGAATGTACAGCGCGGAAGTCACCCGCTTCGGATTGTTTTGGCAAACACGGCGTATGTCATCAGCCCACCATAGTGTTCGCCAAACATACTGAATAAAGGTGAATTTGTCATTTATTTTTCTTTCATGGGATTTGGAATATTACTTTAATATCCTGTAATAATTTAAAATAAAGATGCTTGAAAAACTTGCTAAATAATAGGTTTTTTGTTGTTCCTGTAAAATGGCCAAAAATGACTTCCGCGGTGTTGATACTTAGGCGACGATATTTATTGATATATTTCGCCCCGATGTCGTCATGTGCCAGTCGACTCGCGCACCGAGGGTTCCGTACCATCACACAATATTTATTTGTGTTATTTATTTTAAAAAAAAGTTCAGTTCGGGGTCCTTTGCGCTAGCCCGTAAGGTGTCTAACGACGACCATGGACGTTCGGTCGGTTGCGAATGCCATGCCGGCCTGACAGGTGCCTATTCACACCTTCTCTGAAGGACCCCAGAGTGTACTTGAGGGGAAATATGTGGGCTGGAAAGAGCGTTCCAGAGTTTACCAGTTCTGTGGAGGAAAGATCTGCAGAACCGACGCATCCGCGATGAGTCCAGCCAGCGTGTAGGGATGCAATCCCTATCCAGAGCGCTGTGTGCGGAGGTGGAAAGGGGACGGCGGGATCGCGTCAAATAGCTCCTCCGAGCATGGAATAAGCGATAGAACACACTTAGGGCCCCGACGTCCCTACGAAGTTTCTGTTTTTTTTTTAAGGAAACTGACACGGTTGGCCACATCACCTAAAACATCCGTGATGTCGGCCCATAACACCGGATGAACCTGGTGCCACGTCAGTGCTTCCCTTCGGTCGCGCCGGCTACACTGAACTGGACGGAAAACACAAACTCTTTACATAGCCGTTTCGACCGACCTTTCATTCAGTGCGGTGGTATCAACCCGGGCGGGTTAAACCCTACCACCTAGTAATATAAGAAGGTAGTCATATCCCTTAGTCGCCTTTTACGACATACACGGGGAGAGATGCAGTGGGGCTATTCTTTTAAAGTACCGGCCCCACACGGTACCCCGTGGTGGTGGTTCTCCACACACGTTTTTGTGTGTTTCTGCTTGTTACCTTGCAACGGTGCAACATAGTAGCTAGTATCGTCAATCTGTCCCTGCGCCGACCTACAGAGAAAGGCAGTGGCGACACATCTGAAAAAGAATATACAACAGAGATGTACCTTAAAAAAACAGTAAACCTCAGTTTCCTTAAAAAAAAAACAACACCTTGGCACGGTACTTCCAACCGAGTCATGCAGCAGGTGGGCCTTCGTGCCTTACTGGCTGCATGATCGATTTAATCTTGTTCGAATACTTTGCGAAACGTGGTGGTCGGTGTTGTGCTGTAATTGACCAGAGTTCTTGCAGCACAACACCGATTAGTCTGCTTACCCCGATTGTCGGGATTCAGCGTGTGTGATATGTATAAATAAATATTTTGAATTTCAAAAATTCCGAAGTAAATTTCTGCGCGTTCGAACCTTGCATAGCATAGCATGTGTATCGCGAAATGTCGCAAACCTTTTACCACAATTCAAAACGTGGCTGTTCTATTAGCCAACTAGCCTCTGTCTGGGCTGGCACAGTTCATCCCCAGTGGCGGGGCAAGACCTAAATTTAATGTGGGCAAGATCTCTCTTGTGGCATGGATTTTATGGATTTTCACTGTTGAAATTGATTTCCGGTATACTGATCAAATCAAACATTTTTGTCAGCATACCTTTCGTCGATAAAAGTAAAAATATAATCAAATTGCAATAATACAGCCTTCACTGCCTCTGTCCTGCGTTCCCATCTTATGTCTGATAAAGGTTTTATAGTAAGCTTTTAGTTTGCCTTTGATTAAGTCTAAACATGTTTAATACGGGGTCTCTTTTAATAGATCTAGCTGAATATTTTTCATAAATCAAAGGTGCATGAACTTTCGAGGCGCGAGGCCTATTGGGCCGCGGGCCGTGGGCGGTCGCCCACGCCTTGCGCCGCTTCTGTATCATCCCCCCCAAATACAAATCCTGGCTACGCGCCTGATTTACTTTAAACTATAAGACGGAGGTTACACGCTAGGTTTGGCATCAGTTCAGTCCATCGGTCTGATTAAACCATGGTCCAGCCAGACTGACCGTTTAATCTACTTTGATGGATGGATGGTTTGGAATGATGGACCAGACTGATGGATTTTAAAATATTTTGATACTAGACTGATTGATGGCAGACTGATAGTGCGAATGCATTTTACTTCTGGCGTCAGTCTGGCGTCAATCTGGTCGTGACCAAGGTCACGGACTGAACTGATGCCAAATCTAGCGTGTAACCTCCTCCGTCTAAGGGAGTCCCTATTATTCCCTTTTTTTTATTTTAGATTCCGCAGTTTCGGAGGTAAGGGCGGGGGTTGTTCGATTTTTGTATACTTTCTTTTATCTCTTAAACTATGTATTTTAAATTTATAAAAAAATCCTTATAGTGAGTCCCTTTTCCTGGATATCATGATTTAAAATACACTTGTTTAAATAACAGTTATTATTTTTTTTAATTTGTCCCCCAAAATCTAAATTAATTCATTTAGGCAATAATGTTTTTTGTTTTGTTTTTTTTATGTAATGCGGTATGAGTGGCTAAGTCGGAGGGGCCAAAGCACATGCTCCGACCAGCCTATATCACCTCCGTGAAAGTAGGTGCCATACAGGAGACTTCCCTGGATTGCTGGCTATACTGGACTAAGAGGAGAACACAGCCGAGGCTGCTATGCGGCCATCTTACATCCAGTACAGTGGCATCAACCCAGTCGGCTACAATTTGAGCCTACCATCTAAGGTAAGGGGGAAGGGAAGGGACCTACAGTTTTACACCGGTTAAGCAGAAGGTGTACCTACCTACCTACTTAAAAAAAACGCATTTGAATAAATGCACTGAAAATTTCTGTAAGATCTCTGAAAATCTAATTCATATAAAGATACACTAGCGAACGAGAAAACGAAACTATTATTATGAAATTAATGAATGCCTCGATCCACCGGGCTAACGGTTGGAATGAAAGAAGTATCTGACTCATTGGGACAATTTCCGTAATTTATTTTCGTGTTTTGCTATGTTCTCAATTATTATTGC
Organism: Nematopogon swammerdamellus; assembly: GCA_946902875.1. Taxonomy (NCBI): domain Eukaryota; kingdom Metazoa; phylum Arthropoda; class Insecta; order Lepidoptera; family Adelidae; genus Nematopogon; species Nematopogon swammerdamellus. The sequence continues at coordinate 9,260,326 of OX336348.1, read as the reverse complement.
GCGGCACCCAAATATTCACCTACCACTCCCAAACCGGTTAGCCTAGCCATACACCAGTGGGCGTAGTTATATAATATTATTATTATTCACTACAACAAAGGAAGCCAGTGCCCAGCACGTCCTAGAAATTAACAGCAATAACTAATAGAAGCTCGGCAAAAAAACTTACAAAAATATAAGCTGGTACATCCTTTATTCACACCACCAGAGTAATCATAGCCGACTATCATTGTCTCCCTCTACGGAGACAAGCCATGCTGCATCGTCATAGCCCCACTGCGACGTTGCTATCGCTTACTCGCTCTCGCTTGCCTACCGATGACAGGAGTGAGAGAGAAAACGAAGATTTCGTCGGTCGCCCGATGAAGGGTGAGCGATTTCATGTTTCTCTCTCGCTCCTGTCATCAGTAGGCAAGCGAGAGCGAGTAAGCGATAGCAACGTCGCAGTGGGGCTATGACGATGCAGCATGGCTTGGTCTCCGTAGAGGGAGACCAATGATAGTCGGCTATGGAGTAATCGATTCAACACTGTCATAAGTCAGTCAAAACATTAAATTTGAGTTCAAACATATACATATTAGCATAGTGCCGCCTCCTTCGCACTTGTGAGAAGGAAAGAGATGAATAACTTGTACAAGGCAAATGAAAAAACACTAAAATAAGTCTGTTCGCGGTAATGACAACGGTCTAATGATTTTCTAGATGTAGGTATCGTCTATTCTTAGTGGGCGAAAAATTTTATGTAAATCGCATCTCTCCCCGTGCATGTCGTAAAATGCGACTAAGGGATAGAGACAAGATGCCGTGCTAAGCGGCGACATGCTAGCCACCTCTCACCTTGGCACGGTCCTTCCACTGAGTCGTGTAGGTGGCAGGTGCGTCTTCGTGCCTTACTTGCTGCTTGATAGTTACCTCATCGTAATACATTGCTGAACGTGGCAGTCGGTGTTGCGCGCTTTAATTGACAAGAGTACTTTCAGCTCAACACCGACTACTCTGCTTACCCCGATTGTCGGGATACAGCGTGTGGTATGTACATTCTGTATGCCATAAATTATATATATATCTATTGATATATGTAATTTTTACATATACCTTTACAAGCACTTCCTTTTGTAGACTCTCTAACTTCTACTAACTTTAACGGTTAAGTTAACCTGCAGGAACGCCTAAATTAAACACAAAAGTGGATATACACTCTTTCGCTGTATATAAGTTATAAGTGCAAATATTATTATTATTACTTGCTTATTTTTTCTTCGTTTGATTATTGTTATCATTGTTCTTTGTTTTTTTCCATGTTTTCTTTCTTACTAATAAATAAATAAATTGTCAATCTTTAACTTCATAGGCTAGGCTTAAAACCAGTACAATGTTCAACTTTGTTACATAGGTTACATTGTAACACTGCGCCTATACCTTTTTCAGGCATACTGGATGAACGCATTCTATTTTTTATGTAAGTACCATGTATAAAACGAAATTGTATGTCTGAAATAAATGGATATTTATTTTTATTTTATTTATTTATTTATGTGTGTATGTATATCGCGTTGTTATACAACCGACAGATGTCGTTACATACATACATACATATTTATGTATGTAACGCCGTATTCCGACAATCGGAGTAAGCAGAGTAGTCGGTTTTGTGCTGCAAGTACTCTTGTAAATTACAGCAAACCACCAACCACCACATTTAGCAAAGTATTAGGACAAGATCAAGCAGCAAGTAAGGCACGAAGACCCACCTGCTGCATGACTCGGTGGAAGGATCGTGCCAAAGTGAGAAGTGGCCAGCTTGTCGCCCTTCTTATGCGCGGCATCTTGTCATGCACGACATGCACGGTGAGAGATGCAGTGGCGCTATTCTTTTTAACTACCGACGACCCCACGCGGTACCACAGAATGCTTAATATTAAAAGGTACTATCGTACTAAAACAGACATTTAGTCGTACATTTACACACTTCGCTCTCACTATACTTACACAAAAATAAATTGTATTTTAATAATATTGTGATAAAATTTTTTTTTTTTTTTATTGAAACTGACACGGTTGGCTACATCATCTACAACATCAGTGATGTCAGCCCATAACACCGGGTGTACTTGGTGCCACGTCAGTGCTTCCCTTCGGTCGTGCCGGCTACACTGAACTGGACGCAAAACACAAACTATTTACATAGCCGTTTCGACCGACCTTTCATTCAGTGCGGTGGTACCAACCCGGGCGGGTAAACCCTACCACCTAGTAATATAAGAAGGGAGTCATATCCCTTAGTCGCCTTCATAAACAATCATAAACAAAAAAGTTACAAGGATTTAAAGCTGAGATTTTGGTAATTTTCTAAAATAAAGAAAAAAAATCGTATCTCGATATCACGTGACATTTGACAAAACGGATCATGGGTCATACAAAACGTTGCAAATGACGCCACTTACGTACAAAAAAAATGTTGTCGGTCGATCTGCCGAACAATCTGTATATCGTCACATCCAAGGCTGTTGTATTCAGCTACCTACTAACACAGTACCTATGTGTAATCATCAGGGTCACTCTTGATAGATAAATGACTAATGAAATGACCCACGCACGCTGCTCTTTGCTGACCACAGCCCGGAATCGCGTTACACACACCGCGTAGATGATTTAATAATATAGAATAACAAGCTGTGCCCGCGGCTCCGCCCGCTCTCATATTTCACTTCACTGCTAATCTCATAAGCCATTTAGCGTGATAGTAAGTAGCCTATAGTTGATGGGAAGAATCAAGCTATCCGTAGAATTTTGTTTTATTAAAATCGGTTTAGTGGTTCTCGAGTTATAAGCGGACAGACAGACACTCAGACAGACAGAAAGCAGACGTTGGATTTTATTATAGGTAAGGAAGGATAAGGATATATTACAGTGGGCTCCTAAAGTGGAAATCTATTTGAGAAACCTTGTCGGATAAGCTTGTTAGCGGAGGGAGGAGTGATGAGTTAGTTGCTTTGACAAGGTTCTAGTGTTTGTAAGCATATGTTTTTATTTTATTTTTATTTATTTGAAAAAAATTACTGTTTTACTTAGCGGTCCAGCGCCTACTTTAAGTGAGTCAACGGAATTATTTTTTACGGGTCGGGAGTTTTTTAAATTTGATCTTTCTTAGCTGTGTTAGTAATCAAGTAATTATGAAGTAGGTACGTAACGTACCTAATCCAAAAACCGGCCAAGTGCGAGTCCAACTCGCGCACTGAGGGTTCCGTATCGCCATGTCATGTTTAGCGCCACTCACGCCATCTATGGCGTGTTATGAAATGCTTCATATTAGTTAAATATCATCGTTAGTTAAAATGCTTCACACTCGATTCGGTAGATGGCGCGCGCGCATACACTTTTTGGTTTCTTCTGTGGGAACCCCCGTGATTTTTTTACTTTTTCTTATTTATAATATTTGTTGCTAAATCGGCCATAATAAATAACACATATTCTGTAAAAAAATCAACGGGCTACATATTACGGTTCAAGAGATACAGCCCTCGGACAGACGTACGGACGGACGGACAGACAGACGGCGTAGGCTTAGTAGGTCCCGTACCGGATACGAAAACCTAAAAATTACGTCTCACTAATGGGCAGGCTCGTCTCATTCATTATTCATTATCTAAGGTAAGATCCATGGCGAGCGAGGACCTGGAAGACGTCCGTAGGTAGGTACATCTTGTCTCGGCCACGGCACGCCATGGCCGATCTTGGCCGATAATCTTACGCCAGAGTGGTACAACCGCAACTAGATGTCTCTCTCTTTCTCAGGTTTCTGCTTCGAGAGCGGGGATGGAGCTGGGGAGGGAGAGGAAGAGGGATAGGGAGAGCGAGAGCGAGAGCGAGAGCGTGAGCGAGAGCGAGAATATAAGATAAACGATAGTTTATATTATCATATTTGCGTTTAAATCGGATTTGCTGTTAAATCCAGTCTACAGCGAGCGATGCCGCGGGCAAATGTATGTATGAATTTCCTCCATAAAATTTAAGCCGATCGTCTAAATTCGATTAAAATTAGTACACGCACATTTAGCTATACGAGACACACACAGGATAGGCTAAATAAAATTCAGTTCCGGTTACGCTAATATGTGGAGTATTTTACTTAGTTATGTAAAGTATTTGATTTATTTTAACTGAAGTTTCTTATTTTAATATCGATAGCTTTTTCCCGCGGATTCGCTCGCGTGAAATTCGTATTTCAAAAGAAGAAAGTAAGTAACTTAGGCCGGGCACGGAGGGTGAACTGGATTCAGATAAACAATAGACATTCTCAAAGAAAGTAAGTAACAGACTAAAGACGAGGCCGAAGGCCGAGCTGCGTTCAGGAAGAGTATAAACATTTTCGAAGAAAGTAAGTAACAAAGGGCGAGGCCGAAGGTCTAGCTGCGTTCAGGAAGACCTTCTCGAAGAAAGTAAGTATTAACTGAGGGCGAGGCCTGAGGTCGAGCTGCGTTCAGGAAGACTATAATCCTTCTCAAAGAAAGTAAGTAACTAAGGGCGTGGCCGAAGGCCGAGCTGTATCCTGGAAGACGCTAAACCTTCTCGATGACAGTAAATAAGTATGGACGATAGTTACTTACTTTCTATAAGACGGTTTATAGTCTTCCTGAACGCTGCTCGGCCTTCGGCCTCGCCCTCAATTACTTAATTTCTTCGTGAAGGTTTATAGTCTTCCTGAACGCAGCTCGGCCTTCGAACTCGCCCTCTGTTACTTACTTTCTTCGAAAAGGTTATCGTCTTCCTGAACGCAGCTCGGCCTTCGGCCTCGCCCTCAATGACTTAATTTCTTCGAGAAGGTTTATAGTCTTCCTGAACGCAGCTCGGCCTTCGGCCTCGCCCTTAGTTACTTACTTTCTTCGAGAAGGTTTATGGTCTTCCTGAACGCAGGTCGGCCTTCGGCCTCGCCCTCTGTTACTTACTTTCTTCGAAAAGATTATCGTCTTCCTGAACGCAGCTCGGCCTTCGGCCTCGCCCTCAGTTACTTACTTTCTTCGAGAAGGTTTATGGTCTTCCTGAACGCAGCTCGGCCTTCGGCCTCGCCCTCTGTTACTTACTTTCTTCGAAAAGGTTATCGTCTTCCTGAACGCAGCTCGGCCTTCGGCCTCGCCCTCAGTTACTTACTTTCTTCAATAAGGTTTATAGTCTTCCTGTAAGCAGCTCGGCCTTCGGCCTCGCCCTCAATTGCTTACTTTCTTTGAGTAGGTTTTTATCGTCTTCCTGAACGCAGCTCGGCCTTCGACTTCGCCCTTGGTTAGTTACTTTCTTCGAGAAGGTTTATTGTCTTCCAGAATGCAGCTCAGCCTGAAGCCTCGCCGTTAGTTACTTACTTTAGTTGAGAAGGTTTATCGTTTACCTTAACGCAGATCGGCCTTATCTACTTACTTTCTTCCTTTGAAATACGAATTTCACGCGAGCGAAGCCGCGGGCAAAAGCTATAACACATATTCTGTGAAAATTTCAACGGTTCAAGAGATACAGCCCTCGGACAGTCGGACAGACGGACGGACGGACGAAAAGACAGACGTAGCAGCAGGCTTAGTAATAGGCTTCCATATGGATACGGAAAGCTTAAAAAGAGGAAAAAAATACTCAATATGTATGTAGGTATCATTTATTTTGATGCTTAAAAATATGTTTTACAATTTTTATTATGCACTACCTAGTTGTTATCCGAGGCTTCGCTCGACTCGGCTCTGTAGGTTATGCTTAATTTGAGTCGATACAATAATATCATTATACATGGTGTAAAAACGGCGAGTACATTAAATTTAGGAAATGATTATTGGGATCAAGAGTAACAAAAAAGTCAAATAACTTTTTTCTGAATTCCCTTTAAATAAAAATTTACAGTTTTCATACATATTTTAGTGTAAAAATGATCTAATGACAACAGGGCGGTGCGGAGGGGGGAAGAGCGGGTGAGACGTGAGCGCCTCGGACGGAGGTGTTGCCGGGAGGGGTGGGGGGTTAGCTTTGTGAGTGGAGGACTGGAGGTCGGCAGGCGGAGGGTGCGGAGCGGCAACAACGCGTTAAATTACACTAGACGAAAAGATACATTTCAAAAATTCATATTTCGAAAACTACACTTTAGAGAAAAACTTTATTTGCTTTTTTGTCTCGGAAAAACATGAGGATTGCGCTGGCGAAATTAATGTACTCGCCTTTTTAACACCCTGTATATTATGAATATACTAGGTCGGTTCATAAGTTCTGTCACACATACTTTATTATATAAATTGTACGACTTTTTATGTTAGTTAGAAATATATATATGAAAGGAAAGGCAGATTAAAGTAGATTAAAATTTTATTAAAATTATTCGAAAAGCCCTCCCAGATTTTGAATACAGACTCTCAACCTGCGTGGCCAGTTGTCGATCGCAGCACGCACGACGTTCGTGCCTATATCAACCGCTTCTTTAATCAGGGATGCTTTGAGAGACTCCAAATTCTGGTGAGGATTAGCGCAGACTTTCTCCTCCAAATGTTGCCATATTTTGTAATCCAATGGTTTCAAGTCTGGGCTGGAGGAGAGCCATTCTTGGTGCCTGATGAAGTCGATTCCATGGGCGGTCGGCCAATTTTGCGTGCTTGCTGACCTATGAGCTGGCGCAGAATCTTGTTGGTGTACCCAGTGTCTGTTTTCGAACATTTTGTGAGAAAGAGGTTCCACAATGTTTGAAAGCACCGTATTTTGGTAGACAACGGCACTGATTTTTACACTTTTCTCACAGAAAAACACCTCAGTTAGGCCTGAATATGAGACTTCAAGCCAAACAATGAATAATGAAGAATGATGTCCACGCTGAACTCTCGGGATAGGCCTGCCCACTTCTTCACTGTTATGGGCATAAACTTTATCATTTTCTATCTTGTAACTTTGTTCAAGGTAAAAAAAAAATTTTCTGAAAAAAGGATTTCGCGGTACTTTTTTCCCGCGTACCGCCTTAACAAAGTCTGAGATCTCACTATCCTTATTTTTTTCAGACGCCCATAAAAAAAATGTCATATTTTCTTTCGATAAGCTCATAGTCCCAGGTGTTCATTTAATACTCTTTTAACCGTGGTTCTGCTTAACCGCACCTACAGAGCCAAAAATTTTTGCTTGCGCACAGCATTTCGTTGGATTCGCGCCCTCACTGCCTAGATGACAGCCGGTGTCCTAACCGTACGAGACCGGCCGCTCCTCTTGGGATGTTCGAAGCTCGAATCTACACCGAATCGTTTGATTGTATGTTAAACAAACCTCAGTGTTATTTTTAATTTTATTTAGAAGTTTAAAAAATTCAGTTTGCGCGTAGCCGCAGCGGTGCAACGCAATAACTGCGATTGTGTCTTCCTTTTGCGTCCACTCCATGTTTGAAAATGGAGTAATATAATTTTATTTTTTATTTTTAAATACGCAAAACGTTCCTCATTCAAAATCAATCAAAACATTTCTGGCCAGTATTCGAAATTTGGAAATAATAAGGTTGTGACAGAATTTATGACCCGACTGCGTATTATCTCTCACACACACTGTCTCTCTCACACACACTATCTCTTTCACACACACTCTCTCTCTCACACACACTCTCTCTCTCTCTCTCTCACAAACACTCTCTATCTCATTCCCCCTTAGGGGTGAATTTTCAATAACGCGTATACAAGCTGACTTTTATTTATAAACAGAAGCCTTATCGCCAATTTCCATATTCCCAATTTTAAAAATAATTACGAACTTCAATACAAATTTTGATCCCCCATTTAACCTTCTTAGGGGACGAATTTTCAACAATCCATTCTTAGAGTTGCTTCTACATTATAAAAGGTCTTTCAAAATTAGTTAATAGTACGCTAAGGGGGGGTTCTGTATCATATAGATAGGGAGTAAAACCTATATAATATTTTTTTTTGGATCTTGGGATTTTTTTTTATGTAGGTACTTGAAATATTTTTTTATGTTATTTAAATAAAAAAAAATAAGTGGTTGATTTTTATAGCCTAATCGATTCAGTTTCATAACAGTAACAAAAAAGTCTTCATTACCATTATGATGTAACACGTGTAAGTTGGTAAAAAAAAAATCAAATTCTTTCTAATCCATACTAATAAAACTAAAATTGCGGTTTTTCACAATTTCTGAAAGAAAGAGATCTATGTGTTGGAAGACTTTTTTGTTCCTGGCATGAAACTGAAACGATTAAGCATTTTTTTTTTATTTTGACATTAAAAAATTTTTTTTTGTAAAAAAAAATTCTTTGCTCTTCAAAAGTGATCTATTTCCGATACATAACCCCCCTTTAACGTACTATTAACTAACTTTGAAAGACCTTATGCAAAATTTCATGCTTCTAAAGCCACCGTGCTGTCTGCCAATTCAGTCAGCCAGGTGTTAATTACATTACAAGTGACAAGCTGACTAGATATAGCTTAGTCCGCGGCTCCGCTCACGTGCTTTTTTTCTAATTTTCTTTTTCTCCTAAACCACCCCTGTACCTATTGTGGCGAACAAAACAAAAACAAAATTATTCAAATCGGTCGAGCCATTTTCGAGTTTTTGCCAGACTAACGCACGGCAATTAATTTTTAAATATAGGTAGGTATATAATATATAAGATAAGATTATAATAATAATCATGTGCCTTATGGAAGCAATAATATTATAAATCAGGAGTTCCCAACCTTTTAAAGTGCGCTACCTCACATAATCTCACATAAAAGAATGGCCTTAAATTTTTTTCTTTTTATTGGAACTACATATTGTGCGAAGTTTTATTAAAACCGGTTGACGGGAAGTGGGTGATATTCAAATAAGCGGTATTCATCCCTTAATTATCTACCCTTAGAGGTAGAATATTCTCTCCAAATTGAAATCGGACCAACCACGAGTATGACCAATTCAATTTTTTTTAATAGATTTCGAATAGAATGCTTTTGAATAGAATGTTTGTGAATAGATTTTGTTGATTTTTGACCGACTTAAAAAAAGGAGGAGGTACTCAATTCCAAAATTTTTGTGTATGAATTTCAATGATTAATTTTTTAATTGACATGAAATGAAGGAAAGCACTGACATGGCACCTAGTTCACCAATATGTTATGGGCTGACATCACGGATGCTGTAGGTGATGTAGCCAACCGTGTAAATTCCATAAAAAAAAAAAAAAAAAAAAAAAAAATTATAAAAAATTTGTTAACATTACATTTTTTCTTGACCGCTGCGTTGTCAACAACCCCACACGCTTTTCCGTATCCTACAGGTTGGTTTGTAATGAAATGCGCATGGCATTAAACTCGCCTAAGCTTCTTTTTTACCCTGGCGTACAATAACGTATATTTTGATTTGATTACATATTAAACAAAAGTCCAAAAATATTGTTTCATGAGATTAATATAGGAACTTTCTGGAGAAACATATTTTCTTATCAATTAATATAGGTACCTACCTAATTACTTTTTCACTTTTGAGAAATAATATTATTGTTATGTGTTATATGTTAATATAATTATATGATATTAAATTTTACCTCAATACGCTGATTGGAATTCCACACTATTGTTTCTTGTAAGCATAGCGTTTACTAAATAAATATTAATGAATTCATTCACTCCTCACAAATTATACAATGCTAATTAAAAATATATCTTATTTATTTAATTTTATATTATACTAGCTGTGCCCGCGGCTCCGCCCGCTGTCATATTTCACTTCACTGCTAACCTCATAAGCCATTTAGCGTGATAGTAAGTAGCCTATAGTTGATGGGAAGAATCAAGCTATCCGTAGATTTTTTTTTTTATTAAAATCGGTTCAGTGGTTCTCGAGTTATAAGCGGACAGACAGACACTCAGACAGACAGAAAGCAGACGTTGGATTTTATTATAGCTAAGGATTATTTATATTAGGGTGTCGTTACACACCTTATGGGTGGCTCGGCGCCAAATTTTGCGCTTTCTCTATAATAAAAAAGATAGATGCAAGGAACGCGGGGGCTTGCGTCAGAGTAAGATGCAAACGTTCCAAATTTGGAGAGAAAATACGTCCGGTGGCGAAATTGGTAACGCATTGGTCGCGTTGTTTAACGCAAGTTGAATTAATTTTAATGTTGATGACGAATCCTCCCCCGCGCCCGCGTCCGCGCAAGACAGAGAAAGCCACAGGCGGCGTAGCTAGCGAATGAATAAATACCACAATGTGACAAATGATAGTCAAGGTTAAAATAATTAGCAATGATTAGCAATAATTATAGCAATCAATTAACAATAGATTATACCTTACATTGACGATTGTACATGTACAAACAGATGATGAAATTTTACACCTGTCACACAAAAAATTCACTACCTATGCAAAAATGCTTCTTAAATACAAATCAATAGTGTTCACTTTTGCTAAGCTAAAGATTAGTAATGAAGATGGGCCACGTTTGGCCCGTTACATCAAGCCACACAGCTCGGAGAATTTATTTATTTATTTGAGAACAGAAAATTACATATCACACACGCTGAATCCCGACAATTGGGGTAAGGTGAGTAATCGGTGTTGTGCTGCAAGAACTCTGGTAAATTACAACACAACACTGACCACCACGTTTCGCAAAGTATTCGAACAAGATTAAATCGATCAAGCAGCAAGTTAGACACGAAGACCCACCTGCTGCATGACTCGGCGCAAGTACCGTGCCAAGGTGAGAGGTGGCGAGCCCGTCGCCCTTTAGCACGGCATCTTGTCCTTATCCCTTAGTCGCCTTTTACGACATGAACGGGGAGAGGTGCAGTGGGGCTATTCATTTTTAAGTTCCGAACCCACACGGTACAAAATTATTTGGTAAAAATGGTCTACGACCCCTCATCATTGCCGCTGTCACTAGATACCTCTCCATCCCCAACAAACACTTCCTCTTGCCTCATATTTGGCAACATCATCTTACCACCTTGAACCAACGACGCTAAAGCCATTCCCGTCCCAAAACTATACTCCACAGGTTTTAACCCTTCGTCCATTACTTCGGCGTCTTTCTTCAAATCTTTTTCCATAGAAATGCTCGCTCCACTTGGATGGTTTTTCCTCCTAGCAGCGCGGTGTCTTCTAATGTCTTTCAACAAGGACAGTTGCTCCTTTCTCTCTTTGTAAAAGTCGAAATCACTCTCAGAGGACGATGCGGACAATTGGAGATCTTCTTTGACGAATTTTTCGTGCCTGGATTCGTGCGAAGTTTTGACATCTCTGTGTTTTGGATTTCTATATACAGTTCTGTTGTTTTTGGAACTGCTTTCGACTTCGCTAACTCTGCGTGAAATGTCGCTGGAGTCGAAGTCTGTTTCGACAGTTAAAATGGCCTTTTCCACCCATTTAGTAATGATGTATTTTTTATCTTCAACAGAAATGGTTAGTATATCTACGCAAGTGTTTTTCAAGTTGCTATGTTTTACTTTGGGTAGCAATTTCGTTGGTTTAGGATCAATATTTGAATTCAGTTCCGAGGTTTTTGTTTTTATTTGAAAAACATATTTGTTTCGTTTCTTTCGCTTGACTTTTCCAGCAGAATGCTTTACGGGTTTTGACAATTTCTTCTTATAGTACCTCATTTTATTATGTATTTTAGTAATGTAACCTTTCGATCCTTCCAGGGTTTCGTCAAAAATAATCTGTCTTGGAAATTCTGGCAGATTTCCTTTCAACTCTGGCATTGTTTTCGCTAGTGCTATTTTCTCTCTGTGTCTCATAAGATCTTCTCTTTTCACTAGTTTCTTCTTAAGCTCACCGAGAACTATCTTAGTGTTGTCTCGCTCTTTCTTACCTGGAGCTGTCACGACATCGACTGTAGCTTCATTTTTTATGTCATCTTCTTCAGTTTTGACGAAATAGAACACTTCGTCTTTTGACTCTGGATCTTTGTCTTCAATCTTTAAGATTTCATTTTCCTGGATATCCTCTGCCTGTGCTTCTTTTTCAATATCGTATTTAACCTTATGCGGATTCAATTTACACTGTATCTTCTTCAATTTGATCTGCGAATTCTGCACGGTCGTTACACATTCCATCAATCCTTCAATCAGACTTTCTAGATCACCATTCAACGTATCCACATTGATTCTCTGTTTATTCATCGCGCAACCATCCAGAAACACATCCAAACCTGTACACTTATCCAACGCAATTTTTAACTCCATAGTAGCCCTTGCAACACCGGCGTGTACTTCTGAATACAACCAACTGTCATTTAGAGCTAAACCTGATATTTTCTCCGTGTTAGAAGCTTCGTTAGTAGTAAAATTCTTCAATAGCCTATACATACGATCTAAAGCCTCATAGTTTTCTTTGACTTCTGCATACAAGTGTTGAAGTAATTCTGTATGCAACCAGTATATTCTTTCGTTGTGGTTGTTGAAGATTTTTCTAGAGTCATGGGGCTGGACGAAGTGCGCCATAGCGATGTTTTTGAGAAAGGCCGACTGGATGACTAGAAGAGCGTGATGAACTTTCTGGAATAGAAATAAGATGTTAATACTGTTATAAATTAATTTGGCAGTGCCAGCTATAGGCGCCGCTGTAACCATGTTTTTGCCAGCCTCGGTAGCTCAGTGGTACGGTCGGTCGACTGTTGTTAAGCAACCCTGGGCGCGGTCAGTACTTGAATGGGTGATCGCTCGACCGTGGTTCGGATTCCATGTAAAACTGTAGGTACCTTCCCTTCTTACCAGTAAGTTGGTCGGGTTTATCCCGCCCGGCTTGGTACCACCGCACTGAATGAAACGGCTATGTAAATAGTTCGTGTTTTCCGTCCAATTCAGTGTAGCCGACATGAAATGAAGGTAAGCACTGACATGGCGCCTAGTTCACCCGGTGTTATGGGCTGACATCACGGATGTAGTAGGTGATGTAGCCAACTGTGTCAGTTTCCATAAAAAAAAAACACATCACATAAGACACAACTAGAAATCGTAAGTGCACAGTATCCGCGCACGACAAGTAAGCGTGGTTCCGCGCACTTAGTCCCACGACGTAAGGTCGCCTTACATTACTTTTAGAGAAACCATCAAGCTAAATCAGGTGGTAAACGGGTGGCTCAGTGGTCTGGGCGTCGGATGCTCTTGCGAGAGGTCCAAAGTTCGAATGCGGTCGCTCATACCAATTAGTTTTTTTCTTTTTGACAGAAAAATTTACATGCATACCTACACCTGCTGCTTCACCGTTCCGAACCGGTGTAAAACTAGGTCCCTTCCCTTGGCCCTTACTAGGCGGTAGGCTCAAACTGTAGCCGGCTGGGTTGATACCACCGTACTGGATGTAAGATCGCCGCATAGCAGCATCGGCTGTGTTCTCTTCTAGTCCAGTATAGCCAGCTATCCAAAGGGAAGTCTCCGGTATGGCACCTAGCTTCTCGGAGGTGATATTGGCTCGTCGGACCATGTGCTCTGACTTTTTTTTTTTTTTTTTATGGAAACTGACACGGTTGGCTACATCACCTACAACGTCCGTGATGTCAGCCCATAACACCGGGTGAACTAGGAGCCATGTCAGTGCTTCCCCCTTTGATCGTGCCGGCTACACTGAACTGACGGCTGAACTGACTCCTATGAATCAGCCACACATTCCGGATTATATAAAAAAAAATTATAACTTAGAGGTTTCAAAACACACTAATTTCCTTTATCTTGAGGAGAGTTTGAGCCGTTGAGTTATGAACTGAGTTTGGTTACACTCTTCTTCACACTAATAAGTAATTGCGTTGCGTTGCATTAGTCGCGTATCGTTCATTTCAGTGTAGCCAGCTAGACCAAAGGCAAAAACTGCCATGGCACATAGTTCACCAACAAGGCGTGATTGGCCGACATCACGTGTGGAGCGGACGATGTAGCCAAACGTGTTGAGTTACCTAAATCACCTACCGCGAGCTCTTCATGAAACATAACTTTTGGCCGGGGCGTCGCTCGCATAGCCTATGTCCAACCTGACGGTCAATTATAAATATTGATAATAATTACAAACTTTACTCTTTATGGGAGGGAGATAAGGAGAAGGGGAAAGTAAGGAACGGAGAAGAAAGAGGGGCGGGAGGGGGAGGAGGGGAATCGAGGGAGGAAGTGAGAGAAGGAGGGAGAGAGAGAATACAAGAGAAGCGATCGTTTATTTATAATATTTGCGTTTTAATCGGATTTGCTATTTAACCGATTTTATCGCGGGCGAAGCCGCGGCAAAAACGTAGTGTGATATAATTAAAAAGAGTGAAATAAAAAAATATTTTAAAAAACATTACACCGACTTCAAAAAACAACTAGAACTGAAAAGTGTTTAATAATATTTTGATTCACATTCGGACCCTTGAGTTGAAGGCGGTACAAAAGCACACCTGAAAATTGATAGATAGACCCCCTTTTGTGCTTTTGTACCGCCTCAACTCAAGGGTCCGAATATGCATCAAAATATTATTTAACACTTTTCAGTTCTAGTTGTTTTTTGAAGTTGGTGTAGTGTTTTTTAAAATAGTGTTTTTTTTAAATAAGTCAATTAGTTTGTATAGAAACTGTAACTTTTTATTTAACGGGAATTAAAAAAAAAAGTTATGTGACTTTTTTGTTACTATTGATCCCAATAATCATTTCCCATTAATGACGTAACGGCCATTGATCCCAGTAATGGCCGTAGAATAGAAGTAGCATAGTGTAGAGAGAGAATGTCGCACAGCACATACCGCCAGCTCGGCCTGTTGCGGTGCGCTCGCCCCGGGCTCCTGGCGCACGACCGAGTCCCACAGCACGTCGTCGTACAGCCAGGGCACGTTGCCGAGGAGCGCCAGCGAGCAGCGCGACATCAGCTCCGCCAGCGAGCCCTGCTGCCGACAGAGCAGCGACGCGCCGGCCTCCGTCACCCCCCGCATTGACTCCCTGCCCTCCACCAACATCTTCACTTTATTTGTTATACAAGGTGGGCCAAAAGTAATCACCCTATTGGATGACGCTATAACTTTTCAAAATGGCGGCAAATGTAAATTCTGTTTTGAAATTTGTGAAGTAAACAGATGCAGAATACACGCCAATAAGCCATGGAACGCTATTCTCCTCAAGAACGCGGAATAATTGAATCCATTTTTATGCGCAATAATTCGTCTGTGGTATTGACGCAGCGTGAATTTCGTCGAAGATTTCCGACTTCGGCCAGATCACCCGATTTGACCGCTCCAGACTATTTTTTGTGGGGTTACTTAAAGTCCCGGGTTTATGTAAACAATCCTCGGACTCTTGAAGCACTTAAAGAACCTATCGCCGGAAGTTCTGACACAAGTGATGAAAAAAATGCCATAAAACGAGCCCGTTGGTCATTAATTCTGACGGCGGACACTTGACCGATATCATTTTCTCGATTTAATGAAAAATATTCTAATTCATTAAATAAACATAATCCATAAGTAGAACCAATGTTTTCCTTTTAAAAAAAAAATTACAGCAAAAGAACATCAGGTGATTACTTTTGGCCCACCTTGTATATACACTTTAATTCACATTTTTATAAAAAATAATATTAATTTTACACATATTATACTATGAAAAAATCTGTTAAGTGTGAGTTTTACTCGCGCGCGGAGGTTTCCGTATCTATCCGCTATCAATAATATCCGCCTATCCGCTCAGGTGGCATGGTCCTCGAATTTGAATTTCGAAGATATGTAGGACGATCGGAGAGAAGCCTCAATGAGGTCGATAGCAATTTACGGTGGAAAAATGACAGCACCTCAATGAGGTCGTTGGCAATTGAGCGGCTATCTTTTTCAACAATGTAATGTATAAAAGCCTATGGCGCCATCTATTATTCAGTAGAGTGACTAATTGATTTTCGGTACGTTTGTTGTATGGGAGCCCCCCTTAATTTTTAACATTTTCTTTTTTTTATTACTTCTTGTTATATCCATAGTAACACATATTCTGCGAAAATTTCAACGGGCTACCTATTACGGTTCAAGACATACAGCCCTCGGACAGACGGACAGACAGACAGCGGAAGCTTAGTAATAGGCTTCCGTACGGGATACGGAAACCTAATAATAAAAAAAAATACACAAAATTAATACAAACATGAAATAAAAACCGTAATACCGCCGGCGGCTGGAGGCAAGCCTCCCAGCGCGCCGGCGGGTGCAGGCCGTGGCTACGGAGCTCTCCGAGACGACTCGAGACTAGCTTCGAGCGATGGGTGGTGGTACTAGTCACGTAGGCCACCACCACACCACCCCTATCTCGGAGAGCTCCGTATCTGCCGGACTGCACAGCGACGCCGTCGCGCAGCTCTTTTTCTTTAATAGTATTATTGCACGGTCAGCCTCGGTAGCTCAGTAGTGCGGTCGTCGGTCGACTGTAGTTAAGCAACCCCGAGCGCGGTCAGTACTCGGATGGGTGACCGCTCGACCATTGGAGGCAGACCGTGGTTCGAATTCCACGTAAAACTGTATCCCTTCTTATCTTACTAGGCGGTAGGGTTTATCCGCCGTCACCGCACTGAATGAAATGTTGGTCGAAACGGCTATGTAAATAGTTTGTGTTTTCCGTCCAGTTCAGTGTAGCCGGCACGACCTAAGGGAGGCACTGGCGTGGCACCAAGGTCACCCGGTGTTATGGGCTGACATCACGGATGTTGTAGGCGATGTAGCCAACCGTGTCAGTTTACATAAAAAAAAAAAGGTAATTGCCATAAGGAAAAAAACTGGAGCACACTCACACGCCTCGATGCAGGAACTTGTACTCCTTGAGGCAGAGAAGGGTGCGGCGCGCGAGGGTCGTGTACTCCACCAGCAGCTGCAGCAGCGCTGGCAGCACGGAGCGCGCGAGCCGGCGGTGCGCGCAGCGCGCGGCCAGCACGCAGCCCGCGTACGCACACGCGCGCACGCAAGCGCCGCGCCTCGATCTGCAAACACATCGTTGACACGATTACATTCCTTGCGTATGTTTCCGTAAGGAGGATGCGTAGGGACCCTATTACTAAGCCTACGCTGTCCGTCTGTCTGTCCTACTGCTGTATCTTGAACCGTAATAGGTAGCCCGTTGAAATGTTAACAGAATATGTGTTATTATGGCGGATATAACAACAAATAATACCAAAGGTATTACATACAAGCATCGAACTACTACTACCCAAAGGAACCGCCCACTGCTGTGACAAGAAACGAGCAAAGCGAGAGGCACCATCTATAGTCCTTCGTCTCGTTCCAATAATGTAACCACAATTTTATTGGCAAAATCATTCAAAAACGGGTTAGTGTATCTTTTCCACTGGATCACTTCAACTAGAAGCTTGTACTTATGTATGTATGTATGGTCACCCTTTTCATTTCAGATAATTGAAATGGCCCAGACTTAATTGAAATGTTTCACCTGAACCAGAACTATCACCTTCGTGGTCACAGCAAAAAACTTAACCAGACAGCTTCTAACACAAACATCCGAAAGCACTTCATAACAAATCGAGTGGTGAACGCCTGGAATAAACTCCCACAGGATGTGATTGACTCCCCAAACACAAACACCTTCAAAAACCGATTAGATAAATACATAAAAAGTACATCAACAAACAAATAGCAACAGTGCCCAAGTACGAAAACTAAAAACAAACAAAAAAAAAAACAAAAAATTTAAACAATCATTCATTATAAAAAAAAAAAAAGACTGATATGAACACATCAGCTAGAGCTGCTTGTTCATTAAAAAATAAATAAATAAATAAATAAAGATATAAAACTTTCGACACGAAATGAGGCCATTACAAACCTACGTATTTTTCTTTCATATTCTCAGAAGCAACCCTAGAAAATATGATCTGAACCAGTTCAAATGTAAAAAACTTTAATAAGACGATTAAATAAACCCAATGTGTTGTTTACCTATGAAATGGAAAGCCACATCCAGGGAAAGATTCATTTCTCCAACACTTGATCACCATTTCTCGTAAAATTATCGCGAATTTGCTTATCGGTTCATCGCCTTTTTATATCGACAAATGTTATTGTTTGGTGTTGCCATTATTGGAGATGTATCGTTACTGTGAATTTGGTATTATTTTGGGAAATTCCATAGATGGATTTCACGGCATTTTTCTTTTCATTTTTTTCAGGAAACATTCTATATTATTTGGTGATTATTGTAAATACATTTAGTGATTCTATTTTGGACTATAAAAGTCTAAGTTAAAAAGCAATTTGCATCATTAATGATGTCAACACTAGAAAGGGACAAAGGACTATAGATGGTGCCTCTCGCTTTGCTCGTTTCTTGTCACAGCAGTGCGCGGTCCCTTTGGGTAGTAGGTTCATGGTGCGATTATAGATTATAGTATATCCGCCGAAATAACATGATGCTGTGAATACGGAAAACTAAAAAAAACTCCACATACCTATACGACAAGATAGATTTTCGAAAATTTAGTTAGTGAAATAGTTAGTGAAGCACAGACGAACGTCTAGTCACAAGTGCTTTAATTTGAGCTACAAAATAAAATTAAAAAAAAAAATTGTTGATATGGAAAATGCAAGTGTAAAGAGGTTGCAACATTATTGCATAAGGCCAAACTGTACTATTTACTATTCATATTCTAAGTGTACCTAATGTATTTTCTGTACATACTTTTCTTATTTTGGGGGTGGCTTTACACTGGGGAGCCGAGGTAGGGGGGAAAGTGGGGTGCGGGGGCGGGTATTGATTTACCCCCACCCCTTCTGCTGGAGGGGAAAGGGGAAGGGAGGAGGGGACGTATTTTGTATGAAAAATTATTTTTTTATGGAAAATATGTCAGTCAGCGTGTAAGTGTCCACTGCTGGACATACGCCTTTCCAATTTTCCTCCAGTCCTCCTGGCCTTTAGCGATATGGAACCACTGCTTTCCGCCGACGTACTTGATGTCGTCGTCCCACCTGGCGGGTGGTCTTCCCACACTCCGTTTTCCTGTCCACGGCCGCCAGTGTAGGACACGGTTACTCCAACGGTCATTGTCTCTTCGGCTAACGTGCCCAGCCCACTGCCACTTGAGGTTAGTCATCCGGTATCCAATATCGACTACTTTGGTGCGTCGGCGGATTGCCTCGTTACGCACCATATCACGTAGAGATATTCCCAGCATGGCTCGCTCCATTGCTCGCTGGGCAACTTTCAACCTTTGGACAACAGCGACCGTCAGAGTCCACGTTTCACACCAGTACGTCATAACCGGGAGGACACACTGGTCATATATATACGAGTCTTTAAATTTTGCGGAAGGTCAGACCTCAGGACGAATTTTAGCTTTCCAAAGGCAGCCCAACCCAGCTGAATTCATCTCTCCACCTCCTTAAGCAGACCTGGCTACCAAGCCGCAGAATTTGACCGAGGTATACGTACTCTTCAACCTGTTCGATCACTTCTCCGCCAATAACAATTTGTCCTCCCGTCATAACCTCGGTCGCCATGACCTTGGTTTTGTCCCGGTTCACCTACAAATAAAATATATTTCTTTATAATTTTTTTTTTCTTTCTCCGAAAACTATGTGTTTCCAGTAAACTATTTTTTCCTTAAAATTCGTCTATTAACTCAGTCTACACATTAATCTTACTAGCAATTTGCGACTTTGGCTCACCATTATAAAGCCACATTCCTTATTTTTACACAAATCAACATTTTTCAGCCTCGGTAGCTCAGTCGTGCGGTCGGTCGACTGTTGTTCAGCAACACTGGGCGCGGTCAGTACTTGGATGGTTGACCGCTCGACCGTTGGAGGCTGACCGTAGTTCTGATTTCACGTAAAACTGTATGTCCCTTCCCTTCTTACCTTACTAGGTGGTAGGGTTTATCGCGACCCATTTGCTACCATCACCGCACTGAATGAAACGACGTTCGAAACGGCTATGTAAATAGTTCGTGTTTTCCGTCCAGTTCAGTGTAGCCGACATGAAATGAAGGGAAGCGCTGACATGTCACCTAGTTCACCAAGGTGTTATGGGCTGACATTGCGGATGCTGTAGGTGATGTAGCCAATCGTGTCAGTAAAATTTATTCGGATTAGGATCTGGAGTTAGAACTTCGCTCATCTACTGACATAGACAGTGTGGGCGGCGCGATCGCCACGCAAACCAGCACGGCCCCGACGCTCAGCCAGCGCTCGCCGGGCGTCAGCCAGCCGGCGGCCCCCGGCCCCGGCCCCTCGCTCCACTCCGCCTCCTGCTCGACCGCGGCGCTGTCCTCGCGGAACAGCAGGCCCGACTCGAGGATCGCTACGACGTGCGAGCGACTACGGAGCAGCTGCGGAGGATATTTGTATTTATCACTGTTTTTAAGCAACCTGCTAAGGGCTCGTACCCATACTACGTGACCGATTTTTCCCACTTTTTGACCCCCCCCCCCCCCCCCTCCTTGTGACCTACGGTGGTATGTGCTCAGATCCCCCCGCCCCTCCCCCTTTTCACATAATATTTTAAATAATAAAAAATAGCTATTTCTTGACATAGAAATGGCTATTTTTAGCCTATTTAATTAATATTTGAGATCTTAGTGTGGTGTACATGGTACAAAGTAGTAAATCGGGAGGAAATGAAACTATGCTCACATGTTACAGGTGGGTATTTATGGTTTTATTAATTTATTTAAAATAACAATACACTTTCCAACAACTTTGGACAAGATATTCCCATATTGAACTTTAAAATTACTTTCTCTTTATAAACAATTAAATATATTGTAAAATATAACTGTAACTACGTGACTTGGCACTAACCCCGCCCCCCCCCCCCCCCCCCCGCGCCCCTCCCCCTGGTGACTGACCGTGGTGTTTTTCGAATCATTCGAGCCACGGACTTTTAGCAAGAGAAACACTGTTGTTGGCAATCACCAACACCTATAACTATATATAGTAATAAGAAATACACACAGAAAAATTAATGACGATTAAAAATAAATGTGTACCTAACAACTTTTTTCAAAATTTCCCAAAAATACTGTATATCTTTGGGATTTTTTTGAAAAAAATATTATTTTTCCTCCCAAAAAAGGTGGCAACCCTAAGGCTCAATCCACACTGGGACGGCAGCGGCACGACGCGGCGCAGCGCGCACTTTCGGTGTGAAATAATTTTAAACTTTATCTACATACTTAAAAAGACCAATATCGCTTGAAAAGGTCGAGCGGCCGCACGCGGCGCCGCCGGCGGCGCCGCTGGCGGTCGCGCGGTGCCTAGACTCGTCAAGAGGCGGGCGGCCACGCGCGGCAACGCGCGGCGGCGCGCGGCAGCACGCGGCGACGCGAGCCTGCCGCGCCGGCCGCTGCTGGCCGCTGCCGGCCGCGCCACGCCGCTGCCGTCCCAGTGTGGATTGAGCCTAATAACGGAAAAATAAATAACGATTAAAAATAAATGTGTACCAACTTTTTTTCTAAATTTCCCAAAAATACTATATCTTTCGGATTTTTTTGAAAAAAATATTATTTTTCCTCCAAAAAAAGGTGGCAACCCTTATACATTCATTCTTATAGATCTGGTCTCACCATGTTCGGTCGACATTTGATAGCAACCCAGCGCGGTGACAGCACCGGCGGAGAGAAATCTCGCTTTAAGAACAGCGCCATCTGTGAACCACGCAGAACACAATCGTTGAATAAAAAGTATGTTCATTTATTTATTTTATGTTAGACAGGCAGCCTGGGATGACGTATCTAAGTCAAGTTCAATGTCAGCCTCGACAGCTCAGTGGTGCAGACAGTCAACTGTCGCTATTGAATGTTAAGCAACGCTGGGCGCGGTCAGTACTTGGATGGGTGACCGCTGACCGTTGGAGGCTGACCGAGGTTCGGATTCCTCGTAAAACTGTAGGTCCCTTCCCTCCTAATCTTACTCGGTGGTAGGGTTTAACCCGCCCGGGTTGGTACCACCGCACTGAATGAAACGTCGGTCCAAACGGCTATAATTAGTCTGTGTTTTCCGACCAGTTCAGTGTAGCCGGCACGATCAAAGGGGGAAGCACTGACATGGCACCTAGTTCACCCGGTGTTATGGGCTGACATCACGGACGTTGTAGGTGATGTAGCCAACCGTGTCAGTTTCCATAAAAAAAAAAAAAAAAAAAAAAATGTTCATTGCTGTATTATAATTTTGAATTTTTTTCAGTTACTTTTTTATCCTTATGTGTGGGGTCGGTACTTAAAAAGAATAACCCCACTGCATCTCTCCCCATCGCATGTCGTAAAAGTCGACTACGGGATAAGGAAATTCGTCGGCCTCGGTAGCTCAGTGATGCTAAGCAACTGTTGTTAAGCAACGCTGAGCACGGTCAGTACTTGGATGGGTGACCGCTCGACCGTTGGAGGCTGACCGTGGTTCCGATTCCATGTTATACTGTAGGTCCCTTCCCTTCTTACCTTACTAGGTGGTAGGGTTTATCCCGGCCGGGTTGGTACCACCGCACTGAGCGAAACGTCGGTCGAAACGGTTATGCAAATATTTCGTGTTTTCCGTTCAGTTAAGTGTAGACGATGTGAAATGAAGAGAAGCACTGGCACCTAGTTCACCCGGTGTTATAGGCTGACATCACGGATGTTGTTGGTGATGTAGCCAATCGTGTCAGTTTCTATAAAAAAAAAATGTTTTTTAAATATATTGCATGTGCATGAACCTATTTAATCCTGTGGATGTGAAGTGCCAAACCAAAGTGGAGGATGGCAACTCGCTAACCGCCGCCGGTAAGGTTGCCATCTCCATGTTGGTAAAACTAGGACAAGAAAATTTAAAACCCCTGACATTTGTGACCAAACCCGGACACAAAATTAAAATGTAATAAGTTTTCCATTATATTGTGTAATTAATAAACCAACTGAAAAAAATACTTATGAACTATTATTATATATACATAAATATATAATATAAACAGTATATAAGTATGTACTACTTTGTGATATGTGACAATAACCGAGAAAGGGACATTTGGCGCGGTATTTAAAAACCTAGGACGATTAAAAAAACCGGACCGGACTTCCCCGGACACCCAAAAAACCCTGACCCTGTCCGGGAAAAACCGGACGGATGGCAACCCTAGCCGCCGGCTATCCAAGGACTCATCTGCTGGTGAGTAATGCTCAAGATCTTATGAAGCCTGTTGCTACACGAGATTCTTAACAACAACTCTGTTGGTTATCACGTGCTTGCGAGTGTTGGTCTTGTGTTCTGTTTCGTTTCATTTCTTTCCTTCGTTTCTTTGTTTATTTCCAGAAATACTTTCAAACTATACCAAATGGAAACTTTAGTTTACCCAGTAAAATTTTAAATAATGTGTAGATTAGAATTTTTTTTGTTTTCTCTAGAATTTGGTTGGCCTTACAATAGTAAATGACTTCTTTAGGAGTGAAACTGTCTTCTTCTATGGATAACGAAAAGGGGTCCTGAAAATCTTGATCCCATTATCAATGACTCTAGGAAAATAAATGCCTTTTAGGTTATATGTCAACGGAATATCTACAAATAGATTGTGTAAGTATGCTGATCAGCTCACTACAGATCTTCTTGGCATCAATATACAAAAACAATTAATTACTTTCTTTTCTCCACTTCAAAAGTGTTCCACTGTTCAGTTCATTTATAGAAAACTGTTTTATTTTGGTTCAACCAACAAGAATCAGACCACTACACCTACAATCAAAGAATATAATCCTACAATACCTATAATCACAGACTACAGACAGAACAGAAATAAACATAGATTATTATCGTCTGTCTAGTGCCAACTGCCAATGTCAAGTCAATCAGATTCAGACCTGTCACTGTTAGAGATGAGGCGGTTGTTGATTTAATGAGTCGAATTAACTTAACAGTCGATTAAAATCGGGTAACTACTGTCCGCGCGCGAGCTCCGAGAAATCGGGGGTTGGGGAAGCGAGCAGGCGTGCGTCCGTCCCGACCGTCGCTTCGCTTCACACCCCGCGCGCTCCCAGACTGGGAGCGCGCGGGGTGTGAAGCGAAGCGGTTGTAACACTCGTACTGGGAGTCCCAGTGTTGGCCTGCCTTAACGCGAGAGCACGCTTATCTAATCCGTATTCGAAATGGCAAAACACGTTCTTTCGAAGTGTGAAGATTGGGAAGTAACAATTTGAATATAGAATGATTTCATAATTAATTAACATCGATGACGTAATATTGACTAAATCACAGCACTAGGTCAACATTCCTTGAACTTCCTCGGAGCTCGCTCGCGGTATGTAGGTACCTGGTTGTGTATATTCTGTAAAATATACTCGATTAGAATAACAGCTGTCAAACTGCCTCAGTCATTCATTCAGCGTGTATAGGTGTTCACTGCTGGACATAGACCTTTAACATTTTCGTCGTCTCTTTAGCTAACGTATCCAGCCCACTCCCACTTTACTCCAGCAGTTTAGCCACCCGGTGTCCAATTGCGTAGCGATATTTCCAGCATTCCTTGGCTTCATTGCTCTCTGGGTAATTTTCAATCTTTGGCCAACAGCGACCGGTAGAGTCGACTTTTTAAACCCGTACGCTATAACTGTGAGGACGCAGGCACTGTTCCTATAATATACTATTCATATGCGTCTCTAAATGTTACGGAAGGTCAGACCTCAGGGCGAAGAAAACTGCCTCGAATACATAAATAAATATTTTCATAATTTGTCTAGTCTGCATAATTTTGAAGAACACTAACGTCTATATAAATACTCAAAAATATTTCCATTTAGTGCAATATTATCATAGAATAAGTATCATGTGGATCACTATTTGAGGCATTTTGACAGCTGACTGTAAGAATACTTACTTTTTTTTCACGGATTTTTTAAATTTCTAAATGGTCCGCCGGCCCATCTCTTTCTCTGACTACTGAACTGACAACGGAAACTGACTTTTGTCAGACGTTAATAGGAAAGGAACTACACTTCATCATAACGTATTTGAAATTGTGTACCTACAACAAATTATTATTCTTTATTATCAGTGGCATGACCTGTTCTGTATTTATCCTAATATATTATATTGAACATAAAATATGTTCTAGTACCTACCAGTAATTTGTGGACTTGGTCTGCTTTTGATCTGCTCAAAAAATTTAAAACTGTAAAATAAAAAAAATAAAACCCGTCGCATAAATTATGGTTTGACAGTATATAACGGTCTTTATTTTGTTAGCATAACTTTTTTATCAATTGCAATTTGTTGACAGTAATATAGACGCTAGCATCTCTAGCACGATGGAACTTTATTGCCGATTATTACAATAAATAAAAAAAAAACCTGATGCTAAGGTAAGTAACGGTTTTATTTATTACAGGTTAGTGCACATAAGCTAG
Organism: Nematopogon swammerdamellus; assembly: GCA_946902875.1. NCBI lineage: Eukaryota > Metazoa > Arthropoda > Insecta > Lepidoptera > Adelidae > Nematopogon > Nematopogon swammerdamellus. Next base: position 9,235,021 of record OX336348.1, on the reverse strand, counting down.
CACAGTTTTAAGAAACAGATACATCAACACCTAATATAATATATTATATTATACTATAAGAACTTTGTAACATCCATCATACATACTTAACATTGACTTGTACGCCTTGGCCTTGGCGTATCCTTCAATAACATTGAATCGACTAGATTTTTTTTTGAGAAATAAGGTAGATACAACTACCAAGTACGCGGGAATAAATAATGTACACCGGACTTAGAAAGAGACAATCCGATTGTAGAGCGTCGTCTCTGTCGCAAGAACTTGCACGTCTCTGTGCGACAGGGACGGCGCTCTACAACCAGATTGTCTCTTTCTAAAGCTCGAATTTATTGTACCTAATACCTAACTGAAACACTCTGAAAACTGAAATAAAAACACTCACTCGTGTAAATTAGTACCTATAAGTTTCTCAACGGGGTATGTAGATAATAACGATGTGATGAATGATCAGAGACCACTATTAATATGCCACTATACAGTCGACATGCCGCGCACCAACCGGTTCTGTGGGTCTTTTATTCACAGAACCGGAAAAATGTGGAACGCACTCCCTGGAGTCCCTACTCATCTAATCCTCGCAGGTACAGCATGGGGTTTTTCAAAAGGGGCGTGAAGAGGCTCCTGTCTGGCCGGCATGGCATTCGCAATCTCCGTGCATTAAAGAATGTCCATGGGCATCGTTAGATATCTACTCGTAGATGAGACGATGCCACATGTCCCGATTTCCATAAAAAAAATGGTGGAAGGGTCGGAAATGAACGCCCTAGATGCACCTAACCAGAGAGCATATGCCCAAAAGGGGTCAAGTACCCGTAACCGATGAGCAAGTATGGCCGGGGCCGGTACTTTAAAAGAAGGGCCCCACTGCATCTCTCCTCGTGTATGTCGTAAAAGGCTCCCTTCTTATATTACTAGGTGGTAGGGTTTAACCCGCCCGGGTTGGTACCACCGCACTGAATGAAAGGCCGGTCGAAACGGCTATGTAAATAGTTTGTGTTTTCCGTCCAGTTCAGTGTAGCCGGCACGACCGAAGGGAAGCACTGACGTGGTACCAAGTTCACCCGGTGTTATGGGCTGCATCACGGATGTTGTAGGTGATGTAGCCAACCGTGTCAGTTTCCATAAAAAAAAAAGTATGATGCATGTGAAAAGGCGTGCCAAGCAAGGTTGGTGGCACTTCGAGATGCTCTGTCTCTACCTACCCCCAGGGCCGTCTTAGGCCATGCAGGGGCCCTTGGGCACAAAACAGTTTGGGGCCCTCTTTAGAAAGAAAAGAATGTGAATAAAAAAACAATCTGACATTTTCTTTTTGAGCTGCAATTTAATTAATTTATTTCTATCGGGTATCAGAGAATTTTCTGGCGTCTGAGCTGCCATATATAATTTTTTTTTAATACAGTTTTGAGACAGCTGATAATGGTCCATAATATTTTTTTCTTGTTAGACTGAGTTGGCGCGTCCTATGATAGATAAGACAACTACTTAATGCGAGCGGCGTAAAAAATTTCATCAACGTCAAGGGGACCCCTTGATGTCGGAGGCCCTGGGCCCGTGCCCCGTGTGCCCATAAGGTAAAGACGCTATTGCCTACCCCGCTGGGAGACAGGCGTGAAGTTAAGTAAAAAATACATTGCTCCTTCGTAAATTTGATTAAACGAGTAATTAATAAAAGTAATCTTTTAATCTCCAACCTGTGGGTAGGCCCCTATTTATTACGGTTTACGGTTATAATAATTCTCATTTTTAACATCAAAAGCGTTTGTACAATCTCTTGACGGAATTAAAATAAGAAAAGTACAACGACTAAAACATCGCGAAATGAGATTTTTAATATCCAACTCAAGACTATTCTCGTTTCAGTACCTTTCAAGACAAGTTACCTACAAACAACTTTTAATTTTTTTCTTTAACTTGTATCAACGTTAAGGTGTGTTACTTACATAGGTACCTATATTTATTTATAGCAATTAATAACTTATCCTATTACAGTTGAAATATATGTCAGTAAATTATCTAAGTATGTATGTATATATTATAGTATTTATGAGTTGATCTAGGTACATTGCAATATTTATTTTTCTTATTGTATATATATGTAACGATGTATATTGGTTGTATGTATGTTTGTACAATTTGTCTATATTATGTTAGTTGTGTACTTATTTATATTTCATACTACGCTGTCCACTCTTTAGTAGCTACTGCATTGTCAGCCCCCTACGTGTTTTCCACGTCCAATGCCGCAAGGCACTAAACTCGCCTTTTGTGACCATTTTTAACCCCCGTCGCAAACGGAGGGGTGTTATTTATAAGTTTATCGTGCGGGTGTTATGTGTGTGTGTATGGGGGTGCCTGCTGTGGCATCGTAGCTCCCAAACGGATGGACCGATTTAGATGCGGTTTTTTTTATTAGAACAGTTTTTTTATTAGCTATGTTTGTAATTAAGTAATCAAGTAATTCGGTAATCAAAAAATTTATTATCTTTAAAAGTGGACCGATTTGCATGTGGTTTTTTAAAAACTTGAAATGAAAGTTAAATTACAAAAATTTAAAAAACCCCCGACCCCTAAAAAGTCAAAAGAATTTCGGTTTACCTACTTAAAGGCGTCGGGGGACCACTAAGTAAATAAAATATAAAAACTCAGCTGTGCGGGAATTTACTTAACAACGCACCACCGCACCACCCCGCACTGAATGAAACGTCTGTCGAAACGGCTATGTAAATAGTTCGTGTTTTCCGTCCAGTTCAGTGTAGCCGACATGAAATCAAGGGAAGCACTGACATGGCACCTAGTTCACCCGTTGTTATGGGCTGACATCACGAATGTTCAAGGTGATGTAGCCAACGGTCTCAGTTTCCATTAAAAAAAATCCGTGTAGGGCCGGTACTTAAGAAGAATAGCCCCACTGCATCTCTTCCCGTGAGTGTCGTAAAAGGCGACTAAGATATAAGGATAAGGTGCCGTGCATAAGGACGACAGGCTAGCCACCTCTCACCTCGACAAGGTCATTCCACCGAATTATGCAGCAGATGGGTCTTCGTGCCTTGCTTGCTGCTTGATAGTTAATATTTAAGCGGCGGGTGGCCGAGTGGTTTGGGCATCGGCTTCTCATGCGGGAGGTCCGAGGTTCGAATCCGGTCGGCGTGTACCAATGAGTTTTTTCTGACGAAAAAAATTACGTGCATACCTACACCCGCTGCTTCACCGTTCGGAATCGGTGTAAAACTGTAGGTCCCTTCCCTTGCCCCTTACTAGGTGGTAGGCTCAAATTGTAGCCGACTGGGTTGGTACCACCGTACTGGATGTAAGATGGCCGCAAGCAACCTCGGTTGTGTTCTCCTCTAGTCCAGTATAGCCAGCAATCCAGGGAAGTCTCCGGTATGGCACCTACCTTCTCGGAGGTGATAGGCTGGTTAGAGCATGTGCTTTGGCCCCTCCGACTCAACCACCCATAAAGGATTACATAAAAAAAAAAAAAAAATGCTTGTCCTAATACAACTCTAAACGTGGTGGTCGATGTTGCGCTGTAATTTACAAGAGTACTTGCAGCACAACACCGATTACTCTGCTTACCCCGATTGTCATAATACAGCGTGTGGTATGGTATGACGAGAAATGACTATAGTCCCGTCACCGAATATATATTACTAGCGTAACGTCCCGTGGCGTGAGAGAAAATCATTGCCAGCGATTCATTATATTGTATTGTATTGTATTGTTGATGATCATTCATATGGACTCGTGTTCATATGGCGTTAGACTGCACTCGAACTTGTCCCAATTTGTTCTACCCGGTTCGATTACACCCACGAAGAAGAACCGACAAGAAACTTCGCAGGGTATTTTTTTTTATAGTACCTACATATTTTTACAAGTATTATTTATTACAACACCGCCCATAGTCTATAGAAAACGCACAGCTTGAGAGCAAGATTAAACAATTTTGCTGAGAGTTCTGACTACAAATACTTATTATTAAGTGAATCAGGTTTAAAGAGCCTTTTGTCAAACTTTTATACGTAATTTGTATCAACATGGTATCAACATATTAAACATTGGTGTGGGACTACTAGCGCCGCCGATGTGGAAGCCTATGTACTATATGGTGGAAGCGCTCCGGCAGACATGTCGCTGAAACTGCGGTGCGCCACCTGAAAGCCTTTGCCGTGCCTGCCGTGCCTTCGAACCTGCGGAACCTACTCCTTTCAACCAAGGTTGTCTGTTAAGTCGGTTTACGAACGATAGTTTTACGTGATAACGTAGCCTCGATTACCGTACCGTACGTTTAGCAACACTGCCGCAACGTGACACAACGTGACACTTTTTCGTTTGTGCAGCCGGTATTCATCAATTTATTAGACGTTATCACGTCAAAAAAATAACCAGGGTTAATATAAAGAAGATAAAATAGAATAGAATAGAATAGAATTTTATTCAGTTGTACACATACATTATATTACAAACACATTAACAGAGATGGAGCTACAAAATACAAAAGAAAGGGCGAAGGCGCAGCATATGGCCACTCGAGTGTCTCAACTCAAGGGCCGTTGTTTTTAAGCCTAGCCTATATTAATACTAAAATTAAATTAAATCTAAGGAACTTTATACAACATTAACAAAAATACACATTTACATAATCTTTCTTCCGTCCGTCGATCAATCGGTCAGTCCTTCCGTCCGTCGGTCCTTCCGTCCGTCGGTCCGTCAGTCGGTCCGTCAGTCCGTCGGTCTATCCGTCCGTCGGTCCGTCGGTCCTTCCGTCCGTCGGTCTGTCAAGTGCTTCCGCCGTCCGTCCGTCAGTCCGTTGTTCCTTCCGTCCGTCGGTCCGTCAGTCGATCAGTCCTTCCGTCCGTCGGTCCGTCAGTCGGTCAGTCCTTCCGTCCATCCGCCCGTCAGTCCGTTGTTCCCTCCGTCCGTCGGTCTGTCAAGTCCTTCCGCCGTCCGTCCGTCAGTCCATCGGTCCTTCCGTCCGTCGGTCCGTCCGTCGATCCGTTAGTCCGTCGGTCCGTCAGTCCGTTGTTCCTTCCGTCCGTCGATCCATCAAGTCGGATCCGCCAGTCGGTCAGTCCTTCCGCCCGTCAGTCCGTTGTTCCTTCCGTCCGTCGGTCCATGAATCGGTCAGTCCTTCCGTCCGTCAGTCCTTCCGTCCGTCGGTCCGTCGGTCAGTCAGTCCTTCGGTCCGTCGGTCCGTCAGTCCGTTGGTCCTTCCGTCCGTCGATCCATCAATCGGTCAGTCCTTCCGTCCGTCGGTCCGTCAGTCGGTCAGTCCTTCCGTCCGTCGGTCCGTCAGTCAGTCAGTCCTTCCGTCCATCCGCCCGTCAGTCCGTTGTTCCCTCCGTCCGTCGGTCCGTCGGTCCGTCGCTCCGCCAGTCGGTCAGTCCTTCCGCCCGTCAGTCCGTTGTTCCTTCCGTCCGTCGGTCCATCAATTGGTCAGTCCTTCCGTCCGTCGGTCCTTCCGTCCGTCGGTCCGTCGATCGGTCAGTCCTGCCGCCCGTCAGTCCGTCGGTTCTTCCGTCCGTCGGTCCGTCAGTCCGTCGGTCCTTCCGTCCGTCGGTTCATCAGTCGATCCGTCAGTCCATCGGTCCGTCAGTCCGTCGGTCCTTCCGTCCGTCGGTCTGTCAAGTTCTTCCGCCGTCCGTCCGTCAGTTGTCGCTCCATCAATCGGTCAGTCCTTCCGTCCGTCGGTCCTTCCGTCCGTCGGTCCGTCAGTCCGTCGGTCCGTCAGTCGGTCCGTCAGTCCGTCGGTCCTTCCGTCCGTCGATCCATCAATCGGTCAGTCCTTCCGTCCGTCGGTCCGTCAGTCGGTCAGTCCTTCCGTCCATCCGCCCGTCGTCAGTTTTTTTTTTTTTTTTTTTTTTTTTTTATTGTTAGCTCGACATATGGCGCCGAGGCACCCATAAGGTGTCTAACGGCGCCCATGGACATTCGGTCGTATTCGGGGGTTGCGAATGCCATGCCGGCCTGACAGGTGCCCATTCACGCCCCTCAGTCCGTTGTTCCCTCCGTCCGTCGGTCAGTCAGTCCGTCGGACGGTCAGTCGGTCAGTCCTTCCGTCCATCCGCCCGTCAGTCCGTTGTTCCCTCCGTCTGTCGGTCCGTCAGTCCGTCGGTCCGCCAGTCGGTCAGTCCTTCCGCCCGTCAGTCCGTTCTTCCTTCCGTCCGTCGGTCCATCAATCGGTCAGTCCTTCCGTCCGTCGGTCCTTCCGTCCGTCGGTCCGTCAAGGTCTCCTGTCTCCATCATCAGACCCTCATCACCAAGTATATTGGTGGAAGTATGGAGCACTCGTCCGAACCAACCAAATGAACCCAAACTCGAGGGGGTTACTAGTAACGGTTGAAGAGTTCCACTGTCCACCTCCAATCTCCATCGTCAGACCCTCGTCACAAAGTGTATTGGTGAAAGTATGGAGCACTCGTCCGAACCAACCAAATGAGCCCAAACTCGAGAGGGTTACTAGTAACGGTTGAAGAGTTCCACTGTCCACCTCCTGTCTCCATCATCAGACCCTCGTCACCAAGTGTATTGGTGGAAGTATGGCACACTCGTCCAAACCCACCAAATGAGTACAAACCCGGGCGGGTTAAACCCTACCACCTAGTAATATAAGAAGGGAGTCATATCCCTTAGTCGCCTTTTACGACATACACGGGGAGAGATGCAGTGGGGCTATTCTTTTAAAGTACCGGCCCCACACGGCACATCAGTTTCTCTGGCGTTTTGATAGACGTATTTGTACATTTCGGCACAATGCAAAATGTATACTATTTAAACCGGCCATGTGCGCAGTGCGAGTCGAACTCGCTTGGTTTCTTCTATGGGAACCCCCGTGAATATTTTACTTTATTTTTATTTTTATTATTTGTTGTTATATCGGCCATAATAAATAATACATATTCTGTGAAAATTTCAACGGGCTACCTATTACGGTTCAAGAGATACAGCCCTCGACGAATGAGTGCGCGTTGGCTGGCTAGGGCGAGCGCGCGGGTCTGAGATAGAGTGACGTCACGCGTAGCCGCGGCGGTGCGGCGCACAGAGTTTTAGCGGCAGAAACCCGTAACTAATGGTCCGATTTTGATAATTCAAAAAAATATGCCATTCTTATGCCATAAAGAACAACGTGGATATAACTTCTATTTTTGCTGTTACTTTACTGATCCTCATTCTAGTTTGTTGGAGACAGGGTGGCAAAAAAAAAATTAAACTCAATAAAATCCAATGACTTTTGTTAGTTTTGTTAATGTCAAGTTGTGAACCTTTTCACAGATAATTATTTTCCATATAAATCTCAAAATTGAAAAATTGTCGATGAGCGCCTTCTTGCCTGCCTGCCTGTGTACCCTTCATATATTTATTATTTTTCAAAAACACAAGCAGCTTAAAAATGTAAACTAAAATTTTGACAGAATAAGAGATAAACTTGACATTATGTCTAACTAAAGTAACAAATTAGTAAATATCAAATATACAAATATGTTAAACAAATATGTAAAAATATCAAATATACAATAGGTTGTATTATATACGTCGCGTAGCGACGCATCTTCTAACCTAACCTATATTCCTATGGCTTCTTTCCGGCTCCATCATCAGGGGACCCTGGACATCATTTATGACAAGAGTACTTGCAAAGACAAATCCAACGAGCCCAAACCCGATGGGCTTATCTTGTGTAGTTTAGGAGTTCCTATGGCTTCCTTCCGGCTCCATCATCAGAACAAACTAACAAACTAACTCTCTAAAGGAAACTCTTAGAGAATACACTGATTCCACCAAAAGAACGAATTCTAATGATCTAGCACAATTAGTCAACAAGCTAGAAAAAAATTCAACAAAACCTTTAAATGATATCAATAAATTCTTTACAAATATAGGACATGACCTAGCTTCGAAAATATTACAAAACTCTAATACAGACGTTATAACACTTGCAAATAAAGTAAACTCAACAACAATTCCATTTACTAAATCGTTTTTTCTGTCACCCACTGATCCTACAGAAGTCCGACAATTAATAAACAACTTAAAATCCGACAGTGCGGGCGGAGATGATGGAATTTCAGCAAAACTGTTAAAACATGTATCGGATACCATAGTAGAACCACTTACCTATCTAATAAACTTAAGTATGTCGTCTGGACAATTTCCAGACTCACTTAAATCAGCAATTGTCATTCCAATATACAAAAGTGGACCTGCTGACTACATCTCCAATTACAGACCAATCTCTCTATTAAGTGTACTATCCAAATTACTTGAAAAAAATATTAAAATTCGTCTTGTTAAATACCTAGAAAAAAATTCCCTCCTATCAGAAAACCAATTTGGTTTCCGAGAAAATATTAGCACTGAGGACGCCTTACTTACTGTAACTAAATTTGTGTCGGGAGCTTTGGACAAAGGCGAAAAATGTATTGGTGTCTTTCTGGATTTGGCCAAAGCTTTCGACACTGTTGCTATTCCAATTATGTTAAAGAAACTCGAAAATATCGGCATACGTGGTCTGCCACTAAACTGGTTTAAGTCCTACCTTACTGAGCGCCGACAAGCCGTAAGATACAAAACAGGCTCCAATACCTCCGACTATTTCCCAATAACTTATGGTGTGCCTCAAGTCAGTGTTCTTGGGCCAATCCTCTTTCTCGTATACATAGACAATTTATGCAGAACAGTCTTTGAACATGGTATGATAGCCACCTTTGCTGACGATACAGTCATTCTTTTTAAAGGCAATACTTGGGATGATACTGTTAAAAGGGCACAAAATGGTCTAAATACCACACTATCCTGGTTGCAAAATAACGTACTATCATTAAATAGCACTAAAACCAAATTTATGACGTTCTCAATTACACTCAGAGGTCAGCCTTCGAGTGCTATTCATCTAAAAGCCCACATAGCAAGTTGTAAAAATGACCAAACGTGTAACTGCACTCATCTGGAGAATGTCAACAGCCTCAGGTACCTAGGATTACTTATTGACAAGCATCTCAACTGGAAGATTCAAATTGAAAGCCTCTCAGGCAGGGTTAGAAAACTTTTGTACTTTTTCAGTCAAATTCGTGATATTGCTGACCCACTACTGCTAAAACAAGTCTACCACGGTCTTTGTGGATCCCTTATAAATTATGGAATATTAGCTTGGGGTGGTGCTGCCAAGACTTTTGTTGTTCCTTTAGAAAGAGCCCATAGGTCCATACTAAAGGTCATGTCACATAAACCGTTTCGGTACCCGACTACTGCTCTGTACGCTGAACATGGACTCCTGAATGTTAGACAGTACTTTATGCTAAGACTTATTTGCTATATGCACACACATAAAAATCTCCACACGCAAATAACACATAGTTTTAGAACACGAGCAAACACTCAGAAACTACTAACCAGAGACCGCCACAAAACTACTTTCTTTAGGCACACTATAATTTTTTTGGGTCCAAATTTATACAATAAAATTCCAAATGACTTAAAAACACTGCAAATAAAAAAATTACTGAAATCCAAAATTCAATTATGGTTAATCTCTAACAGCCATGATCAATGTGAACACATTCTATGTCATATAACACAATGAATGTTAAATTAAGTAACGTTTAGATAACATAAAATAAAATTATTTACTTTGCTTGATAAAACTATTGTACATCGGGTTAAATATAATAAATATCATAACACTATAGTAACATACACAAGCACACTCATTCTCACCCAACAAAAACCTACAGCCATAACATAATAATAATTACACCACACACACACACATACCCTCACACACACAAACACACCCTCACCCTCTCACATAATGGATACATATACATTTAATTATACTCAATACATTTATATTATTTATATATATATATATAATATATATACAGATATTTAACAATTTCCTTTTCTCTCTACTCTTTTGTTTTATTTAATATTTAACATATTTTTGTATTATCATTTTTTATCTAATTGAGGCTATATGATCCGTCATACCAAAAAAAAACAGGTCGAGGCGACACAGGCGCAAGCCTAGTGCTTCCATCTGGGATTCAATTGTGAAAATTATCTTCGATAGGTTAAACATGTAATATTTCATATTTACTGTTTTGTTAATAAACTATTTGAATTTGAATTTGAATTTGAATTTGAACTACAAAGTCACCCGAGGATCTGCAGAGCCGTAATTGGATTTTTCACAATTTATTTCATACATTCGGATATTCCTCCTCGCTCTCTACGCTTCCAAAAGTCTACGCTGTTGCACTTACAAAAGTCGATTTCACACTCAGCGAAAATGGGAAAAATTTGAGGGACCACCTACAGCATGAACCATCATCGATAGACGAATGCTTTTTATTTTTATAAATTATCAAAAATTAAAAAATTATTGTAATATACCATTCCATGTGCACAAACACATCTCATTTAATAGTATTATAATAACTCCATCACAACTGCACATTCGCATTTGAGTGAACTCACAAAACTCTAAAACAGCGCTCACTAAAAAAATTATGACTTATTAATTTTGAATTTTTTCCAAAAAATAAAAAAAGGTCTCCACATATCGAGTCAATCTAGTAGATAAAAATATAAAACGTATAAATTTTTAATAATAAGTTTGTCAAAAAGTGCCCTTTCTAAACCCCATAAAAAGGGCCCGTAAATAGTTTGTGTTTTCCGTCCAGTTCAGTCTAGCCAGCACGACCGAAGGGAAGCACTGACGTGGCAGCAAGTTCATCCGGTGTTATGGGCTGACATCACGGATGTTGTAGGTGATGTAGCCAACCGTGTCAGTTTCCATAAAAAAAAAAAAAAAAATTAAAATATTTCCATAAAAGACTATTATGTATGACGTAGGGAGGGAGGGAACCTTCTCAAAAGATTATCCCGAATTGTCCCAATACGTCCCTGTGCGCTTGTTGAGCACCACCGGTCGAATTAATTTAAATGCCTCGCATTCCTAGATACAGAGTCGAACTTAGTTCTCGCCTCGTGCGGCGTGCGTGCCACAAGCGAGGTCCTCTCTTATCAAAGAATTTACTTGATTTCTAAGGATTTGCTATGATAAAATGTGACATTTTTGGAGATGAAGTTAAGATGATCCTTATACCTAAACATTTTGCCCGCCCATCTAACGAGAGCGAGCGAGATTACCCACACAAAGCCATATGTTAGAAGAGCGCTGAAATCATATTTGCGGAATTGTGACCAACCCACAGTAGTTTTTTTTATATAGAAAGCGCGACATTTGGCGCCGGGCCACGGCTGCTAACGACGCTCATGGACATTCGGTCGTATGCGGGGGTTTTGAATGCCATGGAGGGAAAGGGGAGATAAGAAGGGAGCGAATGGAGGGAAAGAGGGGATGGAGGGGGAGAGTGGAGGGGAAGAGGGGTGGGGTAGGGGAGAGAGGAGGAGCGAGGGAAGTCGAGGGGAGAAAAAGAAGGAGGGGAGGGGGAGAGAGGGAAGGAGGGGGGAAGGAGAGGGAGAGATAAACGTATATAAATGCATGTTTCTTTGTTTGTTCCGTACATCTAATTGCGCTGAAACTTTGGTGAGTTTCTGAAATACGCGAAAGTTTCTGAAATAATTCAATTTATTTTCATATGTACTTCTATACTAGGGACGGAGGAAGAAAGGAAGGTAGAGAGGGACCGAGGGAGGGAGGAAGAGAGGAGAAAGATAGGGTAGGGAGGGAAGGAGGGTCAGAGGGAATATAAGAGAAGCAATCGTTTATTAGCATATTTACATTTAAATCGGATTTGCTATAAAACGGAGTTTCCGTGAACGAAACCGCGGGCATAAGCTAGTTTTATATATATTTATTAACTATTATACAAACCCCTTCTCAGCAGAGTGGGGAGGACAGTAGAGTCCCTATGCGAACCCTTAAATTAAAATATATCAATCTTTTGAAATTCTACTGATTCCGGCCCTGAATTCAGAATGGGTCGTTGGAAATTTATATCAATTGTAACTTTTTATAAGGAGGGGACGAGGAGAAACGCGGGAAAAGGGGAAGAGGGGGAAAGAGCAGGAAAGCAGTGTTTAGGGGAGGGAGCCATTACCTATCTAGACTTAATATACGTATACTTTCTATACGATCGCCCTACATACATACTTTCTAAGTCGCTCTTTGGCAAGCTTCCAGCGTACGGACTTCCTTCTGGTCTATGCGACTGGGTCGCGCGCGACTCCTATAAAGGCGTAGCATTCAGGTTCTAGTGGACGGTTGCTCTTCGGATGCCATGTAGTGAACGCCAGCTTACAGCAGGGATCTGCGTTGTCACCCACACTGTTTCTTCTGAATACCAATGATACGCTGCCACTCGGTAACATACATAGTTTTGCGGATGGATACGGTACACGGATCCTACACAGTCACCCTTCAGCCAGACGGGATGTTGTGGATGAGGTGAGGCGAAGTCTGTACCGTGTGGGGCCGGTACTTTAAAAGAATAGCCTGCCTGCATCTCTCCCCGTGTATGTGGTAAAAGGCGACTAAGGGATATGACTCCCTTCTTATATTACTAGGTGGTGGGGTTTAACCCGCCCGGGTTGGTACCACCGCACTGAAGGAAAGGTCGGTCGAAACGACTATATAAATAGTTTGTGTGTTCCGTCCAGTTTAGTGTAGCCGGCACGACCGAAGGGAAGCAATGACGTGGCACCAAGTTCATCCGGTGTTATGGGCTGACATCACGGATGTTGTAGGTGATGTAGCCAACCGTGTCAGTTTCCATAAGAAAAAACAAACTTGTGTCTGAACTCGAACAAACGCTTCGGTCTATTTCCGAATGGGGCCGTAGGTAATTTGGTCGAGTTCAACTCTTCCAAGACGCAAGTTTGCGCGTCCAGTGTGAAGAGAGCGACGTTCTCGCCAGCTCCTTCCTTCCAGGGCAACTCGCTCAAATTAAGCGACCACCACGTGGTCCTCTGAGTCGAACTGTCGCACGAGATAAACTTCTAGCTCCATAATAATACAATCGGTTCTGCGGATCTTTCCTCCACAGAACTGATAAGCTCTGGAACGCTCTCCCTGCCCACATATTTCCCCCAAAGTATAGTCTCGACTCGAGTCCTTCTCGAGGCGTGAATAGGCACCTACCAGGCCGGCATGGCATTCGCACCCCGTACGAACGAATGTCCATGGGCGTCGTTAGACACCTTATGGGTGGCTCGGCGCCACATGTCGCGCTTTCTGTAAAAAAAACCGGCCAAGTGCGAGTCAAACTCGCGCACCGAGGAGGTACGCGCAAGAGTAGTTGTTTTTTTAAGCTGGTGCAGTGTTTTTTTAAAACAGTTTTTTTTTATTTCACTCTTTTTAGTATATCATATAACAAGTTCTGCGTAGAATTTGGGCGTTAAACCGACGACGCGTTTTTCCAGGGATTGGTACACAGTTAACAGTCCATATGTTGAAAACTACTGAACCGATTTTGATGAAACTTACACTGTTCCCTTGTGTAAATGTTAAAGTAAAATAATAAACGCATCGTCCGGAGGTTCCTCTCTTTGGGACCCGACCATCGGTAGCATGGGTCCGCCCCGCCGCGGCCGGTGGTGGAAACTCCGTTTGTTTTTATATTAATTTTAGGTTTTAATTAAAAAAATATATATATATTTATATAAAAAGAAATGTGGAAATAAATGGAGAAATAAATAATAAATAGTAAATATAAGCCAATAATGGTCACAATTGATTAATAGTTTTGGAGAAATGCGTGGACAAACGTACATACAAACGTACATAAATTGCGCGGCGGGTGGCCGAGTGGTTTGGGCATCAGCCTCTCATGCGAGAGGTCCGAGGTTCGAATCCGGTCGGCGTGTACCAATGAGTTTTTTCTGACGAAAAAATTTACGTGCATACCTACACGTGCTGCTTCACCGTTCGGAACCGGTGTAAAACTGTAGGTCCCTTCCCTTGCCCCTTACTAGGTGGTAGGCTCAAATTGTAGCCGACTGGGTTGGTACCACCGTACTGGATGTAAGATGGCCGCATTGCAACCTTGGTTCTCCTCTAGTCCAGTATAGCCAGCAATCCAGGGAAGTCTCCGGTATGGCACCTACCTTCTCGGAGGTGATATTGGCTCGTCGGAGCATGCGCTTTGGCGCCTCCGACTCAGCCACCCATACGGGATTACAAAAAAATAAATAAATAAATAGATAAATACACTAATTATTAAATTTGGCACAACTGTTTAGAAGCCCACATAGACTAACATATTACTTATACGAATATTGTGCAATTCCAACGATATTACATACATACATACGTATCCGTATCCCGTACGGAAGCCTATTACTAAGCCTCCGCTGTCTGTCTGTCCGTCTGTCCGAGGGCTGTATCTCTTGAACCGTAATACGTAGCCCGTTGAAATTTTCACAGAATATGTGTTACTATGGCGGATATAACAACAAATAAGAAAAATAAGAAAATGTTAAAAATTAAGGCGGGCTCCCATACAACAATCGTCCGAAAAATCGATTAGTCACACTATTGAATAATAGATGGCGCCACAAGCTTTTATACATTGAATTGTTGAAGGACAAAAGATAGACGGATAATAGCGGATAGATACGGAAACCTCCGTGCGCGAGTAAAACTCGCACTTAATAGATTTTTTGAAGAAGTCGGTTAAAAAAATAGCATTATCGCAAATTAAGAAAAGGCAGGTTGACAATCAGAGCATGTTTACTATACGACGAAGAAGTTCACTGACTAATAAAATGTATCTCTATCTCTATCTCTACTTCTTTTAAAGGGGAACGTCTGTATGTATGTATGTTTGAGGTAAACTCCGGAACCACTGAACAGATTTTGATGCGGTATGGAAGCAATAGAAAGAGTAGTTCTTGACGCTCGCTATAGGCTATATACCATCACGCTAAATAGCCTTAGGACTGAGCAGTATCAAAGAAAGTATAGTATGAACGGGAGATAGAGAGGCAGACAGAACATAAGAGAAGCGATATTTGCGTTTCGCGAGCGAAGCCACGGGCAAAAGCTAGAGTACTCTATTAGCACTGCTGACTAATACAAAATTAGATTAAATATTCCATATTCTTATATTCCAAAGATTAGATTTTATTTTGATTTTATTGTACCGTGTGGGCCCGGTACTTAAAAAGAATAGCTCCACTGCATCTCTCCCCATGCATGTCGTAAAAGGCGACTAAGGGATAAGGACAAGATACCGTGCTAAAGGGCGATAGGCTCGCCACCTCTCACCTTGGCACGGTACTTCCACCGAGTCATGCAGCAGGTGGGTCTTCGTGCCTTACTTGCTGCTTGATCGATTGAATCTTGTTCGAATACTTTGCGAAACGTGGTGGTCGGTGTTGTGCTGTAATTTACCAGAGTTCTTGCAGCACAACACCGATTACTCTGCTTACCCCGATTTTCGGGATTCAGCGTGTGCGATATGTATGTATGTATTTATTTTAAGCAAAATATGTATCACCGTACTCCTGAGTCGCTGCCTGACCTGACTGAAATAAACGCTTACCTATTTACGTCAGCCTAGTCAGTAGCTCAGTGGTGCGGTCGGTCCACTGTTGTTAACCTGAGCGCGGTCAGTACTTGGATGGGTTACCGCTCGACCGTTGGAGGCTGACCGTAGTTCGAATTCCACGTAAAATTGTAGGTCCCTTCCCTTCTTACCTTACTACGTGGTATGGTTTATCCCGCTCGGGTTGATACCATCGCTCGCACTGAATGAAACGTCGGCCGAACCGGCTATGTAAATAATTTGTGCTTTCCGTCCAGTTCAATGTAGCGGACATGAAATGAAGGGAAGCACTGGGAAGGATGGCACCTAGTTCACCCGGGGTGTTATGGGCTGAGATCGCAGATGTTGTAGGTAATGTAGTCAACCAATGATATTTTAGGAAAGATAGGTTATCTATACTATATGACATTCAGTGCTCACACATGGCACGTCCTTGAAAAGTTGAGAGGAAGAACTATTAAGTGATGCGCCGACTCGAATAGTCTTATTCCAATTATTAGAATTAGTGCAGAATCTCATTACACACGACGGCATTTTCGATGTGTTAGCGACTCATGGTTAGCGGTCCGAACGCGTGCGTAGTTGGTGGGCGACTAACATCAGACAGGACTGTGGTCTTGTATTTAATGTGCCGCTTGGGAGCTCAGATAACCTATCTACCTCCTTTTAACTTATAATATCATTGTAGCAAACCGTGTCAGTTTCCATAAGAAAAAATTGGTTGTCTGTAAAGTCGGTTTACGGACGATAGTTTTCCGTGGTAACGTCATAAAGTGGTAAGACTACTGGGAACGGTTCGAAAGTACCAGGGCAGAAGAAATTGAAAGGAGGATAATTACTATGGTGTGTAACCTTCAGCAAAACTTTTGTGATGTGGATTTTTTCAGCAATTTGCAGTTTGACACATATGGCGAATCATTCTGTACCACTTTACTTACTTATTTGGATTTTTATTTCTTTGTCTTTCGGAATAAAGAAAACATGTCTCCCAAAGAAATTCCCAAACGGGGCAGTAGGTACAATGCCAACACAAGTTATTAGACTCCTGCTAAACAACCGAATAGAAACTACATTCCCTCTCCTATGAAAGGTCAATATAGCCCCCTGTCTCGTCTACCTACCCCTCTCGAGAGTGTGGGGGGGGGGGGGGGGGGGGGGTGAAGTGGCGTAATCCGCTGACATGGTATTTTATTGAATAACTTTTACCGTTCATTTATTTTGCTCATTTTGTGATAGCTCGCTGTCCCCTGTTTCGCGTTTAGGGTTGTCAAGAGTCTCTCAGGCAAAATTATTTATGTATATAATATGACAGCTGTTCTTTCGACTTCGTTTTGGTTTAATCGATTCAGTAGTTTTTATTTTATTTTATTTATGGAAAACAAACAGACATGTACGTGAAGTAACATACAAGATAATAACAAAAATAATAAAAGTAAGTACACACACATCTAGCAACGCTCTCCACGAATAAAATAATAATAAGAAGGTTATAATTTGAATGACACATAAACCAAAAACATAAATCTACTTAAAAGGATGAATACAAAAAGAAAAAAAAACCGTTTAAAAACAGGACAACAAACAGCAGCAACAAAATAAAAAACACAAAATAAATAAATAATCAAGAGCAGCAAGGCCACACAACACCATACAAATATGTTACTCAGTAAAGGAGTATTACCTAATACAATGAAAGCAAAAATCGGGGTGTGACTGTGTCGTGGACACGGCCGTGTGTTTTACGTGAATACGTATGTACGTAACGGGTAATATTTTCCTTGAGCGTATTATATGTATGTCTAAGCAGCGGTAAGTGTTTTTCCTTTGGTGGCCGCCGTTCGTTGATCCGCTCGGACGCCTTCATTCTTTTACGTTCCCGGCACCGCTTTACTCTATCATATGGTGTTTTATAGGTATCACTGGATAGCTCTTGAGAAGCCCTTTCCAACCGTATATGACCTCTATATTTCGATTTGGATTTTTGACGAGTATAGGCCGACATTGCATTATTTATTAATTTTTTTACTTTAACATCATATATATTCACTATAACTATTTCACACTAATGTTTTATACATCCAATCGATAGATCTTGACGAGAGCTAACGATTGAAACTCAACTCAACCTCAAAATGGTGGCGCTTCCCCCTCCGCCGCCGCCCGCGATGCGTCACAGTCATCCATCAATCAATGTAACGAATTCTTTGATCCTTTAGCTATCGAGTGTTGTAATTATATTTTGGATGTACATCATAGATATGAAGCTGCAACACCAAACTGTATCCCCCGATTTTGTTATCATCAGTTTTCTGGATTGGCTCCCACTATGGAAGCAAATTTAAAGACGTATTCACGTCAAAAACATCATACACTCAGAAGAGTAGAGTGTTTATATAGTAAAGGGTTTTCCATTAGGGACGGGTCGATGTTCAAAATTATTAAAACGAGCTGTGTGTGAGGTATTAACGAATTTCTTTTTTTGTTTGAAAGGCCCATGTATGCCATTTATGTGTGGAATATGACATCATTCAAATGTCCGCCGCGGCTTCTCACGGTGGCACGGAAAAATGAAAAAAAATACGGACCAATGAAGCCACCGGCCCAAAATCCACACCAAACAGTAACATTTGTGGACGCATTGCCACTTGGTGAACCTCATGTGGGTTGCCTCGTCCCATATTTGCTTGTTAACATTGCCATTCATCCAAAAATGTGCCTCGTCGCTAAAAATGATTTTTCGGCCAAAATTGGGGTCCTCTTCCAAACGCTCCGAAGCCCAGGCAGCGAACAAACGGCGTTGTCTATGGTCATTAGGTTTGAGTGCTCAATCGTGTAACTTTGGAAAACCCTATGCTTATTGATGATGATGATAAGTGGAGGGAAATATCTGAAGAAGTAGTTGCAGAAGTAATGGTTAATAATTCTCGAATTATAAGCAAACACAGCTGCGGCGCGGGCATGTATGTAGGTCGATACAAATTGTTTGCATAGCCCCACTGCATTTCTTCCCGTGCATGTCGTAAAGGGCAAGATGCCGTGCTAAGGGGCGACAGGGTAGCCGCCTCCCTCTCACGTTGGCGCGATTCTTCCACCGAGTCGTGCAGCAGGTGGGTCTTCGTGCTTCACTTGCTGCTTGATAGTTATCTTCTCCTAATACTTTACTAAACGTCGTGGTTGGTGCTGCGCTGTAATTTACAAGAGTACCTGCAGCACAACACCGATTACTCTGCTTACCCCGTGTGTCGGAATACAGGGTGTGGAATTTAAGACTAGCTTTTTCCCGCGGCTTCGCTTCGCGTGAATTTTTGCTCACAGCTCAGGCCGCCGATGACGACGACGTAGCGTTATCACTTATAGCATCCATCTTGAGAAGTGGCAGTTCCACTTTCCCCAAAAATATACGTTTTGTCTACCTACTTCATTCCCTGAAAATAACCTTTTTGGATACCTCGTTTCCAAAAAAAAAATTACCATTTTGCATACCTCTTTCCCCAAAAAATAACCTTTTCGTATAGCTTTTTTTTTAAATATAACCACTTTGGATTCCTCTTTTCCTAAAAATAACCTAAGGAAACCTCTTCACCAAAAAATAGCCTTTTTGGATCCCACTTTCCCAAATAAAGTTACCCTTTTTATACACGTCTTTCCCCAAAAATTATCTTTCTGAATAGGTAGTACATGGGTAGTACCTATTTCTCAAAAAATAACATTTTGGGATACTCTTTCCCCAAAAAAATGCCCTTTCCCCCAGCGGACAGCCCTAAGATGAAAGTGTCACTGCCCGGGAAGGGTACAGGGTAATTAACATTCCTCTCGCTAATATAAAATGTCATACATTACCTCACCCCACCCCGCCCTTCCCTCTAGTCGAGAGCTAGATGCAACGGGCGCAGACACACCGGCGAATTTCTTCCAGCTTACATGCGCAATATTCATTATTTTCTTCATTTATTCACACGTTTTTTAAATATTTACAAACAACAGAGGGGTATAGAATCAAAGACAGCTCTATCAACTTTTGAGCTACTCTAGCTACCTTTGATTCTATACCCCGCTGCCGAATCAGCCGCTCGCTCAAAGCATCTAAAATACTCGGCAATTAAAGCTAACTATGACTTCCTCGCATTTGCCGTCGAGACTATGGGTGCTTGAAGTAAAGAATTAGAAAAATTTGTTCGGTCAATAGGTTCAAAATTATCGGAAATGTCAGGAGTACCTAACTGCGAAACATTCCTCAGGCAACGGATAGCCCTTGCGTGGAAATGCAGCGAGTGTTTTAGGCAAGAACTTTAGGTACCCTTCACGGTCATTTCGGGGGCAGGTTAAACGGGATTTTTTTATATATTATAGTTTTTAGTTAATTGTATATTATGAAATGTTTTTTTTTTGCTGTTGAATAAATAGATACTTACATTCATCCATTACTTAACATCTAAAATGAATATAAAAATATACGGAGTTTCCACCATCGGCGGAGGCGGGACGAACCTAGGCTACCGATGGTCGGGTCCCAAAGAGAGAAACCTCCGGACGATGCGTGCAGTGTCGAGCAGGACTGCCTTCTGGATCTAGCCTTTGACCCAACCACTCAGCGAGAGCCTCTTAAGGTGGTCGTCGAGGCTCTTCGCTATCAGCCCATGCGCTGATACGACTATGGGCACAACGATCTTCGAGTCGACGGGCCACATTTTGGTAACCTCGTGCTGCAGACCCAGATATTTTAACATCTCTGCTTCCTTACTGACGAGGTTACCATCGTGCGACACGGCGATATCGACGTTACCGTATTATAGTTTCATTATTTTCTTTATTTCACATTTTTATACAAATTCATACAAATTTTACACAAATTATACCTACTATAAAAGTAATAAAAATACATAAAATTAAACAAACATGAAATAAAAACGCTAATACCGCCGGCGGCGGCGGGATGCAAGCCTCCAAGCGCGCCGGCGGGTGCAGGCCGTGGCTACGGAGCTCTCCGAGACGACGCGAGGCTAGCTTCGAGCGATGGGTGGTGGTACTAGACACGTAGGCCAACACCATCCCCATCTCGGAGAGCTCCGTATCCGCCGGTCTGCGGGGCGACGTCATTATTTTATTGATGAACGAGCACCCGAAGCTGGCGTTTTCATATTATCTACAACCACATAAATGAATGAAAGCACTGACACGGCACCTAGTTCACCCGATGTTATGGGCTGACATCACTAATGTTGTAGGTGATGTAGCCAACAAGAGTGTCAGTTTACATAAAAATAAAAATAAAATAAAACTCCGCAGGGATGTCGGCGCCCAAAGTGTGTTATATCGCTTTTAAATGGGGAGTATTCTGATCCCGCCGCGCCGCCGTCCCCTTTACACCTCCGCACCACGCGCACCGGACAGGGTATGCATCCCTACACGCTGGACTTACCGCGGTCGCGTACTAACCGGTTCTGCAGATCTTTCCTCTCCAGAACTGGTAAACTCTGGGACGCTCTCCCTGCCCATATATTTCCCACCAAGTACAGTCTCGGGTCCTTCAAGAGGGGCGTGAATAGGCACCTGTCAGGCGGGGTTTGCGAATGTCGCGCTTTCTATAAAAAAAAATATTAAAATTTTATACATTTTACATAGATACATACATACCATACCGCACGCTGTATTCCGACAATCGGGGCAAGCAGATTAGTCGGTGTTGTGCTGCAAACACTCTGGTAAATTACAGCACAACATCGACCACCACATCCAGCTGAGTATCCGGCCGAGATAACATATCAAGCAGCAAGTAAGGCACGAAGACCCACCTGCTGAATGACACGGCGGAAGAACCGTGCCAAGCTGAAAGGTGGTTATCCTGTCGCCCTTATGCACGGCATCTCGTCCTTATCCCTTAGTAGCCTATTACGACATGCAAGGGGAGAGATGCAGTGGGGCTATTATTTTTAAGTACCGACCCCACACGGTATACATTTTTTCGTTTATAATATAAGGTGCTTCGTTATTTATGGAAAAAATTTCGGGAGGGTTACATACACACTCAAATAAACAGGTTACGCAAAAAAAAATTATATGTTTTTAGCATTACTTTTCGAGAAATTTAACAAAACATGTTTGCTACCTAAACATTAACCTGTGTGTAACAGTAGGTAACTTGCATTGTACGGGGTCAATGACCGTACTATGTTCAAACGCAGAACAGCTGTTTGTTGTAAGTAAGTCACAAGGTCACTATGATTGGTTTTTACAGCTACTTATTTCATTTTATTTTTTTGTTAGGAGAAAATATGCTCCTATAAACATATATTTTTTTCTTACGTAAAATGTTTATTTGAGTGCGTATGTAAAACTCCCGAAGTTATTGACACGAATAACGAAGCACCTTGTGTTATACGCGAATTTCGCACAATGCGATTTTCCTTGGACACCGCCGCCTGCGTTAAACGGAGTATTACTGTATAGAGAATTTTTTTTATTATTTTAATTGAACATTCCATCCGTTTTATAAATAGTTGTAAGGAAATGTGGACTGAAGATTTGTTACGGGTGCTAGAGGTATTATCGGTGATTGTATTATAAGTTGTTTGTACTTGTTAAATAACGAAGCGCCTTATATTTCCAATAAATTATTTTTATTTACAAAATGTTTGTTTGATGAATTTTTATATATTAATATTATTTATAAAATTACACAATTAATACAGATATTTCGACTGTTGTCGTCATCAGTGAAAAATATAACATATTATGTATGGTGTTGATATTTACAACACCATACATAATATGTTATATTTTTCACTGATGACGACAACAGTCGAAGTATCTGTATTAATTGTGTAATTTTATAAATAATATTAATATATAAAAATTCTTATATTTCCAAAAGTTTCGATAAGAATAATAAAAGAAGCGGTTGGTGTGCGCGTGGCGCCCCCCCCCCCCCCCCCCCCCCCCCCCCCACCCCCACCCCCTCCCCACTTAACCAGCCGGAACAAAAGTGTCCGTAATCTCCGTAACACGCGTAACGAGAGGGCGTCTTTTATTATCGAGGGCTTTTTTCTGGTACTGTTTGCTTGTTGCTTCACTTGGTAGGTACAGGTACAGTGCGCGACAGAGAAGGAGTGCCACGTTAAACTGTAGGTCCCTTCCCTTCTTACCTTACTAGGTGGTAGGGTTTATCCCGCCCGGGTTGATACCACTGCACTGAACGAAACATCGTCGTCGGTCGAAACGGCTATGTAAAATAGTTCGCGTTTTCGGTCCAGTTGTCCCAGTGTAGCCGACATGAAATGAAGGGAAGCAATGACATGGCACCTAGTTCACCCGGTGTTAAGGAAGTAACTATTAAGTAATCTGTGGTTATGGGCTGACATCACGGTTGTTGTAGGCGATGTAGCTAAACGTGTCAGTTTCCATTTAAAAAAAAGTGCGGGCGACACTGTGGGCTTCTAAACAGGTGTGCCAAATTTCATAAGTGTATGTGTGTTTGTATGTGTGTATGTCCAGGAATTTCTCGGAAACTAGTTAAATAGAAGTAGTTTATATCCTGCAAAAAATTATATAAATATTTTGACAGCAACCTCAGAGTATTGTTTGCAAGTAAAATAAAGAAACCAATTTTTAGGGTTTCCGTATCCGGTACGGGACCCTATTACTAAGCGGACGCCGTCTGTCTGTCTATCCGAGGGCTGTATCTCTTGAACCGTTGAAATTTTCATAGAATATGTGTTATTATGGCCGATATAACAACAAATAATAAAAATAAGAAAAAGTAAAAAATTCACGGGGGTACTCCCATAGAAGAAACCAAGAAGTGTATGCGCGCGCGCCATCTATACCGAACAGAGCATGAAGCATTTTAACTAATCATGTTTAACTAGTATGAAACATTTCATAACACGCCATAGATGGCGTGAGTGCCGCTAACCATGACATGGCAATACGGAACCCTCAGTGCGCGAGTTCGACTCGCACTTGGCCGGTTTTTTTTTTTTTGCTGCCCCTTAAGTTCAACTCTAAAGCGGGCCGAGCCGAGTGGCGTTCATTATGAGTGTGATATATGATAGTATGGGTGGCAGTAATAACTCTACAAAATTACCTCCCCGTTCTATATAGAGTTTGACTCATAATTTGGACACTATCACAGTAAATCATGATACAGAGGAGCAGAAAAATCCGTGGAGCCGGCTTGTGACGAGTGTGTATTGGTCGATAGGGAGAGAGAGAGAGAGTTCACATTGTGGGTGAGAGGTCACAAGTCATGGTCCCTCTTCTGTATCTGTCAAAATCTCTCCAGAGTCAAACTTGTTTACAGAGATTAAATGTTTATATAAATTCATCACATACATGAGTAAGTGTCAAACAGGGTATACAAAATGAAAATAATTCAAACCCATCGAGTAGGGTGTCTAAATTAATTTCAAAGGGAATGAATGTAAAGAATGTGTCTGTGGAAGTCAGTACGGAACATACCTTCTCGGCGGTGATATCGGCCGATCGGAGCATGTGCTTTGGACCCTTTGACTCAGCCACCAATACTGGATTACATAAAAAATAATAATACTAATTTCGAAAACAGCGTGGCGGGCGAAACTGTTTTCTGCAAATTATTTTTAATACCAGGGCTACCGAGCTTCGTTCGGCATTCTACACATATCTAAATAAACTTGAAAAAAAAACTTTTTTTTTATAGAAAGCGCGACATGTGGCGCCGAGCCACCCATAAGGTGTGTAACGAAGCCCATGGACATTCGGTCGTACGTATGCGGGGGTTGCGAATGCCATGCCGGCCTGACAGGTGCCCGAGAGAACCCGAGACTGTACTTGGGGGGAAATACATGTGCGGGGAGAGCGTTCCAGAGTTTACCGGTTCTGTAGAGGAAAGATCTGCAGAACAGGTTAGTATGCGACCGCGGTAAGTCCAGCGTGTAGGAATGCATACCCTGACCGGTGCGAGTGGTGCGCAGCGCAGGTGGAAAGGGGACGGCGGGATGGGCTCCATTATCTAACTAAATACAAAATTTTATCCAAATCGTTAGAGCCGTTTCCGCGAAACCAATTATATTTATAAAAGTGCAAGTTTAACTCACTTAAAGTAATAGGATCAAATTTAATTCCGGACTAAGTTTCCAAATACAAACAAATAATTGTTTTTAAGAGCGGGTGCGTTCCGAAAGAATGCGCCCGGTCTACGGGCGCGGTGTTCCAATAAACGTTTGCTGTGACGTCACACAATTTGTCATGTTTTGTGGTCACACGACATGCCCCGCGCCCCCCGCCGCCGGTCACCCTCCCTGCTATATGGGAGCGAGAGGTAATTGGGTAGTAGTACGTCATTTAAAATAAGCTAAAATTAAGTCTAATACAGCACCTACAACATCCGTGATATCAGCCCATAACACCGGGTGAACTAGGTGCCATGTCAGTGCTTCCCTTCGGTCGTGCCGGCTACACTGAACTGGACGGAAAACACAAACTATTTACATAGCCGTTTCATTCAGTGCGGTGGTACCAACCCGGGCGGGTTGAACCCTACCGCCTAGTAAGGAAAGAAAGGAAGGGACCTACAGTTTAACGTGGAATCCGAACCACGGTCAGCCTTCAACGGTCGAGCGGTCACCCATCCAAGTACTGACCGCACCCAGCGTTGCTTAACAATCAATAGCGACAGTCGACTGTCTGCACCACTGAGCTATCGGCTAGCTAGTGCGTGGAGCTGTCTTCCGGCAAGTGTTTGAACCTGGGAGTCTTCAAACGTCGTATCAATAGGCTAGCTAATGGACTGTAAAATTAATTTTGTGATTGTAAACGGTGCCAAGGTCACCTGAATCGTCATGAATCATTGACATAATTTATTTGTTTATTTATAAATTAGGATTAACGCAGAGACAGGAATGGAGGTTAGCATAAATTAGTTTGCAAAATGATACCTGACCTGCCTCCGCCATATAATCCTCCAAGATATAATTTGTGAAAATGTTAAGTGTGTAAAACTATGTACCTATATCTAGTTATCACAATTTAGTTTGTTTTCCAGCAGGTTTTGAACATTAATTTGTTAGCCCAAGGGGAACATTCCATCAGCCAGGTTAGGAGCGATTTACTAACTGAGATTCTGATAGTAAGTAGCCTATAGTTGATGGGAAGAATCAAGCTATCCGTAGAATTTTTTTTTTATTAAAATCGGTTCAGTGGTTCTCGATTTATAAGCGGGCAGACAGACACACAGAAAACAGACGTTGGATTTTATTAAAGGTAAAAAGGCGTAAAAAGGCATCTGTCACGCCGGCACGGCATTCGCAGCCCCCGTTCTAAAACGAATGCTTTTGGGCGTCGTCGGCTCAACAATCCATGCTGACGGCGGCGCCAAGTGTCTCGTGTATCAATAAAAAAAAAAAAAAAGGTAAGGAAAGGAAGGAAGGATAAGGAAGGATGGGTGGCACGGCGCCATATCTCGTGACAATGACGGTGACGGTGACGTGAAGGTTTTTCTGAGTTTACTTCTCGTTTTCATAACGCGCCTGAAGGAGTTCTATTTATTTCATATACGAAGGAAAAAGTATTAAGATGCTATCTCTTCTGTACTAAATAAAAATAAAATTATGTGCAGCCTTACTCTGGCACGCTTATCGTGCGTTTGCGAGTAAAATCCACTATCAAAATCTATCTGGAGTTAGCTTACACCCTACTGCACAGGCAGCGGGTTCAAATTAATGACATAATGGAGACAAAAAGATGCTTTTGAAGCGTCGTCGTCGCCACGCGCCGCACCGCGCCGCCTCGCGGACTAGGGGGCGAACAGGGGAAAGAGATGGAATGTCAGATTAGCGTGCAAATAACTTTGTGATTTGTTGCCACTTGATTTGACATTTTTATTTGATTGCGTTTTCAATTGTGCGTTTTATGACAGATTGTAATGAGTTTTAGAAAAGGCACTTGGGACCTGTTTTATTAATGTGTGCGTAGCTAGGTACTAAATAATTTTGATATAAAAGTTTTTTATGCTCGGTTTTTACATCTAGTGAAATGGAATTAAGTTCTGGATTGGACACATTAGAAAACGATTTAAAAATTTTCCAAATTCATCGTTGACAAATTCAGTGACGTGAAAGGGAGTACTCCTTTAGAAATATTCCTATAATATAGGTAATGTGTCTAATAAAATAACGTCAGTTTTAAATAGGTTCCCGTACCTACATTATAATAATATAGAAAAACCGGCCAAGTGCGAGTCGGACTCGCGCATCGAGTTTCCGCACCACAAAAAAAAACATTGAAAAAAACACGTTTCTTGTATGGGAACCCGCCTTAATTTTTTACTTTATCTTTATTATTATTGTTGTTATATCCGCCATAATTCCGCCATATTCTGTGAAAATTTCAACGGGCTACCTATTACGGTTCCAAAGATACAGCAGTAGGACAGACGGACGGACAGACAGACACACAGGCAGACGGCGTAGGCTTAGTAATAGGCTTAAAAACGTTTATTAAACTAATCACATACGCATACATTAATGGTCTCTGTCCTACTAGTCCAGGCGGAGCGTGCCGTAAAGGACAGCTTAGGTACAATAGGTTGCGGTAAGTAATACTTATGTTTCTCCCCATAACCGGGAAGACACTGATTTTCAACCTGACCCCTAAAGATAAATAAACATTAATATTAATTGCGAATACTACTCTAAATTATATTCTGAAACGAAAACCAAATATTTACAAAAACAAAATAAACAAAACATATTATACTTACAGATTCTTTATCATAAACATTATCTTAAACAATGCACTAACACTATTACAAAAGATTAAATTAAACTAAACAGTCTGCACTAAACTAAACAAAATTAAACAAACAATACAATTATGTAACTATTCATAATTTACAGATAAGATACATAAGTGGGTACATATTTTAACCTAAAACGTAATAAAATTTAAAAAATTGGCCAAGTGCAAGTCGTGCACCAAGGGTTCCGTACTTCCGTATCCCCGTGTCATGGTCAGCGCCATGCGCCACTCACGCCATCTATGTATTAGTTAAAATAATAATAACACATATTCTGTGAAAATTTCAACGGGCTACCTATTACGGCTCAAGATATGCAATACAGCCCTCGGACAGACAGACAGACAGACTGCGTAGGCTTAGTAATAGGCTTCCGTACAACGGATACAGAACTCTAAAAACAAAGATATACCTAAAATTAGACCCTATATATCAATACTAGCTGTTGCCCGCGGCTTCGCTCGCGTGAAATTCGTATTCCAAAGAAGAATATAAGTAACTAAGGGCGAGGCCGAAGGCCGAGCTGCGTTAAGGTAATCGATAAACCTTCTCAAAGAAAGTAACTAACTAAGGGCGAGGCCGAAGGCCGAGCTGCTTTCAGGTAAACGATAAACCTTTCTCAAATAAAGGAAGTAAGTAAGGGCGAGGCCGAAGGCCGAGCTGCGTTCAGGAAGACGATAAACCTTCTGGAAGAAGAGAAGGAACTAAGTGCGAGGCCGAAGGCCGAGCTGCGTTCAGGTAAACCAAAAACCCTCTTCCGCCTTCGGGCCTCGCCCTTAAAGACTTCCTTTCTTCGATAGAATATAATATCGTTTACTCAATCTATTTATTTCATAAAAATAAAAAAGTAATATTAATAATTAAAGAATTAAAACCTACCTAACAAACATTAAAATAACTATCAAAACGGGCATTTTCAAATGTTCTTAGAGCACTTGCGGCATTACCCCGCTGGATGGCAAGGCTTACCCTTTGAATGAAGTAAATAAGCCCTTGATGGCGGGACACCAGTTGCGTCAACCAGCAGAGGCCCAAGCCTCTTTTGGCTTCACTGCTCACGGACCGAGGGTTTCAACCGCAAACGCAACAAATTCGAAATCTTGAATTATATTTCTATATTTGCTGCGTTTGAGGCTCTCCGCCCCAGCCTCGGCCGCGCCAGCCGCTCTTGAAGATGTCCTAACATTACTTGGAGCCAATGTGAAAATAGTCCATGGCACTAAGGTGATAGCATCGGGCCTCTTGCCATCCAGCCGGGAATAACCGCGAGGTTCTAGGATGCACGGTATATTTGCCGTCAGAAGCGTGGACTTTATAATAAAATTTAAATTAATTAACTCAATCTTAATATTAATTAACTTTATTCGAGATGGTTTAGCTTCTTCCTGAACGCAGCTCGGCCTTCGGCCTCGCCCTTAGTTACTTGCTTTCTTCGAGATGGTTTATCATTTGTCAGAACGTAGCTCGGCCTTCGGCGTCGCCTTAGTTACTTACTTTCTTCAAAAATGTTTACCTTTTTCCTGCACGCAGCTCGGCCTACGGCCTCGCCCTTAGTTACTTGCTTTCTTCGAGATGGTTTATGGTCTTCCCGAATAGAGCACGGCCTTCGGCCTCGCCCTTAGTTACTTTCTTTCTTCAAGATGGTTTAGCTTCTTCCTGAACGCAGCTCGGCCTTCGGCCTGGCCCTTAGTTACTTGCTTTCTTCGAGATGGTTTTTCAATTATCAGAACGTAGCTCGGCCTTCGGCCTCGCCTTAGTTACTTACTTTCTTCAAGATGATAACCTTCTTCCTGAACGCAGCTCGGCCTTCGGCCTCGCCCTTAGTTACTTGCTTTCTTCGAGATGGTTTTGCAATTATCCGAACGTAGCTCGGCCTTCGGCCTCGCCTTAGTTACTTACTTTCTTCAAGATGGTTTAGCTTTTTCCTGAACGCAGCTCGGCCTGCGGCCTCGCCCATAGTTACTTTCATCGAGAAAGAATATCGTTTACGTGAGCGCAGATCCGCCTTCGGGCCCACCTTTAGTTACTTACTTTCTTTTTTTGAAATACGAATTTCACGCGAGCGAAGCCGTTATTGCACCAATGACAGCGACATAACTTCGACTTTCAATTATTTTTTTTATTTATCAAACAATTTGTCACCGGCCAGCTCACGTCGAGATGACAGTTCTCCGTTGTCAACATGACATTTAAAATTGTTTTTTACCATTACTTTGGATTACGTGATTTTTATTATATTTTTTAATTATTATGTTAATCCGGGATATACAATGTCACTATAAAAAGTTTCGTCAAATTCCGTTCAGTGGTTTTTGCGAGATGCGCGTACAAATAGACATTTTTGCATTTACGATTTTATTATATGTATAGAAAGAATAAAGAATAGATATGTATAGACTGTTGTGTTCAAGTTATAAAAAAGAAGAACTTGTCATTTTCGTTGTATCTACTTTTTTAAAATTTCGAATGAATATTTTATTCAAATTGTATTTGCTGCCAGTTCTCAAGATGTAATTATGCACTTTGGACTACGTGATTTTAAACGCGCAATAATGTTTTTATTATTGTTTAATTTTTTTTTTATTTTTGTTATTTTTTTTTACGTATTATGTTAACCCGGCATATAAACTGCCACTATACAAAGTTTCGTCTAATTCCGTTCGGTGGTTTTTGCGTGATGCGCGTACAGACAAACAAACAAACAAACAAAAATTTTAAAAACTGTTCTAAAATGTTCAGTATCTTATTTTAAGCCACCCTGGTTAGTTTTTTTCCGAATACATTCAATGTACAGACTTTCTTACCTCTACGATTTTATTATATGTATAGATACCCAACAGCACAGATGCGAACCGTTCAAATTATATACACTAGGTACATTAATAACCTGCTAATATTCCCGTATCCCCCCCCCCCCCCCCCCCGCGTCACTTCGTCCCCCTCTCGCATTGTTGCGGAATGTAATAATTATAGCGGCTCTCCTCTGAAGCGAAGGGGGGAAGAGAGGAGGGAACGGGAGGGGCGGAGAGGGACAAGAAAGGGGGGAAAGCGCTCGCCGCCGATATGAACGCACGTTCCGAAGTGCGAGATGATCGTTTCTGTTAGCTACTTAAAGTTATATTGCGCACATCTAATAATATAAAAACATAAATATATATATTTTTAATTTACAACTGTTAACACAAGTCGCCTTTTTATTGTACTAGCATGTACCTACTTACATACATTATTAATAAGTTTTTTTTTATGGAAACTGACACGATTGGCTACATCACCCAACCCACAACATCCGTGATGTCAGCCCATAACACCGGGTGAACTAGGTGCCATGTCAGTGCTTCCCTTCATGTCATGTCAGCTACACTGAACTGGACGGAAAACACAAACCATTTACATATCCGTTTCGACCGACGCGACGTTCCATTCATTCAGTGCGGCGGTACCAACCCGTATTCTTATTATTAATTTGTTTTCAACTTTTCGCTACTACCTACTTACGTTCCACTATATTAAACGAATCCCAAACATTCGGAGGTTGACTGTAAGAAATATCTGTAAGGGATAAGTTCACCTTTTTTATTTTATTTTTTATGGGAAGCACGACATATGGCGCGCGCGCGCCAGACTAACGCAGAGGTGTAGTCCGACGGGGCGCCAACAGGCATTCGGATATTTACACCATAATAGGTAAATGTTCTAATGTGCTTGTTACTGAGTTGTGGCGAATTCGTAGATGAGGAAAGAAATACTTTGCGACTGCGTGATCGACAGAGATGGAAAATGGCTACGCCACACAATGATGTACATCGCATACGCTACGCTCCCCGCCCGCCTGCCGTCTTCTTACCCCTTTCGTGACGACTGCGGTTCTCTTTGCTGAGGACGGTAATGAATAATCCATTCTGATTCATCCATGTTCGTGGTGGTAGGTTCAAATTTTAGCCGACTGGATTGATACCACCGTACTGGATGTAAGATGGCCGCATATAGCAGCCTCGGCTGTGTTATCCTCTAGTCCAGTATAGCCGGCAATCCAGGGAAGTCTCCGGTATGGCACCTGTAACAAAAAACGTGAAAATAAAGGAATATAATAAAAATAAGAAAAAGTAAAAAATTCACGGAGGTTCCCATAGAAGAAACTAAAAAGGGTATGCGCGCCATCTACCGAAAAGAGTATGAAGCATTTTAACTAATCATGAATTATTTTAACTAATATGAAGCATTTCATAAACACGCCATAGATGGCGTGAGTGGCGCTGACCATGACATGGCGATACGGACGGAACCCTCGGTGCGCGAGTTCGAATCGCACCTTGTTAGAGCATATAATATAAAGACCTCATCAGTTTCGTAACCACAAAACTTATTTCCCCTTCAATTACATAATCAATTTTTTTTTATTACTTTGTTGTTCTAGCTGTAAATTATTAAATGTTTTTCCAAATTCGAAAAAAATTATAATAAAAAATTTATAAAAAGCACCGCACGCAATGCTCGCAGTTATATGAGGTGCCTCCTTTGAGGAAACGAGTTGTCCATTGGTCCTTCTCGCGAGATCAAATTGCGCGCAGTTCGGAGTTTCCACCAGCACCACCGCCACTAAAATTTCATGAAACAATCCATCTCCTTCCAGCAGGTTTGGGGGCCATCGTCCCGTTTTAGTTTATCTTTAGATTTATTTTATTCGTTCCAATTACAATGTGCGTATATTATGCTTATTCGAAGACCACATTGCACATTTAAAAACTTGATAGCGTCAACATTTCGGAACGCACGCACGCTCCCCGCGCGCGCTCCACCTCCAATATGGCGGCGGCGGTGGAACGGTGCGGTGTGGTTGTATTGTAGTACTATATGTCTACAGTCTATGGTATGCTTTGACAGCGGCTTGCCGCGCTTATTCCATTATATTATTCAATACTTTTATTGGGCAGACATCAAAGCTTTATGAAATTCCCACTTTATCCGGCCGTAATGTTTCATATCATAATTCACTTTTTAATATGACGGGAATTCAAATTAGCAAAGTTACGGGTGGCAAGCGAAGGGCTACTTGAGGTACAGTTCAGTTCGAAAGAGCAGAGTTACACTTAGAACCCTGTCACACATCAATACTAATAATAAATCTGTAAGGGATGGTCATGATATCTGAATCTGAATCTGTAGACCCCGCTACAATGTGCCGTGTGGGGCCGGTACTTTAAAAGAATAGCCCCACTGCATCTCTCCCCGTGTATGTCGTAAAAGGCGACTAAGGGATATGACTCCCTTCTTATATTACTACATGGTAGGGTTTAACCCGCCCGGGTTGATACCACCGCACTGAATGAAAGGTCGGTCAAAACGGCTATGTAAATAGTTTGTGTTTTCCGTCGTTCAGTGTAGCCGACACGACCGAAGGGAAGCACTGACGTGGCAGCAAGTTCATTCGGTGTTCTCTCACGGCTCATATCACGGATGTTGTAGGTGATGTAGCCAACCGTGTCAGTTTCCATTAAAAAAAATGTAGAGTCCACTGCGGATGGCGGTGTAGACCCCGCTACGACGTAAATTCGACTACGGTCGGGGCGGCGCGGCGTAGACCCCGCTACAACGTAGAGTGGACTTTATACGGACGACGGAGTAGATCTCGCTACGTCGTATAGTCGACTTCGGATTGCGGCGTAGACCGGCGGTGTCAGCGGCACGGTGGTGGGAGTCGTAGACCCCTCTACGACGTAGATAGAGTACTTTGCTGTCCGTGACGTTGACACCGCTACAACGAACGTAGGTTGACTACGGACGACGGAGTAAACCTCGCTACGGCATAGAGTCATCTAGGGATTGCGGCGTAGACCGGCGGTGTCAGCGGCACGGTGGTGGGAGTCGCAGACCCCTCTACGACGTAGATAGAGACTTTGCGGCCCTTGACGTGAACACCGCTACACCAACGATGGAGTAAACCTCGCTACGGCATAGAGTCATCTAGGGATTGCGGCGTAGACACCCCCGCTGGTGTCCGCGGCACAGTGGGAGTCGTAGACCCCTCTACGACGTAGATAAAATACTTTGCGGATAGAGTACTTTGTAGATAGAGTACTCTTCCTTTCTACTCACATTTAAATTTTCGAGGAATCTGACATAGCTGGCTACGTGTAGTCTGTGGCTAAATCTCTCGCTACAACAGTGATGTCACTGCGTTACACCTGGCTCCTGTCGTACGTACCCAGCTACATTACAAAAGCTGCTTTTGTATTATTATTTTTTTTATGGAAACTCACTACATCACCTACAACGTGAACTAGGTGCCATGTCAGTGCTTCCCTTCATTTCATGTCGGCTATACTGAACCGGAAAACACGAACTATTCACATAGCCGTTTCCACCGACGACGTTTCGTTCAGTGCGGTGGTACCAACTCCAGCGGGATAAACCCTATCACCTAATAATATAAGAAGGGATGGGACCTACAGCTTTACGTGGAATCCGAATAAATATAAGTACACCCATCTAAGTACTGACCGCTCGACCGACCGCACCACTGAGCTACCGAGGCTGACTAATTATATGTATAAATCGCAGACTAGGTCCTGCTTGGAGTACTGCTCGCACATGTGGGATGGCTCTGCCAAATACCAGCTTGCGCCTCTGGACTCGATCCAGCGTCGAGCCGTGCGAATAGTGGGTGAGACCGAAGTGTACGGCGATCTAGAACCACTGCAAGACCGTCCATGGGCGTTGTTAGACACGCGTCTCGGCGCCGATTATACACCTGGGATATTGGACTTCTGGTCACAACTCCAGGATGCCGAAAGAAGAAATAGAACAAAAAGAAATAGCTTACTGTCACAAAAGCTTATAAACAATGACTCATACATAAAACACCCCAACCGGCTGGCGGGACAGCTCACTACACTCCCGTATGAGAAAAGGCGTTCTATATTTAAAAAAAAAACAACAATTGCAATGACTGCGTGCCCCTAAGGCCGTGATAAACGCCAAATACGCAAAAACATTCAAAAAGTGCGGCAAAGAAAGTTCAAAACTGACCAATTGGCACACATTGAGAAAATTAAAAAAAATACCAACATAAAATTTGGTTCCTTACCAACAATGTAGTTTGTTGGTTTTTTTTAAATAATGAGTAAAATTACTATAAAAAAAATTTCAAAAAAAAGTATGAATTTAAAAAAATCTGAGAATGTGTTTTACAATACACTGATGCAAGCTCACACAGCATTGATAAAACTGGCTTGATTTTATTATTGTAAACACGACAGGAGATAAAAATAAAAAAAAACACCTACACGAAATTATTATCGACGTAATTAACCATAACTAAATGCACCTATCTACCTATTTTTACTTACGTAAGTACCTATTTTCATTTTAGTTTTCATCGATAGTCTATTTAGTTATAGGTTATAAGGGATATGACTCCCTTCTTACTATACAGGATTATATCATTTATTTAATAAATAACAAAAAAGTAATACTAATAACTAAAGAAATAAACCTACCTAACAAACATTAAAATAACTATCAAAAGGGGCATTTTCAAATGTTCCTAGAACACTTGCTGCATTACCCCGCTGGATGGCAAGGCTTACCCTTTGAATGAAGTAGGCCCTTGATTGCGGGACGCCAGTTGCGTCCACCAGCAGAGGCCCAAGCCTCTTCAAGAAGCTTTTGGCTTCACTGCTCCACGGACCGAGGGTTTCAACCGCAAACGCAACAAATTCGAAATCTTGAATAATATTTGAATATTTGTTGCGTTTGAGGCTCTCGGCTCCGGCCGCGGCCGCGCCAGCCGCTCTTGAAGAGGCCCGAACGTGACTTGGAGCCAATGTGTCGACACAAGTGGCGTCCCACATCAATGACCTACCCTTAGCCCATGGCACCAGGGTGATACCATCGGGCCTCTTGCCATCCAGCCGGGAATAACCGCAAGGTTCTAGGATGCACGGTATGTTTGCTGTCAGAAGCGTGGACTTTATAATAAAATTTAAATTTTGATGCCTGGAGTTTCTACCTGCACTTTTGATACATGATAGTCCGTGGTGGCCATATATGTCGACTGGTGACCCACACACACAAATATGACTTTCACAAATTTTGAGGCCTAAACGAAGTGCAACCGAAATTTTGGTGGTTTTCTGATCTAATAAAGTCCCTAGGTGACTCGATGGGTAAGCTTCAACACGCCGGTGGTGGAGTTTCCACCACCGGCGGCGGGGCGAGCCCAAGCTACCGATGGTCGGGTCCCAAAGAGAGGAACCTCCGGACGATGCGTGCAGTGTCGAGCAGGGCTGCCTTCTGGATCTGGCCCTTGACCCAACCACTCAGCGAGAGCCTCTCAAGGTGGTCGTCGAGGCTCTTCGCTATCAGCCCATGCGCCGAAACGACTATCGGCACAACGATCGTCGAGTCGACGGGCCACATTTTGGTAACCTCGTGCTGTAGATCCAGATACTTTAACATCTTCTCTGCTTCCTTACTGACGAGGTTACCATCATGCGGCACGGCGATATCGACGAGCGTTGCGCGCCTTGCCTCCCGGTCCACTATCACAATATCAGGTCTGTTCGCGAGAATAGTCCTGTCTGTGATAATGGACCGGTCCCAGTAGAGTGTGACATGACCGTTCTCGAGAACTGGCAGCGGATTGTACTTATAGTAAGGCACTTCGGTACCTACAAGGTTGAACTTTAAGGCAAGTTGCTGGTGGATAATCCTGGCTATTAGGTTGTGTCTATGCAAATACTCGGTGTTGGCAAGCTGCGAACAACCGGAAATCACATGTCTGAGGGACTCGCCAGGTTGGTGGCAGGCGCGGCAGATGTCAATGGTCCCGTCCTTCATTATGTGTTTCCTATAGTTGTTCGTCTTACTCCCTTCTTATATTACTAGGTGGTAGGGTTTACCCGCCCGGGTTGGTACCGCCGCACTGAATGAAAGGTCGGTCGAAACGGCTATGTAAATCGTTTGTGTTTTCCGTCCAGTTCAGTGTAGCTGGCACGACCGAAGGGAAGCACTGACGTGGCACCAAGTTCATCCGGTGTTATGGGCTGACATCACGGATGTTGTAGGTGATGTAGCCAACCGTGTCAGTTTCAATAAAAAAAAAAAAAAAAAGGTTTATAAAAAGTCGTCCATAAACTAAAATAATTTGGAATTTGAAATTCCCGAATGCTCAAGTTCATTGACGTGCTAAGCATTCCCAAAAAAAGTGCTTCGCACTTGCACTTCCCTGGCAACAGGGCAGGGGCAGGGGTAACGGACCTTTGGCTAATGAAATGAACAGATTTGCTCCGATAAGGCGTAACGAAGCAGGTGTGCGCCTTTGATGATGTCCGGCCGTGCGACTTAGCCTTCGGACACTTAGTGGGGTCGCCAAATCGTGGGGTCATTCGGAAGCTTAATTAGCATGGACGTCATTAGATTCGTTAGTTGGCGAACAGTTAATTTATTCGATCGAAGTTACGGGGGGGGGGGGGGGGGGGGGGTAGGAATTTAAGTTTACCGTGTTTATTTACCCGCTGGAGGCCGGTAGGACTGGAGGATAATTGGAGAGGCGTATGTCCAGCATTGGACGCTTGCACGCTGACTAACTGACAGGCTGACTGGCTGTGTTCGACCCCCAGTGAACCGGGGGTCAAAAATCAATAGCTTTTGAGTTATTGTTCTGTATTATTACTAAAAACTGATAACTTGTAAAATAACTACTTACTCCACTCTGGGTAATTAAACAGCGATTTTCTAATAGCTGACTAACTAACTAATAAATGAAAAAAAAACTACTTTAAAAAAAATCCTTCAAAATATCCGTAATCTCAGAAATAAAGTCATATTAAATTACAGTTTATTTAAAAGGGTTCCGTATCGCCATCTCATGGTCAGCGCCACTCACGCCATCTATCAATTAGTTAAAATGCTTCACACTCTTTTCGGTAGATGGCGCGCATACACTTTTTAGTTTCTTGTATGGGGACCCGTGAAAAAATAAAAATTTATCGCCTTGCATTGCGCAAAGGCTCGAAAACGACTGGACCGATTTGAATAATGTTTTTTATGTATTGTTCTGTATTTTTCTAGGGTGGTTTACAAGAAAAAAACCGGCCAAGTGCAAGTCGGACGCGCGCACCGAGGTTTCCGCACCACAAAAAAAAAACATTAAAAAAACACGTTTTTTGTATGGGAACGCCTCTTAATTTTTAGGTTTCCGTATCCCGCACGGAAGCCTATTACTAAACCTCCGCCGTCCGTCCGTCCGTCCGTCCGAGGGCTGTATCTCTTGAACCGTAAATAGGTAGCCGGCTGAAATGTTCACAGAATATGTGTTACTATGGCGGATATAACAACAAAAAATAAAAATAAGAAAAGTAAAAAATTAACGGGGTTTCCATAGATGAAACTAAAAAGTGTATGCGCGCGCGCCATCTAACGAAAAGAGAATGAAGCATTTTAATTTAATCTATTCATGAATTTTACCTAATATGAAGCATTACATAAACACGCCATAGATGGACCTGTTTTTAATGTTAAGCAACGCTGGGTGCGGTCAGTACTTGGATGGGTGACCGCTGACCGTTGGAGGCTGACCGAGGTTCGGATTCCTCGTAAAACTGTAGGTCCCTTCCCTCCTAATCTTACTTGGTGGTAGGGTTTAACCCGCCCGGGTTGGTACCACCGCACTGAATGAAACGTCGGTCAAAACGGCTATGTAAATAGTTTGTGTTTTCCGACCAGTTCAGTGTAGCCGGCACGATCAAAGGGGGAAGCACTGACATGGCACCTAGTTCACCCGGTGTTATGGGCTGACATCACGGACGTTGTAGGTGATGTAGCCAACCGTGTCAGTTTCCATAAAAATAAAAAAATAAAAGATGGCGTGAGTGGCGCTGACCATGACATGGCGATACGGAACCCTCGCTGCGCGAGTTCGACTCGCACTTGGCCGGTTTTTTTCTATCCATCAACGGCACAGGAAACACACATCCCGTTTCCTCCTTCCTTCCTCCATAATTTTTGTTTTTTTTTTATATATTTTTAATATGTTCTTCATTAGGTTAATTTCATTAATTAGTTTTATTTAATTTGTGTTATTCAGCTATGAAAATAAAGATATTCGATTTTTTTTTCAGAAATGATTTCGATCCGTTGCTGGAAGATGTCTATACCGCTGAAGGCCGGGAGGACTGGAGGGAAATTGGAGAGGCATATGTCCAGCAGTGGACACTTACACGCTGACTGACTGACTGACTAGCTTATGTAAGTGTACCTTTTTTTTTTTGTGGAAACTGACACGGTTGGTTACATCACCTACAACATCCGTGATGTCAGCCCATAACACCGGGTGAACTTGGTGCCACGTCAGTGCTTCCCTTCGGTCGTGCCGGCTACACTGAACTGGACGGAAAACACAAACTATTTACATAGCCGTTTCGACCGACCTTTCATTCAGTGCGGTGGTACCAACCCGGGCGCGTTAAACCCTACACTTAGTAATATAAGAAGGGAGTCATAATATGCTGGAAGATGCGCATGTCTGCGCACCGCTGAACGCCGGGAGGACTGGAGGGAAATTGCAGAGGCGTATGTCCAGCAGTGAACGCTTACACGCTGACTGACTGACTGACTGACTAGTTAATGTAAGTGTACCTACCCCTGTTAGTCAATAACAAGATTAGCCTTTATACCGGATAAATGATTTAGGTACGTGCTACCAGAAGAGCATTATGTTTGAATCTATAAGTGCCTATTATTACTTGCTTAGGTCTGTATTCAGGTTGGAAACGGCTATTCAGCCTATGAGCTAATTTATAGGTTGAACCGGAGCCAAAGTCCAGTAAGCATACATTTTGCCAAATTCACTGGGCACATTAATTAGGCCCCAACCTCGCTTTCATAAAGCCAGATGTACATACATAGACGTTGTATGTAAGTATGTACAACGCAGTTGGTACACTCGGTCAAAAAATAATTTATATTATTCATTACTAGCTGTGCCCGCGGCTCCGCCCGCTCTCATATTTGACTTCTCTGCTAACCTCATCACAAGCCATTTAATGCGATGAAATGTAGCCTACAATTTGATGGGAGGAACCAAGCTATACGTAGAAACAAACTGTATTAAAATCGGTTTAGTGGTTCTCAAGTTATAAGCGGACAGACAGAGATAGAGACAGAAAGCAGACGTTGGATTTTATTAAAGGTAAGGAGGAAGAGACAGGTGTCCTCAATAAGAATTTTTGAAGTGAAAACTTCTTTAGCGGCGCTTGGCACTTTTTTAGGTGGGTAAAAAATTTATAACTCGCGACATCGCGTCAGCGTCATTTTTAAAACGAAACCTTAAGTCATTGCATTAAGGGTTAAGTTAGCACTCTAACTTACGCACGGGATCTGCCGGCACTCCCAGAGTGCAACTGTTAAGTAGGGTTCGGTAACACGTTTATGTCTGTCCATTCTATTTTGTTCTGCAAAATGAATGTACGGTTCCGTAACAAATGCATGTCTGTCCGTTCTACTAAATTTTACAATTTTCAACAAAGGTCCTCCGACGGTTATTTTATAATAAAAGTGGGGTTCCGTAATACGTTTATGTCTGTCCATTCTACTAAGTTCTGCAAAATGAATGTAGGGTTCCGTAACAAATGCATGTCTGTCCGTTCTACAAAATTTAACATTTATTTCAAAATGAATGTAGGGTTCCGTAACAAATGCATGTCTGTCCGTTCTACTAAATTTTACAATTTTCAACAAAGGTCCTCCGACGGTTATTTTATAATAAAAGTAGGGTTCCGTAACACGTTTATGTCTGTCCATTCCACTAAGTTCTGCAAAATGAATGTAGGGTTCCGTAACAAATGCATGTCTGTCCGTTCTACTAAATTTAACATAATATTTTTTTAAGCAATGTTACGGTGCTGTTTTCACTTCTGCCGGCACTCCCAGAGTGCAACTGTGGCTTTTTTTTATGGAAACTGACACGGTTGGCTACATCACCTACAACATCCGTGATATCAGCCCATAGCACCGGATGCACTTGGTGCCACGTCAGTGCTTCCCTTCGGTTGTGCCGGCTACACTGAACTGGACGGAAAACACAAACTATTTACATAGCCATTTCGACCGACCGCGCCGCCGCCCGCGCCGCCGCCCGCGCCGCCGCCCCCGTCCGCTGTCTGTCCGCCCGAGTGCTGTATCTGTTGAAGTTTCACAGTATATGTGTTATTTTATTACGGCAGATAAAACAAAAAATAATAGAAAAAAGAAAAAGTAAGAAATTGAGGGGGGTCCTCATACAAGAACGTGTGGTAGGGAAACTCCGGTGCGCGGGACCCATTCTCACTTTTAACTCTACCACCTAGTAAGGTAAGAAGGAAAGGGCCCTATACAGTTTTACGTTGAATCCTAAAACGGCCAGCCTCAACGGTAGGACGATCACCCATACAAGAGTTGATGTTTCATTCCGTTAATTCGTAGATTAAAAATTGCTTGAAACCTTACCTGTCTGTGAACCGGTGAGTATTTTTCGAGTACATCACATAAAAAAGCAAAACTTGTACGGTATGGAACCGGTACTTAAAAAAAAACCAACTGCATCTCTCCCTGTGCATGTCGTAAAAGGCGACTAACGGATAAGGACAAGTTGCCGTGCTAAAGGGCGACATGATACCCACCCCTCACCTTGGCATGGTCCTTCTACCGAGTCATTAAGTAGGTGAGTCTTCGTGTTTGATAGTTATCTTGTCAGTTGTCCTAATACATTGCTAGGTGTTGTGCTGTAATTTGCAAGAGTACTTGCAGCACAACACCGATTACTCTGCTTACCCCGATTGTCGAGTTACAGCGTGTTGTATGTAAGTACCAAAGAGTTTGTATTACGATTACGATATTACGATCTCCGTCCAGTTCAGTGTAGCCGGCACGACCGAAGGGAAGCACTGGCGTGGCACCAAGTTCACCCGGTGTTATGGGCTGACATCACGGATGCTGTGGGTGATGTAGCCAACCGAGTCAGTTTCAATAAAAAAAAAAAACGAGGAGCGCAGCGACGTAATACAAACTCTTTGGTATGTACCTTTCTGCCTCTATACCTACTGGCTTTATCACTTTATTTACTCAATATTAATTTCTGATTAAGCCTTAAAATAATATACAAAAAAACATAAAATTTCAATAAGTACTAATTTCATGACTGATGGATGATTAATGAATGAATCAATGTGACTTTTATCAGATGCAGTAAACATAATTTTATTTAAATTTCAACAGCAATTTGTTTACAAACACTGCCTAATATCATATCTGTCTCTATCTGATTAGTAAATAAAGCATGCGAGCGAGTGAGATAGCCCGCGCTGACATTAACACATAAATTGTCAGAATCCATAAAGATTCACTTAAATTCAGTTCCTTAGCTATGATGGACCTACCTACATAATATGTAAACTTGTCGAAAATTTAACAATTCCTCTGTGTTGACCCGCGGGATTCGAACCCTGGATTACTCGCACGAGAACCCAACGCCCGTCTGAAGCTAGTTCTTGCTTCGACTGTACGTGCGGAAACTTTGTTGCACAGATTATGATATTAAATTGTCGAGACTGAGGGGCGGCGGCGGCGGTACGAAGGGTGGGAGGGGTGGGGGTTGAGGCTGATGGCGCCGGGGGTCCGGACACGCCCTCCGCGGCGGTGGGCGGTGCGGGGACGGGGGGGAATAGGGGAGAGAGTGCTTTCATATTTACCTCAAAACAATTTTACGACTTTTCGATATACCTACCGACCGTAGGTATATTGGGGTGGGACGGATTCGAATGGTGAAAATACGATGGAAAATATTGTATTGTACATTTTGTATTTGAATTAAATACTTTTTAGGGTTCCGTATTCGTCGTACGGGACCCTATTACTAAGCCTACGCCGTCTGTCTGTCCGAGGGCTGTATCTCTTGAACCGTAAACCAGCCCGTTGAAATATTCACAGAATTTATGTGTTATTTTATTATGGCAGATATAACAACAAATAAGAAAAAGTAAAAAATTCACGGGGTCCCCATGCAAGAAACTAAAAATTTTATGCGCGCTATCTACCGAAAACAGTATGAAGCAGCGCTGACCATGACATGGGGATACGGAACACTGGGTGCGTGAGTTCGACTCCCACTTGGCCGGTTTTTTACACCAATATAGTTTTTATAAACACAAGAAGTACCGTGTACCAGAGTACTTGCAGCACAACACCGATTACTCTGCTTACCCCGATTGTCGAGATTCAGCGTGTGTGATATGTATGTATGTGTGTAAGTAGGTACATGAATTGTACTACAAATGATGAGTTTATTGCCTTCGCGGTAGAGACGCTTGGAGCGTGGAGCTTGGATGCCGTCTGTTTTTCAAAGCAAACAGGAAAACAGCTTATTGAGGCCCATTAATACGGCGTCCTCATATCAATTGACCTCTTCATTCGATGCCATCCGAGGACCGTCGGGCCGGGACGTACTTCAAGCAGCGAGTTAGTATTGCCATTCAACGGTGGAGCGCAGCATCCGTCATTCGGGGACCATGCCGTTGATCCCCATGATGGATGAATATTTTTGCTGTCGAGACGAACTCGCACGTCTCTGTGCGACAGGGAAGACGCTCTACAACCGTATTGTCTCTTTCTAAAGCTCGACACGCAATATTTGCTGTCGTGAACTGTACCTTCCTTCCTTTTATGTCGAGTGATTTTATTTTATTAAAACATCATTACCTGGATAATAATATAAATAAATATAAGAAAAAAAAACGTGTAAATAAATCAATAAAATTAATTAATAAATCATATTATTAAATTTAAACTAAAAAGTATACTAAACAAAACTTCCTTATCCTTCCTTCCTTCCTTACCTATAATAAAATCCAACGTCTGCTTTCTGTATGTCTGAGTGTCTGTCTGTCCGCTTATAACTCGAGAACCACTGAACCGATTTTAATAAAACAAAATTCTACGGATAGCTTGATTCTTCCCATCAACTATAGGCTACTTACTATCACGCTAAATGGCTTATGAGGTTAGCAGTGAAGTGAAATATGAGAGCGGGCGGAGCCGCGGGCACAGCTATCCTTACCTATAATAAAATCCAACGTCTGCTTTCTGTCTGAGTGTCTGAGTGTCTGAGTGTCTGTATGTCCGCTTATAACTCGAGAACCACTGAACCTATTTTAATAAAACAAAATTCTACGGATAGCTTGATTCTTCCCATCAACTATAGGCTACTTACTATCACGCTAAATGGCTTATGAGGTTAGCAGTGAAGTGAAATATGAGAGCGGGCGGAGCCGCGGGCACAGCTTGTATTATATAAAATTAAAAACTATTTATAAATGTGCTCAAGAGAGCTCGTCCCCAGGATGGTTCCCAGGACGAGGACCTATCCATTTACGCCTGACGCCTCTACTACAGAGCATTCCTCTACAACATAATATCTACCCACCGCGTATTCGTGTTTTTCCTATGCTCTTTTCTTTTTCTTCACCTCTGACCGAGTAACAGCGAGGCTTCCCAAATCACAGTCCTCCCGTACCCGCAACCACTCCCCGCCCTCCTCTCCTCTCCGCACAATCTCGACCGAATCACACCCTCACTCAATCCGGCCACGCCCCTTCCGCATCGACCAATGGCGGCTGTCTCCTTCACCCCCACTCCAATCCATCCCCATTAATACGGCGTCCTCATATCAATTGACCTCTTCATTCGATGTCATTTTTTGCGGCTGAAACCGATCGTAGCCGCCCCGCGTTTGAATTTCGAACGTTTTTGTAATTTATTAGGGGATTCGATGAGTGGACGCCGCGGTGCACGGACGTGCGGTCGCGCTCTCTGACGCTAATTATCTCATAATTAACCCGGACATAATTAGGTTAAATTTACTAGTTTTCCTCTAAGCGTCTCGTTTAGTTGAGTGTCTAAACGATTGTTGTTTTAAATTAGTGCTATACATCTTCAAAAATATACTAGAATTTTTTACAATTTATTGAGAAAAGGAATGAAAATCAATAAAAACTATGGTCGTTTAAATGTTTAAATACTTATACATTACAATAAACACACTGTGAAATAATAATTTGATTTAGATAAATCGGCTCAGGCCGCCTTTATTAAATATAATTGAACTGAATTTAAACAAATAAAGCTAGTATCTAACAAATTACATCAATTATTAATTTAATTAAAACCACAAATTAATTATTCTCAACGTAGATACTAATGCAATGATATCATGTTTATTTCCTTTCAATGTGAATTAAAAGTACATTTCTCCATTTCGAGTTCAGTGAATTCAAATTGTATCACAGTTCAAATCATTGTTGTGAATTTAGCGAGGTAATAAAAACAGTGCACCATAATGTCCCGGCAATCGTCCGCAGTGTATCCAACGTCGATTACAGAACTCTTAGGCGTCTCTGGCTATGAAGATAATACAGATAAATCATTCACAAACGACAGACAGTACGACGATCGCCTT
Organism: Nematopogon swammerdamellus; assembly: GCA_946902875.1. Lineage (NCBI taxonomy): Eukaryota > Metazoa > Arthropoda > Insecta > Lepidoptera > Adelidae > Nematopogon > Nematopogon swammerdamellus. The sequence goes on along the minus strand of OX336348.1, from coordinate 9,190,245 downwards.
TCATCGTCTCCCGTTTCGACGTTGGACGACGGCGACAGTCAATCGGCGTTCGGTGTAGATTTGACGGGAAAAAACAGTTTGGTCGGCAAGTCGTTCACAATAGCCGCCATCTTGGGTTTGACTAGCTCCGGCGGTCAGGATGTTATGAATTTGAGCGTTCAAGAAAGACTGGCGCAGGAGAATAGCCAGAGAGAATTGCAGAACTATTTCTGTAGACACGAACAGAGGCTGAGTGAGGGTTATTGTAGGAGCGCCGGTTTAAGACAAGGTAAGTTTTACAGATACAGATATTTATTTCGCCATAAATAACACACAACAATAACAATATTACATTGAGGCATATGCATATTCAGTAAGGTTCGTCATAGTTTTTGTTTTATCCCGCTCAGTTAGTGCAATCTATAAGGAAGAATCGGGCAAGAAACCTTAAAGAGCTTCTTTTAAAAAATGCTTAAATATAACTTACATGCTATTTTTTAATTATGTTAACTATAACATAGGTACTACATCTAATAATAAATAAAAATGAGGTTGTCAAGACAAGATGAGGTTGTCAATACGAACAACTATAGGAAACACATAATGAAGGTGAAAGACGGGACCATTGACATCTGCCGCGCCTGCCACCAACCTGGCGAGTCCCTCAGACATGTGATTTCCGGTTGTTCGCAGCTTGCTAACACCGAGTATCTGCATAGACACAACCTAGTAGCCAGGATCATCCATCAGCAACTTGCCTTAAAGTACAACCTTGTAGGTACCGAGGTGCCTTACTATAAGTACAATCCGCAGCCAGTTCTCGAGAACGGTCATATCACACTCTACTGGGACCGGTCCATTATCACAGACAGGACTATTCTCGCGAACAGACCTGATATTGTGATAATGGACCGGGAGGCAAGGCGCGCAACACTCGTCGATATCGCTGTGCCGCATGATGGTAACCTCGTCAGTAAGGAAGCAGAGAAGATTTTAAAGTATCTGGATCTGCAGCACGAGGTTACCAAAATGAGGCCCGTCGACTCGACGATCGTTGTGCCCATAGTCGTATCGGCGCATGGGCTGATAGCGAAGAGCCTCGATGACCACCTTGAGAGGCTTTCGCTGAATGGTTGGGTCAAGGGCCAGATCCAGAAGGCAGCCCTGCTCGACACTGCACGCATCGTCCGGAGGTTTCTCTCCCTAGGGCCCGACCATCGGTAGCTTGGGTTCGCCCCGCCGCCGCCGGGGGTGGAAACTGCGTTAATTTTTTTATATTAATTTTAGATTAAGTTTTGTAAATATGTAAAATTAATATAAGAAAAAAAAACCTGTAAATAAAGAAATAATAATAAAAATAATAAGTAAAAGATTATCGATAAAAAAGAGAATAAAGTACAAAGAAGAAGGGTTCAGTCAAATTTATACATATAAAAGATTCATTTGAATCGTCCAAGTCAGCAATATTGTTTTATTTACAAGATGAAAAAAATCATTTAATTTATAAAATGGATTATCTAAAAGAAATATTTTCAGCTGACTCTGGACCACATTGTCACTGTTTATAGATTTAATTTTTTCGGGAACATTTCCGTACAATTTGGGTCCGATCACGTCAGGGTCTTTTTCAGCCATCGCTGATTTATGCGCAACTGATTTTAATCGCTCTGAGTTACGTGTACTATAATTATGACTAGCGCCGTTAAACTCAAAAAAATGAATATTCTTACGTACATATACGACTACTTCGTGTATATATAGAGAGCACACAGTTAATATACCCAAGGATTTGAAAAGATACAGATATTTATTTCGCCATAAAGAACACACAACAATAACAATATTACATTGAGACATATGCATATTCAGTATGGTTCGTCATAGTTTTTGTTTTATCCCGTTCAGCAATGCAATCTATAAGGAAGCATCGGGCAAGAAACCTTACAGAGCTTTTTTTTTAATGCTTAAATATAACTTACATGTTAATTTTTAATTATGTTAACTCAAACATACTACATCTAATAAAAAAATAAAAATAATAAGTGAAAGATTATCTTTAAAAAAGAGAATAAAGTACAAAGAACATATGATTCAGTCAAATTTATACATATAAAAGAAAGACTCATTTGAATCGTCCAAGTCAGCAATATTGTTTATTTACAATATGAAAAAAAAAATTAATTTATAAAATGGATTGAATGGATTATCTAAAAGAAATATTTTCAGCTGACTCTGGAACACATTGTCACTGTTTATAGATACATTTTTTCGGGAAGCTGTAATGAAGCTGTATGTTTGGGAATGTTCAAAAGGCGTGCCAATAAATTGCATAGACGACGAGATAGACGACAACCTTTTTGTCCGCCTCATAGCCGGCATGGCGGCGCTCCGAGCGTGGTCTCGCGAGGAATGGTGTTATTGGCTGTGTCTGATCTTCCGTCTAAGTTATTGGGCACGGAAACCCGCGCCGGCTGTCTATAAAAATAAAAATAAATATTTCTATACAATTTGATTGCAATCTGTGCTTGTAAGTAGACACAACTTCAAAAATAATATACTGGATGTAAGATGGCCGCATAGCAGCCTCGGTTGTGTTCTCCTCTAGCCAGTATAGCCAGAAATCCAGGAAAGTCTCCGGTATGGCACCTACCTTCTCGGAGGTGATATTGGCTGGTCGGAGCATGTGCTTTGGCCCTTCCGACTCAGCCACGACCCATACCGAATTACATAAAAAAAAACAACAATTTGAATGGAAATTCACTTGGAATGGGAAAGAAATAAGTAGCACTTAAGTACGACCTATGCCAAAGGGTTTTAACGCAAAGCCCCTCACAAACATCATCATCAGACTCAGATTATAACTATACCCACTACGTAGGTACGTGTCGTTTGGCAAACGCACATAGTACATACATATACATACATATCATACACGCTGAATCCCGACAATCGGGGTAAGCAATCGGTGTTGTGCTGCAAGAACTCTGGTAAATTACAGCACAACACCGACCACCACGTTTCGCAAAGTATTCGAACAAGATTCAATCGATCAAGCAGCAAGTAAGGCACGACGACACACCTGCTGCATGACTCGGCGCAAGTATCGTGCCAAGGTGAGAGGTGGGGCGCCAGTCGCCCTTTAGCACGGCATCTTGTCCTTATCCCTTAGTCGCCTTTTACGACATGCACGAGGAGAGATGCACGCACATAGTGTGATTTTTTTTTTTTTTTTGTGAAAACTGACACGATTGTCTACATCACCTAACTAACAATTAAGAACAAACCTCACTAACAATTGAAGACGTGAGTGGACGAAGGTACTATGTAAAATTTTTTTAGAAATGCATTTTTTACGGCATATGAAGGTGTTATGTGCCGAGTAATCAAGTGGCACTGACAGAAAATCCGAAACCACGACGGAAATAGGAGTTATTCAAGTGGTGAAGGTGTTATGGTCATATAACACCTTATTCTAGTTTGATCATCTCCAAAGATCATCTCATAAATTGAATTTTTTGTGCATGATGAGAGAGCTATGTGTACAAAACACCTTCATCCACATGAACGCATGATTCCGTCCTAAATTTAAAAAACTTTGACCTCATTTTTCTCAGCTTTTTGTTTTTGTTACAAAGCACCTTTGCCACCTGATGTCTTCAATTACTCCGGCATACACTTTACATGATAAATAGCATCAAGTCGAAGTATTTGTATGTTTGTTTGTGCACTCATCACGTAAACAACTAAACCAATTTCAATATAGTTTTGAGAAAAATATAGGAAAATGCAAAGTGGCATGGACTTAATTCATAAAAAAAACCTGACAGCTTTAAAAAGTTCGCTAGTTTACGCCCTTTCCAACGGTATACCACATGTCGTACAAATAATTCAGTATATTGTGGCCAAAATCAGTTTTTTTTTAATGAATTAAGAAATAAAGATTCTGTCACATTTTTACTCGTTCTCGGGACTTTGGGAGGTCATAAAACCTTTTCATGGTATTAACTTCATCAAATAATATTTTTTCTAGAACAAGGATACATCCTGAAATTCAATAAATTTTATTTCGTGCTGATACAATCATAAACAAAAAAGTTACAAGGGTTTAAAGGTGGTATTTTGGTAATTTTCAAAAATAAAGAAAAAAAAATCTTATCTCGATACCACGTGACATCTGACAAAAGGTATCATGGGTCAAAACGTTGCAAATGACCCCACTTACTTACAAAAAAAAATTGTCGGTCGATGTGCCGAACAACCTGTATATTGCTTAATTTTTTTCAGAATTTTCAAATAAACCTTAACTAATAGGAAAAAGTTCGGGGACTAAACTGCAGTTTTTTGTTAACTTTTAAACGAAATATTTGTTTAAAAGTTGTTGTGAAGTTATATATTTTTGAAATTGCCTTAACAATACCTATAGAATGACATCATGATCATGTGACACTTGATTTATTAAAAAAAAACAATAATTATTTCTGGTTCACATTTGGGGGTACCCTGTACTTTCCACAAGACTATTAGACAAACTTATCTATAATCTATCGAGCGGGTTTGGCGTCAGTTTCATCTTAAACGGTTCAGTAGGTCGAGCGATCCCATAAGGCGATCCCTTTTTGCGCATTTTACGGCGGAACCCTAAAAATTATTACAGTGAACAATATCTTGAAAATCCGTGATTATAAAAAAATAAAATTAAAAAATCGCAGTCCTCGGAAGGACAGACGGACATACAGACAGACAGACGGTGTGGGCTTAGTAAGGCTTCCTTATTATGGAACTATAAAAAAACCTGTGAAGTTTCTTGCCGGCTCTTCTTCACGGGTGTAATAGAACCAGATGAATCTGGGGGCACTGCAGTGCCCCCGCCAAGGCGAGCAAACACGGCGGCGGTACTCGAAGCAACTCAGGGTACTTTTGGCATCCTATATTATGACATGTTCGAGTGCAGTTAAAGTGCCTTAAGACATGCTTCAGAACGCTCGATAAACAATCAATTGAACGCAGGTCAATCGAAACGCCTGTGAAAAGTCAGTTCAGTGTGGCCGACACGACCAATAGCGGCGGGTGGCCGAGTGGTTTGGGCATCGGCTTCTCATGCGAGAGGTCCGAGGTTCGAATCCCATCGGCGTGTACCAATGAGTTTTTTCTGACGAAAAAATTTACGTGCATACCTACACCTGCTGCTTCACCGTTCGGAACCGGTGTAAAACTGTAGGTCCCTTTCCTTGCCGCTTACTAGGTGGTAGGCTCAAATTACAGCCGGCTGGGTTGATACCACCGTACTGGATGTAAGATGGCATCATAGCAGCCTCGGCTGTGTTCTCTAGTCCAGTATAGCCAGCAATCCAGGGAAGTCTCCGGTATGGCACCTCTCGGAGGTGATATTGGCTGGTCGGAGCATGCGCTTTAGCCCCTCCAACTCAGTCACCCAGAGCGGATTACATAAAAAAAAAAATTGTATTGACATCTCGGTTGCGACAGGAACAGACAGGAACTACGCACTAGATTATAATAGAGTCGATTAAAGGTATTATTAGCTGATAAGGATTAATAGCTGACATCGGTGCAGGCGAGTTTCCAAAACTTACAATAAAAATCAATTAGGTACCTACACTTATTAAAGAGTTGCAGCAAATGTGTATATTGTATAATTTCATCCATAAGTAGGTAACCTACGCTTGGATATGTCGAAAATTCCGCCAGTTCTAAATTCAATGCGAAGAAGAACTGACAAACAAACTTCGCAAGTCACATTGTTTTGTTAGTACCTTATTATAAGTATTATATTATAGTAACTTACAAATAATTTAACCCATACTACCGCTCACAAAAGCATTAATATTTACAGCATAAACATGAATACCTACTCAAGAATCTGATCACTCTGCCTATTTGTACCGTGTGGGGTCGGTACTTAAAAAGAATAGCCCCACTGCATCTCTCCCCGTCGCATGTCGTAAAAGTCGACTAAGGGATAAGAAAATTCGTCAGCCTCGGTAGCTCAGTGGCGCGGTTGGTTAGTCAACTGTTATTAAGCAACGCTGAGCGCGGTCAGTGATTGGATGGGTGACCGCTCGACCGTTGGAGGCTGACCGTGGTTCGGATCCCACGTTAAACTGTAGGTCCCTTCCCTTCTTACCTTACTAGGTGGTAGGGTTTATCCCGGCCGGGTTGGTACCACCGCACTGAACGAAACGTCGTCGGTCGAAACGGCTATGTAAATAGTTCGTGTTTTCCGTCCAGTTTAGTGTAGCCGACATGAAATGAAGGGAAGCACTGACATGGCACCTAGTTCACCCTGTGTTATGGGCTGACATCACGGATGTTGTAGGTGATGTAGCCAACCGTGTCAGGTTCCATAAAAAAAAAATAATAAAATAAAATATTTACATTGCCTATATCTGGTGTATACAAATAGATCTTTTTGAGATTTTAGATAATCTATGTCTTATTAATTTGTACATTATTCTTACACTATGATACAATAGTTATGATTGTCGCAGTTAAGAGAGGAATCATGAATATCGCGGTGGACGGTGTTGTGCTGTAATTTACAAGAGTAATTTACAACACAACACTGACTACTCTGCTTACACCGGTTGTCGGGATACAGCAACGTGTGGAATGTATCAGCTTTTTATTAGGTTTCCGTCTGTCTGTCCGAGGGCTGTATCTCTAGAACCGTAGCCCATTGAAATTGTCCCAGAATATGTGTTATTATGGCGGATATAACAACAAATAATAAAAAAAAATTGGGTAGGCAGTATCAGGCTACTGCCGTCAGTCTTCGTGAATACATGAAATTTTAGATTGGGATTGGGGATATGAATTCTAGTAAAACAAAAATTGAGGTGGGTAGTTATACGATTATCACGTTATCACGATCGACGTTAATTACGATATAACATGTGAGCATCATTGATTTTCATTGGTCAGCCAAACAGGGATTGAACATATTCGTATATTATCACGTTCAGATACTTTTCCTCGGTCAGAATATTATCGTTAAGAAATTCGCCAAACGTTTACACCTTCGAGATTAATTTTGTCTCTATTATTGTGTTTCTTTTATGTTTTCTAATAAATAAATATTTTGGATTTGAACTTGGATTTGGAAGTATTCGTCGCATTTTACGAACCGTCGTCTGTTCGAGGCTGCTTTTCGATCGATGTCCGCAATCGAGGGGCCCACGTTTCCCGTGACAATGTCTCCGCTCCGGTGATATCTTCTCGTTGTTCTTCCGGATCGTCCACGACAATTGGAGTCGATATCAACGACTTGATCGAATTTGACACGAGGCGGACGTAGGGCTGCCACCTTTAAAAAATGGTAGACCCGGAGTATTCAGAAAATTCTAAATGTTTATAAAATAAAATGTAAATTTTCAGAGGTAGGTATCATTCAATACGAAATAGTATTACAAATTGTAATTTAAAAACAGGTAATTGTGATTTTTTTATCAACTTTTCTTTCTCGGGTTTTTTCAAATACTTTAAAATTCTCGACAGGTCATATTATATTATTAATCTTTACAATTAATTAACTCCGACTTCACCATGTCGACTGATAAGCAGTTTCTCTCGTCTGTCCATAAATTTTTCATTAAGGAAAAATCGCATTCCACAAAAGCATTAATAAACGGTATTGAAAAAAAAAATCCAATTATTTTCGGTAATTCTGTGCAATTTGTTACTTTTAATAATCATTGAATCCATAATCGCGCGCGCACACGCATGGTGCATCCAATTCGTCCGATGTCCACCCACTCCGCTCCGATCATCCAGTGATTCAGTCAGTCGAGCCGAATTCACCGCTCGGCTCCACGCACCGCGCCCGCCCGGTCAGACCCGGAGATATACTATGTTAACCCGTAGCCCGGATATACACCATTCAAACCCGTAGACTCCGGGTCAAACCCGGAGGGGTGGCAGGCCTAGGCGGACGGTAACTGGTCGCGCGCGATCAAATTTTCACTCGCTTCGCCCGACTCTTGCTCAATGACATTTTGTCTAATGATGTTTTCCTTCTGCTGTTTGTTCTTCAATCTGTACTGACGACAACGCTCTGCATTTGTAGTGTGTTCCTTTAAAGTTTTTAAAAAGAAAAATGCATGAATCCAAGCCCGATTGGGCTTGGATTCATGCATTTTTCTCACTTTTGTGCGTGCCATTTTTTCCATCAATTTTTTTAATTGTTATTTTCCGAAACGTCGTGTTTTATCTTGTTTAATATTTCGATAGCTACCGAATGACACCAAAGCCGCTTCGATACGTCTGTCCATTCTTAAGTTATATTTAAGTAAATTCAAACTTTGCGCGCCGCTGATTTTTAGGATGTTTAGTCAATTTTTGTTCACTTCATTACGTCATCATTTCAAGGCCACGGACTCATCACCTGCCTGTACCATTTCGAAGAGTCGCCGAAACGAACTTTACGATGGTGATTTCACCTTTTGGCTATCAATTATAGTTTTCGAGAAATCGCCGTGTCATTGTACACAATTTTTATGTCGCTCGAATTTCTGGCGTGCACCCTCTTTCTGAAAAAGAAGACGTTCATGTATTCACGTCAAAAAAGAAAAAGTTAAAAATTAAGGGGGGTTCCCATACAAGAAACGTCTTTTTTTATTTCAATGTTTTTTTTTGTGGTGCGGAAAACTCGGTGCGCGAGTCCGACTCGCACTTGGCCGGTTTTTATCATACATAAAGCATTGTTTTGGCAGAAGGGTCACGGCCGCCGGAGCTGCGCGGCGGCGGTGGAGCGCCGCCTTCAGGACAGATCAAGTCGCGCTCAGGACATCCCCTTACCTGCTCAAATTCCAGGTGACTTTTTATTAATATCACCTTATTTTTATTTATTCATTTTATTTTAGACAGGCAGCCTGGGCTGATGTATCTAAATCAAGTTCATAGTTCATAGTTCATTGGTGTAGTTATTATACAGGGTGGCCCAGTTATAGTAGTCCAAAAATTTTTTTTAGATAGAGGACGTCATGTTGACTCATTTAAACAAAACATTAGTTCCGCGAAAATCAATAGTTTAGAAGTTATGATTTTTTAAAACTTTTTTTGAAATTTCTCTATTTTAGTCACATAAACCGCTCTAGTTGAATATCTATTCCACAAAATTGAATAAAATTTGGTATGGAAGTAGAGGAGACATGTAGCTAGTGCGTAATGAATAGTTTTTAGGTTTACTTCTAGACTGTACTGTTTCTATAGCCCTTTCAGTGAATTTTTGTTCAGTTTACATTAAAACTGATTAATTTTTGAAAAATTACTGTGAACAAAAAAAGTACTACCGGAGATTTGCCTATGCCCTTAAAAACTACCTATACATATCACAATTCTCCAGATCAAAAATTGTAGTGGTGTTACAATTGTAACATATTCAAAATTAACATCATTTGTACAAAGTCACTACAATAAAAAGTGACGATTACCATAAATTTTAAAATCTTATTTTTTTCACAACGTTAGTTCAACTAAAATTTAACATTATTCACAAACCTGTCTCTAACAGCGCTAATCTACACATAAAAAAACTGCTTAGAAATGTTTTTAAAAAATTAGATTTTAAAAATTAAGGTAATAGTCACTTTTTATTGTAGTGACTTTGTACAAATGATGTTAATTTTGAATATGTTACAATTGTAACACCAGTACAATTTTTGGTCTGGAGAATTTTGATATGTATAGGTAGTTTTTAAGGGCACGGGCAAATCTCCGGTAGTACTTTTTTTGTTCACAGTGATTTTTCAAAAATTGATCAGTTTTAATGTAAACTGAACAAAAATTCACTGAAAGGGCTATAGCAACAGTACAGTATAGGAGTAAACCTAAAAACTATTCATTACGTACCTACTAGCTACATGTCTCCTCTACTTCCATAAAAAATTTTGGACCACTATAATTGGGCCACCCTGTATAAGGTCTTTCACAATTAGTTAATAGTACGCTAAGGGGGGGTTCTGTATCGGAAATAGATCACTTTTGAAAGATTTTTTCTTTTTTACAAAAAAATTTTTTTTAATGAAAAATGGAAAAAATTTTTTTTGAAAGACCTTATATATTTTTTTACTTATTCGATTTTGGTTCACTCACTTAGTGACTTTTTAGGGTTCCGTATCCGGTACGGGACCCTATTACTAAGCCTACGCCGTCTGTATGTCTGTCCGTCCGTCCGTCTGTCCGAGGGCTCTATCTCTTGAACCGTAATTAATGTAACCCGTTGAAATTTTCACAGAATATGTGTTATTATGGCCGATATAACAACAAATAATAAAAATAAGAAAAAGTCAAAAATTCACGGGGGGGCCCACACAAGAAACTAAAAAGTGTAAGCGCGCCATCTACCGAAAACAGTATGAAGCAGCGATACGGAATCCTGGGTGCGCGATTTCGACTCGCACTTGGCCGGTTTTTCCTACTAGTCCTACAACATCCGTGATGTCAGCCCAAAACACCGGGTGAACTTGGTGCCACGTCAGTGCATCCCTTCGGTCGTGCCGGCTACACTGAACTGGACTGAAAACACAACACTATTTACATAGGTAGCCGTTTCGACCGACCTTTCATTCAGTGCAGTGGTACCAACCCGAGCGGGTTAAACCCTACCACCTAGTAATATAAGATGGGAGTCATATCCCTTAGTCACCTTTTACGACATACACGGGGAGAGATGCAGTGGGGCTAAGCTGACATATGCCGGCGCGATGCCTGTGGCTGTGGCTTGCAATTTCACGGCTATATATAGGCAATTCCTGCGCCGGTGTTTGCGTGGAAATAGATTCACATACCTCGTTCACGAAATTTCACCGAGTAGGTTCGCAAAGAGCAAGTATCTAAAGAACACGTTGTGTTTGCTTATCGTTGCATAGTTCCGGCCGGAACAAGCGGATACGGACGATCTTCACGCCGGAGCAGCTTGAGCGGCTGGAGGCTGAGTTCGAGCGGCAGCAGTACATGGTCGGCCCGGAGAGACTGTACCTGGCGCATGCGCTGCAGCTCACCGAAGCACAGGCGAGTACAGCGGGCGGCGGGGCATGAACTTAATTTGATGTGGGCAAGATACATCATTTTGCGAGGCCCTCTCTCTCAACTTTGCTATTACTCAATACATTCAACAACATCGTCAAATCGCAATAATACAGGCACTGTATTATTGCAATGTTCACTGCTCTGTCCTGTCTGCACTGTCTGTCCTGCTTTCCCATCTTGTGTCGGATAAAGGCTTTATAGTAAGGTTTAGTTTGCCTTTGATTAAGTCTCAAAATGTTTACTCGGGGTCTCTTGGGGTCTTTAGATCTAGCTGAATATTTTTCATTAATCAAAGCTGCATAAACTTTCGAGGCGCGAAGCCCCTCGGGCCACGAGGCCGTGGGCGATCGCCCACGCCTTGCGCCGGGTGAGTACCTACACTCAGTGCGGTGATACCAATCCGGGCGAGTTATATTAGGTATACCACACAACGCCTTCAACCTAGCAAGGTATATAGGAATCCCGGAATGCCGTTAGGATTCCTCCAGTCTGAAGGGATATCATTTTAAGCGCGACATGTGGCGCCGAGCCCCCATAAGGTGTCTAACGACGCTCATGGACATTTGGTCGCATGCGGGGGTTTCGAATGCCACGTTGGCCTGCCAGATGCCTATTCACGCCCTCTTGGAGGCCACGACACTGTACTTGGGGGGAAATATGGATGTACAGTTTCGGGAGGTAGGCGTGCGTGTGCTCTAACCCCTCTGGCTCAGCCGCCCCTGCAGTATTACATACAAGCTATGTAATGCATAAATACCTAGATGCCGTGCCGTGCCAAAGGGCGACAGGCTCGCCACCTCTCACCTTGGCACGTACTTCCACCGATTCACGCAGCAGGTGGGTCTTCGTGCCTTACTTGCTGCTTAATCGATTGAATCTTGTTCGAATACTTTGTGAAACGTGGTGGTCGGTGTTGTGCTGTAATTTACTAGAGTTCTTGCAGCACAGCACCGATTGCTCTGCAACCCCGATTGTCGGGATTCAGCGTGTTTGATATGTATGTACTGTTACGACCCTTACCTTTGTCGATTCAGCTACTATACTCTATATAAGGTGCTTCGTTAGTCATGTCAAACATTTCGGAAGGGTTACATATGTACACACTCAAAAAACACGTTACGCAAAAAAATTATATGTTTTAGCATTACTTCTCGAGAAATTTAATAAAACATGTTTGCTCTTGCATTGTACGCGTTCAATGACCGTACTATATGTTCAAACGCAGAACAGCTGTTTGTTGTAAGTAAGTCACAAGGTCACTATGATTGGTTTTTACACTTATTTCATGTTATTTTTTTGTTAGGAGAGTGTTTATTTCAGTGTGTATTAACAGAGAAACACCTTATATATGCAACGGGCGCGTTGCATTATTAGTTCAGTCCATATCTCGTCCGCTCCGAACGGCGAAGCGCTGTCCGATCGCGAACCAAAAGCCTATGAAGGCTTCTATCTTGTCTATTCGCCTATTTTCATGTGTGTTCCTGTGTTTAAGTGTAATTTCAAATAATATAACATTACTTCAATTACATCAATTTACACTTGTATACCTTCCTACAATTTTCTATTTTTTTGATTCATTTCTTTTCTTTTCATTTATGTTGTCAACCAACTGGCAACGGCAAATTTAATTATTTTATAGTTATCTCATTAGTTAGGTACCTTACATTCTCTTTTTCACATATTATCCTACACTAATTGTAATGTTTTATTTTATTTTATTTTATGTTATACCTAATGTGTATTAGGGGCTAATCGCTTATTGGCTAGGCTTAAAAACAGCACCAATGTGTCCCTAGGCATAGGCACATTGAGCTGCGCCTAGGCCATTTTCACCAAAGTGAATTGTAAAATATTATGTATAAGTAGTTTGTTTTTGTTTCTGTGTAAATTCACTATGTTGAAATAAATATTTTCTATTTCTATTTTCTATTTCTACTTCCAGCTTAGATAAATCTTTCTTTTTAAAAAAACTCCTACGAATACCTTCAACAGGTATATCTTCTTCTTCAGGTATATCTTCAACCTCAGAAAATATGACCACATAACTGAATACCGCACCAGGTTGAAGTGGCCTACAGTACGAGCGCGTAGGATAACTCAAATTCTTTCCCTTCTATATTCCGGTTTGTTCGATCCCCGTGCTCCAGAATATCTCCGTTCGAAATTCCAATTTCTTTCGAGTCATGGTGCTTCTTTGAGGTCCATGGATGGTAACCTTCTTTGTATCCCGATTCCCGATTCATTCCAGTTCATTCTATACATACCCATTCTTTTGCTGTTGAATCAGCTCGTCTCTGGAATCAACTCCCTTCCACTCTCCGTACTTCCGCTTCCCACAACATTTTCAAATCCCGTTTGAGGGAACATTATGTTTTCAAACCCATATTGTCTCCATGTGTGTTATCGCTTGTTTAGAAACTGCATTAGGTATGTATGTATGTATGTATTTGTATTTGTTTATATTGCGTATATGTATGTACTTTTGAACTTGTATGTATGTATGTCACGAATGTATTTAGTTGTATGTTATTTATTAGATACTATTATCTATCTATGTTTTAGATACAGATACAGACACCTCGTACCGTGTGGGGCCGGTACTTTAAAAGAATAGCCCCATTGCATCTCTCCCCGTGTATGTCGTAAAAGGCGACTAAGGGATATGACTCCCTTCTTATATTACTAGGTGGTAGGGTTGAACCCGCCCGGGTTGGTACCACCGCACTGAATGAAAGGTCGGTCGAAACGGCTATGTAAATAGTTTGTGTTTTCCGTCCAGTTCAGTGTAGCCGGCACGACCGAAGGGAAGCACTGACGTGGCACCAAGTTCACCCGGTGTTATGGGCTGACATCATGGATGTTGTAGGTGATGCAGCCAACCATGTCAGTTTCAATAAAAAACAAAATTGTTTATTTTTATACTCTTTAAAACTTTTTTTTTCTGTCCACACTACCATCTACCCTACTCACAATCCCAGGTATAACTGGCAGATAATGCCCTCAGGCTTTTATGTCCGCCTTTTGTCACTTTTTGTGCAATAAAGTATATTTTCATTTCATTTCATTTCAATACCGCCCTAACAGTACCTAGGTGTATGTAAGTAGATGTGATATAGTAGTTACTCTGTGGTAATGGGTTTGCTCCGGTCGCCAGGTGAAGGTGTGGTTCCAGAACCGCCGGATAAAGTGGCGGAAGCATCATCTGGAGGTGACGCAGCAGAGGCTCGCAGTGCTGCAGCGGCACCGCGCGGACATCGACGACGACGTCTAGCATGCTAGACCAGACACCAACCTACCTAAAGACCTACACGTTTCCATCAACTGATATATTATGTTCTTTGGAGGACGATTGAATGAACTGTTCATACTAACTGTAGGTGGAAGACAGAGGCTATTATGATAGGTTTTGTACCAATTCGTTGCTCTAAATCTCTTTATCTTTGGTTCCTTTTTCGTGGTTTTATGTGAATTTCATTTTAGGTTCTGCGTTTTGTACAGTCACAAATTTTAGATGTTTATTTATTTTTTTATTTTTTTACACACCTTCAAACATATATGAGCTACTTACTACGGCGGCGGCGCCGCATCTTAACTTAACTGATTGCTAGCTAGATTTAGCTGAAGATTTTGCTAAACAAATCCAAAAATATTTTATGTTTATATGTTAGTACTAAGCACGTACTCGCTTTATATATATTTTTAATTAGAAAAATGCAAATCGAAAATCATTGGAAATCTGATGCCAAATACGACTTTGGCGACGACAGCATAAGGTTCAATATGGGACCGTACAAGTTGACTGTTCGCAAAAATTATGCGACATCATGCATGAAGGTGCAATAAGATCTTTCTGAAAAAATTTGGAGATTATACGTCACGGCCCGGTTGCGTAGTTGGTTATCGCGTTGGCAGCTCAAGCCAGAGACCCAGGTTCGAATCCTGGTTGGGATGTATTTTTTCCAATGATTTTCGATTTGCATTTTTCTAATTAAAAATATAAATCCAAAAATAGGTAAATTCCAGATTGTACTTACAGCATTTCAATAGTTAATCAATGGATACAATTATCGATAACAACTGCATGACTACAGCGCTACAAGGCTTGAAATGAACGTGGCTGACAGCGGAACTAACGCCGCCACAGTGTTGCCAGATGACCGTCTCGCGTTTCACCCGTTCACGCGTACGTTAGTATTCTTCTTTGTCTGTGGTCTCACCATGGATGTCGTCCGTCCCTCGTCAGTCAAACCGAAGTCTATCTGTTATTTTATTAGTGAGCAAGTCTTCCTAAGATTCAATACATAAAATAAAAAATAAATAAGTACCTACCTTCCTTATAGGTACTATACATACATTTTCTTTTGCAGCGGTATTTTCCCCTAGTGTAAGGTAATTTTCAAAATTGACAAGCCTAACGCTGCAGCAGCGCTCTCGCACAAACGTCATCCACGTTCATTTCAAGCCTTGTCGCACTGTATTTAGAATTTGTCGCAAACTGGCAACACTCCAAACGTCAGTTTCGTCAGTCTTAAAAAAACAGACTACAGATTTTGTATATTTCAACTTACTTAGATACCTAGGTACAATCGTCTAGCAACAGGCGTTTAAACTATTTTTTATTAATTTTTTTAAATTATTTTTAGGGCTTTTAAGAATGATTTGTTAATATCAGCCCCATAGATAGTACTCATCTTCCCTATCACCTAGGGCCCAGAGTCCCTAAGGGATAGAGAACGCTCAACGAAATCCAACACAAAGCTTTTGAAGCAATGTTTTGAAGCTATACTTATTTGTGTCTTAAGACTTTTGGACTTCGACAGCTAGACTTTTACAATGCAATGCAACGGGTTGAATTTGACTGAACTACAATCTACCAACATTACTTCGGCATGTAGATATTTATTTAGACGTCCAGCATTCTAGAATTATGAACTTCGTCGTCTAGAATAAGTACCTCTAGTAGCATGTTCCGAGTAGTTACAGATTCAAACATTTAGGTAAGGGTCTGTTTCATCACCTTCGACTGAAACGTATTGGCAGGTTAACAGCAGAATTTTTTAGATAGATGCAGAGTAATAAAGTAAATAAAGAGAAAAAGTACGTCCCGACCAGGATTCGAACCTAGCACTTTGACACTAGCCGCCAACGCGTTAACAATTTCGTCACCCGGTTGCATATTTCCAAAGTCTAGTATGCGAGTTGCTCTGATTGGTGGAGAGACGAGTCTGGCTCCACCTCCGGCACCCCCAGCGAACCTACGAAATCCGATATTCATTTGGTTGCATATGTACTTTGGTGGCTCAGTGGTAGAGTGTAGGGTTTTTATTTTTTCGATCTCGGCCATGGGTTCATGTCTTGCCAAAATTTGCTTTTTTTTACTTTTTTTACGCAATGGTTAAAATTAGGTTATGGTAATTTTTTTTTTATAACCACCTAAGAAAACTTTATTTTCGGAAATACTTCCGAAATGTATATTTCCCGCCAAAGTTGAGAACGACCAATCAGAGCAACTCGCATAGTAGACTTTGAAAATATGCCACCCGGTTATCAGAACGCAGATGCTTACGTCACACACACTATAAAAGACGCAACACTGAGCGTGGTTTCGCGAGGAGAGGCGTTTTGGCTCTGTCGACTGTACCACTGGTCCCTCGACACAGCCACCCATGTTGGTTTACATAAAAAAAACAAAACAAAAAAAAACTCTTCGAAACTGAGATATACTTATGGGCGTTTTCGCCACATCCGGTCAAGTCTCGGTTCACATTTGTCTGTCGGTTAAATTGACCTAATTTTCTCGTACAGTTTCGACAGGAGTCAACCGGCAGATAGGTACATTTTAGCCAAATGTGCTGAAATGGGCCCTAAGACACGAAGGCTAAATTGGAAATCTGAAAATTAAAATTTTCCGAAATGTTTATTTTCTGGAACAATCTCGAGTGCCGAGTCAATAGTTGTTAAAACCTAAATCCCTAACATTAAGTCTACAGTAAGTAATTTAGGGCCTATACACTTTTAAGATAACTAAAATACATATCTACTTATGTAAGTACCCATTTTACTATATAAGGTGCTTCGTTATTGATGTCAAAAATTTCGGGAGGGTCACACTCAAACAAACACGTTAAATGTTTTTAGCATTACTTTTAGAGAATTTTAACAAAACATGTTTGCTACCTAAACATTAACCTGTGTGTAACAGTAGGTAACATGCATTGTACGGGGTCAATGACAGTACTATGTTCAAACGCAGAACAGCTGTTTGTTGTAAGTAAGTCACAAGGTCACTATGATTGGTTTTTACAGCTACTTATTTCATTTTATTTTTTTGCTAGGAGAAAATATGCTCCTATAAACATATATTTTTTTCTTACGTAAAGTGTTTATTTGAGTGCGTAATGTAACCATCCTGAAATTTTTGACATAAAGAACGAAGCACCTTATATACCTAACACCTATGTATTATCGTAAATTGAATACAGGCACTATATTCATTACATATATTACCATCAGGCTTTATCCCGTCAATCGACGTAAGCAGAGTAATTGATGTTGTGCTGCAATAACTCCGGCAAAATATTAGGAAAACAAAATTATCAAGTAGCGAGAAAGGGACGAAGACCTCCATGGTGATAAGTGGCCTTCCTGACGCCCTTTAGCACGGCATGTTGTTGGAAGAGAGACAGTGGGATTTTATTCATCTACGGCATTACCGAAGATAGGTGAATAAATTTGTTATTTTAAGTATGTAATAATTGTATTGTAAATGCTCTAATTTAAATTTTATTATGTTATAAATTATAATAAGTATACAATGTACCTACTTAACAAAATATGAAGATTTCACAACATCACACTTTGGTCCGATTTCACCAACTTCAACTAAAATGTAACTTCCGGATAAACCCTTTCGTATGGGAAATGTTTTAAATTAGGTACTTTAAGCGTGAAGTAG
The DNA here is from genome assembly GCA_946902875.1 of Nematopogon swammerdamellus. Classification (NCBI taxonomy): domain Eukaryota; kingdom Metazoa; phylum Arthropoda; class Insecta; order Lepidoptera; family Adelidae; genus Nematopogon; species Nematopogon swammerdamellus. The sequence goes on along the minus strand of OX336348.1, from coordinate 9,172,268 downwards.
ATCTGGAAAAGATAGTGAAAGCCAAGTGAATGGGGCGTTGCACGCTATTATGAGCAGCCAAAGTATGTCAACTAGGGCACGTTTGGCTGTCCATGCTGGAGTGCTGGCCCCTAAACTGATGTACGGGAGTGAAAGTTGGGCATGGCAGACGAAGCATGAAAGCAAGATTAATGCTGTGGAAATGCGCGCGTTGAGGAGTGTGTGTGGAGTTACAATGAAAGATAGATTGAGGAATAGTGTAGTGCGAGAGCGCTGTAGACTGAGAGAAGATATAGTGACAAGGATTGAGAAAGGAATGCTTCCGTGGCCCACTCGTGTTGGAAGAATGGATGATAGGAGACTAACGAAAGAAATTTATGAAGCGAATGTGAGTGGAAGTGACGGGAAGGGTCGCAATAGACGCGCGTACCTGGACCGGATCGGGCATGTACTCAAAAAGGGTCAAGTGCGTAGTACCCGTAACCACAGCCGTAACCGACAAGCATGTATGAAGAATATTATCAGAGTGGAAGAGGCGACGGCGGTGTGTCAGGATCGTGGAGATCCGTTGTCTCTGCTTATCCCACTGGGAGACAGGCGTGACACTATAGCGTCTAGCTATTTACGCTAGGTGTATGTATGCTAATGATAAAATAAAAAAATGTTTACCGGATTTAGAAGTATCAGCCAAGGCTGCCTGTCTAAAATAAATAAATAAATGTACATATACACGGTGTTAACTTTTTTTGCGACATTTCAATTTTATTACTGAATAATAAACCATTTCGTATACTGATTATTTTGTGGTACTTAAAAATAAAATCTAAAATAGTTTAAAAAAAATTGCATATTTTATTAATAATTTTACCTCAGCGACAATTTCCGACAGCGGAATGGTGTAGCGAGCGCCTCCGCGCGCCGCGCGCCTGCGACCGTGCGTACCCAGCTGACTGGCGACGTGTCGCGCGCTAGCTGTTGTATCGTGTCGATATGAATGTGATTTTTTTGATTTATTAGAAAAAATTACCCAGCTTTCGATTTTATTGGTAATGCAGTGCGATTCCTATTACGAAATACCATGTTTTTATACCAAATATAGAAATTGAAAATTTTAAAACCAAAGCTCAAAAAAAAAATTACCCCCTTTTTCGGCATCAGTATGTGACCCAGAATAACCCCCTTTCGGGAATGTCGCCTATTTAGGTTAACACCGTGTATATGTATCCCAACCAACAGATAATAATTGTTAACCGAGACTTAATCGGAGATGTTGAAATCGGCCCCATATGAGTCACAAAGTGAAATCACAACAATCAAATTTAATTTAACTTTATCTAATCATTATATACCTACATCTTATATCCTCAAAATGCAGTATATAGTGTCTACAAATCTCTGGTTGAAAAAAAATCTAGAAATTATGAGAAATAAAACCGCAATTTCAAGAAACAAACTAATTTCTTCTTTTTATTAAATTTTATAATAACCATTTACAAAAACACCCTTCCCCAATAACAATAATTCAACAATATGTATAAATATAAAGGAAAACATTTCCGACATACAAATAAAGTAAACCTTACCCCCCAGTCATAATATAAAAATCTCTCCAAAGCGTGTGAATTATAATATTATTTCTTAAAATAACACATCACTCTTTCAATATCATAAAACTATACAAAAACTATCAATTAAAATATTATTTCATGTTGACTAATCCCGAATGCAGTGCATCCGCAGTAATGTACCTATGCAATACTGAAGGACCTGACCCTTATGCAATCACTCTGGTGTCTGTCCGTCTGTTGGTCCCGCGCAGATATCTCTGGATCTACTGCACCGATTTGCAAAGTACAAAAATACAGTACCTACGGGCAAACATTTTCCTTATGATGTTGTGGTTGGGGCCGTCCATATATTATGTCATTAAATTAAGGGGGGGGGGGGGGGGGGTACTATTTAAAATAAAACATTAACCAATTTTTAGGTGTGACCCAGGGGACAATTTTGTCCCCACTTTTTTATGGAAAAAAGGGGTTGTCCTCAGGGTAACCAATGCTAAATAAACAATAAAAAAACTACTATGCTCGTAACCACACGGCTCCTGTTCTTCTGATAAGACGAAAAACCTATTGCGGAATACAAGGAATGCTTCGAGGTTGTACGCGAAAAAATGTAACATTATGCTCTAAAAAATTTAATAAGCGGCAATAAAAAGTGCCATAATCCTAATTTAGAAAGTTTTGTTGATGAACATAAATAGACTTTGAATTCTGATGTTCTTAGCGATATAAAAATCCACTGTCAAATGCTCATAGTGAGTTTCCAGGAATATTTTAAATAAGATTTTTCGGCACTAAATTCGACAAGAAATAAATTTTTAGATTCGATTTCGAGATCACTTGCATTCGAGGAAAAAGAATCATAAATTTGAACTTTCGTGTGATGCTAAATTGCTAACCTCCAAAGAGAATTTAAGAATATAGATATAGAAGATAATTATTATTATTACCTTCTTGTAGGTAAAGGCGGCTAAGGCGGTACGCCGCAAAACATATTGGTTTTAGTGGTACCTGAAAGAGCAAAGTTTGAGAACCCCTGGTTTAAACAACAATATTGATGTTATAATACAGTGAATGGAAATGAAGTCAGTTTTGCAAGCAGTGGCGGCTGGTGACTTAAGTGACCGGCAGTGCGCTAAGTACCTACCTAGGTACTTAAATACCAAATTTCCCAACACATTCCCGTCATGTTATTTTAAGATCGGGACTTACGAATTTTTTTAACGCCTGCGTACGTACCTAGTATGAATATTCTTAAGACACTCAATGAGTTGCAAAAAAACAAGAAAACAAAATCCAAACAAGTTTTTTAACTCATTTTTAGTACCTTTATGAACACACCTATAGACCACAACACTACTGCAGCTTTCAAAAAGAAAACAGTATTAATGTCCCAAAAATACTTCAAAAAATATATAAAAATAAAAGCATTTGAAAAGTAGGAATTGAACCCGGGATCACCTGATTGTAAAGCCATACCTTTAACCAACGCTTAGGCAAATATCAGCACCACTTAATTCACATTATCACGTGACAGAAAGCACAAAACCTAACCATATTCCATTTTAAATATTCGCGCGCTAACGGGTATGTGACATCATCACATGACAGCGCGCTGACTCTAGGCAGACGGACTCACAAGCAGAACGAATCGCCCGCGACGTGTCGCACGCGCGTGTATCCACAATATACTGTCCTTCTTTTTCCGTCGTGTGTCACACGCAGAATGCAACCTTGTTCCACACATAATCGTATGAAGAGTGTTTTGTTTCACGCGGCGGCAGCGGCGTTTGACATTTTCTCAAAGTACACGTTTGCGGTGTTTTGTAATGCACTCGGCGGCGAGCTCGGCGGCGAGCTCGGCGGCGATACGTCGTATGTAGTACGTATTACGTACAGCTAAATCGTGCCTTGTTGTCTAGGAAATAGGAACAAATTCAGTTTGATATTTTTACTTCGATCGGTGACAATCATGGAGAATGTTTAATATTTTAATTTATTTATTTCTTTCGGGTGAAGGCGCTATATTTTGTGGTAGTGCGGCGCACGAGCGCACTTAAGGGCCAGCCGCCACTGTTTGCAAGAGAGGGGTCGGGGGTCATTATGATGATTTTAGGGGGGGATCGAAAATTGCCTAAAATTTATGACATAATATGTCGTTGTCATACCATGTAGGGCCGGTACTTTAAAAGAATAGCCCACTGCATCTCTCCCGGTGTATGTCGTAAAAAGCGACTAAGGGATATTGACTCCCTTCTTATATTACTAGGTGGTAGGGTTTAACCCGCCCGGGTTGGTACCACCGCACTGAATGAAAGGTCGGTCGAAACGGCTATGTAAATAGTTTGTGTTTTCCGTCCAGTTCAGTGTAGCCGGCACGACCAAAGGGAAGCACTGACGTGGCACCAAGTTCACCCGCGGTGTTATGGGCTGACATCGCGGATGTTGTAGGTGATGTAGCCAACCGTGTCAGTTTCCATAAAAAAATAAAATATATGGACGGCTCCTTTTGTCTCCAAACAAAAATGCCCTTATGTTTATTTCTCTTCGTAGAGCAGAAACATACAGATAGGGAACTATCGGCCAGGCGGAGCGGAACTGAGAGGTCAGTGTTCACAATTTGCTCGCAACGGGCGCCAGGAAGTGAGCAACAAGCGGCGCCACCCGCTCCGGATGGCTCACGTGGACGTCGTGGTTGCCGTCCACCGTGTGCACCGAGTAGTTGCCTCGCGGGTACTTCATACGATCCAATATGAACGGCACCTTCAAAATCAAAACAAACATAATTCGTTTTTTATATATTTGAAACCCCTCGCTCGCTTGCCCCTTACTAGGTAGTCGTCTCAAACTTAAGCCGATTGAGTTCGCACCACCGTACCATCTGGCAGGATAGTAAACTGGCTTCTAGTCGTTATTTGAATAGTTTAATCAATCTGCCAGTCTACACATCGTTATATGTTTCGCAAAGGGTAATTCGGCAATTTTATGTTGGAAAAAAATTTTAAGCATCTTTTGTTTTTCCTGAAGTTCAAAAAATCCGTCTGTGCTTCTAAATAGCTGAATCCTCACTTCTTGTTATAACGTTTTGTAGAGAGTTTCAAGTGCCAATATATGTAGGTTATTGATCTTACTTCATTGCTTTACGAAATACTTATTCGAGTTTACGTGCGCGAGCGTGCGCAATACAAATTTCGCGTGCGTCCGCGCGGCAACATTGGCATGGAAGCCAAGGGGCGTAAGTGTATTTAACAAATGTGAAGTGAAGAGGTTGAAATACTCACCTTGCTATAGGAGCCGCGGTCTATACTGTCCCTGGCGAGGATAGTGAGTATGGGTATAGTTGCGGCCGTGTAGATGCGCTCCAGATAGTCCGCAGACTGCGGCGGTCGAGTCACGATCTTCATACGCTGGTCGAACGTGAATCTGGGCCAATATGTAGTTTTATTCATTGTTTATTGCTTATTGTATAATTTCATCCATAGGTAGGTAACATTTTTTTTTTTTTTTTGTAATCCGGTATGGGTGTCTGAGTCGGAAGGGCCAAAGCGCATGCTCCGACCGGTGCTCCGATAGGTGCCATACCGGAGACTTCCCTGGATTGCTGGCTATACTGGACTAGAGGAGAACACAACCGAGGCTGCTATGCGGCCATCTTACATCCAGTACGGTGGTACCAACCCAGTCGGCTACAATTTGAGCCTACCACCTAGTAAGGGGCAAGGGAAGGAACCTACAGTTTTACACCGGTTCCGAACGGTGAAGCGGCAGGTGTAGGTATGCACGTAAATTTTTTCGTTAGAAAAAACTCATTGGTACACGCCGACCGGATTCGAACCTCGGACCTCTCGCATGAGAAGCCGATGCCCAAACCACTCGGCCACCCGCCGCTTAAACCTACGCTGGGATATGTCGAAAATTCCGCCAGTTCTAAATTCAATGCGAAGAAGACGAAGTTTTTTACTTACAGTAATCTTAAATGTTAGTATATAGTTTTTTTATTTATTTATTAGGTTAATTTTATCAATGGTATAGATTAGTTTTAATTTTGTATGGAAATAAAATATGTTTTTTTATTTTTTTTAACTGACAAACAAACTTCGCAAGTCACAATGTTTTGTTAGTACCTTATAAGTATTATATTATAGTAACTTACAAATAATTAACCCATACTACCGCTCACATGAGCATATTAATATTTACAGCATAAACATGAATACTGAAGAATCTTACCACCCTGCCTATTTAGATTACCTATATCTGGTATTGTTGATGGAAAATTAAAATAAACTTTTATTCCATTGAACTTTTTTATTTCTTGTAATTTTTTTGACATGTTATAATTTTGATTATATATTTTTTTATAAAATTATTTGCAACCAGTAACATGGTCCCCTTTTTTTGGTTTAAAAAAAAAAAAAACAAAATATACAATTCTGTCCTTTCATACGTACCGTTATACATGTGTCAAAGCTCATTATTTTGGTAACCCTTACTTATCATTAAACGGGTAGTACGACTAGCTTTTTCGCAGGCCTTCGTAGTAATCCAGCGACCGTCTCTACATCCGCCACCCTCACTATGCCGTCCTTTCCGGGGTACAGCTTCACGATCTTGCCGCGGGGCCATGTTCCTCGAGGAAGTGTGCCGTCGACCACCAACACTAGATCGCCCACATTTAAATTTGTTGCGGACGTTCGTTTCTGCCGTTTGTGTCCCCTTTCCTGTAGAGTCGGGAGGTATTCGTCGATCCAGCGTGCCCAGAAGTGGTCTGCTAACCTGAGAGCTTTCTTGTAGTGGCTCCGTCCAACCAAGTCCTTGTCGGTTAACTCAAGCGGTAGGGGTGCGCCAGACGCCGATCCGAGGAGGAAGTGAAATGGAGTTAATGACTCGCTGTCCGTCGGTTCCGTAGAGATGTGCGTTAAAGGTCGCGAATTGATAAGTGCTTCGACCTCCAATAATAATGTCGTAAAGGTTTCTTCTTTCGGGTGTCTTTCTTTTAGGGTTATAAGAGCAGATTTCACGCTTCGCACCAGTCTTTCCCAGGCGCCGCCCATGAAAGGAGAAGCAGGAGGAATGAATTTCCATTCAATGCCTTCGTTGGTCGAAAAGTTTACAGCTGCTTCGGCATATATTTTGGCCAATTCGGTATTAGCACCGACGAAACAAGTGCCGTTGTCAGATAATATTCTTGTGGGCGAGCCCCTTCGGGCTATAAATCTTCTAAGACTCATAATTGCGGAGTCCGCAGATAGACAGTTGACCACTTCTAGATGAATGGCTCGTGTAGTTAAACAAGTGTACAGTGCTACATAGCGTTTCTCTAATCTCCTTCCAATGGAGATTTGCACCGGACCCAGGTAGTCGAGTCCGACGAACGAAAATGGCCTCAGGTGATGCGCCAACCTCTCCATTGGAAGGCTGCCCATGGGTGGTTCTATCGGTGTGGCTTTTCGAATTTTGCAGCACTGACAGTTGTATGCCACCTTTTTTAGAGTGCTCCTTAGTTTTATGACCCAATATTTCTGTCGTATTTGATTGACAACAGTCTCTGTGTTCGCATGAGCTGCCTTTCGGTGGTAGTACAAAACAAGAAGTTGTACCGAGAGATGCGGGCCGAACAAAATAACTGGTCGTTTTACTTCATGAGGAACGGAGAGAGCAGCATCTATTCGTCCTTTCAGCCTGAGCAGTCCATCTTCTGCTATGATCGGGGAGAGTTTGTGCAGTTTGCTGTGAGGAAATATAGGCTGTTGGGAGGACAAGCAGTGGATTTCATCAGCGAACGTGTCTTCTTGACAGCGGCGTAGGACTTGCATCTCGGCTAATTCCAGGTGTTGAACGGTGAGAGGTTGCAACTTGAGCGGGTCGAGAGTGCGAGCTAGGGGCGGCCGCGGATGTCGAGAAGTCAGTGGACGTTTGGCCAAAGATTTTTGCACGCGAGTGCGTAATGGATTTACAAAAGCATGTTCACTGCTAAGTGATGCACTAACATTTAATTTGGAACATGTCTTCTCTCGTAGAATTCTAATATATTGCTGCGCGCGTGCAGTAGCGCGTATGAACCGTAACCAAGAGCTGAATCGAGCAGGATCCGCTGCTACCGGTGAAGGTAGTTTGCGTTGATTATTCGCGATCAACCCCACCACCGCTGAGCAAGCAGGTTTCTTTTTTAATTCCTCATGAGTTGGTGAGATCGTTGTCGATGGCTCTGAGGGCCAAGAATTTTCATGTATGATCAAAAAGGGGGGACCAGAGAACCATCGAGAGGAAGTAATAAGTTTGTGTTCGGCTCGCGTAGCGTCGTCCGCAACATTTAGCGCTGATGGGACGTATCTCCAGTTGGCGATATCAGTTGATTCTAAAATTTCGCCAATCCTATGTGCGACAAAAGGTTTGAATGTGCGAGCGTCGCTACGCAGCCACTTTAGTACAGTTAAACTGTCGCTCCAAAAGGTTATTTTTGAGGGCTTAAATCGATGAGCGTCAGTTAAGTAGACTGCAAAACGGGCCGCTATGAGAGCGGCTTGCAGTTCTAGTCTGGGAATGGAGGTTGGCTTCAATGGGGCCAACCGAGCCTTTCCACCTATTAATGACATAGTCACGCTACCATCATCGTATATAAAACGCCAGTAGGCCACACATGCATATGCAAGCTCGCTCGCGTCAGCGAAAACATGTAGCTGGCGTTCAAAAGGGTTGTTCTTAGTGATATAACATCGTGGTATGGAGTTTAAGATTAAAAGTTTTAAATTGTCGTACCATGATGTCCACTTTTCCACGACGTTATCTGGTAATTTACTATCCCATCCTATTCCCAGACTCCAAGTTTGTTGAAAAAGGATTCTGCCCCAAATTATAATTGGAGTCAGGAAACCGAGGGGATCGTAAATCTTCATTAGATGCGACAATGCTGAGCGTTTTGTCAATTCTGTCGGTAAATTTTCAGGTAGATCTCTCAAGAAACATAATGTGTCCTCCATGATGTTCCATGTCATGCCCAATACTCGTACATTTCCATTACTCGGACCTAGATTGACCTCAGATACGTTATTCGCACATAACTCAGGTGGTAAATAGCAAAGCGCTTCTTTTCGATTTGATACCCAAGATCTCATTTCGAAGCATCCGGCTTCGTGAACCTTCGTTATGTCAGCGATCAGTTGAGCAGCACGAGTAACATCGTCAACACTTCCCAGGAAATCGTCCATGTAATGGTCATGTATAATAGAGTGAGCTGCCTCCGGGTAACGAATCTTGTGCTCATCTGCATTTTTGTTTTTTATGTAGATAGCTGAGCACGGACTGGAGGTAGCACCGAACATCATGGAAGACATTCTGTACTTTTTTAGGGGTGTGCTAGGATCGTCGCGCCATAAAAAACGTTGCGCATTCCTATCTTTCTGAATGATTTTTATTTGAGGGAACATCTCTCTTATATCAGCAGTCATAGCCACGAGACCCTCCCTGAAACGCATAAGTACGGCCAAGAGTGGCTGAAGCAAATCTGGACCTGGTAGCAGTAAATCATTAAGGCTCACACCTCCGCTAGCGGCAGCGGCATCATATACTATGCGTAATTTTTGTTTTTGTGGGTGAAACACGCCGAAGTGTGGGAGGTACCAAGTCAGATCTTCTTCAGATTGATCGTCAGCACATATTTCTGCGTATCCCTTTTCGAATGTTGAGTTCATGTTTTTTATATATGCTTTCGCATACATGGAGTCCCTTTTGAATTTCTTCTCTAAATTTAGGAAGCGCGAGAGAGCGAGGTCGTAGCTGTTAGGAATGGATTTGATATCGGATCGCCACAATAAACCTACTTCAAAACGGCCTGTCGGTAAGCGATGAGATGTAGTGTCTAAAATGTTTAATGCACGCTCCTCACTCATGCTTCGACATTCATTCTTACTTATACCAATAGAGTCTAGCTTGTAGTTCTCTTTGATTAGGGTTTCCAGGGATTCGTATGCTTCGCATTCGTTCGAAATTGTAGCGTGATTTACAAAGTGAATTGGCACCGTTTTGCTGGAAGCGAATCCGTAGAGCACCCATCCCAAAGCGGTAAGGATTGCTACCGGCTGATGTCTGTTACCCTGGCGAGTGGAATGGGCGATTGTTAAATGCCAATTGTCAGTTCCGATCAAAAGCTTAGGCTTCGCATCGTTATAGCACAGAAAGTCAGTGAGATCTGCCAAGTGGCTATGCTTCTTGATGTCGTCAGAATCCAACGATTGTCGACTAATGCCGAGGTTGGAAATTGAGCGAACATTTTTTACTACATGAGTTTCTGAACTATGGCGACCTTTGATTGAAATATTAACAAAGTTTACCTCAGATGTCTTTGATAAACCACCTATACAGTCGACAGTGATTAACGATTTGGGCCCTTGAGCACCAATGATATCTGTAATATCAGAGTCGATGAGAGTAGCCGTGGAACCATCATCGAGTAAGGCGTAGGTATCTACGCTGCCTTGAGGACCTGACACGGTAACTGCCACTACCTTTAGCAATGGTCGCAAGGATCCTGTGTCCGAGAAACTGTGGTTCACAACCTCCGCAGCCTCAGAGAATGTCGGCTGTGAAGAAGTCGAAGTAGCTTGTTCTGCAAGGTGAGCAGACACCTCTGGTTGCCTATGAAGTAATGTATTGTGATATGGGCTGTATTTGCAATTAGGCACTTTGCATGAAATCTTACATCTCCTGTATGAGTGCTTACCACGGATCAGACATTTGTGGCATACTTTATTTTCGGTTACCCATTGCCATTTCTCATCAATAGGAAGCAACTCAAATTTCTTACACATTGCAACATCATGTTTACCTTCCTGGCAATACTTACATTTGCCGTCACTGTCGAACTGCGCCGATGACTTTGAAGTTGACATTTGATGAGAGACGCTGTGTACCTTATCTTTGGTATAGTCACTATGAGCATGTACCTTGTCTTTGGTGCCATCACGATGAGCATGTACTTTGTCTTTGGCGCCATCACGATGAGCACTGGATTCGGGAATCAGGCCGAACCTAATCTGCAATTCGGCTTCTCGTACTAAGAAATCTACAATAAGCTCGAGCTTAGATTTGTTGCCAGTGTGCGAGTATGCAAAATCAGTCCATCGCGATCGCAATAATGGAGTGAGCTTACCAATGATTGTATTGTAGAGCTCTGGGGAAGCCAAGTAATTGCTTTGGTTTAGCAATTTCATGGTCTCCACACAATTTCGCACACGACAGGCGAACTGATTCAATTCTTTGCTGCCCTCGACAGGCAATTTCGGTAGTGCCTTCACCGAGGCAATTTCTTGCAGGACTATGTACTCTGGCCTGGCAAATCTAAGCTCCAGCGCTGTCATGACCTCTTCGGGCTCCCGCGCTGAAACCAAGAGGGTTGAAATTGCCTCACGAGCTGAACCTCGAATGGCTGAATTTAGTCTAGCAAAATTCTCCGCGTTAGTGTAACCACACTTGGTTTCATCAAAAACCCGTTTGAGACCAAGCCAGTCCTTTGCATGACCATCAAAGAATGGTAGTTTTATATCACTCACCTTTGGCTTCTTCTTCGCTAGGTCTGTAATGACTTGGGCCAATTTCCTCAAGTCATTGTGTTGCTCTGTATCCCTATTTCTATCTATATTTTTATTTTGGTTACATTCACAGTTTTTTTGTGTACCTAGCTTGGTAGCCTGTGCCGATGTATGTGTAGTAGGTGTAGGTATGGGAAAGTGAGCGGGCGCTGGCTGCATGGGAAAGTGAGCGGGCGCTGGCTGCATGGGAAAGTGAGCGGGCGCTGGCTGCATGGGAAAGTGAGCGGGCGCTGGCTGCATGGGAAAGTGAGTGGGCGCTGGCTGCTCGAGGACCGCTGGCTGCTCGAGGACATGCTGCAGAACTGGGTTTGTTGACTCTTCCACGACTTCAGGGTTAGCAGGTGCGTAATGTTGAGGCTCATATGGGTGGTCAGCCTTCTCCTTTGCCTCCAAGGTGGTACTTTCGTTATTTTCTAACCATTGCTGTATACCTCGCCGACTAGCCAACGAAGATCCCCGAGTACTGCATGCTGCTTCAATTAAGGCCAGCTGTGCCTGGAGCTCGAGTTCAGCGACGGAGCGCTCGCGTTCGGCTGCGGCGCGCTCCCATTCCGCTTCCCTCTCCGCCATACGACGTGCATGTTGCGCTCTGGCTGCGAGCTGTTGTGCCACACAAGTGGCTGATGACTTTGAGGTGGTATTTGATGTGCGTCGCGATCTATTAAGGCGGTCACCGGCGTTCCCCGAGGTGGAGGGTAACGCGACTGCGGTGACTTCGGCGCCTGTAATGTTTTCACCGGTGCCCCCAACAGGGAGCACTCCTGCGGCTAATATATTACGGTTGACCGGATCTGCATTTGCCCCATCACTTTTTGCTCGTTTTTTTGCAGCTCTTGTGAGCATTTTAAGTTCGTTTTTTAATCACTTCTGACACCAATATTGTTGATGGAAAATTAAAATAAACTTTTATTCCATTGAACTTTTTTATTTCTTGTAATTTTTTTGACATGTTATAATTTTGATTATATATTTTTTTATAAAATTATTTGCAACCAGTAACATCTGGTGTATAGTGCCATCGTCAATTTGATACTTAAATATATCAAGACAATTCAACAACAATTGGTAAAATTTTATTACAATGAAGTGTAATAACCACAGAGCATGAAATGCGCGCGCCCGCCCCTCCTAGAGGCGCCGTGAGCGCGATTTCTCTACAACGGCGTTGAAGCCTGTGGGCGTGGCCTATGTATGACCTACATATGTGTGTTGTGCGTGTGCATTTGTTTTGTGCGTGTGCCTAACTTGCTCCTCTTTGTGTGTAGTGTCGATACTAGCACACACACACACATACGAAGCGCTAGCAGCTCAGCGTACGGTTATTGGGTTTCAAATATCATCGCTTAGGGCGCCTCTAGTAGGGGGCGCCCGCGGTAGGTATTTGATGCTCTGTGGTAATAACTAATAGGTCATATTAAAAATCGGAAGACACAAAGTGTTTCCAATTGTCAAAGTTATTTAGTGGAAACATTACATTACGCACAGCAAAGCTTTGAGGCCCAATCAAAAGAAATGTCAATAAATTAGGTGACAAGTGTTTGTCCGCCTCGTCGCTTGTATCTCATGGCACCTCGCTGACTGATTGTGGTTTCGCGAGGAGTGCTGTTATTTGCTGTCTGAATGTTCGACGGACTCTTGGGCACACGCCATCATGCTAGTTTGTACGAAGAAAGTATTAAAATAATAAAAAACTTGTACAGAAGTATATTTTACGTGATATTGCAAGAGAAAAATGAGAAAAACACATGAGAAGCATTACCAAATGCCTTCGGAAATCTGTACCACAGCATTAAGACCGGATATACTCATATTCTCAAAAGCGACAAAGCATGTAGTACTTGTTGAACTTACAGTTCCATGGGAAAGTAACATACCGAAGGACCACAACATCAAACTTAACAAGTACTGCAACTTAGTAGACCGGATTGTGAGAAACGGATTCAAGACTGATCTCTTCGCTGTGGAAGTCGGAGCAAGAGGACTACCAGCGAAGTCGCTCTACAGTCTCTTCAAGAATCTAGGGCTCCCAAGATCGACGCTAAGCTCATATATGGAGAGAGCTTCGAAAACGTCACTGGAAGCATCCTACAGAATATGGATAGGTAGAGGGAGGGAGGTCGAGAGCGGGACTGGTGGTTTCCCCGCGTCCTAGTCAACGCAGACTAGCTGACGTGGGCTTGATGCGAGCCGAAACGTGAAGCATGCGCGGGAAATTTAGAGTGGCCACTCGCTAGTCCCGGCCTCGATTAATACCCTCCTCTACTGCCGATGGGCCCGGATATGTTCGGTGCAGCCATCGCAAGCTTAGATCCACACCTTCCTTCTTCTTGAAACACATCATCATCATCATCATCATCATCATCATCAGCCTGTATCGGTCCACTGCTGGACATAGGCCTCTCCCAAGGCACGCCACCACACGCGGTCTTCCGCTCTTCTCATCCATCCACAACAACATCTTGAAACACACTCGCGCATAATAAGAACCGGAAGGGGGTTCACATATCACCGACCGGAAATCATATATTTTATATTTAATAACCAAAGAACAAAACTATCTAGTGTTGTCTTCAACATGCTAGTTCTTTAAGTAACTTATACTATACAGGGCTGATTTAATTACCATGCCGGACCTTTCAGGCAATCTTTACCAAAAACTAAGTAGATTCCAAAAAAACTTCTCTTCTCGCGGCGAAATTGAAAAAAAAATGTATTCTCCATACATTTTCGTAAAGCAAACCTCAGAATATGTGGAGAACAAAGGAGAATGGGCGTTTTGGTCTACCCCTCCTCTAGCTGTGAGTGTTATATCAATGGAAAGGTTGATTTATATAGAACATTTTTTAGTATGGCAGCCAACGTCAATTATTAGTACTTTAGGAGTTATATCACTTTTAAGTTTTATAAACATAGAACCTTATCATAGTAATATGCTTACCTCTGTACGATGATCATCGTTCTAGGAAGGGTAATTACTTAGAGCGAAACAGTTCCAAAATGAACGAACGGTATTGAAACCGTAGTGATGAATACAATTTTTTTGGTTTCAATACCGCTCGGTCATTTTGGAACTGTTTCGCTCTAAGTATAGCGGTAAGCATATTACTATGATAAGGTTCTATGTTTATAGAACATAAAGTGATATAACTTGTAAAGTACTAACAATAGATGTTAGGTATGTTTGGACAAAATGGTTTTCTTGGAAATACCTTTCGATTGATATATCATTCATTGTTAGAGGAGGGGTAGACCAACTTCCATACATTTTTGCCCATCCTCCTTTATTTTCCAATTTTGCCATCATTTAAATTTGCAAGTACAGCCTGCGGTTTTTCAAAAGGGGCGCGAAAAGGCTCCTGTCAGGCCTGCATGACATTCGCAATCCCCGTGCATCACATAATGCCCATGGGCATCGTTAGACACCTACTTGTAGGTGGAACGAAGCCACATGTCGCGCTATCCATAAAAAAAAAATATTGGAATCTACTTAGGTGTTGATACGGATTATTCCCTTGAAAGATAACAAAATCACCCAGTATAAAGAAATACAGATTTGCAAGGCCTATCGTGCATTTGCCTCCAAATGTGAGCAAAGAATTAGTTATATGTCAAAAAAATATATAATTTACAAGCGTTATATAGTAGTCGGCAATGATGTGTAACAAGCGACATGATGCGCCAATAGGTGGCCTGTCTTTAAACCAATCAACCAATCCTAAGAGTACAACATCAAACTACTAGATGGTGCTATTCTAGAGAGCGTTCCAACTAAAAGTTCCCTTCGCCGTTATGTTGGCTCCACTGTCAGTGTCACTGTCAGTGCTTAAATTCGTGCTGCCAGATTGTGGAGATTATATTACCTAATAATGTAATCAGTATTTACCGTACAAAAAATACGGTAAATACTGATAATTACGGGTAAATCTGTACACATATGTGAGAAACAGATTCAAGACTGATCTCTTCGCTGTGGAAGTCGGAGCAAGAGGACTACCAGCGAATTCGTCCACGGTCTCTCCAAGAATCTAGGGCTGCCAAGATCGACGCTAAGCTCATACATGGAGAGAGCTTCGAAAACGTCACTGGAAGCATCCTACAGAATATGGAAGAGGGAGGGAGGTCGAGAGCGGGACTGGTGTTTCCCCGCGTCCTAGTCAACGCAGACTAGCTGACGAGGGCTTGAAGCGAGCCGAAACGTGAAGCATGCGCGGGAAATTTAGAGTGGCCACTCGCTAGTCCCGACCTCGATTAATACCCTCCTCTACTGCCGATGGGCCCGGATATGTTCGGTGAAGCCATCGCAAGCTTAGATCCACACCTCCTTCCTCAACGCTGTTTTGACAGATAGACAGTGGAGCCAACATAACGGCGAAGGGAACTTTTAGTTGGTTGGAACGCTCTCTACAAGTGACGTCGCTTCCTAACTCATTTCCCCTTTATTCACACTATTGTATTGTATTGTTTATTGATCATTCATATGGCAGTTAGACTGCACTCGAACTTGTCACAATTTGTTCTACCCGGTTCACCCACGTGGAAGAACCGACAAGAAACTTCGCAGGGTATTTTTTTTATACATATTTTTACAAGTATTGGTGACGTAGCAACATAATAACACGGCCCATAGTCTATCGAAAACACAGCTTGAGAGCAATATTAACAATTTTGCCGAGAGTTCTGACTACAAAGACTTATTAATTAAGTGAATCAGGTGTAAAGAGCCTTTGTTGTGTACCTATTACTGCCCAAACCGAAAGCTAAGATGTTACACATAAAAAATAAATACAGTCGAATTGAGAACCTCCTCCTTTTTTAGAAGTCGGTTAAAAAAAAAGAATAATGCCCTAGACGCAAGTACCTGGACCAGATCGGACATGTACTCAAAAAGGGTCAAGTGCGTTGTAGCCATAACCGACGAGCATGCATTTTTTTTTATTTTTTATGGAAGCTGAAACGGTTGGCTACATCACCTACAACATCCGTGTTGTCAGCCCATAACACCGGATGAACTTGGTGCCACGTCAGTGCTTCCCTTCGGTCGTGCCGGCTACACTGAACTGGACGGAAAACACAAACTATTTACATAGCCGTTTCGACCGACCTTTCATTCAGTGCAGTGGTATCAACCCGGGCGGGTTAAACCCTACCACCTAGTAATATAAGAAGGGAGTCATATCCCTTAGTCGCCTTTTACGACATACACGGGGAGAGATGCAGTGGGGCTATTCTTTTAAAGTACCGGCCCCACACGGTACATTGCCATACACGGCATGAAGAACGTTATGAGAGTGGAAGAGGCGGCAGATTTGTGTCAGGATCGTGGCACGTGGAGATGCGTTGTCTCTGCCTACACCACTGGGAAACAGGCGTGACACTACGTATGTGTGTATGTATAATGAATAACATACGCACCTATAGAGGCCGTCGCCAGCCGGCTCTACGATGCGGTCGAGGATTTGTTCGGCCGCCTCCCGCGCGAGCCCGCGACTCTGCGCGACTACCTCCAGCGCCTGCCGTTACAAAACTACATAAGTGTCCGAGTCTGCATATTGTTTATTATATAATTTCATCCATAGGTAGGTAACCTACGCCAGGCCTCACACATTCTATGCACTTGCGCGCGCTAACTATAGTCAGCGCGCACGTTCGTGGCCTCCGGCAGGAAAGCGAGCATGGAATGTATAGTGTTATGAATCAATCTCTGAAAGTCACGACGTTTAGGAAACCTCTTTTTTATTTATGACATTAAATTATTTATCTAATAAGGTTTTATTGCGTGGTTTAAGTACGAAGACTAAGCAGGGATAATAGTTTAAAGATCTATCGGCCTCCGCCCGCAGAGGCCACGAACGTGCGCCAACAGTACCTACCGCCCGGCGCACCGCCCGCGGTGAATTTCAATGGGCTGCCCAAAGAATATAAACAGCCGCGGGGAGCATACATACGCGCGGCCGGCGCAGCTGCAAAGCAATAATCACTTTACACTCGATCGTTAAGGTACATTTTCGCACGCAGTGATTGGCGACGTGAAGCAGTAGGCTATTAAAGCCCGAAGGTAGGAACTTTTTCTATGGAGTGATTTATCTGTTACGAAGTAACTATTTAGTAATCTGTGTCTACGCTTGGACATGTCGAAAATTCCGCCAGTTCTAAATTCAATGCGAAGAAGAACTGACAAACAAACTTCGCAAGTCACAATGTTTTGTTAGTTTCCAATAATTAACCCATACTACAGCTCGCAAGAACATTAATATTTACAGCATAAACATAAATACTCAAGAATTTGACCACACTGCCTATTTAAATTACCTATATCTGGTGTATAGTGCCATCGTCAATTAGTGGCGTCATAGTAGTGGATCTGGGGAGGTACGGATTCCACATCAAACTGTAGATCCCTTGCCTTACGAGATGTTGGAGTTCGATCTGTTGGATCGTTACCACCGCAGCGAATGAAGTTCGGTCGAAGCTATGAACATAGTTAGTGTGTATCATCCAGTTCAGTGTAGCCGGCACGATCAAAGGGAAGTACTGACATGGCACCTAGTTAACACACGTAATGGCCTGAGATGGCGGGTGGGGTGATGTAGTCTGCCATATCATGCCTTTATGAAAAAGAATTGTGCTTAAATTTGCCAAGCTCTACGAACCATATCCCTACTGCTTTTAGGTGCATTGTGCCTTGGCAACATAGTTAGTGCTAGATTGGACAACAAAAATTCAAATGCAGAGTATTACACAAGCAAGTACCAACCTTATCCCTACTATAAGTAGGTGCATTGTGCCTTGGCAACATAGTTAGTGCTAGATTGGACAACAAAAATTCAAATGCAGAGTATTACACAAGCAAGTACCAACCTTATCCCTACTATAAGTAGGTGCATTGTGCCTTGGCAACATAGTTAGTGCTAGATTGGACGACAAAAATTCAAATGCAGAGTATTACACAAGCAAGTACGAACCTTATCCCTACTATAAGTAGGTGCATTGTGCCTTGGCAACATAGTTAGTGCTAGATTGGACAACAAAAATTCAAATGCAGAGTATTACACAAGCAAGTACCAACCTTATCCCTACTATAAGTAGGTGCATTGTGCCTTGGCAACATAGTTAGTGCTAGATTGGACGACAAAAATTCAAATGCAGAGTATTACACAAGCAAGTACCAACCTTATCCCTACTATAAGTAGGTGCATTGTGCCTTGGCAACATAGTTAGTGCTAGATTGGACGACAAAAATTCAAATGCAGAGTATTACACAAGCAAGTACCAACCTTATCCCTACTATAAGTAGGTGCATTGTGCCTTGACAACATAGTTAGTGCTAGATTGGACGACAAAAATTCAAATGCAGAGTATTACACAAGTAAGTACCAACCTTATCCCTACTATAAGTAGGTGCCGTATGCCTCGGGGCGTTGTGTTTTCTATATGCATCATGGCCGAAGTACTTGGTGAAGAATTTGTAGTACCACTGCGATATGTCATCCGCCTCCACGGTGTAGTACGCTGGTACCGGGTCGAGATATATGACGCGATCGATCCGACCGGGGTACGCTGCACTGTAGTGCTGGCCTGGAATGAATGAAGAAAGTGTTTGATCAAGATATATGAGAGAAAAGAAAAAAATATATTATTCTAGCATTCTATGGTATATTGAATAAACCTTAGAATACTATATTCTGTGCCATGTCAGTGTTTTCGTTGGTAATACATACTCTAGTTATCCTTCACTTCAACAGCGCGGTCCTTGCCCAGCATACTACTTTACAAAGTGTTGCATTAGTTTACCGCGAGATGGCAATGTTTTGACATCTTCTTGTGACGTGTGATCAAAAAGGGTCAAGTGCGCAGTACAGTGTGGGGGCGGTACTTAAAAATAATAGGCCCACTGCATCTCTCACCGTACATGTCGTAAAAGGGATAAGGACGTGTCGCCGCGCTAAAGGGCGACAGGTTAGCCGCCTCTCAACTTGGCATAGTCCTTTCACCGAGTGATGCAGCAGGTGGGTCTTCATGCCTTACTTGCCGCTTGATAGTAATTATCTCGTCCTACTTAATACATTGCTAAACGTGGTGGTCGGTGTTGTGCTGTAATTTACCAGAGCACCTGCAGCACAATACCGATTACTCTGCTTGCCCCGATTGTCGGAATACAGCGTGTGGTGTGTGTTGCGTAGTACTACGCGTAACCGACGAGCACGCATGAAGAACATTATGAGAGTGTGCCGGCAGAGGTGTGTCAGGTTCGTGGCGCGTGGAGATCCGTCCTCTCTCGTTGGCTCCGGTGCCCGAGAAGCCACAAGAAATTTTGTCGGGGTGCGGGGGTGCAAAAAATCCCCACAAAAATCTCTTTTTTCTTTTTTTTTTTATGGAAACTGACACGGTTGGCTACATCACCTACAACGTCCGTGATGTCAGCCCATAACACCGGGTGAACTTAGGTGCCATGTCAGTGCTTCCCCCTTTGATCGTGTCGGCTACACTGAACTGGTCGGAAAACACAAAACTATTTACATAGCCGTTTGGACTGACGTTTCATTCAGTGAGGTGGTACCAACCCGGGCGGGTTAAACCCTACCACCAAGTAAGATTACGAGGGAAGGGACCTACAGTTTTACGAGCCTCGGTCAGCCTCCAACGGTCAGCGGTCACCCATCCAAGTACTGACCGCACCCAGCGTTGCTTAACATTCAATAGCGACAGTTGACTGTCTGCACCACTGAGCTATCTAGTACACCAGGGCACACACAGACAGGCAAAGCACAGGCAGAAGTACCAACCTAGCTATGATCGGAGTAGCATGTGCCCCATTTTATACAATTCAGTAATTTATCATAGCACCGAGCGAGCACCCACGACAATTTGCAAAAGTCGGCGCCTATGTCCCTTGCCCCTTACTAGGTGGTAGGCTTAAATTGTAGCCGACTGAATTGGTACCGACGTACTGGATGTAAGATGGCCGCATAGCAGCCTCGGCTGTGTTCTCCTCTTAGTCCAGTATAGCCAGAAATCCAGGTTGGCCGCATAGCAGCCTCGGCTGTGTTCTCCTCTTAGTCCAGTATAGCCAGCAATCCAGGTAAGTCTCCGGTATGGCACCTACCTTCTCGGAGGTGATATTGGCTGGTCGGAGTATGCGCTTCGACCAACCATACCGGATTACATATTTAAAAAAAACGAAAAATTTGCATACCCCACTGCGAAATAGACGTGACGCCACAGATTACTTAATAGTTACTTGTACCGTGTGGGGCCGGTACTTTAAAAGAATAGCCCCACTGCATCTCTCCCCGTGTATGTCGTAAAAGGCGACTATGGGATATGACTCCCTTCTTATATTACTAGGGGTTAAACCCTGGTAGGGTTTAACCCGCCCGGGTTGGTGACTGCATGAAAGGCACGGCACGCACTGAATGAAAGGTCGGTCGAAACGGCTATGTAAATAGTTTGTGTTTTCCGTCCAGTTCAGTGTAGCCGGCACGACCGAAGGGATGCACTGACGTGGCACCAAGTTCACCCGGTGTTATGGGCTGACATCACGGATGTTGTAGGTGATGTAGCCATCCGTGTCAGTTTCAATAAAAAAAAAAAAAAAAAAAAACTTCGTAACAGATAAATCACTCCATAGAAAAAGTTCCATAACTTCGGCTTTAATAGCCTACTGTTTCACGTCGCCAATCGCTGAGTGCGAAAATGTACCTAAACGATCGAGTGTAAAGTGATTATTGCTTTGCAGCTGCGCGCAATAGCGTGGGCGAGCGTGTAGGTATGTTTCGGGCGGCTGTTGAATTTCCACTGAATTAAGACGGCCCGGCGGTCCACCGGGCGCTAGGTAGTTAGCGCGCGCAAGTACATAGAGTGCGTGAGGCCTGGTAACGCTATGTATGTATGTATGTATGTATATTTTCTTGAATATTATACAGTCAGTTGGCAGACCTAGAAACGCGCCCAGCGAGTGTCCGATGAAGGTAAACGTGGTCCATCGGAAGTGATCGACGAGCACTCGCAGAGTATACGTCAGGTCGTGCACGGATATCGGCAGCCCGGGCGGGAACCAGTCCGACTTGCCGTTGCCAGGCAAGTCCAAGCCTGCCGGAGATACATTCTACACTATATAAGCTCTTTCAAAATTAGTTCAGAGTACGCTAAGGGGGGGTTCTGTATCGGAAATAGATCACTTTTGAAGAACAAAGAATAATTTTTTTTACAATAAAAATTTTTTTTTATTTAAATTGTAAAAAAAAAAATTTTAGTAATTGTTTCAGTTTCTTGCCAGGAACAAAAAAGTCTTCCAACACATAGATCTCTTTTCTTTCAGAAATTGTGAAAAACCACAATTTTAGTTTTATTAGATACGCTAAGGGGTGTATGTGTATCAGATACTGATCACGTTCCCATACCCATTTTTTTTCGATATAAAAAACATACTTATTAATTCTGATTATACATTTTTTCCATTTTGCGTTTTGTTTCGTTAAAGCTGTTTTTTCTTATAAGGAAGAAATTGAATTTTTGTAATTGTATAAGTTTATTCGTTTATTGACACATTTCTTTTTTATATTAATTTTACATAAAAAACTTAAATCTAAAATTAATATAAAATAACAAAATGGAATTTCCACCACCGGCGGCGGGCGAACCCAGGCTACCGATGATCGGACCCGAGAGAGAGAAACCTTCGGACAATTCGAGCGGTGTCGAGCAAGACCGCCTTCTGCATCTGACCCTTGATCCAAGCAAGCAAGTTTATTATTATTGTTTTTTTTTCTTTACTTTAGCTGTGGTTAGTTTTAGTTAGATTAGTCGTGCTATTTAATATTTAATATGTTTGTATTTAGTCTAGCCTATAAGTGTATGTACTTCTCGGCAAAGTGGATCCAACTGCAAATCAGCGCAATAGACAACGTCGTTGTCTCCAATTGCATATGCTGAGTTGGGCCCAATTTGTCGCCATTTTGTAGATGTGCCATATGTATATTATAGTGTTACTTGTTAAACTGGCGACAAATAAACACTCATTTCATTTCATTTTCATTTCCATTTCATTTCCATTTCATTTCCATTTCATTTCCATTTCATTTCCATTTCATTTCCATTTCATTTCCATTTCATTTCCATTTCATTTCATTTTCATTTCATTTTCATTTCCATTTCATTTCCAGTTCATTTCCAGTTCATTTCCAGTTCATTTTCATTTCATTTTCATTTCATTTTCATTTCATTTTCATTTCATTTTCATTTCATTTTCATTTCATTTTCATTTCATTTTCATTTCATTTTCATTTCATTTTCATTTCATTTTCATTTCATTTTCATTTCATTTTCATTTCATTTTCATTTCATTTTCATTTCATTTTCATTTCATTTTCATTTCATTTTCATTTCATTTTCATTTCATTTTCATTTCATTTTCATTTCATTTTCATTTCATTTTCATTTCATTTTCATTTCATTTTCATTTCATTTTCATTTCATTTTCATTTCATTTTCATTTCATTTTCATTTCATTTTCATTTCATTTTCATTTCATTTTCATTTCATTTTCATTTCATTTTCATTTCATTTTCATTTCATTTTCATTTCATTTTCATTTCATTTTCATTTCATTTTCATTTCATTTTCATTTCATTTTCATTTCATTTTCATTTCATTTTCATTTCATTTTCATTTCATTTTCATTTCATTTTCATTTCATTTTCATTTCATTTTCATTTCATTTTCATTTCATTTTCATTTCATTTTCATTTCATTTTCATTTCATTTTCATTTCATTTTCATTTCATTTTCATTTCATTTTCATTTCATTTTCATTTCATTTTCATTTCATTTTCATTTCATTTTCATTTCATTTTCATTTCATTTTCATTTCATTTTCATTTCATTTTCATTTCATTTTCATTTCATTTTCATTTCATTTTCATTTCATTTTCATTTCATTTTCATTTCATTTTCATTTCATTTTCATTTCATTTTCATTTCATTTTCATTTCATTTTCATTTCATTTTCATTTCATTTTCATTTCATTTTCATTTCATTTTCATTTCATTTTCATTTCATTTTCATTTCATTTTCATTTCATTTTCATTTCATTTTCATTTCATTTTCATTTCATTTTCATTTCATTTTCATTTCATTTTCATTTCATTTTCATTTCATTTTCATTTCATTTTCATTTCATTTTCATTTCATTTTCATTTCATTTTCATTTCATTTTCATTTCATTTTCATTTCATTTTCATTTCATTTTCATTTCATTTTCATTTCATTTTCATTTCATTTTCATTTCATTTTCATTTCATTTTCATTTCATTTTCATTTCATTTTCATTTCATTTTCATTTCATTTTCATTTCATTTTCATTTCATTTTCATTTCATTTTCATTTCATTTTCATTTCATTTTCATTTCATTTTCATTTCATTTTCATTTCATTTTCATTTCATTTTCATTTCATTTTCATTTCATTTTCATTTCATTTTCATTTCATTTTCATTTCATTTTCATTTCATTTTCATTTCATTTTCATTTCATTTTCATTTCATTTTCATTTCATTTTCATTTCATTTTCATTTCATTTTCATTTCATTTTCATTTCATTTTCATTTCATTTTCATTTCATTTTCATTTCATTTTCATTTCATTTTCATTTCATTTTCATTTCATTTTCATTTCATTTTCATTTCATTTTCATTTCATTTTCATTTCATTTTCATTTCATTTTCATTTCATTTTCATTTCATTTTCATTTCATTTTCATTTCATTTTCATTTCATTTTCATTTCATTTTCATTTCATTTTCATTTCATTTTCATTTCATTTTCATTTCATTTTCATTTCATTTTCATTTCATTTTCATTTAACGTGAAATACGCTCACTTCACATAATAAATTTGAGGAGTAGGTTTTTTATATCGTAAAAAATAAATGGGTACGGGAACGTGATCAGTATCTGATACACATACACCCCTTAGCGTAAAGTTAGCTACTAATGAAAGACCTTATATCAATCTATATCAATCATTCACTATGTTAATCGACTCTCAAACATCTAGAGGTTGACTGGAATTAATCTCTGTAAGGGATAAGTCTGTCTTTGCATCTCATGCAAATGTTACGCTGCGCTTATATCTGTAAAATGTTTTTGGAGCAATAAAATACTTATTTTCAGAGTAATCGGTGTTGTACTTCAAGGACACGAGTAAATTACAGCACAACACCGACCACCACACTCAGCAAAATTAGGACAAGGCTACCGACAAGACATCTCAATAGTTTGCTAAATGTGGTGGTGCTTCAATTTAATAGTCTCCTTGCTATTAATTTATAGTTTAATAGCACAACACGGGTTACTCTGCTTACTCCGATTGTCGGAATACAGCGTGCGGTATGTGAGTGTGTGTATTTTTTTTTAAGTCTTTCAACAATAACTTGTTAATATCAGCCCCATAGTACTCACCTTCTCCATCCCTTAGGGCCCAGAGTACCTAAGGTATAGAGAACGCTCCACGAAATTCAACACAATTACTAAATCCCTCTCACTTGGGCTCGCCAACAGTTTATGTATACTTACTAAAAAACATATTGAGTCTGTCCACCCTAAGTGACATCTGTAATTCCGTCCGTAAGTCCTCGTTCTGACTACAATACCATCAGCAAATGGTACATGTCATCCTTCTTGTTAAACCGATCACAATTTGGAGAATCTCTCTTTTTTCATCAGTAATTTAATATTCAGAGGCATTGCATATGAGCGGAAATGAAAAAAAAATAACAGTTTACCAATATAGTAGAAATTGCTCGGCAGAAGTTTGACAAGCGGTCTGAAGGTGGCTGCAGAATCCAGCTTGCCGTGGCACATCAGCACGGGAGGTGAGCGGCAGTCGCCCCACGCCACCACTACACCAAACACAACCAGTTAGCACCACAAGTTAACCTTTTGTATACCTCGGCAGTTCAGTGGTGCGATCTGTCTTTTTTTTATGGAAACTGACACGGTTGGCTACATCACCTAGAACATCCGTGATGTCAGCCCATAACACCGGGTGAACTAGGTGCCGTATCAGTGCTTCCCTTCATATCATGTCGGCTACACTGAACTGGACGGAAAACACGAACTATTTACCACAGCCGTATCCACCGACGTTTCATTCAGTGCGGTGGTACCAGCCCGGGCGGGATAAACTCTACCACCTAGTAAGGTAAGAAAGGAAGGGATCTACAGTTTTACGTGGAATCCGAACCAAAGTCAGCCTCCAACGGTCGAGCGGGCACCCATCCAAATACTGACCGCGCTCAGGGTTGCTTAACAACAGTCGACCGACCGCACCACTGAGCTACCGAGGAGGCTGACAAAGGCTGAGGTCTACTGCCGTTTGTGATCTTATGCACTCCTCGGCGCGATGGGATGGGTGACCGATCGACCGTTGGAGGCTGACCATAGACCATAGTAGGATTCCACGTTAAACTGTACGTCCCTTCCCTTCTTACCTCACTAGGTAGGGTTTAATGCGCCCAATTTGGTATCACCGCCGTGAATTAAAGTTCTTCCGAAGCTGTGTTTTCTGTTCAGTTCAGTCTTTATATTTTCAGCCCTAATAATAAGTATTCTTTTTTTTTCTTTAATAGAACTTTAGCTGCCTTGCGACTGTCAGCCTCATAGTACCTATTAAACAATTTTCCAAAACAACTCTAGCCTCTGACTGAGGGCTAGAGATGGTTGGAAAATATAGTCAGTATTTTGCATTCTTCCATCAGGTGTTCCCCTAATGCCCTGGTGGATCGCAAAACATTAATTTAATCTGCCCGTCTTTAATTCTATGATCAAAGCGTTTCTTTATTATTCCGTTCACACTCCAATAAAATGCGAAATTTATCTTAAACTTTAGGGCAAACGCTGCAATTTGGTGGCATTTTTGTTTGTTTAATGGAATGTGTCCAGATCGGAGTCTTAAAATGAATTTGATGTCTTATTTTGTTATGCCTTTTTAGTTTTTATGGAAACTTTTTTTTTTTTATAGAATCTGACACGGTTGGCTACATCACCTACAACATCTGTGATGTCAGCCCATAACACCGGGTGAATCAGGTGCCATGTCAGTGCTTCCCCTCATTTCGCGCCGCCTACACTGAACTGGACGGAAAACACGAACCATTCACATAGCCGTTTCGACCGACGTTTCGCTCAGCGCGGTGGTACCAACCCGGCCGGGATAAACCCTACCACCTAGTAAGGTAAGAAGGGAAGGGACCTACAGTTTAACGTGGAATCCGAACCACGGTCAGCCTCAAACGGTCGGGCAGTCACCCAACCAAAAACTGACCGCGCTCAGCGTTGCTTAACAACAGACGACTGACCGCACCACTGAGCTGCTGAGGCTGACGAATTTCCTTATCCCTGAGTCGACTTTTACGACATGCGACGGGGAGAGATGCAGTGGGGCTATTCTTTTTAAGTACCGACCCCACACGGTAAAAACTGACACGGTTGGCAACATCACCTATAACATCTGCGATGTCAGCCTAACGAGTCGTTCCGTGTACAAAGTCTCCGCTCATTCCCTCCGTCAAAAACAAAGTGACACAGAACATAAACAGACAGCTGATCGTGATCGTATAACTTTTTGGAAGCCTCAGATTACATACTCGGAGACTATGTACAGTAATGTTGTGGTGGTTTAAAAAAAAATAACCAGGGTTAATGTTGAGGCGGTGCATGTCGTTTTTGTTACGTTTGTATTTCCGAAAATGTGACAGAGGAAATGAATAAAAGCCACAGATTATATACTCGGAGACTTTGTACACGGAACGGCTCGTGTCAGCCTATCGGCCACCTCGGTGAACGAACTAGGTGCCATGTCAGTGCTCCCCATCGGTCATACTTTCAACACTGAATTAGAAGGAAAATATGAACTATTTTCATAGTTAGCATTTTCTATCGAATAGGTAATAGGTTATATAGTTAGCTGCACCTAGGGTCCAAAGTTCAAGGCAGCAATAGTAACTTATTCAAAATGGGCCACTCACCGGCTATTCTGCCCCATGGTGCGGCTACGTACCACTCCTTTCCATCACCCGACATCGTCGCTTTGGAACAAAGTAATCTAATTTGAATTGAAAGTTTATAAGGCATAAAAAGCCTAAATGGTCATTTTATTTCTATATGCGCTAGCGTAATAGCATAGTATCAGATTGATTTTATTCTTGCCAAAAGATTTCCATATTTCTGTAATTTCAAACAAGCATTTCGGGTTTAAAATAATCCGAAATTCAAATAAATTGTTTTTAGGATTTTTTACAATGCCGGATGTCGACTGTCAATCAACTTGACAGCTAGGGTGATTTTTTAGATTAATTCGTCTCCTCCCGAAACAGGCAAAACTCATTAGAGTATACAGCCAATTCTGTCGTAGCTTTTAACGTCTGTTGTATAAGTTCTCGCACCGCGAGAACCACAAAAATATACTTTTCTAATTACAACGACGACGCGACAAACTCCCGCCGTCCGCCATACACACAGCTAGGGTGAATCTCTTTGTAGTAATTTTTTTTTTTTATCCCTTTTTTGGGATAGGCAAAGGTATTATACCATGCAGCCTTGTCTGTTATTATTCTTTAAATTATTTATATATCGCCAATTGTTGAAATAATGAAATCGTAAATGGATGGAAAACAGTCTGTGTTGGCAAGTAAATGTAAGTAAATGTAAAGTAAATGTAGTCTTTGTAGTAAGCACCTGATAGTTAACTTTTTTCTTTCTTACGGAAAGGCAAGGATAGTGTGACCGTATATCCATATGTCTTGTTTTTTCATTCCTCTTCTCATTTGCATTTGTTGCACCTCGTAAAAAAATACAGTAGCATAAAGGACCACAAAACACAGCTATTAGGAAAACAAAACTGGGGCCAAAAAAAAATTCACGAAAAACTTATCATACAAAATGGCGACTTCCGCGAATTTATTTTCAATAGCGACTTAGGATTTCCTCTTCTCCGGAGCTGCGGGAAGAGCAGCCCCGCCGTCCTTGCGTAACACCAAAGAATATCGTAACACAGCGCAGGCACCCATGCTCGCCTCCGCAGCTTCAGCTTTTTGGTCGCCTTCGGCGACCAGCTTCAGCCGCTCCGGCTGTTACGGCGGACGGGGGCTGCACTCCCTCCGCGCCTCCGGCTTATAAAAACACTCTAGGGAATAGCCACACTAACAGGTTATGTCAGGGCGTTGGATTTAGTTTTTCCGCAAAGTATGTAAGAGAAGAATGGTAGAAGCGATCGGCGTTGCTTGGTAAAAAAGCGGATCCACGTTAGCCGAAAGCAGATTTATATTGAAAATGCAGACGGAAAAGCGGAGCATCTGGCAACCCTGGGCGCGTACAGTAGAGTGCCCGGCACGTAACTTGGCCGCTGTGCGAGCGGGACAGCGTTATACCAACGATCGCATGCGTGCGTATAACGTCGTCCCTCTCGCACAGAAGCCAAGTTACGTGCCGTGCGGTATACTTGAATGGGTGACCGCTCGACCGGAGGCTGACCGTGGTTCGGATTCCACGATTACCGTGGTTCGGATTCCACTGTAGGTACCTTCCCTTCTTACCTTACCTACTAGGTGGTAGGGTTTATCCCGCCCGGATTGATACCACCGCACTCTCGCAAGAGTGCAGGTTTAGACGTCTGGATTTTGTAACCGGAAGGTTGGTATCTCTGGACGTCTATAAACAAAACGTAAATCAATAATGATAGTAAGAAGGTACCACCGCACTGAATGAAACGTCGGTCGAAACGACTATGTAAATAGTTCGTGTTTTCCGTCCAGTTCAGTGTAGCCGACATGAAAGGAAGGGAAGCACTGACATGGCACCTAGCTTACCCGGTGTATGGGCTGACATCACGGATGTTGAAGGTGATGTAGCCTAACGTGCCAGTTTTCATAAAAAAAAATTAAAAAAATTGGGGAAGAGTGTTTGTTATAATGCGCGGGGCCGATCTCGGCGTGTCGCCGCCGCAGCGGCTCGTCAGTGTTCTCCCTCGCACCCGCACCGTACTTGTATACCTAGTGTATGCGCGTGGCGGGTCGCCCGCTGCGGCGACGACACGCCGAGATCCGTCCCGCGCATTATACTTTGTTGTATATTGAGTTTGTAGAGTCTATGTATGATACTAAAACTAAATTGACGATCTTTAGAAATCTTTTCTGTATTTATGTATGTTCCTCCATAACTCTTAAACCGATCATCTGAATTCCATGAAACTTAGTAAAATCACATTTTACTATACGGGACGGGACACAGGATAGGTTAAATAAAATTCAGTTCCTGTTACGCTAAGATGTGGCTCTCATACAAACCGAATTGTTCCGCACGCCGAAATAAAGGTGCGGTAGCGGGCTTACATACTTTCTTCTTTTTAAAAACGCGGAGGCCGCGGGCAAAAGCTAGTTATAAATAAAAAAAGAAATTAGTTTGTTTCTTCAAATTGCTGTTTTATTTCTCATAATTTCTAGATTATCCTTGTCAAGAGTTTTGTAAACACTTTTACATTTTCAACATAGTTGTTATAAGAGTGTGTGTAGATACATATATAAAGCTAAGATAAAGTTAAATACCATTTGATGGTTCTGATTTAACATTTGTGGTTAAGTCTCGGTTAATAATGCGGGAACGCGGCTGCGGATCGCTGTTCTGTGCAATAAGATAAATAGTTTTATGAAACTCCTTTGAGGAAATATTACATAGAGTTATCGCTCGGAAGAAATATACAGAGAAGCGGTGTTCCAGCGGCTGAGGTATGGGGTAAGGCAGCGGGGAGGCGGAGCGCAGAGTCGAGCGGAAGAGGAGAGCGCGCGCGGGGCGGGAAGCGTGCGGGAGAGAGGCAAGGGGTAGGGAGAACGATCGCACTCGTGCGTCGGTGTGCATATTGCCTTTTCATTCATCTCCAGATTCGCCATCGCATCTTCGCATCGACGAAGATGTGTAAATATATTAGTTTAAAGTAGGCGAGGCGCAATCGCAGCAGGCAGGCGACGACTGCGCGCTGCGGCCCCTCGCGCTCGACTAAGAGACTTGAGGATCGTGAACCGCAACTCGGTGGAACATGTTAGTTGGCCGAGTGATTTATCTGGTACGCTAGTACATAATATATCTTTGTGAAATTCATTATTTGGAAGATCCAGTCAATGTTGTGTGAATTGTTTTTTTTATTAGCTCATTAAAAACACAGAAAAATTCAACATTTTTATTAAACACATAAAAACAAGTAATTACTTACTACTTAACAACTTAAAATACAAATAAAGTAAGAGGTAGTTTGGAGATTTGTACTTACACAATACAAAAAAATATATACTTACCTACATCTCAACACCTCAACAGACAGAGCCCAATTTTAATATTCTCATTCCCAAAGAGTTTGTATTACGTCGCTAAAGGAGCGCAGCGACAACATAATACAAACTCAAACGCTTTGCTCCGTCCTAAAGGCGATATTACCTACACAGTTCAACCAAATTGATTCACTTTGGTTGAAAGGCGCATAAGTGAAAGATTCTGATTACATGTATCTTTGAAGTGAACTATATAAGTGAGCACGTGTATGTCGTAAAAGGCGACTAAGGGATATGACTACCTTCTTATATTACTAGGTGGTAGGGTTTAACCCGCCCGGGCTGGTACCACCGCACTGAATGAAACGTCGGTCGAAACGGCTATGTAAATAGTTCGTGTTTTCCGTCCAGTTCAGTGTAGCCGATATTGAGCAAGCTCAATTCTTTCAATGCGGTTGAACATGATTGAACATTGACATTGAATGATTCACTTTTATGTTTACATTATTAAATTTGGTTGCTTCATGACGGTAAGCCTTGCCATCCAGCGGGGTAATGCCGCAAGTGTTCTAGGAACATTTGAAAATACTATTTTATGTTAAGACATTTTTGGAACTACATAAAATTTATATTATACTAATTTCAGAGACCCATTTCACAAAGGAGAATCATCTTAATATACCCAAATATAAATTCTACCAAACGATGCATCCTGATGGTACCGCACATGGTGGAAGTGCAATACTAATAAGAACCAACATAAAACATCATGAGATGAAATCATATTGCACTGAAGAAATACAAGCAACAAATATTGTTGTTGAAGACTGGAAAGGTTCCATAGTTGTTTCATCAGTTTACAGTCCTCCTAAACACAACATTAAGAAGGAAAACTATAAGAAATTCTTCTCTTTATTTAGGCATAGATTTCTTGCCGGTGGAGATTATAATTCAAAACACACTTACTGGGGCTCAAGAACTGTAACTCCTAAAGGACGTCAACAGCTGTTACTTGCAATTGAAGATCTACAGCTTCGGTGTTCTCCTCAGGAGAACCGACCTATTGGCCTACCTATATTGGCCAGGAGAACCGGCCTATCGAAAAAAATACCAGATCTAATTGACTTTTGTGTAGCCAAGGGAATTACCAACGATTACATTGAATGCAAAAATAGCTTTGAATTATCATCTGACCACGCTCCCGTCTTTGTAAAATTGAAGAGAAAATTATTGAAAACAATAAAACCTTGCAGGCTGCATAGTCGCAAAACAGACTGGATCCATTTCCAGCAACTAGTTGCATCATCGCTTAACATCAACCTTCCACTTAAGAGTGATAGTGACATTGAAGAAGCAGTTGGACACTTTAACAATTGTATTCAAGCATCAGCATGGCAAGCCACCCCCGACACTGTCGTTACAGAAAAATTTCAGTGCTCCCAGACGATAAGAGAAAAGCTATTAGAAAAACGCAAAACAAGAAAACTATGGCAAAAAACTAGATACCCTAAGGATAAAGCACAACTAAACGCTACCACAGCAGAACTGAAACGGCTACTCAGCGAAGATAGAAACAGAGGTGTGCAGAATTACCTGCGGAATTTGGATGCCACAGCTGCTTGTGGTTGATTGCAATGCAATGATTACTCGCTCTGGAAAGCGACCAAAAAATAAAAACGACCTATCACGCACCAACCCCCAATACGTAAAACCGACAGCACGTGGGCTAGCAATGGTGCTGAGAAAGTGGAAACATTTGCAACTCATTTGGAAGGTGTATTTAGACCGAATACTGATAATGGGTCTCTGAAAATATCAGAAGTAAAATCAACACTCAAACAAACTCACCAACTTGACCTTCCGATTGGGAAATTTTCTAAGAGTGAGGTCCTCACTGCTATAAAACAGCTCGATCAGCACAAATCTCCATGTTACAATCTCATAACTGCAAGTATACTTAAGCTACTACCTGAAGAAGGTATTACATTTTTAACACAATTATACAACGCTATACTTTGGAGAGGAGCAGTTCCGTCACAGTGCAAAGTAGCTCAAATTATTATGATACTAAAACCGGGAAAACCTCCTGATGATGTCAAGTCTTATCTGCCTATAAGCCTGCTGCCAATCCCATCCAAAGTGATGGAAACCCTGTTCCTAAAAAGACTCAAGCCAATCATCCAGCAGAATAAACTTATACCCGCTCACCAATTTGGCTTCAGGCAGAAACATAGTAAAATAGAACAAATACATAGGCTTGTGGATAAAATAAACTCTACCTATGAACATAAACAATACTGCTCTGCAGTATTTTTGGACATATCCCAAGCATTTGACTGAGTCTGGCACGATGGCCTATTGAGTAAGATAAAAAGGAATCTCCCAATAAATTACTTCCACTTTATGAAATCTTATTTACACGATAGACACTTCCTAGTGAAACAGGGCGAGGAAATGACAAATCTGCACAAAATAGAAGCCGGAGTCCCACAGGGCAGTGTCATGGGCCCAACGCTATACCTCTTATGCACCGCAGACCTTCCAGTTGAAGAAGAGGTCGTTACTGGAACTTTTGCCGACGACACAGCCGTTCTGGCCGTGGATGAGTGCCCAAACCGAGCGTCTGCCAAGCTACAGAACAGCCTCAATAAAATCTCAGATTGGCTTAGAGATTGGCGTATAAAAGCAAATGAAACGATATCTGTGCAGGTGACCTATACGACCAGACAAGGCACGTGCCCGCCAGTGCTACTAAACGACACACAAACACCTCAAGCTAACGAAGCGAAATACCTGGGTCTGTACTTGGACAGACGCCTCACATGGCGAAAACACATCTTTACCAAGCGGAAAGCACTTGGGTTGCATCTTCGGAAAATATACTGGCTTATAAATAGGAAATCCCAATTGTCACTGGAAAACAAACTTCTCCTGTACAAATGTATTCTGAAGCCGATATGGACGTATGGCCTGCAATTGTGGGGTACAGCAGCTAGCTCAAACATAGAAATTCTGCAGAGGTTTCAATCGAAAACACTACGAATAATCGTAGACGCCCGCTGGTACATAACCAATGAGAGATTACGCCGCGATTTAAACATCCCAACTGTAAAAGAAGAAATAAAAACACAAATAATTCAATACAGAGTGAGAATACAAAACCACCCCAACGAACTGGCTTGCGAATTAATGGAAGACAAGATTACCTTCAGTAGACTAAAGAGGAAACCTCCACAAGATCTACTCTACTGAGAAGACATTAATATAAATACGGGTGTAATCAATGGAGACTGTCCGTGCAAGACAACTAACATTTATAACCTACTGTTGAATGTCAAATTCCTGACAGCTTGCAGTATCATAAGGAGATTAAAAAAAAAAAAATTATGTAAATAAAGTGAATTAAAAGGCAGAAGTGAACCGTGTAACATCGCCATAACGGTTCCCGCAACTGCCATCGCTCCACTCACACGTGGGTAGTTAGGTATTCAATAGAAAACCATAATATACATTATTATGTTCCTTTTATGTGACGCGAGATTTGAGAAAAATATTGTGTAATGCCGCCAAGAAGTACGGCGGCGGGTGGCCGAGCGGTTTGGGCGTCGGCTTCTCTTGCGAGGTCCGAGGTTCGAATCCGGTCGGCGTGTACCAATAGGCGGATCCACACCGGACGATCCAGCGCGCGGCAGGAGCGCGATCCAAAGGCGTGGTCGGTTTGGACGCGCCGCACATATCCGTTTTTCATATTTATTTTTCTATGTTATGGATGAGTCACAGGGGCCAAAGCACATGCTCCGACCAGACAATATCACCTCCAAGTAGGTAGGTGCCATACCGGAGACTTCCCTGGATTGCTAGTATAGCCATACTTGAATAGGGAACACAACCGAGGCTGCTATGCGGTCATCTTACATCCAGTGCAGTGGTACCAACACAGTCAGCTACAATTTGATCCTACCACCTAGTAAGGGGCAAGGGAAGGTACCTACAGCCACAGCATATATATGGCT
The DNA here is from genome assembly GCA_946902875.1 of Nematopogon swammerdamellus. Classification (NCBI taxonomy): domain Eukaryota; kingdom Metazoa; phylum Arthropoda; class Insecta; order Lepidoptera; family Adelidae; genus Nematopogon; species Nematopogon swammerdamellus. The sequence goes on along the minus strand of OX336348.1, from coordinate 9,137,813 downwards.
AAAGCAGTATGGAAACTAAGCCTATTTCTTAAAATAAGTACCTACGCTCCATTGGAGCGTTAGGGATGTCAATCAAATTTTTTTGTAAAATTGTAAAATTATTATTTATTAAAACATTTATTTAGGTTCTGTAATGTAATGATCAAATAATCAATATAATCAATCATCAATAATAAGTTCAAAACGTGGTTGCTATAAATATGAATTGATATAACTTTTCTCGACTTTTGTCAACTTTTATTAACTTTTGTAAATTGTTTACAACTGTTGTCAGCTCTTGTCAACCATTGTAAATGTTTGTCAACTTTTCTCATGTTTTGCCAATTTCAGTCATCTTTTGTCAACTTTTATCGACTGTTGTCAAGTCTTGTCAATGTTTGTCAACCTTGGTAAACTTTTGTCAGCTTTCGTCAACATTTGTCAACTTTTGTCATCTTTTGTCAACTTTCATCGACTGTTGTCAACTCTTGTAAATTTTTGTCAACCTTGGTCAACTTTTGTCAACTTTCGTCAATATTTGTCATCTTTTGTCATCTTTTGTCAGCTTTTATCGACTGTTGTCAACTCTTGTCAATCTTTGTCAACCTTGGTCAACTTTTGTTAACTTTCGTCAACATTTGTCGACTTTTGTCATCTTTTGTCAACGTTTGTCAACTTTTGTCTATTTTTCTCGATTTTTGTGAAATTATAGCCACTTTCGTCATCTTTTATCAACTTTTCTCATCTTTTGCCTACTTCTGTCACCTTTTGTCAACTTTTATCGACTGTTGTCAACTCTTGTCAAGTTTTGTAAACTTTTGAGAACTTTTATCAACCTCGGTAACTTATGTCAACTCTTGTCAACTTTTGTCAACATTTGTCAACTTTTGTCAACTTTCGTCAACTTTTGTGAACTTTTGTCAACTTTCGTTAACCTTTGTCTACTTTTATGGCTTTTGTCGACTTTTGTTAACTTATAGCCACTTTCGTCATCTTTTGTCAATTTTTGCCAACTTCTATCAGCTTTTGTAAAATTTTAACGACTGTTTTCAACTTTCGGAAATTTTTGTCAACTTTTGCCAACTTCTGTCACTTTTATGAACTTAGGCCAGCTTCCGTCAACTTTTGTCAACTTTCGTCATCTTTTGTCAACTTTTACTAACTTCTGTCAACTTTCGTTAACTCTTGTCAACTTTAGTCAACTTATGTAAACTCTTGTCAACTTTTGTCAACTCCTTGTTAACGAAAGCTGACAAAAGTTCATAAAAGTGACAAAAGTTGACAATAGTGGTTAAAATATGATAAAAGCTGACAAAAGCTGAGAGAAGTTGGCAAAAGTTGACAAAAGATGACGAAAGTGGCTATAAGTTCACAAAAGTCGAGAAAAGTATACAAAAGTTGACAAATGTTGACAAAAGATGACAAAATGTTGACGAAAGTTGACTAAGGTTGACAAACAACCACAAGAGTTGACAACAGTCGATAAAAGTTGACAAAGATGACAAATGTTGACGAAAGTTGACAAAAGTTGACCAAGGTTAGGTTGACATTGACACGAGTTGACAACAGTCGATAAAAGTTGACACAGGTCGATAAAAGTTGACACAGGTCGATAAAAGTTGATAAAAGATGACAAAAGTAGACAAAAGCCGACAAAGGTTAACAAACATTGACAAGAGTTAACAACAGTCGATAAAAGTTGATAAAAGATGACAAAAGTTGACAAATGTTCACGAAAGTTGACAAAAGTTAACCAAGGTTGACAAACATTGATAAGAGTTGACAACAGTCGATAAAAGTTGACAAAAGATGACAAAAGTTGACAAATATTGACGAAAGTTGACAAAAGTTGACCAAGGTTGACAAACATTGACAAGAGGTGACAACAGTCGATAAAAGTTGACAAAAGTTGACAAATATTGACGAAAGTTGACAAAAGTTTACCAAGGTTGACAAACATTGACAAGAGTTGACAACAGTCGATAAAAGTTGACAAAAGGTGACAGAAGTGGGCAAAGATAAGAAAAGTTAACAAAAGTTGACAAGAGTTGACATAAGTTACCGAGAGTGGGCAAAAGTTCTCAAAAGTTTACAAAACTTGACAACAGTCGATAAAAGTTGACAAAAGGTGACAGAATTTGGCAAAAGATGAGAAAAGTTGACAAGAGTTGACATAAGTTACCGACAGTTGACAAAAGTTCTCAAAAGTTTACAAACTTGACAAGAGTTGACAACAGTCGATAAAAGTTGACAAAAGGTGATAGAAGTTGGCAAAAGATAAGAAAACTTGACAAAAGTTGACAAGAGTTGACATAAGTTACCGAGAGTTGACAAAAGTTCTCAAAAGTTTACAAAACTTGACAAGAGTTGACAGACAACAGTCGATAAAAGTTTACAAAAGGTGACAGAAGTTGGCAAAAGATGAGAAAAGTTGACAAAACTTGACAAGAGTTGACAACAGTCGATAAAAGTTGACAAAAGGTGACAGAAGTTGGCAAAAGATAAGAAACGTTGGCAAGAGTTGACAACAGTCGATAAAAGTTGACAAAATGTGACAGAAGTTGGCAAAAGATGAGAAAAGTTGACAAAAGTTGTCAACATTTGTCAAAAGTTAATATAAAGTGACAGCCGTCGAAAAACGTTTGTAAACATTTTTTTGCATTCTAAAAGATCGTGGACTGTCCGTGGCGCATGCAACAAAACAAACATGACCACTCGGACGCGGCACCCGCGACTGATTGTTTGCGACATTCGCTTCGGGGCCTTGTTGAGGTGTGCGTGTGTGTGAGTGCGTCGTTTCGATCGTTTTGTACGTAGTTTCCATACTGCTTTAGCCATATATATGCTGTGCTACAGCTTTACACTGGTTCCGAACGGTGAAGCAGCATGTGTTAGGTATGCACGTAAATTTCTTCGTCAGAAAAAGCTCATTGGTACACGCCGACCGGATTCGAACCTCGGACACCCGCCGACCAATTTTAATGGACATTCCTGTTAGTCTCTTCTACACAGGTTGTTGCAAAACTCGCTAACACAGAAGTCACTACATTAAATTTCAACACGGTAAAACTCGTGATAATAATTTATATAATTATATACATACATACCACACACGCTGTATCCCGACAATCAGGGTAAGCAGGATAATCTGTGTTGTGCTGCAAGAACTCTGGAAAATTGCAACACAACACCGACCACCATGTTTAGCAAAGTATTCGGACATGATAACTATCAAGCAGCAAGTAAGGCACAAAGACACACCTGCTTCACGACTCGGTGGAAGGACCGTGCCAAGGTGAGAGGTGGTAAGCCTGTCGCCCTTTAGCACGGCATCTCGTCCTTATACTTTATAAGTATTATATACTCTAACTACTGTACTGTACTGTGTGAGGCCGGTACTTGAAAAGAATAGCCCCACTGCGTCTCTCCCCATGCATGTCGTAAAAGGCGACTAAGGGATAAGGACGAGATGCCGTGCTAAAGGGATGCCGTGTAAAGCCAACGGTAGTAAACGTTATTGGGGCCGGCCGGCCCCTTTAGAAGCCAACGGCAGTACCTAAATGTTATTGGGGCCGGGTGGCCCCTTTAGAAGCCAACAGCAGTACCTAAATGTTATTGGGACCGGCCGGCCCCTTTAGAAGCCAACGATAGTAAACGTTATTGGGGCCGGCCGGCCCCTTTAGAAGCCAACGGTAGTACCTAAACGTTATTGGGGCTGGCAGGCCCCTTTAGAAGCCAACAGTAGTAAACGTTATTGGGGCCGGCCGGCCCCTTTAGAAACCAACGGTAGTACCTAAACGTTATTGGGGCCGGCCGGCCCCTTTACAAGCCAACGGTAGTAAACGTTATTGGGACCGGCAGGCACCTTTAGAAGCCAACGGTAGTACCTAAAAGTTATTGGGGCCGGCCGGCCCCTTTAGAAGTCAAGAGGTAAACTCTTATAACAACGAATGTGTGTAAATTTGTTACAGGCTTTTATATGTGTGAAGTACACTCCTAATGTATTGACCAGAGCGTGTTCTCTACAACTTGGACTTGGCTCCAGTGCTCTCTCTCAAAAATCTCGCCACTTGTTCCGCCATGCGCTCCGGGTGCGACAGGTGCACGTCGTGGTTGCCCTGCACTCTTAAAACTTTGTAATTCCCGTTCTTGTACTTGGTTTCGTCCAGGATGAACAGGGCGTGGTCGAACCAGCCATCTTTTAGTGAGGCCTCGGCGATGACGCACAGTATTGGCATCTCCATACGCGTGTACAGGTCTTGGAGATATTGGCTGGAGAATGGAGGTCGCATGACTATTTTCATCCGCTGATCAAACGTGAACCTGCGGTGTGAAAATTTTAAACTTTATTCTGAAATATTTACAGTAGAGCCTTGATAATCCGAACTACCAAAAAACTACCCCTGTTCGGACTCACGAACAGTTCGGATTATAGTTGATTATAGACAAATTCAATAAAAACAGCTGTATACTTAGAAAAAATATATTGAGTGTCCTTCTGAACTCGCTTCTGAATCATAAAATACACAAAAAACAGTTAGTTATAAACTGACCTATTTTAGTCTGGCGGGTTCATTTATTGAGAAATAAAAAGTTTTGCCCCTCAAATTACGTAGCATCATCTTTTCAGATAACGAGAGGTAATTTACGTCAGGCCAGTCCAAGCAAGTGTTAAGTGCTGATTATGGCTCGCGAGTGGGGTATTTTCTTGACATATTGGATTAGGAGAATCGTCAATAAATAAAAGATTTGACTCGGACCTCTCGCATGTGAAGCCGGTGCCCAAACCACTCGGCCACCCGCAGCTGAAGCGACAAGGACGAGACACTCTACAACCGGATCGTCTCTTTCTATAGCTCGATGTACATTTTGTATGTACATGTTTTGTACCGTGTGGGGCCGGTACTTTAAAAGAATAGCCCCACTGCATGTATGTCGTAAAAAGCGACCAAGGGATATGACTCCCTTCTCTTATTACTAGGTGGTAGGGTTTAACCCGCCCGGGTTGATACCTCCGCACTGAATGAAAGGTCGGTCGAAACGGCTATGTAAAATAGTTTCCGTTTTCCGTCGAGTTCAGTGTAGCCGGCACGACCGAAGGGAAGCACTGACATGGCACCAAGTTCACCCGGTGTTATGTGCTGACATCACGGATGTTGTAGGTGATGTAGCCAACAGTGTCGGTTTCCATAAAAAAAAAAAATCACGATTGGCGTTGGCGGGCCATGCACACGGGCTAGGCTAGAGTCAGGCGAGCGACAAGTTGTGCGCATACCGCCACCAGCCGCGCGGGTTGGCCGATTGGGCCGCCCCCTATAGGGGCGGCCCAATCGTATTTGCCCAGGGGGCAGAAATCCGAAATACGTCCCTGCGGGTAATGTAAGGGCGTTTTTGCACTTGCGACCGCAAGACACGATTTGCGGTCACGTTTCTCAACACACGACGTACTGCACACGACCTGTCGTTCGTACGTTTTTCCACTAGTGACGATTCAGCAACTACACGGCAGTCGCGGCTTGTTTGTAGTCTTCACGTGAGCACGCTCATCGTCGTCGTGTCGTGCGGTGCGTCGTCAGCAAGTTCCAACTTGTTTCGTACAGCCGCTATGTCGTCACCGCAAAAAAAAACGTAACGACATAGCGGCACGGACGACATAGCCAAAAAGTCGTTTGCAAAACGTGTGTCGTGCTGTGCGGTGTCGTTGCGTGAGTAAACGGCTCATATAAATATATGGCGCTCGGAGTCGTGACCGCATTTTGTCGTGTCGTGTCGTCGCAAGTGCAAAAACGCCCTACAAGTATATTCACCTATACAAGCCGTCGCCGGCAGATTCGAGTGTGCGCTCCAGTGCTACCGCGGCCGCCTCCTCGCTCAGACCTCGGTTCTTCATCATCAGCTGCATCGCCTGCAAGTGTACACACAACACACACGACAACTATAGCCTGTCTCCTTTCCTTCTTGCAGCTTGATAAAATAAAATCGTCGGGTCGTCTAAATATTTAGCTCATATAGCATACACAAATTCAATACACGCCTTAAACTGTGTTTATTAGAAAATCTGAAAATGAAACCTACATAGTAATCTCCCCAGTAATTTACATGAATATATATACACCGTGTCCCAAAACTCAACGTCAAGCGGGCACGAGTAGGCCAGTAGGAAAAAAAAAATCAGAGTCATTTATTTTTTTAGAAAAAAATTTAACTGAATATTTTTTTCAGTAAAACTACAGGCATTCTGGTTTTGTTTGGGATACTGATCAATAGCAGTTATTTAGGCTACCAATAAATTTCTTTGAACAATTTATATTTGCAAATTTGTACACCTAGTCGTTGTACCCAAAAATGTCAATTTTCAACGTTTCTCAAAAAATGCTCATATTTATCATAAAAAACAAATGACTCCGATTTTTGTTTTCTTATTTTTCCCTGGGTACTCCTGGCCTACTCCCTGGTTCCCGCTTGACGTTGAGTTTTGGGATACCCTGTATATTAATTACTATATTTATTATACAACCTATGTATATCATACTCCTTATTTTATCATAAGATTAGTAAAATTATAATTTTACTAGTAAAATCATAATATAATAAAAATATATATGGGAATAATGTTTGATATTTCAATCACTGAGTCAATTTTAATTTAAATGTGGGTAATAATCAGCAGTCCTTACATAGGCTGCCCCTGGACACAGATTAGTTAATAGTTACTTCGTAACAGATTAATCACTCCATAGAAAAAGTTCCATATCTTCGGCTTTAATAGCCTACTGTTTCACGTCGCCAATCGCTGCGTGCGAAAATGTACCTAAACGATTGAGTGTAAAGTGCATTATTGCTTTGCAGCTGCGCGCAGTTGCGTGGGCGAGCGTGTAGGTATGTTGCGCGCGGCTGACGAATTTCTACTGAATTAGATCGGCGGCGGTCCACCGGGCGGTAGGTAGTTTGCGCGCGCAAGTACATAGTGTGCGTGAGGCCTGCCCTGGAGCATGTTTATATGTATGTATGTATGCATGCATACATGTATGCATGTATGTATGTATGTATGTATGCATGTATGCATGTATGTATGCATGTATGTATGCATGTATGTATGTATGTATGCATGCATGTATGCATGTATGCATGTATGTATGCATGTATGCATGTATGTATGTATGCATGTATGCATGTATGTATGCATGTATGTATGCATGTATGTATGTATGTATGCATGCATGTATGCATGTATGCATGTATGTATGCATGTATGCATGTATGTATGTATGCATGTATGCATGTATGTATGCATGTATGTATGCATGTATGTATGTATGTATGCATGCATGTATGCATGTATGCATGTATGCATGTATGCATGTATGCATGTATGTATGTATGTATGTTTGTATGTTTGTATGTATGCATGTATGTATGTATGCATGTATGTATGCATGTATGCATGTATGTATGTATGCATGTATGCATGTATGTATGCATGTATGCATGTATGTATGTATACATGGCTGACATTGAAAGGCACGTTGTGCCGCTCGCTTACCTTCTCGCGCGTGTAGAGCGGCGCGGAGGCGGCGGGCGCGTTGTACTTGCGGTAGTCCTCGCTGCTGAAGTACGAGCCGTAGAAGTAGTGGTACCACTCCTCGAGGCTGTCGGTGTCGTGCGTGACGTACGCCGGAGCCGGGTCCAGGTCAACCATCGCCTCGATGCTGGTTGGGTACGCGATGTGGTAGTACTTGCCTGCCCAACAATACGTTCAAAAATTAACTATTTTTAGGGTTCCGTATCCGGTACGGGACCCTATTACTAAGCCTACGCCGTCTGTCTGTCCGTCCATCGGTCTTGTCTGTCTGTCTGTCTGAAGGCTGTATCTCTTGAACCGTAATAGGTAGTCCGTTGAAATTTTCACAGAATATGTGTTATTATGGCCGATATAACAGCAAATAATAAAAAATAAGAAAAATTCAAAAATTCACGGGGGTTCCCATAGAAGAAACGAAAAAAGTGAATGCGCGCGCCGAATAGAGCGTGAAGCATTTTAACTAATCATGACATTTAACTAATATGAAACATTTCATAACACGCCATAGATGGCGTGAGTGGCGCTAACCATGACATGGCGATACGGAACCCTCGGTGCGCGAGTTCGACTCGCACACTGCCGTTTTTTTTTTTTATTATAAGCGTAAGCATAAAATGTCTCACGACTCCCATGTTCATGTTCCGTCAAAAGTGGGTGCTGCGAATGCCATGCCGGACTGACATGTGCCCATTATTGCCCCTCTTGAAGGACCCGACACTGTACAAGGAGGGAAATATTTGGGAAATATATATGGGAATAATGTTTGATATTTCAACCACTGAGTCAATTTTAATTTAAATGTGGGTAATCAGCAGTCCTTAAAAATATTTTTATGCCATTGAACTAAGTACTTTTTTATACCAATGTTTTTTTTTATTATGTTGCAACCTCAACCGTAAAACCCGAAAGGGGGTGATTATGTACGTGAAATAGAACAACTTTTGTTCTACGACTTTTTTATTTGAAGAAAAAACAATTTTTTTTCCTCCATACATTTTGAGATTAGGCATTTAAAATTTATATGGAAAAAAATATTTTTGTTTTGTTTCAAAAAATGTTTTTTCTTCACAGAAGTTGTTTAGTTTCACATATACACGGTGAAAAAAAAACCTGTCGAACACCCGAAGGCAGGAAGTACAGTTTCAGATACTGAATCGGATAGGCTAGTTTTTTTTTCGAAATTTATATGAAAATATACCCTTTTTTAATTATTCCTAAGTATCAAGATGTCTTTTCCCTAAAGAAATAGGAACACTTCACTTCATTCAATGCGGCCTCAAGATAATTTATGACACTGGCGGCGTGGCGGCGGCGGGCGCTTTGTGTCGCGCGCGCGCCGCCGCGCCGCCTAGAGAATTTTGCATTAGAAGTAAAAGGTTGTGATACTAATTCTATTTTTTTATTGAAAAATTTTGTCCCAATTAAAAAAAAACTAGCCTATCCGATTCAGTACCTGAAACTGTACTTCCTGCCTTCAGGTGTTCGACAGGTTTTTTGTTCACCGTGTAGAATAACCCCCTTATGTCATTTAAAAATATTACGGGGGCAACTGCAACACCATGTATATTAGAAATAAAAAAAACACATTATTTTAAAACATAAAAGAGTTTTATCTGAACGTGTTTTTCTTTTATTTCTAATATATAATTTTTTTTATTTAATTTTATTTATTTATTTATATTTTAAACACACATTTTTTTCAAACATATGCTGTGCACTAGAAATATCTGTCTCGCAGAGGCAGTTGTGGACATTAATTAAGTAGACGTTTAATTGTTGTGTGCTTATCTAGACAACATTAAAATAAATTAAAACTATAGAAATAAAAAAAAATCAAAATTAACATCAATATCAAACTGTTCATTTGAAATCAAAATAAATATTTTTAAAAAAATCTTACATACTTCAGTTCTGCATCTATAAACCATATACCATAACATAATATATAATAAAAATATGCTATTGAATAAAACACTGATCTAAAATGTTTCTTTGTCGAGTTTTCGTTCGTGGCCTCGGAAGATGAAAGTGTCAGTGCAACATACCAACGTGAGAGCCCATCGAATGTCCGACGTACGTGAAGCGGGTCAGCTTGAAGTGGTCGACAACCACCTTCACCGTCGGCACGAAGTCCAGAACCGACAGCGGCACACCTTTCGGCAGATGCTCCGACCGGCCGTTGCCGGGGAAGTCCACACCTGTTTATAATTTATTTAGTTAAATTTGATGATGACTTTATAATTTTTTTTTTATGGAAACTGACACTGTCTGTTGCCTACATCACCTACAACATCCGTGATGTCAGCCCATCACACCGGGTGAACTAGGTGCCGTGTCAGTGCTTCCCTTCATTTCATGTCGGCTACACTGAACTGGATAGAAAACACGAACTATGTATTTACATAGCCGTTTCGACCAACGTTTCATTCAGTGCGGTGGTACCAACCCGGGCGGGATAAACCCTATCACCAAGTAAGGTAAGAAGGGAAGGGAGCTACAGTTTTACGTGGAATCCGAACCACGGTCAATCTCCAACGGTCGAGCGGTCACCCATCCAAGTACTGACCGCGCTCAGGGTTGCTTAACAACAGTCGATCGACCGCACCACTGAGCTACCGCTGGCAGGCTGACAGATAATAATAATTGTCTAGCAGCGTTTCCGCTACCGGTGTGGCGCAGTGCAATATGAGGCGCGAAAGAGATAGATGTGTGAAAGAGCTGCGCGACGACATCGCCGTGCAGTCCGGCGGATACGGAGCTCTCCGAGATGGGGGTGGTGGCGGCCTGCGTGTCTAGTACCACCACCCATCGCTCGAAGTTAGTCTCGAGTCGTCTCGGAGAGCTTGTTGGAATAAATGTATTTTTATTAACTTTTTAGTTCATTTTTATCAATAAGTATAAAAGGTTGCTTTAAATTTTTATTTTTCTATGAACTATAGTTACTACTTACTTAATTACTAACTAAATTTTACATTTGTCAAACTATCTATATGATGTGAGTGCGAAGGCACTAGTTTCTGCGTAGGTACTCGCGTAAATTAATTTCCGAGCTATTAAACCTAAACAGGAACGACAGAGTCCTAATGAAGACCTGTCCTATCAGGACACTGCAGACTAAACAAACACCTACACCGAATGTGCCTTAGCGACACAACGGTGTGCAGGTTCTGTATAAAAGAGGATGAAACGCCCGTACACATCCCTTTGTGAACGTGAAGTGCTCATTCACAGTAGAAGCCGTATTATTTAGTGTTATATTTTTAACCCATGCCGTATTATTGAGTGTTATATTTTTAACTCAACCCTGAGGATATAACTCGATTCATAGCGGATATCCGACTTCGGGGGGGAGCGCAAAAACTTTTGAGAGATCACAATAGATGTATCTAGGTCGCACTGACAACTAACTCTCACACTTTAACACGTTCATTGCCCGGCTAAATAATTCAGGTGTCTAGAGATGGCCAATACTTACTTTTCATTTTGGTTGTTATTGTGCTAAAAATATACTTGTATATTATGTATATAGTTTCAACACTAGGTAGGTAGGTTCTACATAGGTACTGTAAATATTTACCACGTGATATCCCGTGACAGGCCATACATAACACGATTATTACCCATATGGCCGGTAAACGAGATATCACGTGTCATGTAATTCAAGTTTAAAGATGAAAATACAAATAAATACAAATATATAACAAAAGTATAAGTCCAAACTAAACGATAACAACGTAAAAAGCACTGAATTATTACTTAGCAAAACAAAAATCTACTGGTCCGAATGGCTGCGTTGACTGAACTGTCAAACAAAAACCGAAATGGCGGCCACCGCACCATATGATAGGTCAGTTCCTTCCCTAATGGCCAAAATAAATACCACGCAGCGGCCGCTAATCTATCGTGCATAGAATATGGTTAGGACCAATCACAGGATATCCTGTGTTCGGCCACAGCGTAAAGTGCTGGACCACGTGATATCACGTGGTCCAGCAATAAACTTGTTAAATCATTAATCATACTAATACTAACCAATGTAAAAGAAGTCCCTCGGTAGCATCTGAACGAGCGGTCTGAACACAGCCGCGCTGTCGATCTTGCCGTGCAGCAGCAGCACCGGTTTGTTGCCAGCTTCGCCCCATGTCATCACTGCAACAGTTAAAAACATGTCTCACATACATTCACGCCTGTCACACAATGAGGTAGGCATGATAACACAAATGTTATTTTTCTGCATACAAAATTGCCTTAAGGCGCAAATAAGACTCGAAAGGTCAACTTTAAACAACAAAGGTGTTAAATAAATCTCCAAAAAATTACGAAAAGTACGAAAATTGTACTTTAAAGTTAAATTATCTTGAGAAGCATAAATTGTTTCAATACAAGACCCTCATAGAAATATAGATCATATTTTTCCCTACAATCGTAGCGAAATAAATCTTTTTTTCCATCTTTGGGGACATCCATTAATCATGTGAGTAAAAAGGGGGGGGGGGGGGGGGGGGGGGGGGGAGGGGTCTTATTTCCGCCTTAAGCGGTTTATGTTTTCCCAACCTCTAAAACTTGACCGATATTTATAAGTATTTTTTCTTGTAATATTACAGTCCAATCTATGTACCTGTCATTTTTAGGGTTCCGTATCCGGTACGGGTCCCTATTAATAAGCCTACGCCGTCTGTCTGTCTGTCCGAGGGCTGTATCTCTTGAACCGTAATAGGTAGCCCGTTGAAATTTTCACAGAATATGTGTTATTATGGCCGACATAACAACAAATAAGAAAAAGTAAAAAATTCACAGGGGTTCCCATACAATAAACTAAATAAAAAGCATCTACCGAAAAGAGTATGAAGCATTTTAACTAATCATGAATTTGAACTAATATGAAGCATTTCATAAAACAATCCATGGATAGCGTGAGTGGCGCTGACCATGGCATGGCGATACGGAACCCTCGGTGCGCGAGTTGGACTCGCACTTGACCGGTTTTTTTGTTTCGTTTAGATGAAATATACGAGGCAAGAGTTAAAAATAGATTTTTCGAATTAAACAAATTTAATTTTGTATTTTTTGTTGATGTCATGCAAGTGCATTTTTATTGAATAATTACTTTGGATATAAAAAAGACAGACAGACTACATCACCTACAACATCGGTGATGTCAGCCCATAACACCGGGTGACCGAAAGACAATTTTGGCGTAATTTGTAGGTATTTTAGCTGAGAGCGTGCAGCTGTCTCCCTCTTGCGTTAGCTGGCAGTGCTTGCGTCGTCGAACAGAGACAGCCAAATACATAACATGTTGCCACGTGACTAACTTCTGTCTACTTTTAAGATAGTCCAGTAAATAGAGACCAAAAGAGTGGGGTTACCTTACAAAGGGTCCGGTAGTTCTAAATTTTTTATATGTTGTCTAGGATGGTTAGAAGTATTTAAAATATAAAATGCACAATTCCCCCCCCCCCCCCCCCCCCCCCTCAGCGCCTGCCGCCATATTGAAAAAACAAAAAAAATCGGCACTTTCTTCAGATTTTAGCTTATATCTTCCGTGCATTTTAGCTATAAAAGAGGTTATTCATTGTTGTAGATAATTAAATTTCCTATAACTGACATTTTAAATTTTGTTTCGAAGACTGATATTTACGGAGATATGAGCTTTAAAAAAAAAACTAATTTTCCTGAAATTTGGCAACCTTCTAACTTTAGAACGCTGTAATTAAGTTATGGCCTATTCTAGGAAAAAAAGTATCTGAATAAAATTTGTAGGTAATTAAATTCCCTACAAATTTTATTCTGACACTTTTTTCCTAGAATAAGCCATAACTTAATTACAGCGTTCTAAAGTTAGAAGTTTGCCTTTCCGGAAGGTGGACAGATGACAACTCTGCCTACTTACATTACCTGTGTCATCTACAACACACTTTACAACAGCTTATTGCACCACATTCCTGCTGGAGCTGGCTGCTGGGATATGTAGCATTGCTGTGAGAATATGATTACCTATAGCTCACGTTAAATTTGTCAGCCTCGGTAGCTCAGCGGTGCGGTCGGTCGGCTGTTGTTAAGCAACCCTGAGCGCGCTTAGTACTTGGATGGGTGACCGCGGTTCGGATTCCACGTAAAACTGTAGGTCCCATCCCTTCTTACCTTAATAGGTGATAGGGTTTATCCGGCCCGGTTTGGTACCACTGCACTGAATGAAACATCGGTCGAAACGGCTAATGTAAATAGTTCGTGTTTTCTGTCCAGTTCAGTGTAGCCGACATGAAATGAAGGGAAGCACTGATACGGCGCCTAGTTCACCCGCGGTGTTATGGGCTGACATCGCGGATGTTGTAGGTGATGTAGGCAGCCGTGTCAGTTTCCATAAAAAAGAAAAGCTCCGGAGCTCACCAGCGATTTTGCCCCACGGCGCCTGCACTGATAGTTCTTTTTCTAACAACTCAGCCCCGGCTGACACCGCACTGCAATAAAACATTTACACTACATATACATACATACATATCACACACGCTAAATCCCGACAATCGGGGTAAGCAAAGTAATCGATGTTGTGCTGCAAGAACTCTGGTCAATTACAGCACAACACCAACCACCACGTTTCGCAAAGTATTCGAACAAGATTCAATCGATCAAGCAGCAAGTAAAGGCACGAAGACCCACCTGCTGCATGACTCGGTGGAAGCACCGTGCCAAGGTGAGAGGTGGCGAGCCTGTCGCCCTTTAGCACGGCATCTTGTCCTTATCCCTTAGTCGCCTTTTACGACATGCATGGGGAGAGATGCAGTGGGGCTATTCTTTTTAAGTGCCGGCCCCACACGGTAACACTAATATCAATATATCAATACTAATAATAAATTCTGTAAGGGATGGTCATGGAGTAAGTTACTTTCTTGCTACATCACATCACCTACCACATTCGTGATGTCAGCCCATAACACCGGGTGAACTAGGTGCCATGTTAGTGCTTCCCTTCCATCGTGCCGGCTACACTGAACTGGGCGGAAAACACAAACTATTTACATAGCCTTTTCGACCGACGTTTAATTCAGTGCGGTGGTACCAACCCAAGCGGAATAAACCCTAACACCTAGTAGGTAAGAAGGGAAGGGACCTACAGCTTTATGTGTAATCCGTACCATGGTCAGCCTCCAACGGTTGTGCGGTCACCGCCGACCGCACCACTGTGCTACCGAGGCTGACAAAAAATGTATAATAATACTTTAAGGGAGCTGTTCTTGTATACATAGGTATACTTATATATATACATAGTTATATAATATTATTGGTTTCTCGGAAATTTTGGACGAAGTGTTGTATTTTGAAATTTTTTTATATTTTCCAAGTTTATCTATATTGAAGTGCCACCCATGACAAAATCAATTTAAAAAAAGAAAAAAAAAATTTTTTCAAAATGCCATATAGTGCCATCTGTTGTACGCCCAGGTACTACATATAGTATAGATAGTACTAGGGTTGCCAGATGTCCGGTTTTGGCCCGGACAGTCCGGTTTTCGAAGCGCCCTTCCGGTAAAAAAATATGACCAGGTTTTGTCCGGTTTTTAAATTTCCCGCCATACAAAGCTATTGCTAGGCACAGCAATAGTTACTTACTTGCAGTAACAGCTTGGCTACAACAATACTTGGACAGACGAGCGGAATAAATTAGAGATACAGACATTGAAGATATACAGACAAAAAATCAGAGATACAGACCAAAGCGAGTTATGCATTTTTTTTTCAACATTTCACTTACTTGCAACACCTTTAAGGAGGCAATAACGAATAAAAAAATCTCCTTAAAGCAGCGATGTCTAGTGATAAATATCAGTATAAACGACTGTCTTTTGCATACGTGTTACTTTTTTTTTTATGGAAACTGACACGGTTGTCTACATCACCTACAACATCCGTGATGTCAGCCCATAACACCGGGTGAACTTGGTGCCACGTCAGCTTTCCCTTCGGTCGTGCCGGCTACACTGAACTGGACGGAAAACACAAACTATTTACATAGCCGTTTCGACGGACCTTTCATTCAGTGCAGTGGTATCAACCCGGGTGGGTTAAAGCCTACCACCTAGTAATATAAGAAGGGAGTCATATCCCTTAGTCGCCTTTTACGACATGCACGGGGAGAGATGCAGTGGGGCTATTCTTTTAAAGTACCTGCCCCACACGGTACAAAATTATTTCTGAAATTATAATAACGGTTTGAGGGCGCTCGTAACCATCGAGAGTGCGGAGACATTATAATTACAAAAGTTTTAAAAAACATAAAACCGACTTCCTAAAAAAGTAGAACTAAAAAACTTTTTAAAATAAAAATATAATCCACTAATAAACATAAAACATATGAAAATAAAATAAAAATAAAACATATGAAGATCGCTTACAGGCACTGGGATTAACAACTCTTGAGGAAAGGAGACAACGAGGAGACATTATAGAAACCTATAAAATCCTAAAAGAATGCTACGATGTACCAAGTCTACAGTCAATGTACGAAAGGAGCACTGAAGAACGTCTTCGCGGTCACTCATTAAAACTAAAATGGCCAACACATAGAACCAACCCCAGGAAGCATTTTCTGACGCAACGGGTCGTAAGGGCCTGGAACAAATTATCTGAGGACACCGTCAGCGCCCCCTCGGTTAATTCTTTAAAAAACCAATTAGACAAAAAAAACAAAACAAAACAAAAAACAAACACACAAAAATACTTAAAAACAATACAAGTGCACTCATAAATTAATAAACAGAATACACGCACCAGCTGTTAGCTGTCAGTGTTTAAAATAAATAAATAAATAAATAATCCACTAAGTCTTAATCCAATAAATCTTCTAATCCACACCCATAGAACCAATGATATTTTAGGAAAAATAGGTTATCTGTATGACATTCAGTGCTCACGCATGGCACGTCCTTGAAGAGTTGAGAGGAAGAACTATTAAGTGATGCGCCGACTTGAATAGTCTTATTCCAATTATTAGAATTAGTGCAGAATCTCATTACACACGACGGCATTTTCGATGTGTTAGCGGCTCGTGGTTAGCGGTCCGAACGCGTGCGTAGTTGGTGGGCGATTAACTTCAGACAGGACTGTGGTCTTGTATTTAATGTGCCACTTGGGAGCTCAGATAACCTATCTACCTCCTTTTAACTTATAATATCATTGCATAGAACAGAAACTCTTTATTGAACACAATGGAAAGACAAACAGTATGTACATGAGTAGAAATTAAAAATACAGGAGTGCGCAAAGGAGGACTTATCACTGCAAGTGATTTCTTCCAGTCAACCTTTAATGCTCGGACTTCATTACTTTACGAAATATTTGAGTTAAATGTTAATTATTCGTAATACAGAAAAAATATTAAAACAATTGCCTACCTAATACATTATCTTGCCATGACCTAACCTAAAAATATAGTTGAAAACCTTATAAGTATTCAAGATTAGAAGACGATATATTGAATGTAGGTACTGAGTCATTAACAAAAAATTCTATTACAATTTTAAAAATAAATATTTAAATATGATGAAATTGCTAGAAATTCTAACTATTTGAACTTGCCATTTGAAACTTGAAAGCGTCGAAACAAACACAAAGATTTGAATGAAATTTGTATTTACTTACTGTTTACTTAGTCTTAACAAGCTGAATCTCATGTTTATTAGATTATTCGAGAGTTTTCTGTGATTTCCGGATTAACTCTCAGGCCCGTATACATAAAGAATTCTCAGTCTTAGCTCGGCAAAAACTCGGTCTCAAGTCGTCATTGGTATTCATAGACAATGCTTGAGACTAGACTCACAACTTCTACTCACAATAATCTCAGCTGAGCCGAGACGAACTCAAGTCTCGAAATATCACGACTTAGCAAAATCCTACGGCTCGAAACAGACTTGGCGTTCCAAGTTCGCATCATTTGCAATAAAATCAATGCGCACGAATGAAGAAAAATGGAACGCAGGCAGCAAAATGGCGGATATTTGATTTGTTAGAAGCTAACGAGTGCGCTGTGCTGTGTGTGTTGAATCGAGTTTTTATCTTCTTTCGTCGATTTGTCCTGCGTTTGCTTTAAAATTATCGTCGAACCGATAACCACCGTCGGCAAGTGTGCTGTGCTGTGTGTGTTGAATCGAGTTTTTATCTTCTTTCGTTGATTTGTCCTGCGTTTGCTTTAAAATTATCATCGAACCGATAACCACCGTCGGCATCTAGATACCACAGGCTGCACACCAACAATGGATGGAAGCATGGAACAACTCTTCAACTTTATAGATGAAGTTGATCATGTGGATAACATTATTCCGGATGTGGATATTCCTCTTCCTCCTCGTCGTCGTAAGATTTATCTGCGGAATATTTCGCACCCATTCACTTTCTACAACGAATCGGAGTTCAAAGCTCGATATAAATTTACAAAGCAAACTGTTCGGGAGGTAATTTTGCCAGAGATACATGATGATTTAAAAAAAATTAACAACAGAGGCTTGCCCGTAACACCTGAACTGCAGCTATTGATTGCATTAAGATTTTACGCAACAGGAAATTTTCAAGTGAGTACACCTAATTTTTATCACTTTATTTTATGTTGCATTTATAATATTCGTTGTTATTGGCATAGATAAGAACAGATAATTCTAAAACGAATGTTCAAACTAGTCGGCAATTAGCGGAGAAATATCAGCCTTTAGCTTGAAGCCTGCGTCGATTGCGACTTGTGTGGCATAGATAAGAACAGATAATTCTAAAACGAATGTTCAAACTAGTCGGCAATTAGCGGAGAAATATCAGCCTTTAGCTTGAAGCCTGCGTCGATTGCGACTTGTGCGCCCGATGCTGCTGTACTTTTGGGGGTATGGAAACCTTTCCGAGCAATGCGTCATCGTCGCATGCCACGATGTGCGTGCCACGGCTGAGTGGCGAGTGAGTACGTTTTTTTTTATGGAAACTGACACGGTTGGCTACATCACCTACAACGTCCGTGATGTCAGCCCATAACACTGGGTGAACTAGGTGCCATGTCAGTGCTTCCCCCTTTGATCGTGCCGGCTACACTGAACTGGTCGGAAAACACAAACTATTTACATATAGCCGTTTCGACCGACGTTTCATTCAGTGCGGTGGTACCAACCCGGGCGGGTTAAACCCTACCACCAAGTAAGATTAGGAGGGAAGGGACCTACAGTTTTACGAGGAATCCGAACCTCGGTCAGCCTCCAACGGTCAGCGGTCACCCATCCATGTACTGACCGCACCCAGCGTTGCTTAACATTCAATAGCGACAGTTGACTGTCTGCACCACTGAGCTATCGAGGCTGACAAATACGTATACTAACTATAATAACTCTCTTACAGGTTGTGAGCGGAGATCTGCGGTACTTGGCACAACCAACAATATGTCGCATTATCAAAAGGGTCTCCTATCTATTGGCTGCAAAGGTGATGAAATATGTACATTTTCCGAGCACTGAAGATGAACTTCAGCTTGTGAAGCAGCAATTTGAAGACATTGGAAGGAGAGGAAATTATCCAGGACTAAAGAACATCATCGGATGCATAGACTGTTCGCATGTGAAGATTTCACGGCCGAGGGGTATTGAGCATTCCGAAGTATACAGGAATAGACATTCATGGTTTTCCATCAATGTCCAGGTAAGTCAATCGGAAAAAACTATTCTCATTACTCACTATTGTTTTCCTTCTCTAAAGTGTGTCTAGCTAGCTGGGCATGTCATCTGTTTAGCCAGCCAATCATTCTTATATATATTTAACTACCCCGCGGCTTCGCTCCCGTTAAATAGCATTTAAAAAACAATTAATATCCGCTAAGTTGATTCGTTGATTTTGTATGAAAAATATCTAAATTTTACGCATAGCTAATTTAACGCTTAACGCAAGCGCGCCGAACATAATGTAAGCTACCTGTGAGCCTCAAATACTTATGTACCAAATTTCATTTCTATCCTTTCAGCCGTTCAAGAGTTGTGAATGAACACACAAAGAGACATACATACAGACTCAGTCAGAAAATATTTTTCAGAATACGTACATACATACATATAACACGCTATATCTATACTCCTGACAATCGGGGTAAGCAGAGTAATCGGTGTTGTGCTGCATGTACTCTTGTAAATTACAGCACAACACTGACCACCATGTTTAGCAAAGTATTTAGACAAGATAACTACATCAAGCAGGAAGTAAGGCATGAAGATCCACTTCATGCCTTACTTGCTTGATGAACTAGGTGTCATGTCAGTGCTTCCCTTCATTTCATGTCGGCTACACTGAACTGGACGGAAAGCACGAACTATTTAAATAGCAGTTTCATTCAGTGCTGTGGTACCAACCCGAGCGGGATAAACCCTACCAGTGGTAGGGTAGGCTACCACATAGTAAGGTAAGAAGGGTAGGGACCTACAGTTTTATGTGGAATCTGAACCACGGTCAGCCTCTCCAACGGTCGAGTGGTCACCCATCCAAGTACTGACCGCGCTCAGGGTTGCTTAACAACAGTCGACCGACCGCACCACTGAGCTACCGAGGCTGACAACATGTATGACAACAGGGATGTACGTAAATTTTTCTGTCAGGAACAACTCATTGATACACACTGACTGGATTTGAATGTCGGACCTCTCGCAAAAGAGCCCGACACCCAGAGCTTAGCTTTGTTCTATAATGTATTCCATGTCTCTGTTTTTCTCCATAATAACTCAATGCATATTATAAATCTCAAAAGTGAAATACAGACTCAAAAACTAAATTGAATTTTCAGACAATTGTGGGACCAAATAGGAAAATATATGACATAGTTGCAAGATGGCCTGGCAGTTCCCACGACAGTCGTATATTCCGGAACTCCAGGGTTCACCATCGGCTCCAGACCAATGACCTGAATGGAATAATACTTGGCGACTCTGGCTATGCAGCGGCAAGGTTTCTCCTGACACCGTTCATCAGACCTCGCAACCCACCACAAGAGAGATACAACCGAGCACAAATCGGCACAAGGAATGTGGTGGAGAGATCTTTTGGCACATTCAAAAGAAAGTTTCCCTGTTTAAGGCGGGGTTTGGAGTACAAGTTAAAAACAACATGCAATATAATCATTGCTTGTGCCGTTCTTCATAATATTGCAGTTGATACAGGAGAAGATGACGAGAATGTAGATTGTACTGAGCAGAGGCTGCCGAGGCAGCCACCAGCACAGGTGGCGGTACCCGATGTGCGTGACGCCGCAGAAGGATTGGTTATGCGAAATATGATTGTACAGCGATATTATACATAATACTCTAGAAATAAAACATCTAAGCTTTCCAAAAAGTACTTTTATTTATAGTTGAAAATGAGTGTACTCTTCTCAATTTCGTTTTAAGGCCGTGATAAACGCCAAATACGCAAAAAGTGCAGCAAAGAAAGTCCAAAGCTGACCAAGGCACACATTGAGAAAATTAAAAAAATACATACCTACATAAAATTTGATTCCTTACCAACAATATGCTTTGTTGGTTTTTTAGGGTTCCGTATTCAACAATGAACCCTTATAGTTTCGCCATGTCCGTGAAAAGCATTTTTCGATTTAGGGATCCGTTTGCGAATTATTAAGCTTTTAAGTGCTAATTTTTGTTAGAGTCAAGTGTCCCCACCCCCTGCCAGCTAAACGGTTGTTATTAGATATGTGAAAAAATTCACAGCAGTAGTATATATTATATCAAAATTAAAAGGAATACTATCACAGCTAAGTAGGCTGTACAGGTTGACGAGTAATAACTGTCACCAACTTATAAAATGTACGGACGACAGCCATCATTTCACTGTTGAAAAACTTTTTCAAATTAACATTCATTTATTTCCCCTACAAAATTATAAAAATAATCAAATAATTTATTTTGATAGGGTTCCGTGCGTGGCTCGCCCGACACGCACTTGTTTAAATGAGTAAAATTACTATAAAAGTATGAATTAAAAAAAATCTGAGAATGTGTGTATTATTACAATTGAACATAGATAAGCAAAAGAGATCCAACCTACATAATGTTGGTTTCGAGAAAACGAGCGTTTTGCAAAAACCATGTTCATAAAGTCACAGTAAATAATTCAAATCAGAATTGAGGTTCTAGGAATTGCTTATATTCTATATTTTTTTACTATGTATTTAATTACAAAAATAAAGTTTAGGAAATAGGAGTTTTTTTCATTTTTATCACCTGGATCCTTCTTACAAAACAATATTACTCTATGTTACAAAATTAGGTTATGAATGATGGATCTTTTTATCAAAATAGCCAACCAACAAGATGTTCCAATATTCACGATATTAAATGAGCTGGAGCATTGGGTTTTAAATAAGAAATACATAATATGAACACATGTCTTTTATCAAAAGCTTTATTTATTAAAAAAAATATATAATACCTCCATAAATCAAAACACAAACATAGAAAATTAAATTTCACATATTCATCGTTTTTGTTTTCTCTAAAAAAACTAAATAGAAACACACATTTTCATCAATCAAAGTAAACTAAAAAATAAATCAATCATCCGCATCACTGTCATTGTTCATTTAAAAAAATAGAACACACATTTTCATCAACCAAGGTAAACTAAAAAATAAATCAATCATCCGCATCACTGTCATTGTTCATTTAAAAAAATAGAAACATACATTTTCATCAACCAAGGTAAACTAAAAAATAAATCAATCATCCGCATCACTGTCATTGTTCATTTAAAAAAATAGAACACACATTTTCATCAACCAAGGTAAACTAAAAAATAAATCAATCATCCGCATCACTGTCATTGTTCATTTAAAAAAATAGAAACATACATTTTCATCAACCAAGGTAAACTAAAAAATAAATCAATCATCCGCATCACTGTCATTGTTCATTTAAAAAAATAGAACACACATTTTCATCAACCAAGGTAAACTAAAAAATAAATCAATCATCCGCATCACTGTCATTGTTCATTTAAAAAAATAGAAACATACATTTTCATCAATCAAGGTAAACTAAAAAATAAATCAATCATCCGCATCACTGTCATTGTTCATTTAAAAAAATAGAAACATACATTTTCATCAATCAAGGTAAACTAAAAAATAAATCAATAATCCGCATCACTGTCATTGTTCATTTAAAAAAATAGAAACATACATTTTCATCAATCAAGGTAAAATTATTTTAAGCGGATATTATGATGGTTCTTTGGGGAGTACTGTTTTCCAGATAAGTTTCATACTAAGCTGCCTGGGTCTTTTTTGCAATAAATAGAATGGTCAATTCTGGAGAGTTCGGTATATTTAACTCATTTTTTGACAAGATGTGGGTTGGATCTTTTTTGCTTATCTATGTTCATTTTACAATACCACTGATGCAAAGGTCACATAGCACTTGAGAAAACTGGCTTGTTGAAATTAATAAAAAACAAAAAACGCCTACACAAAATTATCAACGTAATCATAATCAACCATACGTACCTAAATGCACCTATCTTAACTAAAATAATTTGGAATTTGAAATTCCAGAATGCTTAAGGTCGTTTGCGTTTGTCACTGTCTTAATAGATTAATTTTTAAGTTTTGCTCATCTTCTATTAATTGCATTAGTCTGATTTTATGTTCTGTTTCTAATTTTTTTAATTTTAATTCTTCTTCTTGTAATTTTTTTAAATGTTCTAATTTCAATGTGTGCATTTGGCTTCTATGCTCTAAATCCTGTATCAGCAGGTCTTGCTTGTATGAGTCTACCGACTTAGGCTGAACGGGCCTCTCGCGACGATGCGGTAGCGGCAGCTCAGCTTGGACAGCTTGCTGAGGAGGCGGAATGTCCTGTTCCTGCGGTACCGGGCTGAGCGGCGGCGGCGGACGGGGGGACTCTGGCGATGCCAGTATGCGGCGGCGCTGCAGAGGGTTGTCCTGCTGTAGCCGGGTGTGCGGGGCCGGCGAAGGCGTGTCGTAGTCTTGAGATTGTATGCGGCGCTGCTGCAGAGGGTTGTCCTGCAGTAGTCGGGTGCGCTGGGGCCGAGAAGGTGTGTCGTACCCTCCGTCAAATACAGGGGTGGGGTCCGAACCGACTTCAATGACAATCGGAATTGTATCTTGGTCCTCATCCATCGGTGTGCCATACGAAGCATTCATTGCAGCTGCCGATGTCGTAGGACTACTATTATTGTGCCTCCATGAATTGTCATTGTTGTCTCTCTCTGTGTCTGGTCCTGTAAATAAATAAATGGTCAAATATTATATAAATAAGTAGGTACCTTGCATGCACCTTTTACCAGGATGTAATAAAATAAAGGGAACTTTTCAGTGAGAAAACAATATCTGCAAAGCAATAAAATGTTCACTAGGACTTTGACCACTAATGAGCTAGTATAGTTCTTGGGAATCCAGTAGAAGGCCATAAAAATAATATAATGCATTTTTTTGCTCTGTGCTATTGGTAATTTCCAAGAGACAATTTTTTATTATGCTAAATTGAACTTTACTGCAGTAGACATAAATGCACATCATGAGGATAATCTTAAAAAAAATAACTAAGGATTAAGGAATAGCTATGCTGCCTGTCTGACCATCTGTTTTACAACCTTCCTGCATTCATTTTTATTGTAGTTTGTCTTTCTTCCAGCAGCCTGCCTGCCTTTAAATATTACTTTATTGCCTACCAGCTGTCCAAATATTTTCCATATATTTTGCTATCCACTAAATACACAAAAGACGCAGCACATTAATCCTGTCTGTATGTAGGTATGTTCCTTCATAACTTTAAATGGTTAACATATTTCAGTTAAATTTAGTATACATATGTACTCGGCAGTAAATAATGTACATCAACAAGCTTTAGAGACAATCCGGTTATAGAGCGTCGTCTCCTCGCACAACTCACACGTCTCTGTGCGACAGGGACGACACTACAGCCGGATAGACGTTTCCTGTTTTTTTTTTATGTAAACCAACATGGGTGGCTGTGTCGAAGGACCAATGATACAGTCGACAGAGCCAAAAACCCTCTCCTCGCGAAACCACGCTCAGTGAGGCGCCATGCCAGCAGATTTGCGGACTGTTGCTAGGCTGTCTAGCCCGTTGATACGACGTTTGAAGACACCCAGGTTAAAGGATTCTGGAAACACACTCGCCGGGAGACAGTTCCACACCGTAGCGGTGCGACTAGGGAATCGGGATTTCCCGGGAATCGGGATTTTTCATTCCCGGGTCCCGGGATCGTAAAAACCCCGGGAAATGAGAAACGCTAGGTGCGATAAAGAAACAATTTTGAGAATCGATGGGTTCTCAAAAGCCCAATGTCAACAACAAAAGGGTGCTCGGTTTCTCTGCGTTATGGGCTGACATCACGGATGCTGTGGGTGATGTAGCCAACCGTGTCTGTTTCCATAAAAAAAGTAAATAATATGGACAAACCTTGTATGTTGTCACTATCGAAGTCTACGGCGATGGTGGGCATCAGGCTCGGCAGGGTCGCTAGCACGTGCTGCGCTTCCGGATCCATGTCCGGGATGCTCGGGCCGCCGCCGGTATAATTTCTCTGGTTTTCCTTCGTCCTCCCTTCCCTTGCTCTGGCTTTTAAATTGATCCACAGCTTTTTCAGTTGCTTTGCATTCGCCTGAAAAAAGAAATGTAAGTAGCATTATAACAAGACTATCACCTGTTCCACATTTCCGCCCGCTAGCTGTTCAGTCTCTATGTTATTTAGCGTGATTGTAAATAACCTATAACCTGCGGGACATATCAAGCTACATGTAGAAAAAAGTCAACTAAACTCCGATCAGTGGTTCACAAATCATGAGGGAACAGACAGACTTCTAGCACACATCTCTCCCCGACCGCTCTCACCTTTCTGCTCACTTCCTTTAAAATAAAAAAGCGATGCTCGGACAGACCGAAAGAAATAACGGCAGACATTGCATTTTATAGAGGTAGATAATGAATATACTAGCAGTTCAGTCGCATCGCTATGTGAGTTGAGCTGCCTTCGCATATCTATATACCTACCGAGTGACGTTACAATACAACCTTATTTTGTGTGCATGTGTACTAGATTGCAATAACCATTTGTGTTGTTAGCAACAAATAAGAAATCATTCGGGTTCGGCAGAACTGAAAAAGAACACGTTTAGAATACATGATTGGTACTTACTTTTTCCGAAATAATCGCAGCACTATTGTATTCTGTGGTAATTTTATTCCACACTGCTTCTTTCTTTTGGCTCGAAACTCCATCCGTTTTTCGGTTTTCGACGATAGCCATATAGCGGCTTACAATTGTAGAAAGAAGCTCCTTTTCAATGTCAGTAAACGGTCTCTTCCTTATCACTGTCGCGGCGCCTCGGCTGGTGGAGGCGACAGCGGCAGAGGCGGCGCCGCGGCTGGTGGAGGCCACGACAGCGGCAGAGGCGGCGCCGCGGCTGGTGGAGGCGACGACAGCGGCAGAGGCGGCGCCGCGGCTGGTGGAGGCGACAGCGGCAGAGGCGGCGCCGCGGCTGGTGGAGGCGACAGCGGCAGAGTCCATCCTGGAGTGTGGAGTCACCGGGCGGGAGCGCGGGACAGAAGCAGGCAGTGATAGCGTTGCAGAGATCGTTCGTCGGTGTAGGGTTACAAGTCCGTTGTGGTTGCCGAGTTCGTGCTTTGCGTGCAGGATCAGTCCGGTGTCGTAGCGAGGGTCGTATCGAGTATGCAGTCGTATCAGTAGTCCAGAATAATGCCAAGGTCGGAAACAGTTCAATTGAAACTTGCTTGAGAAAACTTAACACACGCGCACAGATATCCGGTCAACGTCGAATAGCCATACATACATACATAACCCAAGCCTGCGAGCTAGCAAACAATTGCCAGTTGGTAAAACACAAAAACCACGCATTGTGTTTGAACGATCTAACATCGCTCGTCAGTATTTATCATGTAAATAATGTTGATTTCAAATAGGGGTATCATGTATTTATATTATACTTTATCTCAATTAAGTATTACTTCTAAAAAATCGTCTAATAATTTTAATACTTCTCGTTTCAGGTATCAAGTATTTTGGGGTAATTTCATATTATGGCAATTCAATTTCTCTGTGGTACAAACGACGGCGAACCATAAACAAAAAGGAAAGGCTACACTACAGAGTAATCGCGTAATCTGGTTATTTCCTTAGTATCCATAGTAAAAAAAAAAAAAACGTGACTTGAGATTTACTCAGGATTTTCTTGAGTAGTCTCGGCGGAGACGTTGACGAGATTTAACTATGAATACGATTGAGTGCGCTCGGCCGAGTAAGATTTGAGAACGACTTGGCTGAGTTGAGCGTAAGAAGCGATTTGAGCACGCTCTATGTATACGGGCCTCAATCATTGATTTTATAGGGGGAGTCAGATGTACCGTCAGCGATGTTTTAAAGGTAACATGAAATTAGTCCTTAATTATGTCCTAAGATGGCGCCAGGAGTATCGAATTTGAATTAAATAATTATTATATTTTTAAATCTGCTAATTATAGAACGATGCTAAGTGGGAACAGCATAGTTAAATTTAAAGATTATTTTATATTAAGTAGAAATTTCAAAATAGTGTATTTTAAGGTTTTCATAATTTTTCCAATAAATATTTTCATGTTTTGTCAGTCCGTGAGCTTGGCGGATAAAATGTATAATTTCGCCGCTTCTGCATCATAGATGTCAGACCAAAGTTAAGTTGTCCTATTTGTCTATAGATGGCATGCCTATTTCTTATTATATTTTTAGTTGCCAAATACCAACCAAATACCCACCAACCAAACCTGCGTGCAATTCAAATACGCGCGTGCGGTTAGGATAAAGTGGAGATACCTTCTTTAAAATTATATTTTTTTACCTCACCACCTTTGAAAACGGAAACAAACACGATGGATTAAATATAATAATAATAATAAAAATCGTTAGCCATTTATAAGAAAATCGACCTCAACGAAATAATTTGTATGACAGCTACCCTTATTTTTTTTAATTAAAAAAAACTAAAAAAGTTACCCCTAGATTATCATTTCAAACTACTAAATACGAATTTTGAACGAAATCGGTTGAGCAGTTTAGGCACAAGGTCGCTGGACGGACACACACACACACACACACACATACATGTTTCTCAAAACCACTTTTTTGGGATCGTTGACAGATATATAGCCCAAATCTGTACTGTGTGGGGCCGGTACTTTAAAAGAATAGCCCCACTGCATCTCTCCCCGTGTATGTCGTAAAAGGCGACTAAGGGATATGACCCCCTTCTTATATTACTAGGTGGTAGGGTTTAACCCGCCCGGGTTGGTACCACCGCACTGAATGAAAGGTCGGTCCAAACGGCTATGTAAATAGTTTGTGTTTTCCGTCCAGTTCAGTGTAGTCGGCACGACCGAAGGGAAGCACTGACGTGGCACCAAGTTCACCCGGTGTTATGGGCTGACATCACGGATGTTGTAGGTGATGTAGCCAACCGTGTCAGTTTCAATAAAAAAAAAAAAAAATCAGTCGCATTCTCAACTTCGACATTTTGGACGATCACAATACTTCCTTTCTCCTTACAGTCGCTCGAAAGTAAAAAGCCACCTCCATAGTTTTTAGCCGTTGCGGCAATTTATCGATCGACGCGCGACGTTCGCTTGTTTTGGAACACGCAAATGTTTGCGTGGAGCGTGCAGGCAAGCGATACGGGTTACTGCGCGTGGAAAAAGGATGACACAATATCGATGCGATCTCTTGAGACGGTCGGTTCTGTATTCACGCGATACGCACACTACCATAATCGCGGTGTCTCGTTTTAGCACGAGTCAGCGTTTTAGTAATAGTTGAAGTATGAACAAAATGTCTTTGAGTATGAAGTAGGGAGTCCAGGCACCGAATTAAAAAAAGTTGAGTCCAGGGCTATTTTTTCCATCTACGATGCTGCTGGTGGTTTTATACCAAAGAGATTAAAAGAGGGTGGGTTTAATGTATTTGTGATAAGCTTTACAGAATATATAAGTCAATGATATTTTATATAAAATTGTAAAATTGTAGATTTTACCGACGACGACACGACGACGAATAAAATAAAAAAATAGTAAATCTGATTTATCTCTATCTTTTTCGGGAGGAAGGAAGGGATTCCTTCCTCGCCCATCTCTCACTCACCTCTCTCCCGGTCTTCTCTCCTCGATCCCGCCTTCCTCCCCTCCTTCCCCTCACCCTTCACGGACCCCCTCTTTGCCACCTTCCCTTTCGCCCATTCCCTCCCTCTCTCCCTACTTCCCTTCCTCCCCTCATGTCGCCCCTCCTTCCCATCACCCTCGCATTCCATTCCTCCCCTACTACCCCTCATCCTGTCCGCAACCCCCTCTTACCCCGCCCCTTCCCCCTTTCAACCTCTCACTCCCTCGATATCCATTCCTCCTCGTTCCCTCTACTACCTCCCTCCCCCACACCTACCCTCATTCACTAACCCTTCCTCCCTCCATACCTCTCCTCCTCTTCTTCTTTTTTTTATGGAAACTGACATGGTTGGATACATCACCTACAACATCCGTGATGTCGGACATGTCGTGCCGGCTATACTGAACTGGACGAAAAAAAAACGAAAAAACTATTTACATCAAATCTCTTTGATTTACATAGCCGTTTCGACATACGTTTTATTCAGTGCGGTGGTACCAACCCTAGTAAGGTAAGAAGGGAAGGGTGCTACAGTTTTACGTGGAATCCGAACCACGGTCAGCCTCAAATGGTCGAGCGGTCACCCATCCAAGTGTTGACCGCGCCCAGGGTTGCCTGCACCACTGAGCTACCCAGGCTGACAAACGTACCTCCCAACCACTCCCCCTTCTTTTCTCTCCCCCTTCCTCTTCCTGACCATTATTCATTATTTCTTACCAAAAGCAGTAACTATTGAGTAATCTGTGCCAAAAGCCTAGATAATAAATTTTCATATCCTTACCTAGAGAAATCATGGATTCCCCATACAAAAACTTTCACCCCTATTTCACCCCTTATTTTTAGGTTTCCGTATCCCTGTACGGAAGCCTATTACTAAGCCTCCGCAGTCTGTCTGTCCGTCCGTCCGTTTGTCTATCCGAGGGCTGTATCTCTTGAACCGTAATAGGAAGCCCGTTGAAATTTTCACAGAATATGTGTTACTATAGCGGATATAACAACAAATAAGCGGAGCTAGGTACAACCCAAGTACAACCAAAGAGTTTGTAAATTCTTTGGACCGGAGTAAAACCGCAAACAGGAAATTACAATCTTACACGTTCAACGCCACATGAAAAATCCAGTATTTCCGTTTGGGCCACGGGGCTCACCGCTCACCGGTGAGCCTTTCCTTACTGAACCATTCAGGGCATGGGGGTCACCGGTGAGCCGCGTGAGAGGGCCTACGTAAACGCTTCCTACAAGCCACAGAGCGCAGCTACAAAGCCAATATGGAAGTGAGCCGCATGGCCTTGTAGTCGAAGCGGACGGCGTGGTTTTCAAATCCAATAGAAACTTGTAGTTTTTTATTAAGTTAATTGTAACGATGCTAGGGCTGCTCTTAACGATAAGGTAGAAAATAATATTTGTATTAATAGAATTAATAAAACCAGAAAATAATAAGAAAATATTCGTCAAAATAAAAATGAACATAAAATTTTCTTCATTGCCAAATAAGAAGACATTATTTATTACGAAAATAATTTATGAAATTGAACAAAACAAAATATTTATGAAATTGAACAATCACAACATTATGACACTTCATTATTTAAAATAAATTATCATCTTAACCCCAAAGGGTTTAACCATAAACAATAAAGAATTATCCGTGAGTCATGTTAAAACAAGGCAAACAAAGGAATGGTTTAGTTGGGCTGCTTTGGCAATAAGTGGATACTTTTTTCGACTTGGTTGTAGCCTGTTTGCTACCCATTATTGGTACGTTCTTTGCATAACATTGGTGACATGTTCTTCTCACTTTTCTGGCCAATCCCTCTTTCCTTTCCAGAGTGTGTTTCATTCTCTTCCGTCTTTCTATATGCATTTCATAGTCGCTATCCTCACTCTCCGACAAAAGAATTCGACAGCATCTTCTTTTCGTTGGTTGAACTACGTCTTCATAGAATCTATTCCGAAACTACGGTTCAGAAGACCTATCTCGATGTTTTCTAACTGCGTTAGCGCTTCTTGTGTTAACTCGAAATCTTCAAAATAATCATTTTTGGCGAGAAAAGCGTAAAACATCCTCAATTGTCGACGCAGCCGGACCGGGATTGATCGCTGCGTCCGCGGCGCGCGCGCAACGGGTGGGCCGCGGCGTGACCCCGCGGCCCCAGGCCACACGATCCACCCGTGAGCCTTCTGCTATATCTCGAAAATTAGACGGTAAAAGTCGCAAATTTTTATTTTCCTTACAAATTACCGCATTTTATAAACTTTGTGATGAAAATCTCAAGTTGATGAAAATTACGGATATAATGAGTTTGGCTTGGCCCGAACCGAAAAGTACGCTAGGCCCACCGGTGGGTCGTATGGCGTTCAACGTGTTAATTGTGGGCTGATTTTGAAAATTCTTTTTTTGTTTGGTAGGTCATACTTCAGAGGTGCTCCCATTGAAATTTTATTGAAATTGATTGAGCGGTTTATGAAAAAGCAACAAAATACTATTGGTGTGTGGTTACCTTCAGCAAAACTTTTGTGATGTGGGCTTTTTCAGCAATTTGCAGTTTGACACATGGCGAATAATTCTGTACCACTTCAACCGATTTCGATTATTCGATTTCGATTATTGTTTTTTATGTAATATTGTTTTAAAAATATAAAACCGACTTAAAAAAAAATAAACTAGAACTAAAAAGTATTAAATAGGTAGAATAGGTACCTAATATTTTGAAATTTTCTCTGTCATTGTATTGAAATACATGAATCGATATTGTCATTCATATTCGGACCCTTGTTTCATGAATATTCTAAATTTAATTTTTTTTATTTCATAAATTTTTTAAGGCAGTTTTCATATTTTTTTTTTTACATACAATGCTGACATTATTTGAATGAAGAGTGACGAGTATTTGTTTAACTGTTCAACTAAATAAATACGTTCTATCCACAGAGCACGGAATACCGCGCGCGCGCGCGCGGGGGTATTCCGTGCTCTGTGTGGATCTATCTATTAAAAGCGCACAAACAGGAAATTACAATCATAATAATATTTTGTTCCGTATACCAAATAATTTTCAAAACATTTTTTTATTTTATTTAATTTGATAAGAAGTGTTAGTTTAATTGTAAATTGTCATAATTTTATTATTCAAATATAATTAAAAATTTTGGAATTTACATAAATAATGTTCTTTATAAATATAAATGAAAGCGCCATCTTTTGTCTAGTAGCAGTAATTCTACAGCCTAGTGACAATTAAAGGTACCTAGATACATGTTGTATTTCAACTAGATAGCGCCCTTAGGCCCACTTGCACCAACACGAGTTTAAAGTTAAGTAGCGAGTTATGGATTTAAACCATATTTAAACCGGTTCCCACAGTCAACGGATGCTAGCTTAACGAGTTAAACTGGTTTATATATTAAATTTGTGTTGGTGCAAGTGGGCCTTAGTATAGAAGTATTAACAAACATTAACGCCACCTGTTTGTTTTACGACAACATCAAGAAAAATTATTAACGCCCTCTGTTGGTTTTACGATTTACAACGTTACCAAATTTGTTATATGGAGTGGTCTATCTGTCCCGACAGGGTTATAAAATCAATGCTCTCAATTCAATATTTTTAAATTTTGGTCACTGACAAAATGTCATAAACAGCTGGTTCAAAGTACAACTTTTAGGTAAACCGTGTGTGGGTCGTTCCGCCATTTCGTTCAAATTGCATTCCCGCGCAATAAAAGCGTGTGAAAATGTATGTTTTTTAAAATAGTTTTATTTAAATATGTAGGTTTAGATGAAAGGAAAAAGTAGTATTTAACGAATCAGACATTTGTCCATTCAATTAAATAAAAAAAAAATAAAAACCTTCAAAGTTCTCATTCCTATCCTCTTCCAAACGAAGGATCAGTATTTAGTATAATTTTTTTTTTAGTTTCTTCAAGTAAAATGAGTATATTAATAAACCCACCTATAGTGTAACTAATAACGCATGTTTCTTTGGGATTCATTTATTTTTAGAGCCATTATATCATAAAAAGAATTAATATTTCATTTTTGTCCGTGGAAAAGCGTCATTACCTTCCGCAGAAGTGGTATTACAAATTAGACAGAGTGTGACCCGACTTTAGCCTTCGCTCTACGCTCCGCACGTCGAACGCCCCTCATTGTGTCCCTGGATCTAGACAGGAGAGGACGAGCATCGCTGGGGAAGAAAATACTCACGATCTTCGTGCTCATCAACTACTCCACCGTCCAGGCATCATTACCTTCCGGCTTTTTTTAACATAAGTACACGATATAAAAATTTCATTTAAATCTTAATGAATCAGATTTTAGTCAGAATATTCGTTAATTAATATAATAAATTTGTAATATCAGTAATAAAATAAGAGAGCAATTGAAGAAATACATCAAAATTTCACTACCCTCCTTTTCATTACCCTCCCTTACCCTCAAAATGTTTGCCGGACGGTAATGAAGGGGTTCGGATGGTAATGAAATGTTTACTTGATTTTCCTTCCCTCCTACCTAACTGGGTGGTAGGTTATATCCCGCCCGTGTTGGTACCACCGCAGCACTGAATGAAACGTTGGTCCAAACGACTATGTAAACGTCCGAATGTCCATGGTCATCGTTGGACACCTTGGATGGCTTGGCGCCATATGTCGGGCTTTAAATAAAGCAAAATATTTCGTGTTTTCACTCGAGTTCAGTGTAGCCGACACGATGAAAGGAAAGTACTATCAGGGCACCTAGTTCACCAAGGTGTTATGGGCTGACATCACGCATGTTCTAGGTGATGTAAACATGTCAGTGTTCACAAAAAAAATTGTGTGCACGTAGTAAGTAGTACATAAATAATAAAAATCCAATAAAACTGGACTTTTAATTCTATTTGGCACGTAAAGTATCTACATAACGTATACTGGAGTACGGGGTTTAACCCGACCGGGTCGGCACCAACGCACTGACTGAAGTTGGGTCGAAATGCTATAAAAATTGTTCATGTTTTGATCAGTTAAGTGTAGCCGGTTCAATTCAGTGATATGTAAGAGTATAGTTGTTTCCACTTAGTGCATAGTGTGTGTGTTCACTAAGTTACTGTATTTTAATTGCGTAGCAACGGTTGGACTTCAATACAGCGCCGAGTCTAGTGAAATATTCACTAGATTCAGCATAGGTTGTGGCCAGTCCTATTTTTTTCTTCTTCTCTTATTAACTGACGAAAGCAAAAAGGAGTAGGTTCTCAATTCGAAGCTCATATATTTTTTTATATTTATATGACCAATAATGTTTTTATTGAATAGGGTATACGTCAAAGTTAGTCCCATTTTTATTTGAAAAAAAAATTAAATAAAAGCTTTAACAAAAAATTTTACCGACGAAAAACTGAAAAGCGAAAAATCCAACTTTGGCGGGTAATAAATCTTCCTAGTCTTCCTAACAGTCTCAAAATTAGTCACTTGCGTAGCTATTAAGACTAAAAGGGTTTATTACCCGCCGAAATTATATTTTTCCTTTTTCAGTTTTTTGCCGGTTGAATTTTTTGTTAAAAAGTTTTTTACAATGTATTTTTGTTTTGTTGCTGGTTGTAATGAAGGAACCGGAACCCTCTTGAAGGACCCGAGACTGTACTTGGGGGGAAATATATGGGCAGGGAGAGCGTTCCAGAGTTTACCGGTTCTGTAGAGGAATGATCTGCAGAATCGATTGGTACGCATCCGCGGTAAGTCCAGCGTGTAGGGATGCAATCCCTGCCCAGTGCGCGTGGTGCGAAGGTGGAAAGGGGATTTGTTATTTCAGTTAAAACTTTTTACACTATGAATTATAAATTACTTAGCTAAAATTTTGTGCCGAACTTTTGATAATCGTTAACATTATTACTACCATCAGCTAAATAATTATATCTTTATCATTATCATAAGAAGAAAAAGAGCTGTCAAACCGACATGTCGGAAAAATTTTCTCTTGGAAATTTTTAAAAAAACTTCTTGCCTGGGACCACCCAACCGAGCTTCCGCCACGCGCGGACCCTTACCCAGCGGCGCAGCGACCCGCACGGTTAGAGGCACCGTGCCGGCATCACCACCGCCGCGGCTCGGTGCCCCCGGTACTTCACCAGCTCGACATGCCTGACGACAGAAGCGGCTGCAGACCACCCGGGACGCGACACGCGTGATGGAGAGCAGGCTCTGCAGCGACGGCCGGCCGCCGCTGCGCTCGACTTCGACGCCGCCGCCGCCACCGCTCGCCCGCAGCAGCACTGCCTCCACCCACCGCCGCGTCGCCCGGCCTCCCCGCGCCCGGGTCGTCCAACACAAGAGCCGCCTTTCTTCTCGGACACCACACGCACGCCCCACCACCCAGCTCCACGCCGCCGGTGCATTTCATCGACGGCGAACATGGAGCGTTGACGTCGGCCGAGCCACAACATCTACGGTGAGGGCG
The DNA here is from genome assembly GCA_946902875.1 of Nematopogon swammerdamellus. Lineage (NCBI taxonomy): Eukaryota > Metazoa > Arthropoda > Insecta > Lepidoptera > Adelidae > Nematopogon > Nematopogon swammerdamellus. The sequence goes on along the minus strand of OX336348.1, from coordinate 9,102,632 downwards.
ACGTCCACTATCGGCCAGCTTGGGGTCATCGGGACCTCACGTCCCGTCTAGTGCCCCCGCTACCGGTGGTGCAGTGCGTCCTTGAGGCGACGCGCGCGCGATGAAGAAGACGTTAAGAGAGCAGCGCGACGACGTCGCCGTGCAGTCCGGCGGATACGGAGCTCTCCGGGATGGGGGTGGTGGTGGCCTACGTGTCTAGTACCACCACCTATCGCTCGTAGCTTGCCTCGCGTCGTCCCGGAGAGCTCCGTAGCCACGGCCTGCACCCGCCGGCGTGCTTGGAGGTTTGTCTCCCGCCGCCGGCGGTATGACCGTTTTTAATTTTTATATTAATTTTGTGTATTTTTATTACTTTTTTGTATAATATATGTAAAATTAATGTAAAATTTTAAGAATGTGAAATAAAGGACATAATATAATAAAGCAAATTTCATTAAGACATACTAGCATGCTTCATTACCATCCAACCGCATAAATTACCATCCAGGTGTTTTTCATTACCATCGAAAACACAAACTACATAGCATAGGTGGACGTATCTGCACTTGCATCGAGTACTTGCTCGACGCATCAACCGGGCATTTGTGAGAAGATGTCGAGCTAGCATTTGTGCAGGTGGTAAACAATTTGAACATCTACTTTAACAGGTTAATAAAGATCAATTACTTCAAGTGTTTATTTTATTCCTATTCGTACTTGGTAGAACAGTTATCAAATTTCGAGTTCCTTTTGCAGTTAAATAACAATATCTCATAAATTATTGGGCAAATCGGTAAGTGATGTACCATTTAAAAACTACATTAGATGGCCATATTTTTGTTGTATAATGCCACTTTCGTGTAGTAATTTTTTTTTTCACCGCGAAGGGCCAAACTTAAGGGATGAGGCTGAAAAAATTTTAACGTGTGGCTCTTAAGTCGTTTTTCAGCTAAACAGGATTAAATATGAAAAAATAAATTATACCGTTTGAAAGCCTTACTTTTCAGAAATATTTGACAAAAACTAGGTTTAAGAAAATCTTACATTTGTACTTGTGGCATTTAAAAAAATGAGCTGAGGGAGAAAATTTTGGATTTTTACAAAAATGACAATATCTCAAAAACTAAGCCATTTTTACTAAACCTAAAATTAGATATTCTGAGAGGTAATTAGCGGCCCTATCTCCTGTTAAAGGATTATGGTCGGTTTCTGGGACACCCTGTATATATAAATATATTTCAGAAAATAAAAAAATAAAAATTCCGCCGAAACATGCAAATTTGAACGAAATGGCGGAACGACCCGTGTGTGTACTCTTTTTTATTCTGTGACCGTACTCTTGTGTAATACAAACGAATTCGCTTATTGCGTTCAAATTAATATAGTTTATGTTATATACCTACTTACTACAACCAAGGCTCTCCCGTATAAATAAGTAAATAAATAAAACAAATAGTCTCACACAAATGAAAGGAAAACAAAACAATATAAATTTAACAAAATTACTTACGAAACGACGATTAAAATAATGCGGTTTTAATGCGGGACACAGGAATATCTTTCTTTTTACGATACCTATCGTTTTGCACGATAAAGGCCCTTTTACACGTGTTTAGCACTCACTAATTATTAAACAGTAAACAGTCAATTTAGTACTAAAGCGAGTAAAATTGCGAGTAGAGTGAATAAGAAGCCGTTCTATTTACTAAACGCAAGTGGTTCCCCGCCGCCACTCATGCGTGCTACTCACTCGCCGCATCACTCGGCCCGTGTAAACGACCTGATTCGTGTTGTTAATGCGCGGGGCGGATCTCGGCGTGTCGCCACTCGCCAATAGTCGCCACCGCAGCGGCTCGTCAGTGTTCTCCCTCGCACCCGCATCTGAACGCCTTCTGATTGGTTGAGTGGGAGCGTTTCTCATACTCACATCGGGGAGTGAGTAACGCTGGTACAGGGGCTGTTAGTCTATCCCTTATAGTATATATACATATATAGTATAGTATATCCCCTATAGTATAGTCTATTCCCTAGAGTGTTTTTATGAGCCGAAGGCGCGGAGGAAGTGCAGCCCTGGCGTGATGCTCGTGAACGGGTGCTGTTCGTGGAGACTGGCCTGCTCCAATTGGTAACATTGTATATTTTATATGTTAGGCGTACACTGTAAGCGGTGTAGCTAGTCACAATGTATTGTAATTGAAGACGTTAAAAAAAGAACCCTGCGAAGTTTCTTGCCGGCTCTTCTTTGTGGGTGTAATCGAACCGGATTGTAAAAACTAAAAACTAACAGGACAAATTCAAGCGTAGTGTACTACCATACGAATGATGAATAAAGAATAAAGAATAAAGAATAAAGCCCCCGTTCGCCGTAAGAAAGCGAGGTACCCGTGTGAGCCGGAGTGGCTGAGGCTGGTCGCCTTCGGAGTCCAAGGTGCGGAGGCGAGTACGACGGGTGCCTGCCTTACTTTTTATACCACTGCCAAGTGCTTACCTCTATAGTTTCAGGAGTAGGAATATCATACCAGTGCAGTAAAGGTGCTGGAAAAAATTATGGTTTATTTGGGTTCATTGATATAAGTACCTACTGTACGCGTAGCTACGATCTGAATGCAGCTCTGAGGAATGCGCTAGTGATATGTAAATAAATTACACTAGAGCAAAAATTGGTGTTAAGAAATATAACTGTTTACATATTGCATATAAATTTTCTTTAGTAGTTTCGCAACATAAATCACCTTCAACCTTCAACTAATTTCGGCTGTATGGTCAAATGACCTTTGCCTGCCTATTTATGGCGAAAACAACAACAACTTCAACTGTCACTGTCATCCTACTGTCACCGTGTCAGTCAATTTATTTCAAAATTCTGATCAAAGTTCAATTTACTAGAAATGATAGTAATGAAAAAATCTATCTACTAGTTTTTGTTTTCTTTTGCAATAATCCATAATTTCTGCATGCATTACTTCAGGCATCTACAAAAGGATACCATCTAATATTTGTTTTGGGAAGATAACATCAAAATGCGAGGTCCCCCAACAGAATGGAGCATACCGGTGCCCTGGGGCCACATTGCCAGTTAGTAGTGAAGTTTATGCACTTGAGGGTTATTTATCCAGTCCCGTAGTTATTATCCAACTTCAGATATTTATGTAGCCATATTATGAGGTGATCTTTAGGTAAACACACTGCCTATAGGTATTACTTACTATTAGGCTATCAACAAAATACAAGTATGTAGAAAGTCAACGAATATGACACATACATGACATTTTAGACAGCATTTTATTGCAGATAAACTGTGTGTCTACTATAATTTGTGCATGCAAATCAATAACTCGTCGGGTGGCTGAGTCGGCGGGGCAAATGTGCATGCTCCGACCAGCCAATATCACCTCCGAGAAGGTAGGTGCCATACCGCAGACTTCCCTGGATTGCTGGCTATACTGAACTAGAGGAGAACACAGCCGAGGCTGCTATGCAGCTATCTTACATCCAGTATGGTGGTATCAACCCAGTCTGCTACAATTCGAGCCTACCACCTAGTAAGGGGCAAGGGTAGGGACCTACAGTTTTACACTGGTTCTGAATGGTGAAGCAGCAGGTGTAGGTATGCATGTAAATTCTTTCATCAGAAAAAAACTCATTGATACACGCCGAATGTATTTGAACCTCGGACCTATCGCATGAGAAGCCGATGCCCAAACCACTCGGCCACTCGCCGCTTACTGCCGCGTACTGTATACATCAGGGGCGTGCATCCCATAAAGGCAGAAAAGCACTGCCTACCCTGAGTAAAGTCCCGTTTCCACCCACCCAAGCAATCAAATTAAAATGTATAGAACACCTCGACTTCACGTAAAAACTAATGATTTAAAATTTTCCGCGCGCTCCTCGCTCTCTGCGGCGCGGATCGAGCGGACGCAGCACCACCGCGCGGGACAAGCGCACAACACGACTGCCTTGTGGTCACTCACACTATTACTCAAATCCTGCGCCTACGCTGGAATTGTGCGTGTGTATGCGTGATTCGATGCGCGATTTACTAGGCTAGGGCAGGCTTGCTTTTCACTAACACCACAACAATGGCTCGTAACTTAGGTGTAGCTGGTCTATCTAGCATCGTTCCCGCGCGCGCGCGTCGATCGGCCGAGCACCTTGTCTGGTAACTTGTGTTTTAGGTACTATATTATTTACAAAATTGATTAAGTTTACGAATAAGAAAAGTACCTCCCCTCCACTCTACTTATTTCTATTGAATAATTTTTGTTTTTTCTTGTGATATTTGAGTCTATGTATGGCACTTTACGTACATTATGTCTTGAGATTCCTGCATATCTGTATTTATGGCATGTGTAATTAACCCTTTCGGCGCCAGTCGCACATATTTGTGTGCACCTATAGTCATTTTGTGAGGCCAGGCGCACACATATGTGATTTCGAAAAGTGCTTTCAAAAATAGGTTTAATTGTAGTAGTAGTACGGTGGAAGTTTCGTAAAGCCTTGGCCTGGGCACATGACTGGGCCCTAGCGGTCCCGGCGACGAAAGGGTTAAAATTAAATCATTTTATGGATATCTAAGGTGGCATTGAAAAAAAAAATCAGCTGGAACATCTTCATGTGGACACGAAGATGTGAGAGATGAAAACCGGGCTCATAATGGAAGGGTAAAGAGGAATACATTTCAACTTGTTTTTAAATTAAGTACTTATTATAAGGTCTTTCAATAGTAGGTAACGATACGCTAAGGGGTGTATGTGTATCAGATACTGATCACGTTCCCATACCCATTTTTTTTTACGATATAAAAACATACTTATTAAAGTGAAATACGTGCACTTCACGTATTAAATTTGAGGAGTGAGTAGGTTTTTTAAATCTTAAAAAAAAAATTGGTATGGGAACGTGATCAGTATCTGATACACAACCCCTTAGCGCAGTGGTTCTCAAACTTTTTTAGCTGACGGCGCCCTTAACCCGTTCAAGAAATTGTGCGGCACACCGCTTCAATATTCGGTTGGTGTCTTTCATAGGCATCATATCTGAACTGTGATAAACGAATCATGCAAATATGTAAATCAAGTAATATTTTCGAAAGGAATAAAAAACACAATTTTACGATGCGTAAAAGTTACGCATCGAAATGTAAATGTTTCATTATTATTTCGATTAAGTATGTAGGTAGGTACATTACTTTTATACTTATTTTGAATTTAATTATTTACTACTAGTGAGTGGCTCTGTGAGCTGTAGACCTCGCGAGTCTGTTTTTGCCGAGGGGTCGTTCACTGAGAATCGATTCTATGTGAGCATAAATTATTTCGTCGATTTTCTCATGATTCTTGTGATTCTACACTTGAAAGCATGATTCGGTTTGATTCCGATGGTAAGGAAACAATAAATAAAATTCTAACTCAAAAGAACGCACGGGGAACGTTCCTGACTGTTGCGCGCACTGAGTTGCACGAGTACAAGCTGATTCTGTTGTTTTCGCCTGTTCCCGGCTGTTCCCCGCTGTTTCATCGTTATTCCGGATCGATTGTATTGAATCCCGCGGCGGCCGCGCCAGCGCGGCGCGTTGGCGCGTGCACGGAGCGCAGTGTAACATTCGCGGCAGTGTCGCAAATATTATAGTGCTAACCTATTCTATTCCATGTAATAGAATACAGAAGAACACAACATTCGCGACACTGACGCGAATGTATAAATGTGCCTCTCTGTTATACACAGCTAAGACTAAGCAGGTGCGAAAGAGACAAATAGCTGTTCCTTACGTTTCACTTGCTCCCTGAGGCCAGCTATCGAGTATATAGTTCACTACAAATCCTAAGAACCTAATTTTGTTTATTTTAAAATTCACGCTAATTATTTTCTAAATAAAATGAAACATTCTATAAAATTTACTAAGTTAGAGTCAAATTACGTTCTGATAATATCTAGCACACATTAAAACGTTTTCATAATTTTGTGTCCCTAGAACTCACTGAAAATACAATAAATAATACATTTTTAAATTTACGTAGTCATACTTTCTAATAATACCTACATACATTACAAAAAACAATTAAATTTTATGCGTCTTATCAACAGTGTTGGGTATTATGATTTCAATCAAACTATGCGTGTTTTTTGACCAGTGAGCCACGCGAGAGCGAGAGTGACGTAAATAGAAAAATCACGTATGCTAGAAAAGGCTCGCGCTTGCTGTACGGTGTTCGTCTCACGGAAAAATTGCACGATAGCCATAGTCGTGTACATAGGATAATAGCTCTTCTTCTTAGTACGGTTGGGGCAATTTTTGCATTTGCCTGTTTACGAGACTGCGTATTCATTCATTCAAGTTTTAACGTGTTGATCCCAAGCTGTTTCCGACTGTTTCCTGCTGATCCCGACTGATTCGCTCGAGCGCACACCGAAACATTAGTGTTTCACAGAGTTTCTAACGATTTCCAATTGTTTCTTCTGGTTCTTACTGACTAACGCGGTTTTTGAAATTTCTGAATCGATATCTAAGATTTCTCCCTGATTTCAAGATTTCAAGCTGATTCCCAAAATTATGTTAAAAATCTTTCACTAACTTATTGATTCTGAATCGATTCAAAGTGTGGAAAATCATGATTCCAGCAGTGAACGGCCCCTCGGTTTTTGCATAGCTTAAAACTGAATAAATGTTCACCGGCGCACCTCAACCCAAATTACCAAAAACTTGTTGAGAAACAGCCGGACATCCGGACATACGTACGCATTTTTGCCCAAGCTGAAACGGAGACGTTTCGCTCGCGCTTCGCGCTCGCTCGGTCAAATAATGTCCACTTTTTCGCGGCACCCCTGGCATAGGTTCGCGGCACCCCGGGGTGCCACGGCACCCAGTTTGCGAATCACTGCCTTAGCGTATCGTTACCTACTAATGACTAATGAAAGACCTTATATATTTTGAATCTTCATTGCTGCCTGCCTACCCGGTCTCGAGTGTCTGTGCACGCCACTCGTTATACATGCATCCATGTTCGATACCTGACATGTTTACTCACTCCACTCCTATCAGCCGATAGCAAAGTGTAGCAATGTCATTTTACAGTGGCGTCATGGGGGGACCCATCATTACCTCGAATGCTGCTGGTGCACGGACGGCAGGATAGCCTGGCCACATTCGTACCCCTTCTGGAACTGCTACCGGATGAGTAAGTCGACCGCCTTTGGCCAACTTCAACCACCACCGATCGAGTCTTGTCTAACAGTTATCTGTCGGTCAAAGTGCCATTTCGGACACAATTGACTGGAGTTAATCGGCAGCTAAATCTTATCCGAAGGTGATGAAATCGGCACTAAACCCTGAAATTATACGTAGTGAGTGCAACTGTCTGGGAAACGCAACACAAACCGAATTACACGTTAAACTGTAGGTCCCTTCCCTTCTTACCTTACTAGGTGGTAGGGTTTATTTATCCCGGCCGGGTTGATACCACCGCACTGAACGAAACGTCGGTTGAAATGGCTATATATATTATATAAAAAGTTCATGGTTTTCCGTACAGTTCAGTGTAGCCTACATGAAATGAAGGTAAGCACTGACATGGCACCTAGTTCTCCCGGTGCTATGGGCTGACATCACGGATGTTGTAGGTGATGTAGCCGACCGTGTCAGTTTACATAAAAAAAATATATTCAACTGCATTACCAGCTCGTGGGTATAATAAATATACTATACGGTCTACAATGGCAGGTACTACGTGGTAGGTCTGGATCTGCCCGGGCACGGCCGCTCCTCGCACTTCCCGCCCGGACTGATGCTGTCTCGCCTGCACATGCTGCCGGCGCTCACGTGCGCGCTGGAGCACCTCGGCTGGGACAACTTCGTCTACATGGGACACTCGCTTGGCACTGAGATTGGTAGGAATGCACAATGCTCGTTGATCATTGATCGTTGCTCGTCGCGCATAGAACGTAGCAACGCTTCATACGGCGCGGAGCGATTAAAAAACTTTTTCCACGATCGCGTTAATCATTTTTAGGTTTCCGTATCACGTGCGGAAGCCTATTACTAAGCCTCCACTGTCCGTCCGTCCGTCTGTCCGAGGGCTGTCTCTTGAACCGTAATAGGTAGCCCGTTGAAATTTTGACAGAATATGTGTTACTATGGCGGATATAACAACAAATAAGAAAAATGAAAAAATGTTAAAAATTAAGAGGGGCTCCCATACAACAAACGTCCGAAAAATCGATTAGTCACATTATTGAATAATAGATGGCGCCACAGGCTTTTATACATTGCATTGTTGAAAGACAAAAGATACCCGCTCAATTGCCAACCACCTCATTGAGGTGCTGTAATTTTCCCACCGCCAATTGCCATCGACCTCATTGAGGCTTCTCTCCGATCGTCCTACATATCTTCGAAATTAAAATTCGAAGACCATGCCATCTGAGCGGATAGGCGGATATATTGATAGCGGATAGATGCGGAAACCTCCATGCGCGTGTAAAATTCGCCCTTGACAGATTTTTTTCCTTCGGTCACTTGGCAACATACCGAAATGTTAATTAAATTTATCGACCTACCAGCAAATGCTTTTTCGAAGCAGCGACATATGAAATTCATATCTTTCGACATCTGACATAACATAACATACCACACGCTGTATCCCGATAATCAGATTTAGCAAAGTAATCGGTGTTGCGCTGTAAGAATTCTGGTAGATTATAGCACAACACCGACCACCCCGTTTAGCGAAGTATTCGGATAAGGTACTCGTAACTATCGAGCGGCGAATAAGGCACGAAGACCCACCTGCTGCATGACTCGGTGGAAGAACTGCGCCAAGGTGAGAGGTGGACAACCTGTCGCCCTTTAGCGTGGCATCTCGTCCATATACCTTACTCGCCTTTTTCGACATGCACGGGGAGAAATGCAGTGGGACTATTCTTGTGAAGCCCCACATGGTACACTGTAAAAAATATCCTTCCGGCCGCGAGGTTCGATCGCGTAGTTCAGAGTTCGATCAGAGTTCTTTATGGTTATATTTAATATATATTCCTAAGATTTGTGCAACAATACTCCGTCCTGCAAGTGGCTCCGGACCACCTGACCACCAAATCTCACCACTGGTGGTCAGTTGAGACGTAATATTTCACACTTCATCTCTGGTGGTGAAATTGGAAAAAAATTCTCCCAAGTGACCTCCCCAGGGGACAGATGGGAATGTTTTCGTGCCAACTTGATTTGATTTGATTTGATTTGCCCCTTCAGACCATTTGACCACTAAATCTCACCACCAGTGGTCTCGCACTATAATTCATCAATTGACTTACTTGACTACCAGTGACCAAATAACACAATAGTATCCCCATATCATCCACCTAGTTACAATAGCGCAAAATAAAAATAAAACATGTAGACTTATAGAACGGTACCAGCAATTAACGCGTTTTAAATGAAAGATTTGAACATGTCTGAAATAAGTTTAATTTTTCTTTGTACTTAAAACAAAACTTTACAGCTTACTTATGAACTAAACAACAAACAAGATCTTCGTTATGCTCTTAAAAATTGTACACTTTTTTGTACACTTACTACATATCTATTTGTTGGTACACTTACATAGTTGTATCTATTTTTATTATTTAAAAATTAACGGTAAAATGTAATTTCGTTCGGCATTAGTAAGCAAATGGGCTTACTATCTCCAGACAGTGGCCGATAGTGATTTTATATTCCTTTCATTCTACCACAGGTTCATGGTTCATTTCATCACCAGTGGTAAGATGGGATAATTTTCACCACCGGTGGTGGTGGTATGGGAATACCATTGTGTCATTTGACCACTGGTGGTCAGCTGAGAAATTGGAGTGCCAACTGACCACCAGTGGTCTGGAGCCCTGCACGTGGACCTTACAATATATACCACCATGTGCTGTCATCCATCAGGCAAGTACTACAACGCCATCTACCCCGGTCAGATGACGAAGGTTATCGACCTGGACCCGGCGCCGTCCATGTACCGTATCCAGATGCGAAGACTTCCGCTCTGGTTCAGCTATTTCTACGAGCAGTACTACGGCAACTACCAGAGGTGAGCGGTGTCGTGCGCCGTTACAATAGAATAGAATAGAAATATCCTTTATTGCACTTCAATATACATTTTACAAAATACAGTCTTATTAGCTATGGCAATCTATGCCAGTCAACCTGTCTTAATTGCAAACATAATATCGGGTAGCAACAAAAGAATAAGAATGAAACACAGTTAATACTAACGAAAGTTAAATCATAAAAGTAAACAAGCAAACGCCAGGCATAATAAATACAGTTACAATTAGGGCTTCCAATCCCGGTATACCGAGATCCCGAAATACCGAGATCCCGCATGATTTTCCAGTCCCGCGCACTGCGGGATTAAAAGTGCGAGATCCGCAGGATTTGCGGGAATGGAAATTGCACAAGCATTGCTATCGATACGACTTATATTTTGGGTAAACCTGTACTTTGTTTTATTACTTTTTTTCTTTTTTTTTATGTAAACTGACACGGTTGGCTACCTTACCTACAACGTCCGTGATGTCAGCCCATAACACCGGGTGAACTAGGTGCCATGTCAGTGCTTCCCCCTTTGATCGTGCCGGCTACACTGTAGTGGTCGGAAAACACAAACTATTTACATAGCCGTTTCGACCGACGTTTCATTCAGTGCGGTGGTACCAACCCGGGCGGGTACTTACTTACCTCTTGCTCCCACCGCGACCCCATAGCTGTAGGATAGTTGAATAATGACAGAAGGCAATAAAAAATGGTCACAGCCATGGTAATCTCTGTGTTGGCCAGGAAACCAAATGTTTCCTTTCACCAAATTTTCTATCCAATCTTATTTTATCCAACTATCTCAAACCTATATCATATGAATAATAATTTTTTCTAGATTGCAATGAGGTGCAAAGGTGAAAGTTTTGCAAGCAAAAAAAAAATGGTGGGATCCCGTTATACAGAGATCCCGCAACATTGACAAAATGTGATCCCGCCTATACCGAGATCCCGCAAGGGTATGCGGGATTGGAAGCCCTAGTTACAATATGTAATATAATATATTACATAAACATAGGACATATTAGCATACTAAATAAGAATACATAGAAGCATACCTATATATAATAAACCTTAACTATGCAGAGACTGAGCAGCTGTTTAATATATTGTCCTGAAGTAATAGTTTGTCATAGTATTAGATACCCCGCCTTCCCCATACACATACAATCACACGCCTTCACCTTCGCCATGCCATCACGCACACTCCTGTGCTAGAACACATTTAAAATTACACATGCACTTTAGATTAACAAAAAATTACAATGTATAAACCTTCACATTCCTTCACACGCATGCATACATCCTCACAACCTCTCACACAACCAATACACCCTCACACACACATATATATATACATACATTCACATTACACTTTAAAATATTAAAATAAGGTAAATAATTCATTACATAGTAGATAAGTCCTCTATAATATAAGCCGTTTAATTTACCTACTTATGTTGTGCTCTTAAAAAACAAACTATGTTTAGTTTAAGAGACAAAAACTGTTAATACTTATCATGTAAGATGTATAATAATGAATAAATATTCGATACATAAATTACATAAAGTTACCTTTGTTCCTTGGGCGCTAGTAAGGCGCTTTCAAACGCTTTTTGAACGTGACAAGAGACGGAGATGTTCTTGTGAGCGGTGAGAGGTTGTTCCACAGGCAACATCCGTGATGTCAGCCCATAACACCGGGTAAACTTGGTGCCACATCAGTGCTTCCCTTCGGTTGTGCCGGCTACACTGAACTGGACGGAAAACACAAACTATTTACATAGCCGTTTCGACCGACCTTTCATTCAGTGCTGTGGTACCAACCCGGGCGGGTTAAACCCTACCACCTAGTAATAATAAGAAGGGAGTCATATCCCTTGGTCGCCTTTTACAACATACACGGGGAGAGATGCAGTGGGGCTATTCTTTAAAGTACCGGCCCCACACGGTAGTCTTGTAAAACCGGAACAGTGTTCTAAAGTGGGTCGCCACGCAGATACAACAGCGGAGCGTGGCCGTACACGCGGGAGCGGGCGGTGCGCGCGGTGGAGAGCGGGCGCGGGCTGAGCGAGGAGCGAGCGGAGCTAGTGCTGTCCAGGAACCTCGTGCCACTCGGCGGGGAGGAGTATGCGTGAGTGTGACAGTAATACTCTGTCTAACCTTCTCTCTCCTTCTTCCATATTCTATCTATATATCTCTCTATCTCTCTCTTCCTATCTCTCTCTTCCTATCTCTCTATCTCTCTCTCTTTCTATCTATCTTTTTTTTTTATGGAAACTGACACGGTTGGCTACATCACCTACAACATACGTGATGTCAGCCCATAACACCGGGTGAACTAGGTGCCGTGTCAGTGCTTCCCTTCGGTCGTGCCGGCTACACTGAACTGGACTGAAAACACAAACTATTTACATAGCCGTTTCGACCGACGTTACATTCAGTGCGGCGGTACCAACCCGGGCGGGTTGAACCCTACCACCTAGTAAGGTAAGAAGGGAAGGGACCTACAGTTTTACGTGGAATCCATCCAAGTACTGACCGCGCCCAGCGTTGCTTAACCATCAATAGCGACAGTCGACTTTCTGCACCACTGAGCTATCGAGGCTGACAAATATCTATATCTATATCTATCTATCTATCTATCTCTCTATCTCTCTCTCTCTCTCTCTCTCTCTCTCTCTCTCTCTCTCTCTCTCTCTCTCTCTCTCTCTCTCTCTCTCTCTCTCTCTCTCTCTCTCTCTCTCGCTCTCTGAAATAGCATTTCCACCATAATGGGCTCACTACTTGTCAATTGTGTTAGTTGTGACATCCCTGGTGGCTCGGCGCAGCGTAGGTAGTTATTATTTTAAAAATGGGCTCCGGTTACCCCACTCGTCTCCTTTTACTATGGCGCCGTTGCAGCGAGACGGCACTTGGTGACGCCTAGCTCGCTCTTCGTTGAGTGAGGCTCGCTGAAGGCATCTAGGTGTGGTGGTAAAGAAATGTAACTGAGCTTGCGATGGTTGCACCGAACATATCCGGGCCCATTGGCAGTAGAGGAGGGTGTTAATCGAGGTCGGGACTAGCGAGCGGCCGCTCTGTGTAGTTCTCCAGCATGCATTACGTCTCGGCTCGCGGCAAGCCCTCGTCGGCTAGTCTGCGTTGACTAGGACGCGCCAGTCCCGCTCTCGACCTCCCTCTAAACCTATCCATATTCTGTAGGATGCCTCTAGTGACATTTTCAAAGCTCTCCATATATGAGCGTAGCGTCGATTTTGGCAGGCCTGGGTTCTTGAAGAGCGAAACGCCCATACTCATCCTTTGTGAACGTGAAGTGCTCATTCACAGTAGAAGCCGTATTCTTGGTGGTTATATTTTATCCCGTGACAAATACAGGCACTCAACCCCAAGAATATAACTTCATAGCGGAAATCTCGTAGTTGGGGGTGAGCTCCAAACTTTTGAGAGATCACAATAGATCTCTTAGGTCGCAGTTATAACAGTGCTCAGGAGCCCTAACCCTCGCACTTTAGTTTCCTATGACCTATAATGACCGTAGTTCAGATTCCACGTAAAACGGGACTCTGTAGGTCCCTTCCCTTCTTACCAACTAGGTGGTAGGGTTTATCCCGCCCGGTGTGGTACCACCGCACTGAATGAAACGTCGGTCGAAACGGCTATGTCAATAGTTCGTGTTTTCCGTCCAGTTCAGTGTGGCCGACATGAAATGAAGGGAATCACTGACATGGCGCCTAATTCACCCGGTGTTATGGACTGACATCACGGATGCTGTAAGTGATGTAGCCAACTGTGTGAGTCTCCATAAAAAAAATAAAAAAATCCACTCCAACATGACCGAAGTACCAAAGCATTCCTTTCTCAATCTTTGTCACAATATCTTCTTTCTGGCCACACACAGCGCTCTCGCACTACACTTTTTCTCAATCTATCTTTCATTGTAACTTCACAAATACTTCTCAACTTTAGTACGTAAGAAAATGAAATTAAATAAATGGGGGAAATCTACAAATAGACTATGCCCGTCATGTAAGGAGTTCGTAGGCACGGCCAAACATTTGTTATGCGGATGCAAAGTACTACTTGAGCGAGGCCAGTATTCCTACCGTCATGATAAAGTCCTCCAAATCATCAGAGAGGCCATCAACCTGTCAATTGCACGGACCAGGAAAGGGCAAACCAGTAGCGGCTTCCAGAAGGTCAACTTTGTGAAACCTGGAGCCATTAAGCTGCCCAAAGATAGGACTAAACCTTCTTCAATTTTGGGAGCAGCAAAGGATTGGGAATTGTTGATGGTCACACATGAGAAGCATTACCAAATGCCTTCGGAAATCTGTACCACAGCATTAAGACCGGATATACTCATATTCTCAAAAGCGACAAAGCATGTAGTACTTGTTGAACTTACAGTTCCATGGGAAAGTAACATACCGAAGGACCACAACACCAAACTTAACAAGTACTGCAACTTAGTAGAAACGGATTCAAGACTGATCTCTTCGCTGTGGAAGTCGGAGCAAGAGGACTACCAGCAAAGTCGCTCTACAGTCTCTTCAAGAATCTGGGGCTGCCAAGATCGACACTAAGCTCATATATGGAGAGAGCTTCGAAAACGTCACTGGAAGCATCCTACAGAATATGGATAGGTAGAGAGGGAGGTCGAGAGCGGGACTGGTGGTCAACGCAGACTAGCTGACGAGGGCTTGACGCGAGCCGAAACGTGAAGCATGTGCGGGAAATTTAGAGTGGCCACTCGCTAGTCCCGACCTCGATTAACACCCTCCTCTACTGCCGATGGGCCCGGATATGTTCGGTGAAGCCATCGCAAGCTGAGTTCCACACCTTCCTATGATAATCGCGCAGGCTGGCGTGGGATCAACGCTTAAAACGTCTCGCGACGCTCAACATTCCCCCCAAGTACTTCATGGAGCTGATGTCGCAGGCGCCGGTGCCCACGCTGGTCGTGTGGGCAAAGGACTCCATGACCGGCTTCGTGGACGGCGCGGAGGCTACGAGGAAACTCATGTACACTATGCAGGTGCGTACAGTTACTTTTTTAAAACAAAACAGCTTTACTCACTCACGGTTCTTCACGAGCTATGTGGCTCGACGTTTCTGGCCAAGCGTATGGCCCATCCTCATGAGCAGCAGAATACCTCGAGTTCTCTGCCAACCGTCGCACCAGGCAGAGTGCTCATGAGGATGGGCCATACGCTTGGCCCGAAACGTCGAGCCACATAGCTCGTGAAGAACCGTGAGTGAAGCTGTTTTGTTTTAAAAATAATGTTTAACAACCACCGTAATTTAAAAACGCGTACACTTACACTGTAGATTACACTGCACCTATTACTTTTTTTTTCGTGAAATCATCCGGTATGGCTGAACGTCTTGTACGTTCCTTGTACCCGCTCAACACGCACTTGGTCATCATAGGCGTCACCGACAGCCCTATGCAGAGCCTGCATGGCGGAGGACGAAACATCCACCCACATGCTCCTGGAGTGCCCGGTGGTGGCGGAAGAACGACTGCAGTTTCTTGGGAACGTGGGAACTGCCCATGGAGTGTTGAAGCGACCGAGAAGAGTGCTCCACTTCATGAAAAAGCTCGGGTGGCTGGAGTAGCATTACCCGGGCGCCAACGTACAACGGACCGTCTTGAGGTCTCAGTGCGGAGAAAGGCCCACCCGCCTTCCCAAGAGGCTGGGCAGCAAACAAACAAACAATCGCTGACCGTGTCAGAGGGAGCAGACCAGAGCGCATGCTAATATCATCCGTTCGTTATCTTAAAGCAAACCTGTCCGCCCGCAGAACTTGGATTGGCGACCGTTCGACTGTTGAGGCAGACCGTGGTCACAGATTACTTAATAGTTACTTCGTAACAGATAAATCACTCCATAGAAAAAGTTCCATACCTTCGGCTTTAATAGCCTACTGTTTCACGTCGCCAATCGCTGCGTGCGAAAATGTACCTAAACGATCGAGTGTAAAGTGCATTATTGCTTTGCAGCTGCGCGCAGTAGCGTGGGCGAGCGTGTAGGTATGTTCCGCGCGGCTGTCGAATTTCCACTGAATTAGATCGCCGGCGGTCCATCGGGCGGTAGGTAGTTAACGCGCGCAAGTACATAGAGTGCGTGAGGCCTGCCGTGGTTCGAATTCCACGTAAAACTGCGGGTGCCTTCCCTTCTTACCTTTTATTTGTATCATAGGGAAGTACTAACATGTGCAACTAGTTCACCAAGTTGAACTGTGTTAGTTTCCATAAAAAGCATTAGGTAATAAAAAAAGGGTGCGTGTACTTTGTACGCGCGGTGGAAGTTATACTTCTCTCTATGTTATAAATGTTACATGTTTTCGTACTGTGCGGGGTCGGTACTTAATAAGAATAGTCCCACTGCATCTCTACCCGTGCATGTCGTAAAAGGCGACTAAGGGATAAGCGGCCTGCAGACACCCCGGTCGACTTGTGGCTTCCATGGAAGACATAGGCTGGCTGGGGTAGCTGGAGGCTGCGGGTTTTTGCACGAAGGTCCCCAACCAAGCGGGATTAGTTTGCAGGCCTAGAGCCAACCCCAAACCAAACCAAAACAACAACAAATGTTACATACAAGCTATATAAAAATGATATAAAAGTATATATAAGGTCTTTCATTAGTAGGTAACTTTACGCTAAGGGATTTATATGTATGCGCGGGAAATATAGAGCGGCCACTCGCTAGTCCCAACCTCGATTAACACCCTCCTCTACTGCCGATGGGCCCGGATATGTTCGGTGAAGCCATCGCAAGCTTAGTTCCACACCTTCCTTCCTACTGATCACGTTCCCATACCAATTTTTTTTAGGATATAAAAAACCTACTCACTCCTCAAATTTAATATGTGAAGTGCGCTTATTTCACCTTAATAAGTAGGTTTTTTATATCGTAAAAAAAAATTGTTATGGGAACGTGATCAGTATCTGATACACACAGTGGCGTGCACCGACATTTGAGACCGGGTAGGCAAGCAGCAAGAAAGATTCAAAATAAGTACCTACTTAATTTAAAAACAGGTTGAATTTTATTTCTCTTACCCTTTCATTTTCAGTCCGGTTTTCATCTCTCACATCTTAGTGTCACATGAAGAAATTCCAGAAGACGATTTTTGTTTCATTGCCACCTCAGATATCCATAAAATGAATGAATTTCAGTTACACATGTCATATAATATACAGAAATGTAAGATAACTTTGAAAAACATGACTTCATAAGACATATCAGACCACATACTTGACAATCTAGTCCCTCCAGTCTACTTTTGTGAGAAAAACCTCGAGAAAAACACGATTAAACACACTCAGTCGTACTGTCGCTCGCTCGGTCGCTCGTTCTACGTACTCGCACAAGTTATTTATCAAGATCGAATCTGCTAAAACAAACACTAGTGCAGTGTCGATCGTGCGCGGATCACCACAGATACAGATCACGCACATGCACGCACGCACGACCGACCGACGAGAGATTGCAGTAGTGTGAGTGGATTAAAAGCTAGCCTGCCCTGCCTAGTAAAACCGCGCATCGAAACACGCATACAAACGCACAATTCCAGCGTAGGCAGCGTATAATGACGCAGGATTTGAGTAATAGTGTGCGTGCCCGACAGGCATTCTGTCGCCTGCTTTCGCCGTCTGCTATCATGGCGCTGCGTCCGCGCGGAGCGTGCGAGCGCCGCCGCCGCCGAGCGGCCCGCGTCGCGCGCGCTAGACATTGCAGAAACGCGCGGCAAATTAAAATTTATGTTTTTAGTGAAGTCGAGAAGTTCAGTATGTTTTAATTTGATTGCTTGGGTGGGTGGAATTGGGATTTTACTCAGGGTAGGCAGTGCTTTTCTGCCTTTATGGTATGCACGCCCCTGGATACACATACACCCCTTAGCGTAGCGTTACCTACATTGAAAGACCTTATATAACAGTTCAATAGTTTAAAATAATTAGTTCAGTAGTTAGAGAAGTGTAGCAGCAAAGTTCATGTAAACATCTGTAGAAGTGGCCGGCGATGATTTTCTTTTGTATGACGCCTTGTCTTGCCTATAAGTTTGTGTATGTGGGTCCAACTGCAAATCAGCGCAATAGACAACGTCGTTGTCTCCTACAGCATATGCTGAGTTGAGCGCAATTTGTCGCCATTGTTTGAGGTGCTATGTTATATGTGCTTTGTTTAAGCTGGCGACAAATAAACTCTCATTTCATTTCATTTCATTGAGCGTGGCGGTCACGATGACTTTACTTCTCATTTTCGGAAGTTCAATTTATTTCATAACATCCGTAAAGAAGCGATAACTTAAAAAAAAGTGTTTGCAGGAGAGGTTGCCAGATTTCTACATAATACACGTGGACGGCGGCCACGATGTCCACCTGACGCACCCGGAGCGCGTCGCTCCGCACGTGCGCGAGTTCCTGCGGCGCGACTTCACACCGGTCAAGGCCAAGCTGTAGTCAACACTGCTTCGCCGGCATCGCCTCAACAAACTAAAGTGCCTTATTCACCATCCATCTTGCTGTACGTCCCGCCAAGGTCGCCGTGCTGGACGTTGTTGTTGTTTTGGTTTGGGGTTGGCTCTAGGCCTGCAAACTAATCCCGCTTGGTTGGGGACCTTCGTGCAAAACCCCGCAGTCTCCAGCTACCCCAGCCACCCTATGTCTTCCATGAAAGCCACAAGTCGACCGGGGTGTCTCCAGGCTGCTTATCCCTTAGTTGCCTTTTAACATGCACGGGGAGAGATGCAGTGGGAATATTCTTATTAAGTACCGACCCCACACAGTACTTATAGCCGTGCCGGACGTAGCATACACACCATCGTGCGCGCATCCAGCGTGCTAGTTTCAGTCGAACCAGTGAGAGAGAGAGAGCACGTGTGTTGTTTTGTTGTCTATAAAATGGCGCCTGTTTTATCCAAACGTCAAAAAATGGGAATTTGCTACTGTTTGTACAGCAAGCCTACACACGATCCAGCACGCACGATGCACGACCGTTCTGACGTACGTCCGGGATATTCATTATCCATCCTCGACGTACGTCACGCTTAGACATTGGTGGGGGGGGGACCGTTGCTGGATGAAAAATGCGTCCAGCGGGTCCAGCAAGCAATTAATAATAATTACCGAGGTACGTCGAGCCTATTCATTGTGGTTTTTCATCGTGCATCGTGCGTGGCCTTCGCAGGACGTGTAGCAGGCTGGATGGTGAATAAGGCGCTTTAGTAAACACCGCTTAATCTCGCCGTCATCGCCTGAACAGACCAGGGGCCTTATTCTGAAACCTAACGCCTAATCAGCGAGAGCGGCTCTCGTCTCGTCGCCGTCTGTGTGTGTGTCTATATTTTGCACACGCACACAAACGCGGCTCTCGTCTCGTCGCCGTCTGTCTGGTGTCTGTATTTTGCACACGCACGCAAACTAATACGCAACGACATGAGAGTGTGTGACCACCAAGAATGAGTGAATGTTGACAGCTATAAATACAAAATTTACCCAAAATAATAAATTTAAACTATTCGTAAAAATATTTTTCTTTTATCTTGCATATTATATTAGTGACCGTACCTAATTATAACACCTTTAAAAACATTTCTCTACATGACGTATTCATTCGCTTTCAGCGGTTTTCATACATTATTAAATACTTGTAGTACAAACCTTTCCTAAGTGTTGGTAACACTGAACTGTCGATATCGTCCGTGACAAGAGACGTCTAGCGAGAGGGTCTTGGCTGCCGCCGAGTCTGTCTCGATTCTCGCTCTCGCGACGATCGACGATACGTCATAGTGGCGTTCGGAATACCAATTTTCATACAAAAGAGAGCTAAGCGATATTCGCTCTCGCCTAAGCGAGATCGATTAGGCGTTAGGATTCAGAATAAGGCCCCTGCGCGACGTGTACAGCGGTTCCCAAATATATTTTTATCGGTACCCCTTAGCGAATTTTGTGAGGTCCAAGTACCCCTGAGTAAAAAAATAAAACAATATGCATATGGATGTTATTTTTACATAGGTAATAGTACGAAATAGACATCGCAATCAACTATTCATCAGTGAAAATAATTTTCATTCATAAGTGGGCGCCTGTCTCGTGTATAGGTAAACGTGGAGGTATTATAGAGGAAAACGTGGCCATTAAGTTCGCCCACGCGTACCCCTTCTCTTGAGACTGAGTACCCCTGGGGGTACGTGTACCACTATTTGGGAACCGCTGCTCTACAGTCTAATACAAACAGGGTCTGGTCAGCAGCCGTCCTGGCCGTCTTGTGGCCTTCATGGAGTACAAAGGCTGGCTGGGTTAGCTGGAGATGGAGCGGTTTTGCACAAAGGTTCCCGACTAAATGGAACTAGTTTGCAGTCTCAGAACCACCCGCTACATAATAACATACAACACAGTAACACCCCAATTTACGCAACCGCGCATTCCGCGGATTTGTTACAACACTAATTAAAAATTTTGCCTCGCTTTAAGCGATTGGCCCATAGTTGGTCATTTAACAAACCCGTATATAAGGTGCTTCGTTGTTACATACACACTCAAATAAACATGTTACGCAAAAAAAATTATATGTTTTTAGCATCACTTTTCGATAAATTTAACAAAACATGTTTGCTACCTAAACATTAACCTGTGTGTAACAGTAGGTAATTTGAATTGTACGGGGTCAATGAGCGTACTATGTTCAATCGCAGAACAGCTGTTTGTTGTAAGTAAGTCACAAGGTCACTATGATTGGTTTTTACAGCTACTTATTTGATTTTATTTTTTTGTTAGGAGAAAAAATATGTTTTTTTCTTACGTAAAGTGTTTGAGTGTGTGTGTAACCCTCCCGAAGTTATTGACACGAATAACGAAGGAACTTGTATTATACCCGAATTTCGCGCAATGCGATTTTCCTTGGACCGCTTGCGTTAAACGGAGGATTACTGTATAGAGAAAAAAAATTATTATTTTAATTGAACATTCCATCCGTTTTATAAATAGTTGTAAGGAAATGTGGACTTTAAAAGATTTGTTACGGGTGCTAGAGGTATTATCGGTGATTGTATTATAAGTTGTTTGTACATTGTTATTGTTATTACATAAAACTTTAAAAGATTTGTTACGGGTGCTAGAGGTATTATCGGTGATTGTATTATAAGTTGTTTGTACATTGTTATTGTTATTACATAAAACATTATATAATTCCTGTGTTTTCTTTCTCCATATTGTATTAGAAGGGATGCTTTATGATTTAAAATCATTAGCCCGACTGCATCTCTCCACGTGCATGTCGTAAAAGGTGACTAAGCGATAAGGAGAAAGTGTCGTGCTAAAGGGGCGACAGGCTAGTCACCTCTCACCTTGGCGCGGTCCCGTGACACCTGTGCGCGGTGTGCATATGATCACGACCTACAGTCGAATCGAGCGCACCACTGAGCTACCAAGGCTGATGGTACAACATGGGTACAACTATCACCAGGCCTTCGTCACTCGCTCAAGGTCGCGCGTTAAATGCCTACCGCTTAGCGTGTCGGTTAATGCACAAGTAAACAGTGGGCTGCCGCTATCCAGCCAGAGCGAGCGCGCGGCGCGCGCACGCACCGCGCATCTACTACGTTTCGTTTCGAATTTAGAAATGTCGAAATCACGTCATTATTGTGCAGCATTTTGATTTATTTCTAGTAATTTATTTATTCATATTAGTAGGTCATAGATTTAAAATAATATTAACATATTGCCAATAACATTAGTTAGATGACGCCAAACAGCGTGGTATGTATGGCCTAATTCGTATAAGGATAGAAATAGAACATTCATTCGTTCTGTCTCTCAATGTGGGTTTTATACAATAAAAAACAGCAATAAAACAATAGGTACATTGTAGATGGTCATTAAATTTATTGATCAAACAAAACTATCACTGGAAGGTTGCACGCTTCCATGTGAAAAAATTATTGTGACGCTAAACGCATGCATGAATTTGTTCTCATGAATTTGCCGTAGCTAAATATCGTACCTATCGTTGGTAGGTAGGTATCATCTTCATTTTATTCCTCACAAAAAGACAGCCCAAAGACAGCCCTTACACGCGCTGAACGACGCGCTTTCGAGATAGAGTTACGCGACAGAAAGAGAAGCGAAATGAAGGTGGTTATCGTGGTTAGGCATGCAGCTCTGTGCGAGTCAATTTGTACTTTATGGCGTCGTCGCAGAGTCGCTATTTCTTTGTGAGTGTTTGTACAGAGAAGCTTCTGTACGTATCTATTCTGTGCTATCACGCTTATTGCGCTAAAAATAGGCCAGGAAGACGAATCCTAATAAGGACCTTAGGACACTGCAGACTAAAACACCTACACCGAATGTGCCTTAGCGATACACCGGTGTGCAGGTTCTGTATAAAAGAAGATGAAACGCCCGTACACATCCCTTTGTGAACGTGAAGTGCTCATTCACAGTAGAAGTCGCATTCTTGGTGGTTATATTTTTAACCCACGCCAAATACGCCTAACCCCAAGAATATAACTCGGTTCATAGCGGAAATTTCAGACTTGGAGGTGAGTGAGCTGTAAACTTTTGAGAGATCACAATAAGATCTTCCTTGGTCGTCGCAGTGACAACAGGGCTCGGGGGCCCTAACTCTCTCCTAACTCTCCTAACCTCCCTAACTTCTTGTCAGTTCTTCTTCGCTGTGATAATCGAACTGGCGGAATGTTAGAAGGTAAATATGACAAGAGTGCAGTGTACTGCCAAGAGAGGATAAATAAACAGTAAACAATATTCCAGAAAGACGGGGGGGGGGGGGGGGGGGGGGGGGCATTATGTACGTAGAAGGATGAAAAAAATACCACAATCTTTGAAGAATTAGTTTATTTTTAAAATTAAATAAATTAATGTGACTCATTACTTCACGATACGTAATACATTCGTACAAGCATATTAGCTACCTAATGATAACAGCCTTCTAGTCGGTTGTTTTGTTTTTTTTTTGCAAGACGGAGGAAAGTGACTTTAGAATGACATTAGAGAGTTGCACGACGCTGCAGACAACTAGTGAATGCGTCGATAAAAATAGCATCGACTTTTAACCATAATTATTTTTTATGTAATCCGGTATGGGTGGCTGTGTCGGAGGGGACAAAGTGCATCCGACCAGCCAATATCACCTCCGAGAAGGTAGGTGCCATACCGGAGACTTCCATGGATTGCTGGTTATACTGGACTAGAGGAGAACACAGCCGAAGCTGCTATGCGGCCATCTTACATCCAGTACGGTGGTACCAACATTTTTACACCGGTTCCGAACGGTGAACCGGCAGGTGTAGGTATGCACATAATTTTTTTCGTCAGAAAAAACTAATTGGTACACGCCGACCGGATTCGACCCTCGAACCTCTCGCATGAGAAGCCGATGCCCAAACTACTTGGCCATCCGCCGCTTGTGGCGTGGTGAATAAAAATAATTTAGTGTCAGTTATTATAATGCAATCTAAAAGTCCCAACATTAAATAAAGTTAAACTAAACTAATTTCCTTTATGGTATCACTGTGCAGACCACAGAATACTGATGTAGGTACAAACACAAGCATTTCATTACCTAGATAAGTAGATGCCGAATTCAATGTTTAACCCTGTGCTAAAGGGTTTTGAAATGATCGTTCCATGTCGCAGTATTTTAATAGTTGTTAATATTTCGTCCAAGTTTTGGTGTATAGCACACTATTTATTAGCTAGAAATGTGTGTTTCGAAGCACCTCGTTTCCTCTATATACATTTTAAACAAGCATCTATTAAATGTGAGAATATGTGACAAATTATTTTTACACAATACATTATATGCAACAATGTGTGTGATACAAGATTAGTAAGAAACTACATGACATTAGTCATTTTCTGCTGGAAGCTTGTGTAACTAATGTCACTTTCAATTAAAATTTTAAATCAATACACTTATGCTACATTTACTTAATGTAAATAAGCAAGTGCCTTAACAGTGTCGGAAGCGTATCGCGGGCGTTCAAGCAGAATTCGCCAACTCCAAAAACAAAATTTGCGATATAGACATGTTTTTAGTTTATAAAAGATGTTTCGTAACTTCAAAAGAATGACAATGAAATTTGCGGAGATAGGTAGCGGTGCCGGTTGCTACCTCACACAAACAATTGTCCTTGCCACCGTGAGGGGAACTCAACCACGGCAAGTGTCGTGGGCTCCGTTCCGACAGCGACTGCGACGGACGAGAGTTTTTACTTTTAGTTGCTGCCGCTTAAGTTTTTATTTATTTATAGATTTATTTATTTATTTCTTAGTAAGTTTGTTTTGTTTTATTTAGGTACTAGCTGAGCCCGCGGCTCCGCTCGCGTGAAATTCGTATTCCAAAGAAGAATGTAAGTAACTAAGGGCGAGGCCGAAGGCCGAGCTGCGTTCAGGTAATCGATAAACCTTCTTAAAGAAAGTAACTAACTAAGGGCGAGGCCGAAGGCCGAGCTGCTTTCAGGTAAACGATAAACCTTTCTCAAATAAAGGAAGTAAGTAAGGGCGAGGCCGAAGGCCGAGCTACGTTCAGGAAGACGACAAACCTTCTGGAAGAAAGGAAGGAACTAAGTGCGAGGCCGAAGGCCGAGCTGCGTTCAGGTAAACTAAAAACCCTCTTCCGCCTTCGGGCCTCGCCCTTAAAGACTTCCTTTCTTCGATAGAATATAATATCGTTTACTCAATCTATTTATTTCATATAAATAAAAAAGTAATATTAATTACTAAAGAATTAAACCTACCTAACAAACATTAAAATAACTATCAAAACGGGCATTTTCAAATGTTCTTAGAGCACTTGCGGCATTACCCCGCTGGATGGCAAGGCTTACCCTTTGAATGAAGTACATAAGCCCTTGATGACGGGACACCAGTTGCGTCAACCAGCTCAAGCCTCTTTTGGCTTCACTGCTCCACGGACCGAGGGTTTCAACCGCAAAGGCAACAAATTCGAAATCTTGAATTATATTTCTATATTTGCTGCGTTGGAGGCTCTCCGCCCCAGCCTCGGCCGCGCCAGCCGCTCTTGAAGATGTCCTAACGTGACTTGGAGCCAATGTGAGAACAAAAGTGGCGTCCCACATCAAAGAACTACCCTTAGTCCATGGCACTAAGGTCTCTAGCATCGGGCCTCTTGCCATCCAGCCGGGAATAACCGCGAGGTTCTAGGATGCACGGTATATTTGCCGTTAGAAGCTGAGGTTAGAAGCGTGGACTTTATAATAAAATTTAAATTAAATTAACTCAATCTTAATATTAATTAACTTTATTCGAGATGGTTTAGCTTCTTCCTGAACGCAGCTCGGCCTTCGGCCTCGCCCTTAGTTACTTGCTTTCTTCGAGATGGTTTATCATTTGTCAGAACGTAGCTCGGCCTTCGGCCTCGCCTTAGTTGCTTACTTTCTTCAAGATGGTTTAGCTTCTTCCTGAACGCAGCTCGGCCTTCGGCCTCGCCCTTAGTTACTTGCTTTCTTCGAGATGGTTTTTCAATTATCCGAACGTAGCTCGGCCTTCGGCCTCGCCTTAGTTACTTACTTTCTTCAAGATGGTTTAGCTTCTTCCTGAACGCAGCTCGGCCTGCGGCCTCGCCCATAGTTACTTACTTTCTTCGAGAAGGTTTATGGTCTTCCAGAATAGAGCTCGGCCTTCGGCCTCGCCCTTAGTTACTTATTTTCTTCAAGAATGTTTTTCTTCTTCCTGAAATCAGCTCCGCCTTTCGCCTCGCCCTTAGTTACTTTCATCGAGAAAGAATATCGTTTACGTGAGCGCAGATCCGCCTTCGGGCCCGCCTTTAGTTACTTACTTTCTTTTTTTTAAATACGAATTTCACGCGAGCGAAGCCGCGGGCAACAGATATATAAATGTTATTGCACCAATGACAGCGACATAACTTCGACTTTCAATTATTATTTTTATCAAACAATTTGTCACCGGCCAGCTCACGTCGAGATGACAGTTCTCCGTTGTCAACATGACATTTAAAATTGTTTTTACCTTTACTTTGGACTACGTGATTTTAAACGCGCAATAATGTTTATAATTGTTAATTTTTTTTTATTTTTGTTAATTTTTTTTACGTGTTATGTTAACCCGGCATATAAACTGCCACTATACAAAGTTTCGTCTAATTCCGTTCAGTGGTTTTTGCGTGATGCGCGTACAGACAAACAAACAAACAAACAAAAATTTTAAAAACTGTTCTAACAGGTTCAGTATCTCATTTTAAGCCACCCTGGTTAGTTTTTTTCCGAATACATTCAATGTACAGACTTTCTTACCTCTACGATTTTATTATATGTATAGATGTTTGTTATATTGTATTACTTAGTCAGTTTATTGTTATAAGTAGTTTAGTTTAGTATTAATTAAATTTTTTGATCGTGATAATATGTATAGGTACTTAGTTGTTTTATTTCTATTTATATTTTATTTTTAATATTTCTTTTTTTTTAGATTTTAATTGTAGTTTTAGGTAATTTTAATTTAATAGCCAGTTTTAGTTTGTATTTTATTATGTAATTAAATTAAACTAAATATAAAATAGTGAAAAAAAAATTATGACAACTAAAGTAACTAAGGGAATTAAGCATAAATATGTTTTGAGAGATCATATAGTTTGGCAGATGTTAAAGTGGAAAATTCGCTATAGAATGCAACACAAACTTGTTTTAGCCAAAAATTGCAATTAATGCCTTGTGCTCGAACCTGCGATATATAACTTGCGCATTGTAGGAACTTAAAAATAACTACTTTCATACATTTCCATTCGAAATGCAAGAAATATTATCAATGAAAATATAACTGCATTTTTTTTTTTACATAATACTTTTACAAAATAAGTACCTTCGTACAATTTAGATCCATTTAATAAGAATGTTATAATAATCCGACCCAACAAATAAAACTATTGCCTAACAGAAACTAGAATGAAGCAATTTTTTTTTTAAATCTCGAATTATTCGCGAGAACCACCAATAAGTTGTTTGACGTACAAAAAAGTGGGAAACGCACTTTTTGTCATACGGAAAGAATGTAAGTACATTTTGCCCGTTAAACAAATTGATGAAAGAGTCATGCAGCGGGCGGGTCTTCGTGCCTCAATCGCTGCTTGATTGTTTATTTTGTCCGAATACTTTGCTAAACGCGGTGGTCGGCGCTGTGCTGTAATTTACAAGAGTACCTGCAGCACAACACCGATTACTCTGCTTACCCCGAGTGTCTGGCTAAAGCGTGTTTTATGTATAGAGATAGGATAATCGGAAAGATATTTAAGCGGGGACTCCACTGCGGCGCACGGCCACGCTGCGCACGTGTGTCTAGATTCGCTCCTATGGATTTATATGGAGGCGTCTCCACTGCGAGCTGCGTGCAGCTGCGTGGATGTGTGACGTCACACCCACGGCTACGCGTGTGTTTGGCTTTGCTAGGCGAGCGAAGCCAGACCCACGCAGCTCGCTCCCCTCCACCCGCGCACGCACGCTTCTCTGCGCACGATATGACTTTCAAGCCAAAATCGATGTTTTCTTTTGGGTACATTTTCGTTGTATTCGGTGTCACTGTCACTATCGTCGGAAGAACTGTCGAGATCGAGTAAAATCAACGCTTGCGCCCCCTCCGCCATAGGTAGTACGCCAGTAGGCACGTCCGCTTCGTTTGAAATGTTCCAACAAATGAAGCGCGTGGCTCGGCATAGCTGGCTGTGGAGTCGCCCACGTACACGCGCATCCGTGTGCTTGGCTAGGCCATGCGTGTGCGTGCACATCCGTGCGCCGCTGTGGAGTCCCAGCTTTATCTAAACTTGAGAGGTTGGATAAGTATGGAAACACACTTTTTAATTTTGTATTTTCATTGTAACCATATATTTTTGTGTTCAGTAATGTTTTAACGTTATTATTATTTATTAATTTCTTACATTAGTATTTGATTCACGTATACATGTACAAATTATGTTGGTGCTTTACTAAAAGCTAATTATGTATAGGTTCCTGGTCATGGGCGCCGCCAGGATTTCTTTCAGGGAGGTGCATCTGTTTTGTAGATAAATGTATGTAATGGCAAATTGAAATCGCGCGCATTTAGAGAAAAAGTAACAGTAACTAAATTAGTCAACGAACGTGCACAATCCTATTTTTCAATGTACCTATTTTATTTCCTGACAGGGGGGTGCAAGCGCACCCCCTTGCACCCTGCTGCCGGCGCCCATGTTCCTGGTAAAAGGTGGGCCAAAATGATTTTAGTAGGGGCTGAACGCTAGTATGATAAAAGCGCGTTAAAAACATTTATTTTGAATAGATCTACAACAATCATTTATTCAAGAATAACACAATATTTACCAAACATTTACAATTTGACCTATAATAAAGCAATTAATTAAAATAAGAAAAAATAAATAAATAAATAAATAGATCTACTAATCTTTATAGTATAGTAAAGTTCCCGGGAATCCCGGGAATTATTTAATAAAATAAATTTGTCAAAGAAGCCAATTCCATATTTTTTTGCATTTAGGCAAATATGTATCTGATTATCCCATCTCTAGTTATGTATGCACGTATGTATGTATAAAAGTATCGACGTATAGAATAAAATTATATGAATATGAGAACAATTTCTGTTCCAACTGATCGTTCTCGCAAACAATCGTTTTAACATTTTGCCTGCATAATGCATATGCATCGTGCATCAACAACTAGGTGATGCATGTCGAGTTTCATCTCTAACATTGTTGTATAAACACTTACAGTACCGCATGGGGCTTTGGAGAGACACAACCCGATTGTAGAGCGTCGTCCCTGTCGCACAGAGAGACCTGCTAGTTAGTGAGACAGAGACGACGCTGTACAACCGGAATGTCTCTCTCCAAAGCCCGACGCGCATTATTAACAGTTCCCTCAAAACTTAAATGCCGCTCGACCTACCTACAACGAATTTTAGGTCATCACTCGTAGATCATAACGTAGATAATTGCTTCACTGCACATGCCCGAACCTAAGATGCGAGCGACATTAAAGTCTACCCTATGTTCTACGAATTATGACCTAAAATTAGTTGAATGCAGGTAGGTCGAGCGGCATTTAAATTTTGAGGGAACTGTACCCCCTTGTACATGGGGTGGACGTTGGAGTAACATTGGGTGTTAGAACAATATTTCGTACTTGTTGCTTGTAGGGGTTGGCTCTAATCTTCAGGCAGCCAGCAATGCTATAGCGATAGTATAGCGCTGTCCTTCTTCAATCCCCACAGAGGAGGCTTATCTTAGTGTTTTATGGGTGCACTGTTACTATATAAATAAGGTTCTATTTTATATGGAATATTTTTCTGTACTTACGACTTTTTGGCTTTTTCATCATGATCTCGTAAGGAATTTGGAACCCGGCTTGTATCGCAGTGAGACGCATAGGCACAGGCGGGAAGGTTAGGTTTGTTGGACGTGAGAAGCGTGCGGTGGGGACAGGGGGGGGGGCGCAAATGTGGACTCCAGCAGACTCCAGATGGCCGCGTTGCGTGTGTAGGTATACGTTATAGTGTGGGCATCGTGTAGGTTAGGTATAATAGTGTGCGTACTGACTGCGCGCACAATATTAAAGGGAAGCCAGCAGGAATCGGATTGTATGAACGTCACGGCTGTTTGCCGGTGGGCCACCGGCAAACAGGCGTGACGTTATGTATGTATAATGCGCGGGGCGGATCTTGGCGTGTCGCCGCCGCAGCGGTTCGTCGGTGTTCTCCCTCGCACCCGCACCGTACTTGTATAGTTTATTCGCGTGGCGGGACGCCCGCTGCGGCGACGACACGCCGAGATCCGTCCCGGGCACTATATGTACCTATGTAATAGGTTCATTATAGAAACGCCTAACACGTAATGTTGCAAACCAACACAACAGCAGTGCAGGCGCAGCTGTGCCGGCTACGACGCGGCCGCTACGCCGCGCACACACTCCGGCCCAGCTCGGCAGACAGCTCCAGCTGCACGTCGTCGGAGCCGAGCTCAGCGACCAGCTCGCGCAACCTGAGGGCGTAGGATAGTTCAGTACGGCGGTGCCGATTCTGTTGTAGGATATTTGACACATTCAAATTAAAATTTTTTATTTTTTTTTATAGAAACTGACACCGTTGGCTACATCACCTACAACATCCGCGATGTCAGCCCATAACACCCGGGTGAACTTGGTGCCACGTCAGTGCCTCCCCTTCATTTCATGTCGGCCACACTGAACTGGACGGAAAACATGAACTATTTACATAGCCGTTTCGACCGACGTATCGTTCAATGCGGTGGTACCAACCCGGCCGGAATAAACCCTACCACCTAGTAAGATAAGAAGGGAAGGGGTCTACAGTTTAACGTGGAATCCGAACCACGGTCAGCATCCAACGGTCGAGCGGTCATCCATCCGAGCACCGACCGCGCTCAGCGTTGCTTAACAACATTCGACTGACTGCACTACTGAGCTACCGAGGCTGACGAATTTCCTTATCCCTTAGCCGACTTTTACTGAGCTAGCATACTAGCGTATGCTAGTTCAGTACGGTGGTGCCAATTCTGTTGTAGGTTATTTGACACATTGGTGTCGCTTGCGCTGCACCACAGCTGTAGCCCGTGTATTCAGATCAGCACTTTTATTTTTTTATGTAAACCAACATGAATGGCTCTGCCGAGGGACCAATGGTGCGGTAGCCATATATTGAATGAACTGAAGGAAACGTCGGTCGAAACGGCTATGTTTTTTTTTTATGTAAACTGACACGCTTGGCTACATCACCTACAACATCCGTGATGTCAGCCCATAACACCGAGTGAACTTGGTGTCACGTCAGTGCCTGCCTTAGGTCGTGCCGGCTACACTGAACTGGACGGGAAATACAAACTATTTACATAGCTGTTTCGACCGACCTTTCATTCGGCGCGGTGGTACCAACCCGGGCGGGTTAAACCCTACCACCTAGTAATATAAGAAGGGAGTCATATCCCTTAGTCGCCTTTTACGACATACACGGGGAGATATACAGTAGGGATATTCTTTTAAAGTACCGACCCCACACGGTACAAAATATTGTAAATATTTTGTTTTCCGACCAATTCAGTGTAGCCGAAATGAAGGGAAGCACTGACATGGCACCTAGTTGACCCGGTGTTATGGGCTGACATCAGGGATGTTGTAGGTGATGTAGCCGAACGTGTCAGTTTGCATAAAAAAAAATGCCCCAATTACAGTCTCGGGTCCTTGGCATTCGCAACGCCCGCCTACGACCGAATGTCCATGTGCGTCGTCAGAGACCTTACGGGTGGATCTGCGCCACATTTGGCGCTATCAATGTAAATAATTGTTGATAGTTTCCCTCGGTACTTGGTCTTATGATAGGCTTCAATGTGAGAAGAGCAGAGCGGCGTGGGTGGATATATTGTGTCGGTCGACGTGTTGGATACAGACCTCGCCAGCTGAGCGGGTGTCACGTAGATGGCGGTGTCGGCGGGCGGCTGGTCCGCGGGCGCCGGGTACCTGATGCGCCCCACCGCAGCACCCTCACACGTTAACGCCTGCACACAACAAAGAAAGAGAGAAAACATTGATTTAATGTCATTAATAAATACATTATTATATTATTATTATATAGCCTAATGCCATGGAAAATAATACTGGATCGATCATAAATAGGCGAGCGGAGTAACCACGCACGGGCGCCAGGCTCACTGACTGCCCGAGCGCGTGCGAACTGCATCTCGCTCACTCACGAAGGCACTCGAACGCCTTATCTCTTTCTCCTCTTTAAGTGTGTGTAGGTGAATTCGTAGACGAGGAAAGAAATACTGTGCGACTGCGTGATCGACAGAGATGGAAAATCATCCCATACGCAACGTTCCCCACTACCTCGCCGTCTTCTTACCCCTTTCGCGGCGACCCCGGTTCGCTTTGTTGACGATGTTAATGATGGGTCCAGTATTATTTGTCCATGCCTAATGCGATGTCGCTATATTTCTTTTTTTTTTATTGTTTCAACAATAACTAATTTAAAACACTACATGCTAATACTATAATAAACACACAGAGATCGTCTATTCTATATAAAAATGAACGCCCCTCCACAAATCTTGTTTGTTTCAATGTGGGAGAGGAAATACCTATTGCAACACTTGCTTTTTTTTTTTTTTTTTTTTTTTTTTTTTTTTTTATTGCTACCGAACTGGGTGGCTCTGTCCGAGGTCGCAACCTCAGGCGCAGCCAATTTCACCCCCGAGGAGGTGCCAGTCCGGCTTGGAGGTGGACTAATGTTGCTGGGGAAAGGCTATTAACCCGCGATTTGAAGATCTGTGGATTGTAGGAGTGGGGGAAGATATTTCCTGGGAGCCCGTTCCACACCTTTGCAGTGCGGCACAAGAACGATTTAGAGAATCGTGCAGTTCGAAGAACTCTTCTGTCGACTACAAACGGGTGTTCCGCGAGAGTATGGCGGGTTTGGCGAAGGCGAACAGGAGGAGGAGGGATAAGGGAAGCAAGTTCGTCAGAGCAGCGGCCATAGTAGTACCGATAAAACAGGCTCAATGACCCAACGATACGTCTGTGCTTTAGAGGTTGAAGGTCCTTTGTGAGTACGGAGTCACCAATGAGGCGAATGGCTCGTCGCTGAATAGAATCCAAGGCTGAAAGAAGGTACTCAGGGGAACCCTCCCAAAGATGACTGCAATATTCCATCACCGGTCTTACTTGTGCTTTGTAGAGTGTAAGCAGTTGGACCGGCGTGAAAAATCGCCGACAGCGGTAAAGGACTCCTAATTTTCGAGACGCTAGTTTCGCCTTGGACTCTATGAACGATCGAAACCCAACGTCCCTGGACACCTCCATACCCAGGACGCCCAGACTACCATCGTTGGGGACTTGGCTGCCCTGAAAAGTGGCTTGGAGAGGAAACGGATCAGCCTTAGTAGAGAAGGCACAAGCTTGCGTCTTGGCTACGTTGAAGTTGACCAAGTTCTTCTTCCCCCAAGAGGATACTTTTTCGAGAACCTGGTCAACCCGAGCAACAGTTTCGCGTCTCGCGTTTGCTGCTGAGGCCTCTCTACCCTTCCAGTCCTTGATGAACCCTTCGTGCACCGTGCTGTCGTCCGCGTAACAGTGTATTTCGCCGAGCGAGAGCATGTCGTTGATGAACAATAAAAACAGCGTAGGCGACAGCACGGATCCTTGTGGAACACCAGCATTGATTGAGTAGTCGGCCGAGCAGGCACCATCTAGGGTGACAAATATCGACCGGCCACTCAAAAAGCTGGAGATCCAGGTGTAATCCGCTTGTAATCCGTGTTGTGCTGCAAGAGCTCTGGTAAATTACAGCACAACACCGACCGCCACGTTTCGCAAAGTATTCGAACAAGATTCAATCGATCAAGCAGCAAGTAAGGCACGAAGACCCACCTGCTGCATGACTCGGTGGAAGTACCGTGCCAAGGTGAGAGGTGGCGAGCCCGTCGCCCTTTAGCGCGGCCTCTCGTCCTTATCCCTTAGTCGCCTTTTACGACATGCATGACAATTTATTTTTTATTTTTGACAATTATACTACATGCCCGCGGCTCCGCCCGCTCTCATATTTCACTTCACTGCTAACCTCATAAACCATTTAACGTGATAGTAAGTAGCCTATAGTTGATGGGAAGAATCAAGCTATCCGTAGAATTTTGTTTTATTAAAATCGGTTCAGTGGTTCTCGAGTTATAAGCGGACAGACAGACATACACTCAGACACTCAGACACTCAGACAGAAAGCAGACATTGGATTTTATTATAGGTAAGGAAGGATACATTGTACCTACATAGTATGTTTAATATACATAATATGTTGATAAATTACGTAAGTATCAAAGTTTGACAAAGGTTGTGACACCTGATTCACTTAATTAAAGTCTTTGTAGTCAGAACTCTCAGCAAATTTGTTAATCTTGCTCTCAAGCTGTGTTTTCGATAGACTGTTAAAGCGGTGTTATTATGCGGCTAATCACTAAAGTACTTGAAAAAATATGTATAAAAAAATAATACCCTGCGAAGTTTCCTGTCGGTTCTTCTTCGTGGGTGTAAACGAACCGGATAGAACAAATTGTGACAAGTTCGAGCGCAGTCTAACTGCCATATGAATGATCAATAAACAATACAATACAATGATTGATGACTCGTCGCAGAGAGACTCAGCACCCTTTTGTTGTTGACATTGGGCTTTTCAGAACCCATCGGTTCTCTAAATAGTTTCTTGTCGCGCCGCTAGTGTGCGGAACTGTCTCCCGGCGAGTGTGTTTCCCGAATCCTTTAACGTGGGTGTCTTCAAGCGTCGTATCAACGGGCTAGACAGCCTAGCAACAGCCCGCAAATCTGCTGGCATGGCACCTAACTGAGCGTGGTTTCGCGAGGAGTGGTGTTTTTGGTTCTGTCGAATGCACCATTGGTCTCTCGGCACAGCCACCCATGTTGGTTTACATAAAAATAAAAACTAAAATGATGACCTTAGTGAGATCGGTGGTGGGGAACGCCGCGAGGGTGGTGTCCACACAGCGCCACGGCCGATGCAGCAACAGCTGCTCCTTCACCGCCTGCTGCAGAGACTCCAGCCGCTCCTGACCAACACACATTTACTTAGTGAGATCGGTGGTGGGGAACGCCGCGAGGGTGGTGTCCACACAGCGCCACGGCCGATGCAGCAACAGCTGCTCCTTCACCGCCTGCTGCAGAGACTCCAGCCGCTCCTGACCAACACACATTTACTTAGTGAGATCGGTGGTGGGGAACGCCGCGAGGGTGGTGTCCACACAGCGCCACGGCCGATGCAGCAACAGCTGCTCCTTCACCGCCTGCTGCAGAGACTCCAGCCGCTCCTGACCAACACACATTTACTTAGTGAGATCGGTGGTGGGGAACGCCGCGAGGGTGGTGTCCACACAGCGCCACGGCCGATGCAGCAACAGCTGCTCCTTCACCGCCTGCTGCAGAGACTCCAGCCGCTCCTGACCAACACACATTTACTTAGTGAGATCGGTGGTGGGGAACGCCGCGAGGGTGGTGTCCACACAGCGCCACGGCCGATGCAGCAACAGCTGCTCCTTCACCGCCTGCTGCAGAGACTCCAGCCGCTCCTGACCAACACACATTTACTTAGTGAGATCGGTGGTGGGGAACGCCGCGAGGGTGGTGTCCACACAGCGCCACGGCCGATGCAGCAACAGCTGCTCCTTCACCGCCTGCTGCAGAGACTCCAGCCGCTCCTGACCAACACACATTTACTTAGTGAGATCGGTGGTGGGGAACGCCGCGAGGGTGGTGTCCACACAGCGCCACGGCCGATGCAGCAACAGCTGCTCCTTCACCGCCTGCTGCAGAGACTCCAGCCGCTCCTGACCAACACACATTTACTTAGTGAGATCGGTGGTGGGGAACGCCGCGAGGGTGGTGTCCACACAGCGCCACGGCCGATGCAGCAACAGCTGCTCCTTCACCGCCTGCTGCAGAGACTCCAGCCGCTCCTGACCAACACACATTTACTTAGTGAGATCGGTGGTGGGGAACGCCGCGAGGGTGGTGTCCACACAGCGCCACGGTCGATGCAGCAACAGCTGCTCCTTCACCGCCTGCTGCAGAGACTCCAGCCGCTCCTGACCAACACACATTTACTTAGTGAGATCGGTGGTGGGGAACGCCGCGAGGGTGGTGTCCACACAGCGCCACGGTCGATGCAGCAACAGCTGCTCCTTCACCGCCTGCTGCAGAGACTCCAGCCGCTCCTGACCAACACACATTTACTTAGTGAGATCGGTGGTGGGGAACGCCGCGAGGGTGGTGTCCACACAGCGCCACGGTCGATGCAGCAACAGCTGCTCCTTCACCGCCTGCTGCAGAGACTCCAGCCGCTCCTGACCAACACACATTTACTTAGTGAGATCGGTGGTGGGGAACGCCGCGAGGGTGGTGTCCACACAGCGCCACGGTCGATGCAGCAACAGCTGCTCCTTCACCGCCTGCTGCAGAGACTCCAGCCGCTCCTGACCAACACACATTTACTTAGTGAGATCGGTGGTGGGGAACGCCGCGAGGGTGGTGTCCACACAGCGCCACGGCCGATGCAGCAACAGCTGCTCCTTCACCGCCTGCTGCAGAGACTCCAGCCGCTCCTGACCAACACACATTTACTTAGTGAGATCGGTGGTGGGGAACGCCGCGAGGGTGGTGTCCACACAGCGCCACGGTCGATGCAGCAACAGCTGCTCCTTCACCGCCTGCTGCAGAGACTCCAGCCGCTCCTGACCAACACACATTTACTTAGTGAGATCGGTGGTGGGGAACGCCGCGAGGGTGGTGTCCACACAGCGCCACGGTCGATGCAGCAACAGCTGCTCCTTCACCGCCTGCTGCAGAGACTCCAGCCGCTCCTGACCAACACACATTTACTTAGTGAGATCGGTGGTGGGGAACGCCGCGAGGGTGGTGTCCACACAGCGCCACGGCCGATGCAGCAACAGCTGCTCCTTCACCGCCTGCTGCAGAGACTCCAGCCGCTCCTGACCAACACACATTTATATAACGTGTTTCGTTAGTCATGTCAATAATTACTCTTGTACCGTGTGGGGCCGGTACTTTAAAAGAATAGTCCCACTGCATCTCTCCCCGTGTATGTCGTAAAACGCGACTAAGGGATATGACTCCCTTCTTGTATTACTAGGTGGTAGGGGTTTACCCTCCCGGGTTGATACCACCGCACTGAATGAAAGGTCGGTCGAAACGGCTATGTAAATAGTTTGTGTTTTCCGTCCAGTTCAGTGTAGCCGACACGACCGAAGGGAAGCACTGACGTGGCACCAAGTTCACCCGGTGTTATGGGCTGACATCACGGATGTTGTAGGTGATGTAGCCAACCGTGTCAGTTTCCATAAAAAAAATAATAACTTCGGGAGGGTTACATACGCACTCAAACAAACACTTTATGCAAAAAAAAACATGTTTATAGGAGCATTTTTTCTCCTAACAAAAAAATAAAATCAAATAAGTAGCTGTAAAAACCAATCATAGTGACCTTGTGACTCACTTATATATAACAAACAGCTGTTCTGCGTTTGAACATAGTACTGTCATTGACCCCGTACAATGCATGTTACCTACTGTTACACACAGGTTAATGTTTCGGTAGCAAACATGTTTTGTTAAATTTCTCGAAAAGTAATGCTAAAAACATATAATTTTTTTTGCTTAACGTGTTTATTTGAGCGCGTATGTAACCCTCCCGAAGTTATTGACATGACTAATGAAACACCTTATATATTTCACACATGCACATTTCATTTTAAAAGAAATACATACACATACATATCACACACGCTGAATCCCGACAATCGGGGTAAGCAGAGTAATCGGTGTTGTGCTGCAAGAACTCTGGTAAATTACAGCACAACACCGACCGCCACGTTTCGCAAAGTATTCGAACAAGATTCAATCGATCAAGCAGCAAGTTAGGCACGAAGACCCACCTGCTGCATGACTCGGTGGAAGCACCGTGCCGAGGTGAGAGGTGGCGACCCTGTCGCCCTCTAGCACGGCATCTTGTCCTTATCCCTTAGTAGCCTTTTACGACATGCATGGGAGAGATGCAGTGGGGATATTCTTTTTAAGTACCGGCCCCACACGGTAAAAGAAGTTCTATTAAAAATCATTAATTAATCAATTAAAGTGTGTTCTATAGGAAAGGCAATGGTTTTTCACCCATAAGATGTCTAACGACGCCCATGGACATTCGGTCATATGCGGGGGTCGCGAATGCCATGCCGGCCTGACAGGTGCCCATTTACCATTCTCGAAGGACCCGAGACTGTATTTGGGGGGGGGGGGGGGGGGGGGGGTTCTAATAATAAATGAATGTTACCGTGTGAGGTCGGTACTTCAAAAGAATAGCCCCACTGCGTCTCTCCCCGTGCATGTCGTAAAAGGCGACTAAGGGATATGGCCGAGATGCCGCGCTAAAGGGCGACAGGGTCGCCACCTCTCACTTTGGCGCGGTCCTTCCACTGAGTCGTGCAGCAGGTGGGTCTTCGTGCCTTACTTGCTGATTGATAGTTATCTTGTCCGAATACATTGCTGAGCGTGGTGGTCGGTGATTGTGCTGCAATTTTCCATAGTTCTTGCAGCACAACACCGATTACTCTGCTTGCCCCGACAGTCGGGATACAGCGTGTGTGGTATGTATACTTTTTTTTTTTATTAACAGCGCGACATATGGCGCCTAGCCACCCATAAGGTGTCTAACGACGCCCATGGACATTCGCCCGTATGCGGGGGTTGCGAATGCCATGCCGGCCTGACAGGTGCCCATTCACGCCCCTCTTGAAGGACTCGAGACTGTACTTGGGGTATACTGTATGAATGTTACCGTGAGCTGCCTCTTGACCTCCCTCTGCCTGGTGCGGTGCTGCTGCCGCGCGCGCTCGTACTTGGCCGGCTCATCGGGGAACTGCACCAGCCCCGACTTGGCCACGAACATCGTCCAGTCCTGCGCGACACCAGCGTACACCACCCGGCCAGTAAGTAATCAACGTACAGCAGTGGCGCCCAACTGCTTTCGCCTTCAGAGCTAGTTCCACATTACTGCCGAGCCCAGCGTGCCCGCTGGGCGGGTAGGGACAGTATGTATGACATGTATGACGTTTACCTATACATCTTAATGCGATACCTGGCTATTTTGATTTTCAGACCAATTTACAAAATCTTCTATATAATCTATTTCTTTTTATTATATTTATAATTTATATTAGCAATCTAAAAAAACAAATATTTATTATTATATTTCGACCTATTGTCGTTGTCAAATAAATTTTTTTATATACATGTAAGATTAATACGTCAAATGGTGATGACGAATGATAGATGGCGTTGTTGTCTATATAATCCATATGACAGCATGACAACATTAGGCAATTTTTAACATGTTCTGAATTCAACGTATTTCTAAATAGATTTTTTATAAAAAAAAAATCACAGTATTATTTCAATGTTTATGTTTATAGCAACGTCTGTGCGCAGGCGCCTAACAATAAGGCCGCGTGATACCGGGGGCCCGCGTACTACCGGTTGGACACCGCTGACATAGAGCTTTTTAGAAAGAGACATCCGGCTGTAGAGCGTCGCACCTGTCGCACGATCTCGCACGTCTCACATGTCGGTATCCACAATTAATTAATTTTATATGCTCCATGGTACGTCACCAATAACATCCTCATACCATGGTACGTCACCAATAACGTCTCACCAAGACGCAGCTCCGTGTCCATAGATCAAAACTACGTATGGTGATAGTTATGCTTACTGGTCACTGCACACTTAACAGACACCTCTATGTAATTGGAGTAACGGACAGTCCACTGTGCAGGGCATGCCTGCAGGCGGACGAGACACCCACCCACGTGCTGCTGGAGTGCGAGGAGTTGGCAGATATAATGGCGAAGGAGCTGGGAGGCCCTACTACACTTCGAGAGGCGTGCCAAGACCCAAAGAGAGTGTGCCGCCTCCTGGAAGAACTCGGCTGGTTGGAGTAAGGCCGTAGGACGCGCAAAAGGTCTGCATTGGAGCGGGCTTAAGCGCAGAGTCCGAACAACAACAACATCCTCTGCACAGGGACCTAAACGTCCCAACAGTTATGGAAGAAATGGAGAAAATCCTGAAAAAAAAACACTCCTTACGCCTGGATGTGCTGATGACATACGAAGAACCGAGAGGGCTTATAAGAACCACGTCCCAGGACCTGCTGCAGGAGGACTGAGAGACAACGTGGATGCGTCAGTGTATGCACACCCCTCAAGACCAGGTACAAAAGTCAAAAACTGACATTGAATGTCTCAACAGAAACAGGATGAGTCAGGAAGAAATAAAGGACATATCGTCGTTGCGCCGATCAAACCTGCTATGTGTACTTTTTTAAATTTTACAGGAGACAATAAGAACCGTATATTTTTTTGTTTGAATGATTCATTGCTTTATTATTTTTATCAACGATGCATGGTTACTGTATCTATATTTTCATTAGGATCGCTGAAACATGTGACTAGTGGAAAAATAAAAAAATAAAAGTTTCTTTGAAGCAATTAGAAAGAGATACTCATCACAACACTATTCATGTTGCTAACTAAGGGAACTTTCGAATTGCCATACAACATTTCGTGTTGCAATGGCGTAACCATTGGAAACACTCATTTCATATTTTTTCAAAACTGCTATGTGTTCAAAATTGTTCCAAAAATATGTCATGCCAAATCTGCTTAAAATATAGATTACATAGAATACATAGCAGATTTTATCTGGCCCAGTGCAGATAGCAGATTTGGTTGTAGTGCTGTGGTATGATTTTGGCCCATCAGAACATAACAGAAATGTGCCAGTCGACGCATAACAGGTTTGTCCATCATTCTGTATCAAAAAGTGGTTTTCTCAAAAAATTACACATAGGAGGTTTGGTCGGCGCAACGACAATATGAAAAAAAAACATGTCCATGGTGAAATATGTGTGTGACCAGTGTAGTATTTCACTGAGGCCACGAACGTGGGAGTGAAAAAGGTCATCATCTATCATCAGCAGCGATCGGCGTAGGCGCAGAACCCGTTTGGGTTCAACGAACATGAATGATGATGTTAATATGGGCATGCCCCGGGATTCCGGAATTGATGATCCCGGGATCCGGGGCACCTAGTTCACCCGGTATTACGGGCTGATATCACGGATGTTGTAGGCGATGCAGCCAACCGTGTCAGTTTGCATAAAGAAAAGAAAATCTTTTTTATTATAATAATTTGTGAAATATTAAGATGATAAAATAATGAAGATAACACAACAAATATTCAAAACACAGCAATATTTTAACAACATTTCTTCTCAGAAACAAAACCTAAGGTGGACTAGGTAACTTAGGTTAAGGAATATGCATGTTGAGATAGCGGTCACCAAATCCCGGCAATAGCACTACCTGCGCCGATGACTGGTCATCACATCAGCAATGATATTGGTTCAAAACTCACGAACTGCAGCTGCTGCAGCTGCGCGTCGAGGCGGCGCGCGGCGGCGCGTCGCTGCGCGTGCGCCGCCGCGTGGTGCAGCGGACGCAGCGAGCGCAGAGCCGCGCGCTCTGAGCGGCGGCAAGCGCTCAGGCGAGCCGCGCGCTCGCGTTCCACCGCCCTGCGCGACACAGTGCACATCACATAGATTTTTGAAGTGAAAACTTCTTTAGCGGCGCTTGGCACTTTTTTAGGTGGGTAAAAAATGTTAAACTCGCGTCAGATCTCGAGAAGCGTCAGATTTATTTTTATTATTTAAAATGTAACCTTAAGTCATTGCATTAAGGGTTAAGTTACGAGTGGCTCGGGATCAATTCTGTTCGTGGCAGTAAAGCCGAAAGAGAATCAAGGGAATCCGATATTCGTTTGGCCGTTTATGTGATTTCGTGGCTCAATAGTAAGAGTGTAGGATTTGTATTTTTTGACCATGGGTTCGAATCCCTCAAAATTTTTTTTGTTTTTTTTTTCTTTTGTTTTCTTTTTAAAGCAATGTTACAGTGTTTAAATTTTTTTAGGGTGTTTACTTTTTTTTATAACCACCTAAGAATTATTTTCGGAAATACAAAAAGTTTTTTTATATCTTAACTATCTCAGCTCGACAGCTCAGTGGTGCAGACAGTCGACTGTCGCTATTGATGGTTAAGCAACGCTGGTCGCGCTCAGTACTTGGATGGGTGACCGCTCGACCGTTGGAGACTGACCGTGGTTCGGATTCCACGTTAAACTGTAGGTCCCTTCCCTTCTTACCTTACTAGGTGGTAGGGTTCAACCCGCCCGGGTTGGTACCACCGCACTGAATGAAACGTCGGTCGAAACGGCTATGTAAATAGTTTGTGTTTTCCGTCCAGTTCAGTGTAGCCGGCACGACCGAAGTGAAGCACTGACATGGCACTTAGTTGACCCGGTGTTATGGTGGACGGTTCGATAAGTACTATACACTTTGTCGCGATCACAAAAGTCGACACAACGTAAAATGTTTGCCCTATGCCAATATGCCTCCTCTGCAGTGGCGGCGCAAGACCTAAATTTGATGTGGGCAAGATGTATTTTGCGAGGCCCTCTCTGGTGGCACTGGATTTTATGGATTTTCACTGTTGAAAGGGATTTCCGGTATACCGATCAAATCAAACATTCATACCTTTCGTCGATAAAAGTAAACATATTCAAATTGCAATAATACAGCCTTAATAAAGGCTTTAATGCTTTAGTTTGCCTTTGATTAAGTCTAAACATGTTTACTCAGGGTTTCTTTTAATAGATCTAGCTGAATATTTTTCATGAATCAAAGCTGCATGAACTTTCGAGGCGCGAGGCCCCTCGGGCCGCGAGGCCGTGGGCAGTCGCCCACGTCACCCACGCCTTACGCCGCCTCTGCTCCTCTGGTGGTACATGCTGTACACCAGACGTGCGAAGTTATTTTGTTTTGTTTGTACGCCAGTACTTTTCCTTTGCATTCCGTGACGGGGGGTGGGGGTGGGAGGTAATACCTATGTCCGCTCAGCTGCTAGCGCGTACATATCGCCACATAGATATCACTGCGCGCGCCGCCGTGCTGCCTACCCAAATTTGTGACAAGGTCAAAGTTCAATAATCGTTAGCGCATTCAGATTTCCGTGCCGTTGTTCCGCTATGAGCTTTAATAAACTTTCACAATTATTATATCGGTAATTATTAGAAATATAAACATAGTCCTTAGCAAAAGGTGTTCGCTATGTTCAGATGAGTTTGTTTGTATTGTTTTGTAATATTGATAAAATATAAAAATGTTACCCCCTTTTTTTATAATTTTCATTTTATCTATTTTCGATACAGAATCCCCCCTTTAGAGCTCGTCAGTTAAAAAAAAGACCTGATATATATAAATTAAAACGCATACTGACCAGGAGAGCACTTTGATCTGATGCTGCACTGCGTCACTGAGATCTGCGGGGCCGCCAGCCGTCACACCCGCTGTCCCACCGACCATCCCCGCAGACACCTTCACACTCGGCTCCTCTGTAGCGACACACAAGTTTTCTTAATACACTTCGTTAGCGATTGTACGAGGCAGTAAATAATGCACACGGAGCTTTAGAAAGAGCCAATCCGGTCGCAGAGCGTCGTCACAAACATTACGAGCGTCATGTCAAGGGAGAAGCGGAGAGTTAATTGGATTCGCATTAGGCAAAGAGTTTTATCAGTATTAAACTCACGTATATTCCTAGCGGACGGCTTCCTGACAGTACGTGCGGTGGGTTATTACTTCTTTACATTCCCGCTTTCCGCCTTCGCCCCGCGTCGCTTCGGTTCATCCGCCGCGCCGACGCGAATGAAGCCGAATTTAAATTCCTAACAAAGTTTTAACGTGTTTTTAAAGGGTCTACCTAGCGCGGAAGTCGCGCCAACTAAAAAAGAGACTACAGCACTCCGACGCAAA
The DNA here is from genome assembly GCA_946902875.1 of Nematopogon swammerdamellus. NCBI lineage: Eukaryota > Metazoa > Arthropoda > Insecta > Lepidoptera > Adelidae > Nematopogon > Nematopogon swammerdamellus. The sequence goes on along the minus strand of OX336348.1, from coordinate 9,059,079 downwards.
GTGTACTTCTTTCCAGAACTCTTCCTGTTTAGTGCTGTACATGGAGGAAGAGGGACGACGCTCTACAACCGGATTGTCTCTTTCTAAAGCTCGATGTACATTACTTACTGCCTCGTACTGTACAATTGCACATGCATGATATTTATGTGGGACCGCGAACGTTTAGATAGAATCGATGGCAACGGGCCGGTACACATTTTTAGCTTAACAAAGGTTGTTGCGTTTTAGGCTGTACTATTTATTCCGTCGAAAACTAGCTGCATCTATAAATAGTGTTTCCATACTAACTGCAAATATTTTGGGAGGCACACATGCCCATCATAAAAAACGTGTTAAAAAAAAAATATTATATTTTGAGCATTAGTTTTTGAGAAATTTAACAAAGCATGTCTATTCTCCAACGATGAAAACGTGCCACTAGGTATCTAAACAGCTGATTATTTTAGGTCATTAACTCTCATGGCCGTACGCGCGCGGCACGGGGCGCACCCAGATAAATAAAAAAATTAATTCAAGACAATGATAAAACGAACGACTTTTCACCGGATTTAGACTTATCAGCCGAAGTTGCCTGTCTCAAAAAAACCCATGAAAATAAACTTCGCTGTCTTGCATAGTCAATCAACTGAGTGGGCTCTCTTTTTGTGTGTATGTGTTTGATTTAAAAGAGGTTAAATTTTTTTTGGTGAAAAAAAATTGTGACGATCATATCATTGTTATAAGCGGCTGTGGCCTGCAGGGGGCTTTCTCAATAATTTAAACACATATTATTTCTCATCATTATTTACTGGTGTACTTTTTGGTTTGTTATTTTGACGCGACTAAAATATGTCAGCAAGTGACATTATGTACATGTTCTTTTTATAAATACTTTTGACATTACTTCGTCTTTTATACTCCCCCTTAGTACGCATAATGCGCACACGCATAGTGCGTACTCAAATCTAGATCCAAATATAAAATTTACATGACACAAAATAATTCAACTTAAAAATTCCATGAGTAACTGAAACTTACATAATATTCGATTAACAACTCATTTAGAAACAACGCAAAAGACTTATGAATTCCAACATAAAACGCAATCTTAATTAAATAGATAATCAATTCACAAGCCAATCTTATAAACTTAAATGACAATTCAACCTTAAATATTCAATTAAAGGAAAATTTAAAGTAAAGGATCTTCTTCAGTTAAGAAAACTAGACGACCCGTTGGTCTTCTCAGTACTCCAGACTTGGTCTTCACGTCGACGACTCGAACCCTTCCATCAGTCCCTGGGTGCGTAGATTTGACAACACCTTTCAGCCAGGTGCCGCGAGGTAAGTTTGTGTCAGCAATCAGGACGACATCGCCAACTTTTAGATCTCGAGATTCTGATGTCCATTTTGTCCGTCGAAGTAAGAGCGGTAAGTATTCTCGTACCCATCGATGCCAGAACATATCTGTGAGTCTTTGTGAAGTTCGCCACTGTTTTCTAGTACAGAGATCTGTATCATCAAATTTTCCTGGTAGCGGGGTTCCAGAAGATCTGTTTATCAGAAAATGATTCGGTGTAATTGCTTCTGGGTCTCGGCAGTCTACAGAAACAGCAGTCAGCGGCCGGCTGTTGACAAGATGCTCTACTTCGGTAAGTACAGTCTGCAAAACTTCATCTCTGGGTGAACGGCTTTTCAATATAACCTTCATTGCAGTTTTGATGCTCCTTATGAGCCGCTCCCAAGCTCCTCCCATCCATGGACTGCTGGGAGGAATAAATTTCCAGACTAAACCTTTGTTTTCGGCTTCTATTTGCAGCTTTACATAGTCAAGTTCTGCAATGGCTTTCTTCAGCTCCACGTCGGCCCCACGCAGGTTAGTTCCATTATCAGAAACTAAAGTTTGCGGATAACCTCTTCGTGCCGCCATTCGTCGTAAAGCCATGATGAGTGAGTCAGTAGTCAAACTGTGGGCGACTTCAATGTGTATTGCTCGACTTGTCAAACAAGTGAAGATAACTCCGTATCTTTTTTCCTTCCTTCGTCCTATAGTCACCTCCATTGGCCCAAATAAATCACACCCACATCTTGTAAATGGTTGCTGGTGATGGTCTACTCGTTCGGGCGGCAGCTCACCCATCTTTGGAGACTTCGGTGTAGCTCTTAGAATTCTACATCGTATGCAGCTAGACGACAGCTTTCTCACTGTAGGCCGTAAGTGAATAATCCAATACCGCTGTCTTAACTCATTCACGACAGTTTCATTTGAACCGTGAGCGGCGCGTTCATGATAATATTTTACCAATAAATTGGTCAGTCGATGTTTTCCATCCAAGATAATAGGTCGTTTCTGATCTGAAGAGACATGCTCTGCGACATCAATTCGACCGCCCAATCGTAGCAAACCGTCATCATCAAAAACGGGACTCAACTTGAGCAGTCTGCATTTACGTGGTAGAAATTTTGAATTTTTCAATATTTTCACTTCTTCTTCAAAACTTTCCCGCTGAGCGTACTTGATAAGTAATATTTCTGCTGCTGACATCGCATCTTTCATTGTCAAATCATTGTTTTTCTTCATTCGATTTATAAAAAGTAGCACATGCGCAGTTGATCGCAGTAGTCTTATCCATGAAGAAAATCTATTTATATCGGGGACTGAATATTTTTCAATTGTTACAGCTGTAGTCACACATACAAGTGCCGCCTTTCGTTCGCAGATGGAGTCTGGGTGCACTTGATTTAGTTTTGACTCTGTAGGCCAGTAACATTCATTTTCGATTAAAAATGAGGGACCTTGAAACCAAGAACTTTCATATCGTAGCTCTGTCTGATTTACTCTAGTAGCTTGATCTGCGACATTTATTTTTGTTGGTATGTATCTCCATTCCGAAACCTGCGACAACTCATCAAGTTCGCCTAATCGGTGTGCTACAAAGACTTTGTACTGCCTCGGTTCGCTTCGTATCCATTGCAATACTGTTGTAGAATCAGTCCAAAATACTCTCCGATCGGCTTTTATAGTGTGCTCCATTTCGACAGTTGCAGCCAGTCGTGCCGCTAGCAGTGCTCCTTGCAACTCTAACCTCGGTATAGACATTGGTTTTACTGGAGCCACTCTACTTTTGCTCGCAATAAAGGCGGTTTTGTAGGTTCCGTCGCTCATTGTGATTCTCCAATAGACAACTGCGGCGTAAGCTCTCTCGCTCGCATCAGAAAATATATGTAGCTCATATTTTTTACCTTTTTCAGTATAATTAAGATAGCAGCGCGGTATTTTTATCTCCTTTATTTGGTTCATCTGTACGATCCATGACATCCATTTTATATGTTCTTCGTCTTTTAACTTCTCATCCCACTGAATGCAGGATCGCCAAACATCTTGTAAAAGCATTTTAGATTTGATCGTGAATGGAGCTAGAAAACCATGTACGTCATAGATGGACATAATCACTCTCAACATTTCTCGTTTCGTCGGTTGATATTCATTACTGAATAAGTCGGCAGAAATTTTCTTAAAAGTAACATCGAAAGCAAAATAATCTTCAACTGGATACCAGCATAGTCCAAGCGTTCGTTCTGCAAAGCTTTCTCCATTATTAAATTTCACAGCGCTTGTGCTTAATGATTCTGTATCAATCGATACTAATGCTTTAGCGCAGTTGCTCGCCCAGCCTTTTAGCTCAAAACCACCTTTCTTGTTAATGTAATTTATTTCCTTCACAATCCGACTTGCATCCTTTTCTGAATCAATGGAATGAATCGCTTCTACAGCTTCAGGATACTGTTCTTTCCACTGATCTGCGTTGTGATTTTTGACATACTGGGCGACACATGGCGAACATGTTGCACCAAAAATCAGAGAAGTCATGACATATTTACCTACAGGTTCTTCGGCTTTCTCTCGCCACAAAAAACGTTGTGCATGTTGATCTTCTCTTCGTATTTTTACCTGCATAAACATCTCTTTGATGTCACCGATTACAGCCACTCTCTTCTCGCGAAAACGCATCATTACGCCCATTATTGATATCAAATAATCAGGGCCGGTAAGTAAAAAATCATTCAAGCATTTACCATTACATTTTGCAGCAGCGTCATAAACCAAACGCAGCTTGGGCTTGTTGGGGTTCCGCACACCGAACACAGGTAAGTACCATTTCAATCCATGTTCATCTTCATTTTCATCAATCTTTCGTGCGTATCCAGAATCAAGCACTTTCTGCATTTGTTTTTTGTATTCATCCGCATACATAGGTTCACGACGAAATTTATTTTCTGTAGTTTTCAGTCTTGAAAATGCTCCTGAATACGAATTAGGCAGCTCAGGGTTGTCCGACTTCCACGGAAGTCCAATTTCCCATCTATCGTCGGTGTATTTGATTGTTTTCGATAAAATCTCTTCTACTCGAACATGATCAGTGTTCACTCGCTGACATGATGATATTCCAATTGCCTCCAATTCAAAAGATTTCTTCACTAACTCATGTAGATCTCGCATATCCTCTATCTTTTCTGCGTCACAAGTTATGTGTAAAATACTTGAATTTTGAATGCTTCGTCCGCTCATGCAACCGCTAATTGTCCAGCCAAGAGGAGTCAAAGTAGCGTATGGCTCATTTTTTCTACCTCGAACAATTTCCATCGCTACTATTAATTCCCAATTATCTTCACCAATAAGAATTTTTGGAGTAGTGACGTCATCAATTTTCAAATATTCAGCAATTTTCTTAAAATGTTCATACTTCCCAACTTCGACTCGTGGTTGGATAGGAAGTGTCAAATCGTTTGTCGTACAAGCGCTCATCTTCAGTCGCCCTCCATTAGCACCAGATATTTCAAAATTCACAAATTTGCTCTCTATCTTCAAACGTTGGCTCTTCCATGCTCCGGTCAAGTGGAGTGAGTGAGGCGTTCCTCTGAGTCCGATGCTCTCCGCCAGCTCCGTATCTATCAACGTCATTGACGATCCGCCGTCTACTAAAGCAGTCGTATCGACGGAACCAGTCGGCCCGTGTATACACACCTTTATAGTTTTCAGTACTACATTCAAATCTGGCCGTGCCGAATCAGTAGTGTGTCCGATAGTCTCGGTTGATACGGTTTCTGCTGCAGGCGCGGGCTTACTCTGCTCCCTCTGCTCTGGAGTTGTCCGTTGACTTTTCGCTCTATAATGTAACAATTTGTGGTGAGCCATTTTACATTCATCGATTTCGCATGTAGGTTGATTGCAAGTATTGCGATCGTGTTTTGATACCAAGCACAAAAAGCAAAGCTTATTCTTCTTTACATGTATCCATCTAGCACGGCAGTGAGCTTTTTTGAACTTTTGACATGAAGTGAGTAGATTATGGGAGCGTAATTTACAAAAGCTACACTCATCTTGTGCGTCAGTCAACAATATCGACTTTTCTGACCGTTTTTGGTCGCGAACATTCTCGGTTGTCTGCTTTGAAATTCCTACGATTGACGACTTCTCAGCTTCAACGCAAAGAAATTGTGATAATAATTCCAATTTTGCCTTACCGCTTTTGATGTTCTCATACCCAAAATCGGTCCATTTTCCGAGTAATGTTGTAGGTAGTTTAGCGACAACGGCATTGTACAACTCCGGGCTTCCTACGTACTGTTCCTCCCCAACCGCACGAATAGCTGTAATACAATTCTTTATTTTTACAGAAAATTTAACAATATCCCCATGATACGACAGAGGCAAAGCATTCAACTTTTTTATTTGTTTTACAATTTTTTCCACCACTACTTCAGGTCTTCCATATATCATATTGAGAGCCTTCATCACTTCATCCGGCTCCACCTTCCCGATGAGCAGTGCCGACACTTGCTCTCTTGCTGAGCCTTCCAAACTGGCTCGCAAGCGCGTCATGTTCTCCATGTTTGTATAGTTGCAAACTTTCGTTGTCTCTTCGTACGCGTCACGGAAATGCAACCACTCAATACAGTCGCCACTGAATTTTGGGAGAAATTTTGGCATGCAGAATCTGGAAATCAATCGGTCGTTAGTACACAATTGAGTTGGACTAGTTGCTAAATCCTTTATAGCTTGTGCCAACATCTGCATTCCGTCTTGATTACAACATGTCTCCTTCTTATTACCCAAATCTTTTGTTACTGGTTCCGGCGCCGGCGACGGCGATGGTTGAGAAGAAACCCGAGCGCCGTAGTTTTTATTTAACCACTCGTCTACGTCTGGTGCTGTAGATAACTCTTCGAACTCACTAACCAAAGAACGATTTGACTTGGTACCTGATTTTGATTTCATACTTCCTCCTTTGAGTGAGTTGAGCTCGCTCTGAAGCTGATTTTGCAAACGTTCGGTTTCCATTTTTTTCTTCATTGCTTCATATTCGATTTTTACTTTCTCTGCTTCGATTCTTACTTTCTCTGCTTCGATTCTTACTTTCTCTGCTTCACATTCGATTCTTACTTTTTCTGCCTCTAAAAACTTCTTCTTCATTTCTGCTTCCAAAGCGTCAGTTGTTTTAGAGTTGCTCATAGAAGCTATTTCGAATTCCAATTCCTGTATCCTCCTGACGGTAGACGTAGCGATGCTGCGTGATGTTGTAGCAGATGTGCGCTTCAAACTATTCTTCTTCCCCTCGGAAGGAAGAGCAGTGGGGACCTTCGCCGTCCTGTGCGCATCCAGATCTGTTTGGTTTCCTTGCTCTGCTCGTTTACCCGTTTCTTCCATCATAATGGAGGGAGTCGCGCCAGTTTCCTTTCCACTTCTAGTTTTTACCATTACGTGTTTTATAGCCCTTTTCTGCTGACGCAGGTGCTCGAAGGACCAATATAAGCGGCTGTGGCCTGCAGGGGGCTTTCTCAATAATTTAAACACATATTATTTCTCATCATTATTTACTGGTGTACTTTTTGGTTTGTTATTTTGACGCGACTAAAATATGTCAGCAAGTGACATTATGTACATGTTCTTTTATTATTTTACTTCGTCTTTTATAATTGTCTTTATTTATTTCTTTCTTAAAATAAATAAATCAATCACTTTATTTTTTAAACATCAAAATTTAAACATCTTTCAGCAATTAAAAAAGTTCTCAAAATGGAAAATAGTTAGATTTGAGGTGTAGAGTCATTCTCTTTCGGATGCTACCACCTATTAACGTAGAGATCGTCTATTCTAAAAATGAACGCCCCTCCACTTTGTTTACGCTCACATGCACAGTACGTGTACAGTTGCAATACACACAAATTTGTTCTCTGTCATTGGTCATTCAGTCTGATTCAGTCACCGGCTAGACACGAACGTGTAAGCACGCGTCGAATGCACAGTAAAAGTACGGTCAGCATGTCGTCGAAAAAGCATCTTCGGAGTCAAGTAAATATTTTTTGATTTCAAATTTTAACCTTTTTTTTATACTTACCTATATGTATCATTTTACAACGAAAACTAGAATTTCTGTTTATAAATCAAAATATATGTTTTAATTTTACAGGGCAAAGAAATCATTTCTAAGGTGTATTGCCGAATGAAATATGAGGCAGAAAATGGAATTGAAAATCTAAGTGATGCCAGGTGGCGAACTGCTCAAGCTGTTGGTTATAGTGTACATACAATATCAAACATATTAAAAGAAGAACGACAAGCTGGTGCTGGCACATCCACAGACATGGCACCGAAAATTTTTAAGTCACCCCCAAAAAGGAAACGGGCGTGTCGAAAATCTACGTTGGACGACTTTGATCTATCTATGCTGCGAAGAACAATTATGTCATTTCATACTGAATTTAATGAAATGCCTACATTAAAAAAACTGAAACAAGTTTTATCGGAAAAAATTGGCTTCGACGGATGTATAGAAACATTGAGGAAAATTTTGCGGGAGTCTGGCTTTGAATGGTCGACAACAGACGACAATCGTAAAGCACTTGTTGAAAAACATGATGTACAAATGTTGCGATTTAAGTATTTAAAACAACTGCAAATATATCGTGATGAAGGGCGATACATTGTGTTTACTGACGAAAGTTATGTTCACACGACACACATACAAAACAAATGTTGGAAAAGCGTGAAAGGAGTATCACCACTTCAGAAAAAGTTATCAAAAGGAGTGCGGGTCATAATTGTTCACGCCGGCGGATGTCAAGGGTTTGTTCCAAATGCTTGCTTAATATATAAAGCAAACTCAACCAGCGGCGATTATCATGACAACATGAATTATGAAAACTATAAAAAATGGCTTACGAATCAACTACTACCTAATCTCCCAGAAAACGCTGTCATAGTCATGGATAATGCTTCCTACCACAACGTTGCATCTGAAAAATGTCCTAATTCCAATTCAAATAAGAACATTATGCAAGCATGGCTGACTGAAAAGAACATTCCGTATGAAGATTCAATCAAGAAAATAGAACTGTATGACATCATATTAAATAATAAAGACAGGTTCAAAAGTTTTGCAATCGATGAGTTAGTCAGGTCGAAAGGTTTCCAAGTTTTACGATTACCTCCGTATCATCCTGAGCTGAATCCGATTGAAAAGATATGGGAAATATTAAAAAACTACGTGGCTAAAAAAAACGTAGGACAAAACTTGACATCTATAATGGCTCTAATAAAGGAACGAATTGAAATGATTAATAGTACTATGTGGGAAAATACATGTCGGCATGTTAATGACATAGAAAATGAATTTATGAAACGTTTTGACATGGATTTTGAATTTATTATTAATGTTGAGTCTGACTCCGATGAAAGCGATTAATTATTTATTGTTTTATTTAATAAGTACATGTATTACATAAATGAATAAAGTTCATAAATATAGTTAAAGGTGTTTTATCCAAATAACTTCGACATATGCCTATTACAGTATAAATATATAAATAGATACAGCTACGAAAAACATAAATAGACATCTATTTATATTTTTCTCCAATTCTGCAACATTAATTTAATATTACGTATTCATTTAAATATTTTTATGCAAACGGTACTTTTTAAATTCCCAATAAGCCAGATCTGTTGGCCAACTAGTGCATTAATGACGCGACCGCACGACAGAGCGGACGTGTCGTTCCATACAAAGCGCGAGCTCTCCGCCATACAAAGGCAATACATGCACTGATTGCACGATTAGTTGACCAACTAGTTGCGCGGGCGAATCGAAAAATCGCCGCACGCACACAAGTAAGTGCTTCAATAGGTATTTCCTCTCCCACATTGAAACAATCAAGATTTGTGGAGGGGCGTTCATTTTTAGAATAGACGATCTCTAACACCGTGTATAATATTTATGCCAGCTCTAAGACATGCTTCTGGCCACATTCCCTTGAATAAATTTAAATTCCTGATGAAAAAGATATATTCTCCAAATTGTGATCGGTGTAACAAGGAGGATGACATGTACCATTTGCTGATGGAGCGTAGTCAGAACGAGGAATTACAGACGGAATTACAGATGTCACTTAGGGTGGACAGACTCAATATGTTTTTTAGCATACATAAACTGTTGGCGAGCCCAAGTGAGAGGGATTTTGTAATTGTGTTCAATTTCGTGGAGCGTTCTCTGTCCCTTAGGTACTCTGGGCCCTAAGGGATGGAGAAGATGAGTACTATGGGGCTATATATTAACAAATTATTGTTAAAAGCCCTAAAAATTAATTAAACTAAAAAAAAAAAATATTTATGCTGTCTGTACATTCATACTGTATGTTGCCTAATAACTCGAGAACAGTTCAACCTATGCAGTTTTCACTCGTACAATCTGACATTTATCCGAATGATTACAGGCTATGCTACAGTTTGGTCAATTTCAAATACTTTAACAATATACGTAAGTAAAATACTGTGTTTACATACCTTGTAACTCCTCAATATTTATTTTTTATTATTTATTTAATTATTTTTAGGCGAACATGTCAGTTTCATTAATCCTCCACCGTAATTTAGTTTTCAATTAATTGAATTAATCAATTAAATTTTCAGCATGATACTTTGTCAAGAATTATATTTTGTTAGGTTATACATTTTAATTAATGACGAGTACCTCATTCCTTAATAGTTAAAACATACAAACTTAGTAACATGGAATTATAGTTATAGATACATTTTAAACTATAACCAATAACAATAATGAAAAAAGTGTTATTTACATAGACAAGACGTAAAGGCACTATCACATGAGCATGTAACACACTCATTTTGACCATTGAACATGTAACACGCAAACAATGAACATGTTACATTGGAACAATGACAATGAAATGTGACAATGTCACATTTGAACATAGAACACATAAAAACGAACGCATGTGAAAGTGCCTTTACATACAATATCACTAATACGACATTGAAAAGTGGCAAGTGCAATGTAACAACACAAATGTTTTAAATACAATACAATGTCACCTTGTGTATGTATCTATGTCAGCTTCAACTTACTCAGTAATCTTACCTAAATTAGGGTAGGGTTCAACCCGCCCGGGCTGCTACCACCGCACTGAGTGACACGTCGTCGGTCGAAACGGCTTTGTAAATAGTTTGTGTTTTCCGTCCAGTTCAGTGTAGCCGGCACGACCGAAGGGAAGCACTGACATGGCACCTAGTTCACCTGGTGTTATAGGCTGACATCACGGATGTTGTAGGTGATGTAGCCAACCGTGTCAGTTTCCATAAAATTTAAAAAAAAAATTCAGTCTTCCATACATAGTATATGTATTATGCATGATGGAAGACACAACATGAATCGGGGTAAGCAGATTAATTGGTGTTGTGCTGCAAAAACTCAGTTAAATTGCAGCACAATGGCCACCACGTTTGGTATAAAATGTTAGGACAAGATAACTATCAAGCAGCACGTATGTAAGGCGCGGAGACAGTAAATCCTAAAAATAAATCCTATCTCCAGTAAATCCTAAATCCAAGTAATACCTAAAAATATCTCCTCCCCTTGTTAAATTGCAGTTGTCAACTTCTAACACAAGTAACATTGTTATTCTAACATTTATTATAAGGTATCTTACAATAGAATTGTAAAAGGAAATTTAAATAATACATAACACACGCCGTATCCCGACAATCAGGGTAAGCAGAGTAATCGGTGTTGTGCTATAAGGACTCTGGTAAATTACAGCACAACACCGACCACCACGTTTAGCACAGTATACGGACAAGACAACTATCAAGCAGCACGTAAGACACGAAGAACCCACCTGCTGCATGACCAGGTGGAAGGACTGCGCCAAGGTGAGAAGTGGCTAGCCTGTCGCCCTTTAGCGCAGTATCTTGTCCTTATCCCTTAGTCGCCTCTTACGACATGCACGGGGAGAGATGCAGTGGGGCTATTCTTTTTAAGTACCGGCCCCACACGGTATTTAAATAATAATAGGAGTAAAACAGTAGAGACTAGATAATCCGTAATCCGAACGCCTCTATAATTCGAACAGCGCCAAGTGACCCCCTATCGCTGACAAATATAGGAATGACGAATCTTTTATTTATTGACGATTCTCCTACTCCAATATGTCAAGAAAATACCCCACTCGCGAGCCATAATCAGCACTTAACACTTGCTTGGACTGGGCTGACGTAAATGGCCTCTCGTTATCTGAAAAGATGATGCTACGTAATTTGAGGGGCAAGGCTTTTTATTTCTCAATAAATGAACCCGCCAGACTAAAATAGGTCAGTTTATAACTAACTGTTTTTTGTGTATTTTATGATTCAGGAGCGAGTTCAGAAGGTCACTCAATATATTTTTTCAAAGTATACAGCTGTTTTGATATGAATTTGCCTATCTAGAGATCGTCTAATCTTAAAAGGAACGCCCCTCCACTTTGTTTACGCTCGCATGCACAGTAGATGTACAGACGCAATACGTGGCAATACACACAAATTTGTTCTTTGTCATTGGTTGATTCATTCGCCGGCTAGATCTAGCCGGATCTGTTGGCCAACTAGTGCATTAATGACGCGACCGCACGACAGAGCGGACGTGTCGTTCCGTACAAAGCGCGAGCTCTCCGCCATACAAAGGCAATACATGAACTGATCGCACGATTAGTTGACCTAGTAGTTGCGCGGGCGAATCGTAAAATCGCTGCACGCACACGAGTAAGTGTTGCAATAGGTATTTCCTCTGCCACATTGAAACAATCAAGATTTGTGGAGGGGCGTTCATTTTTAGAATAGACGATCTCTAACATACTACGAGTATAATCCGAACTGTTCGTGAGTCCGAACAGGGGTAGTTTTTTGGTAGTTCGGATTATCAAGGCTCTACTGTAATACACTTTATGCTACTTAATGTGCGGCAAGAGCAGGCTTATTGCCTTAGGCAATTTACTCAAGTCTGCCCGGTGGACGTACATTGTTACATGGAATCCGAACCATGCAGTAGCGGGTGAAGGTGTGCACTTAATTTTTTCAACCCAGAAAAGACTCATTGGTTCACGTGAAGGTTAGATTATTCCTCACTATGATTTCCTTCACTGGAGTGACTTCATCTAACATTTGAAAAACTTACTGGGGTACACCCAGGATTCGAACCTTTGACCTTCCGCATGTGATGATGGGTTGGATGCACGGCTACTGTATAGAAATAAACATTAAATTTAGAAGATTGCTGCAAATCTTCAAAATGTAATGTCTATTTAAAAAAAAAATGTCTATTTCTATACAGAGTGTCGGTTAGGTTTTAGTACACGGTACTGACATCCATGACATACTTTTTGACATCTGTGATGCATTTATTGACATCTGTGATACATTGTTGTCAATATATATTACAACATTCAAAATGTTCGGTTATTGACCTCTACATGTGATGCATGTAAACTGGCATCCTCGATACACAGTGTTGTCAATTGCTATGACAACATTTATGATACACATTTGTCAATATATATGGCATCATTTATGTATGATACACAGTTATTGACAGCAGTGATACACACAGTTGTCAATACTATCTATAGTTCATCATAACGATCTGTGACAACATACATCGTGCACAGTTGTCAACATCAAGGTGAACACCTGTCTATATATGTGACAATATATATGTTGCACAGTTATCAACATCTCTGTTACACAGCTGGCAACATCTATGTTACACAGTTATCAACATCTATGCTGCACAGTTGTCAACACCTATGTTACACAGTTATCAACATCTATGTTACACAGTTGTCAACACCTATGTTACACAGTTATCAACATCTATGTTACACAGTTGTCAACACCTATGTTACACAGTTATCAACATCTATGTTACACAGTTGTCAACACCTATGTTACACAGTTATCAACATCTATGTTACACAGTTGTCAACACCTATGTTATACAGTTATCAACATCTATGCTGCACAGTTGTCAACACCTATGTTACACAATTATCAACATCTATGTTACACAGTTGTCAACACCTACATATGTTGTCACCTACGA